>JAKSZU010000012.1:67913951-68513951 GCA_026018925.1 Tupaia tana
AAGTGTTTAGTAGAAGTTAATTTGAAAGCTATATTAGAAATAAAAATGAAAAGAATCAGAGAAGCTAACATTTATTCTTAACTCTCAACAGAACAAATAAATCCGAATAAAAATAAAATCTAAATAAAAATTCTAAGTACCAGGCCAGCAGCATGTAGGTGAGGTACAGGCTCCCACATAGTCAGCTCTGTGGCTGGAGTCCTGGGCTTGGTGGCTTAAAAATCACACTGGGTGCTTGTGCATGAGTACCAAAAATTCTGAAAGGAGACTGGAGGAGAAAAAATTGCAGTGTGAACATCCTCCCAAAGAGTAATTTCTCACTTTTTGTCTGTGAAAATCCTCCCAAAGGATGATTTCTCACTTTTTCTCTCTCTGTCTGTCTCTCTCTCTTTCTTGTGGCTGCATATGCCCTATGGCCAAAAAAAAAAAAAAAAAAAAAAAAAAAAAAAAAAAAAAAAAAAAAAAAAAAAACTTAAAAAATTCTCTTGGCATGGAGGATGCTAGATCCCACATGGCCGACTGCGTAGTTCGAGTCCTGGACCTGGAGGCTTGAAACGCACGCTGGGCATGTGTATGTGCGTGCCCAAAATCTCAAGAGGAGAGTGGAGGAGAAGGGACTGGATAGAGGCCATCATCCTTTTGGGGTGAATTCTCACCTTCCTCTCTCTGTCTCTGTCAAGCACAGGTGCACTATAACAAAACGTAAAAAGAAAAAAAGTACCTATGCATTAAATTGAGAGATACTTAAACTAGATTCTGATTTTTAAATTATCTGTCAGATTATAGGAGTATATATAAATTGACAAGGTTATCCAAGAAAAATCACTTCTCTAACTTACATTCCTATTGCAGGACAGGTCAGTGGTCCATTTTAATTTGAAAATAAATTGGGTGTTTCTCTAGCCTATGTTTCTTTGAAGCTGCAGGAAAATTACAGAGTGACACCTTTGAAGATGTGGCGAGATGATGAACAGCAGCCATCTCTCCTTCCTTTCCACGCCGGAGGTTGGGTCGGGACTATTTGACTGAGTCAGTATCTCCTATTATTTTCATGTGATCATTTTGCGAGTTACCTAGTTAAGAGAAATACACAGAAGACCCCCAGTGTGTGAGCTCTTAGGAAAACCACTTGATCAATCCATTGCAGAGCAAATTACCGACGATTCCTGTCCTCCAAGCCCAGTGCGAGGCATACGCTGCGACTCTGATAACCGTTAGTGTCCCTCAGGGCCCGAATGGCCGGTCCGAATGATTGCTCTGTGTACAATTCCAGTTTTGTTATCCAGGCGTATTGAAGCGCTTACAGATTTACATATTGAAGCTTCAGCCTCAGGCTTGAGTGACTTACTGCTATGCCATGGCTCATATCCCTCCTTTAATACTGTGTTTTCTGGAGATTCCGCCTGTCAAGTCCCACGCTGTATGTCACTGCTGTCATCAGCCACGGGATTCGGAATCGGGGGTCAGGTCCCTTCTTCAAGGACTTCGCTCAGGTAGGTCCTTATGCCACACCAATCACTCTCCTTTTTATAATGTTTTATTATAATTTTCCGTAGTAATTAACACAATTTTCCTGAATCAGGTTTGTTATGCGTTTCAACCATACTTAGCAGAAAGCGAGATCTGGGGGGAAAGAAACTCCTGAAGTTAAATATAAAGAAGATTTCCTCAAAATAGTAGCTCCACATCTCACACAAATGCACATGTGTATACACACACACACACACACACACACACACTTTATCAACAAGACATAATTTTCTTAGGCTGTACTCGAGTTTTCCGTTTCTTCATCATTCTTTGGCTCTGCATGTGCTCCTTGCCCTGCGTGTGAGTGCGGAACATGTGTGCAGGGGGAAATAAGGATTCTTAGTAAATCTGGATTATAGTTCACAATGAACCGTGAGAATGAACATCCGGGGCACTCAAAAAAAAAAAAAAAAAAATGGGACCAGCAGTTGGCATAATGGCTACGTCGCTGGACTCCCATGTAGTCGACCGCAGTTTGAGTTCCCGACCCGGTGGCTTAAACTCATGCCGGGCGCGTGTGCGTGCGTGCCCAAGATCCCAGGAGGAGAATGGAGGAGAAGGGATTGTGGCGTGACCATCCTCCCTGGGAGGTGATTTCTCGCTTTCTGTCTCTCTGTCTCTCTCTGTCTTTCTGGCGAGCCCATGTGCCTACAGCAAAAACCTCTCTAAAGCAAACAAACAGCAACAACAACAACAAAACCCAGGGCAGACTGCAGCTGTGCAAACACAAGGTTAACAAGCAATGTACAGAGCAGGCATCGTGTGGGAAGAGGGCACAGAGGCAGTGACCTCGCTTACCACGGGGGACTGAAGGACCGGATGGGAGCTCCTGCTCCGAGAAGTGCATTCGTCGCTGGAGAGCTTGACTACACGCGTGTTTTAGAAAGAAACCTGCCCCGAGACCCCACCCCTAAGACGAGTTGATTGAACTTCACATTGGGACGCGCCGGCGGCAGCGCAGAGCCGGAGGGGGGCAAGTCACAGCGTTTTCTCTCAGGACCAGAACGAGCGCCGCGCGGTCCGAGCATCTGTGACTGGCAGCGCTATTTTCGGCTTCACCATTGGCTTAGGAAGAGGTGGAGACACACAGCAGAGAAGGGAGATGGAGACATGGCGGAGAGACACAGGGAGGTGCAGACGCGGCAGAGAGACACGGGGAGGTGGAGACGCGGCAGAGAGACGGAGGGAGGTGGAGACGCGGCAGGAAGACGGAGGGAGGTGGAGACGCGGCAGAGAGCAGGAGGGAGGTGGAGACGTGGCAGAGAGACACAGGGGTGGAGGTGGAGACGCGGCAGAGAGCAGGAGGGAGGTGGAGACGCGGCAGAGAGAAGAATGAGATGGAGACGCGGCAGAGAGATACAGGGAGGTGGAGACTTAGCAGAGAGGAGGAGGGAGGTGGAGACGTGGCCAAGAGATGGAGGGAGATGGAGACGTGGCAGAGAGACACAGGGAAGTGGAGACGCGGGCAGAGAGACGGAGGGAGGTGGAGACGCGGCAGGGAGATGGAGGGAGGTGGAGACGCGGCAGAGAGACGAGGGAGGTGGAGACGCGGCAGGGAGACGGAGGGAGGTGGAGACGCGGCAGGGAGACGGAGGGAGGTGGAGACGCGGCAGGGAGATGGAGGGAGGTGGAGACGCGGCAGGGAGACGGAGGGAGGTGGAGACGCGCAGAGGAAAGAACCGCGCCCGGGATCCGGCAGCGCGCCTCAGCTCCTTGCTCCGCGGGCCGGGGCTGCCTGTGGAAACCCGCGGTGCTCTAAGCTGAGACCCGCAGTGCGGCGGCAGGGAGCGTGCTCCGGGGGACCGGGACCGTCGGCCTGTGCCTGTCCCCGAGAGCAGGAGAGCTGTAAGTCGTCCTTCCGCTGCAGAGACGGCAGCGCGGACACCTGCCCTGGCCCTGCTCTGCTGCACAGGGCCACCAGGCGTGGCTGCGGACAGGACCAGGCCACTGACGGAAAGGGACCGCTCGGAGACGAGCTTTGACACGCGCCGCTCCAGAAGCAGACTCCGAACCGAGGTCTCTGACTCCTGTTTCTGGGTCATCTCTGACCTCTGTCTCCCGAAGTCGGGGAGGGGCTTTACTCTCACATCGTTTCCTGTCCAAGGCCTGAGCCAGCCGGAGGGCAAACGCTTGCCTTCCCGCTGGGTTTTCCTCCCACTCAGGTCACAGGAACTCACCTGGACAGATTCGGCCGGCCCAGGCCCATCCGACTCCCATGGTCTGAGCTCTGGGCTCCTTCTTTCCTCCTAAAAATAGTTTACTCTGACGTGACTGGGGTCACCAGGCCACGTGGGTAGGGCCGCTGGATCCCCCATGGCTAACTGCAATTCGGCCCTGACCCGGGAACCGTGAAGATCGCTGGGGTCGTGTGTGGCTCAAATCCCCAAAGAATGAAGGAGAAGGGGTCGGGTGTGGCCATCTGCCCCAGGGTGCCTTCTCACCTTCCTGCTCTCTCTCCTCCAGTGAGCACACATGCCTTCTGGCAAACTTACAAAGGATAGATAAATTAATTAATTGATTAAAATTGCCTGCACCCTGAGCCAGCAGGGGGCATGGTGGTTAAGGGCTCTGGACTACCACATGGTCGACCATGGTTTGAGTCCTGGTGGCCTGCTTTCTCACTTTCTTTCTTGTGCTCTCTCTCTCTCTTTCTGGTCATATTTAAATTAATTAATTAATTAATTAAGTTAAATAAAATGATTTTTAAAAATGTTTTAAAAAACTGCCTGCATCCCATTTTTCTCTTATGAAGGAGTATTTAAGTAAAAAATATCTGGTCCCTGTTTGAGTTCATGTTTCTTTTTTCTTTAAATTCATTATCATTATCTTATTTATTTATTTATTTTTTAAACTTGATCAGAGAGAGAGACAGAGAGAGAAAAGAGGGAAAACAAGCTGCCAGGTCTGGGACTCAAACTGCAGTTAGCCATGTGGGCGTCCAGTGCCCTAACCACCACGCCACCTGTCGGCCACTTGCGTTCATGTTTCTATGGCTTCTGTGTACATACGATGTGCTCAAATCAACCGGAATGCCTTTTCTTTTATGTATTTGTTATTTATTATTCTTTTTTAAGGTTTTTGCCATAGGGCATATACGCTTGCTGGAGAGAGACAGTGAGAGGGAAAGTGCGAAAGCATCCCCGGGGGAACGGCCATACCACAACCCCTTCTCCTTCATGCTCCTGCAGGGATTTTGGGCACGCACACACACGTGCCCAGCATGATGTCCAAGCCGAGTCTGGCACTCGGACGCAGTCGGCCGTGAGGGAGTCCAGCTCGTTTCCACTACGCCACCTGCCGGCCCCACCTTCTCTGCCAGAGATTTTCAGGGACCCGCGGCGGGCAAGCACATGCTTTTGCCCCACACCATCTCCCTCTCAAACGAATAGCAATACGGGCGATTTTTTTAATGTGAAATTAATCTGTCTCCTAACCATTACTTGATCTCCCACTAGGGAAGGCAGGCACGTGCAATATCGGTGCTGCGCTTTTATCTACCGAGTGCACCTAACGAGACTGCAACTCTGGTGCCTTGATACGAGCACGTAATTTGCATATCAACTCCTAACACGCCAAGTTCCAGAACTCGGCAAATCTTTTCCATCCAAGCAGGCTTGAAGATGCTGCAGCAACAAATGGAAAAGTATCATCATTTTCTCAGCTTTTTATAAGTCAGTTGCTCAGTACGCACGGTGCTGAGGCTGGCCTCACCTGGGGAAGGTCTTGGGGTCCTGTCCCAGGCCTGCGTGAGCACGCTGGCCCCGCGTGTACGTGCCTGTCGTCTGAGCAGCCGTCTCTGCCTGGGGACACAGCATGCCGTGTGACGCTTTGGGGAGTGTGCATCTCTCTGTCTCTTTCTCTCATGGAAGAAATAAATGAGTAAACTTTTTACAAAGCAGTTAGGCATATTTTTAAAAAAATGTTTCTGAAACTGTAAATTGTAGGCGTGGCTTATCCCACACAATCGCCCCAAATCATTTCTCCAGAGTTAAGGGGCCAGGATCCAACACTGCTCACTGGACACTACGCTCCGTAGGTTGTTGTTACACGGAGCTGGTGCTCAGCTGCTTTTCCTTTCCTCGGCCAGGGACGGGGCCGCCGCATCTTCCCTCATGCCCGTTCCCACGGCCACGCCATCACCAACGTGCTCCTGGTTTAGCGAGTCTCCGTGCCAACTCAGGTCCTCGACGTTCGTGAGTTAAACTAACTTGCCACCCCTACTGAAGCTCCGGTTTTAGGAGGCTAGCTTAGGGGTCTACAGAGGAGGTGTTTAACTCGTGAATAATGGAGTTTTGTCTTAAATTGGGGGGAATATACTTGGTGAAAGGATTGTATTCTCCATTTCTCAGTCATAAAAGGCTGATAAAAAGGTTAAACAGCAGCACTTACTCAGAGCCCAGAGTTCCCGAGTGGTGTGCTAAGTCTCTCCTAACCTCGCCTTGTTCAATGCTAACGATATTCCCATGAGCTGAGAATTGACTTCCTGAGTTTTGCAGAGAAGGAAACCAAGACTTAGAGAAGGGAAATAAAATGTCCCACTTACTGAAACACCAGCCAGCAGCACGTGGCCTAGTGTCTTCAGGGCACTGAGCTGCCTCTCCAGCTCCTCCACTGCTCTGCTGAGAGCCACCTACCGTGACCTCGGCGTGGCGCTTGGGAGGAGCTCTTCCTCGTTAATTAGGGAGAATGCCCTGCTGGCAAGAGCGTCCACCCCTGTAAGGAAGGTACACACCCTCTCCCATGTCATCGGACTCGGCCAGGGCAGGGGGGAGGCAGCTCTGAGTCACGGCTTCCTGTCACACTCAGTCACTGGAACATGTCAGACTTGGAGGGCCACAGTCTACTCCAGGCCGGCTGGGCCAAATAGCGCCTCCTGTCGGTCAGCTCCAGACTCAGCCGTTCACACGCTGCAGCCGAGCTCGGCGCTCCAGCTTGCGGGTGGTGACCGTCCGCCTGGGATTTGCCTCGCCGCCAAAGCCTGGTGGAATCTGTCCACATGGCTGCACGGGGCACTTTGCAGGCCCATGAACACACCAGGTGCCCTTGATTTTGATAAAGACTGCATCAAGTCAGTGTGGTTACTGTAGGCTGGCGCCCCGCCCGGGATCAGAACCCGACATCCTACGACCGCGCGTTAACGTGCAGAGCCCTGCAAGCAGGATCAGGCCGCCGCATCCCTCCGGGGCGGCACGACTCTCTCCCAGAGTGGAGGCAGCGGCTTTCCCTGTGTCCTCCTGCCTGTCCAGGTCCGGTCACGGAAGAGGAGAACCTCGGTCTGGCCTCCTTCCCACGCCTGGAGGGGAGGAGGCTGCACTGCGCTCGCACACCTGGGCGCGTTTGCACAGGGGTGCCCCCCTCCCCGCGCTGCTTTCCCAACCCGGCTCAGCTCCGGCCCCCAGCCCGCGACTGTTCCCTCCCGCATCAGGGACGGGCATCTAAGCCTCAGCTAATGCCAGTTCAAACAGGAGTCCCAGCGCTTCCCTCCCGCTGGTGCGGCCTGCCTCCGGAGGTGGACGGGGCTTCCCACTGCAGAAGGTCACCCCTTAATGAGGGACACTGCTGCGCTCCAGGGGAACCCCAGTTTTTCACTCCCCTAATGAAGGGCGAGCATTTGGGTACACAGAATTATGGAAGGGCCCAGAGCATGATCTGGCATTAATACTGGTCAATAGCATTCTCATTGTAAGGAATTAGAATGAATTAAAGTCTCCAATGGGCAGAATAGGAAGTTGCTGGTACCAGCAGTTAGCGTAATGGCTATGTCGCTGGACTCCCACGTAGTCGACCACGGTTCGCGTCCCGGATCCGGTGGCTTAAACTCATGCCGGGCGCGTGTGCGTGTGTGCCCAAGATCCTGAGAGGAGAATGGAGAAGGGATTGTGGTGTGGCCATCCCCCCCCGGGGGTGTGATTTCGATTTCTCGCTTTCTGTCTCTCTGTCTCTGTTTAGCAAGCGCACGCGACCTATAGCAAAAAAAAAAAAAAAAAAAAAAAAAAAAAAAAAAAAATGGCTGCTGCAGCCACCGTGATACCTGGCTTCATATACTGCCAGGTCATCTGCAGGACAGCTCGTGAGATGTTGGCTCACTCCTCTCCTCTCCTCTGGACTGTACCCCCTGGATGCTGCCCTGCCCGGGACACAAGTCTGAGAGTGGAGAGACGTGGGTTTGAATCTTAGCTCTCATACCAGAAAGCTATTGAGCTGGAGGAACCCGAGCTTGTGAGCTGAGCTGCGTGGTGTGTCCCTCTCTCTGAAACACCACAGAATTATATCAAAGAAGGTGAGTTCGTAACCTCCGATAAGTTCCTAATATGTCTTCACCATACCCGTAGGAGTTAGCACACGACCAACGTTTCACTCCATAATTTACCACCTCGTCGCCCCTTCCCCATCGTCTTTCTCACAAGCTCTTATATTATTTTTGCCATTTGCTTCTAATTCTCTCGTGTAAAACTCCTTTGCATGTCTTTAGACTGCCCTTCTGATTTTGTCTCTCAAAATTCTTAGTAGATAAAAATAGTCAATTAATTATATTAAAATAAAAAGTATTTTTCAACTTGGTGAGGGGACTACGAAATCAAATATTAAAACACAAGCAGGAAGACTTATAAAACTTGCAATGGAGGGAACCAGCAGTTAGCGTAAGGGCTATGTCACTGGACTCCCACATAGTCGACCGCGGTTCGCGTCCCGGACCCGGTGGCTTAAAACTCACACCGGGTGCGTGTGTGTGCGTGCCCAAGATCCCCAGAGGAGAATGGAGGAGAAGAGGTTGCGGCGTGACCATCCCTCCTGGGGGGTGATTTCTCACTTTCTGTCTCTATGTCTCCCTCTGTCTGTCTGGCGAGCACACGCGCCCTATAGCGAAAACGTCTCCAAAAAAAAAAAAAAAAAAGACTTGCAATGGAGTGAATTTCTTCCTTCCACATTACAACTTGAGCACTTTATTTTTTTAAGGTTTTTTTTTTTTTTTTTTTTTTTTTTTTTGCCATAGGGCATGAGTGCTCTCCAGAGACAGAAAGAGACAGAGAGAGGGAAAGTGAGAAATCCCCGTTACTTCTCCATTCTCCTCTCAGGATTTTGGGTGAGCAAGCAATTACACATGTGCCAGGTGTGATTTTCAAGTTGTAGGCCCTGGCCATGCGGGAGTCCAGCACCTTAACCACCATATCACATGGTGAGCAATTTCTACAAACCACATATTCTTTAGAAATGTACTTGCAGTCACTAACATTTAAAGACAAACATACATGTAAAGATCGAACCTGATCTGTGTCATGGAATGGCAGGGGCGACAACTTCCCAGGTACAAACATAGCTTGTTACTCACTGCTCCTGAGTGGGGACCGTTCCCAGGAAGGCGCTTCAGAAACTGGCCTCATGGGAATGCAGGTGGAGTCGGGAAGGCGATCCCGAGTCAGAGAGGAAATTCTTAGTTGTTGAAGAATAAAATCACCCGTGTCAAAACTTGTAATGCTGACTTTTCTTTCTAGTACAATTCAGTGCTCCTTGGGAAGAGCACCTATTACTTAGGGACAGTCAGTTTGGTTTTACTACTATCATAACATGAGAGAGAAATTTAACGCCATTACTCTGCTCAGCCCCAACCCCTGCGCCAACAGCCCTCCCAATTCTGAACACTAGAAATCTTTAACTTTTTTTTTTCAGGAAATTTTTTTTCTGTTTTTATTTTCTGTTTTACTTATGAAATTCATGGATATTTTTCTAAGAATATTGTACATTATTTTGATAATATGAGTGAAATAACCAATATAAAACCTCTGACATAATTGTCACTGTAAAGTGTTTGAAGTGGGTAATGATGCCCCCACCTCAAGTAGCTGTAGTGAGGATCATGTGGTTTATTCTAATCAAATGCTCAGATTATTTTGCATCTGCTATTCTCATAAAAATGATCACAATAGCATTTTTGTTTTTATGTAATTAAAATAACTATTTGTAAAAGCTAAAATATTAAAGTTTTATTTTTAGACTTGATTAACATAGTTTGTAGGCATACAAAAATAGCATGAACTTCTTTTAAAAAATGAAAGAAAGAGATAAACAGAGAATTAAGGGACATTTCTTTCCAACTCAGAAGTTACTGATCATGAAATAAGGGGCATTTACTTTCTATATTCCTAGATTGGAGATTAAATTGTGAATGTACATTAAAGTACTTTTGTCACAAATGACTCAAGTATTTCTTTTTGTTGTTGTTGTTTGGGTTTTTTTTGAGAGGTTTTTGCTATAGGGCACATGTGCTCACCAGAAAGACAGAGACAGAGAGATAGAAAGTGAGAAATCATCCCCCAGGGGGGATGGCCATGCCACAATCCCTTCTCCTCCATTCTCCTCTCGAAATCTTGGGCACGCATGCACACGCGCCCGGCGTGAGTTTAAGCCACTGGGTCCGGGACTCGAACCGCGGTCGGCTACATGAGAGTTCAGCGACATAGCCATTATGCCAACTGCTGGTCCCAACAAATGACTCAAGTGTTTCTCACAGAGACTATTAATGGGGATTCTTTCTTTATTTAATTTACTAGAGAATGCATGTGCTCACCAGAGAGACAGAGAGAGAGGGAAGATGAGAAAGCACCCCCATGGGGCTGGCTATGCTGCAATCCCTCTCCTTCACCTCTTCCTGCTGGAATTCTGGGCACCCACACACACACACATCCGGCCTGTTTCCCAAGCCTTTGGGCCAGGACTGTAATCACAGCGGGACATGTGGAATCCAGCTGCCTGAACTACCATGCCACGGGCTGGCCTACCTGTTCTGTTGTTGTTTTCCTCAATTCAGACATCATCACAAATATATTATAGACTTTTCTCAGAACATGAATACGGTCTTCAGTCTCCATATTTTTATAAGGTTAAATTTTTATGAGAGCTTAATTGATACATTCTTATATTTAGCTGTCATAATAATAAGAAAGAAGCATTAAAAATTTTCAAGCTTTACCTTAGCAGATATTAACTAAGTTTTCTATTATCTTGATTGCATGGGTTTTCTATTGCTGCCACAACAAATCATACTGTGAACTAGCGCTTTCAGAGACTTAAAATGAAGATTTTCTGCTGAGATTTCTTCCTCACTTATTTCTAGAAAGGCACAAACCCAGGCCCACCTCCATATGGCTCCTAAACTCAGCTGTGAACTAGCTGTGAATTTCAATTTTTATTTTTTAATATTAAAATCTATAGTTTCTTATTATCCCTTTTTTCTTATTATTTTATGTTTTCTTCTTTCTTTTCTTTAATTCTTTTCTCTTTTTTTTTTTTTTTTTGTCTTTACTCATTTGCTTCTCAGCCTCTGCTCACTAAGTGCCTAGACAGGTCCAAGTGAACAGAATCTATATATCTAAATACAGTTAGGGTCAGAATATTCCTCTATTCCCTCTGATTCTGATGCACAAAGAGTGAGAATGGAATGGAAGTGAGATTGCAGATCACCTCCTCCTGCACACCTCTGAACATTCAGACTGAACTTCAAGAATTAGAAGAAACGCACCATCTATCTGATGATTAGAAATCACCGCAGGGTCACAAGAAATATGGAAAAACAAGAAAATACCTCTCCTCCAAGGAAAAATAAGTCATCTTCATCCTCAGACAATATGATGAAATTCATGGAAATGTATGATAAAGAATTTAGAATTTTCATGGTGACAAAACTCACAGGGATAAAAGAGAAGAGAGACAATGAACTGCCGAAGAGGAAGAGGAAAGAAACTGACAAGCTTCAGGAGGTGAGGAAATTCCTGTGAGATCTAAAAGAGGAATTACACACTTTAAAAAAGAATCAAATGAACCTGTTAGAGATGAAGACTATAATACAGGAAGTCAAAACTTACCTTGAAAGTATTAAAAGCAGACTAGATCACACTGAAAATCGAATCTCAGTTGTAGAAGATAGAATTATTGACCTAGAAAAATCCACCATGAAGACTGAGAAAATTGTCCAAAAACATGATAATACTATACGAGAAATACTAGATACCATCAAACGTCCAAACATCCAGATAATTGGTATCCCAGAAGGGGAAGAGATCCATAAGGGCATTGACAATTTATTCCATGAAATCCTGCAAGAAAACTTTCCAAACCTAGAGCAGCATTCAAAGATCCAGTCCCAAGAAATACAAAGGACCCCAAATAGAATCAACCCAAGAAGATCTTCTCCAAGACACATTATAGCCAGATTGACCAAAACCACAGACAAAGACAAGATACTAAGATTGGCCAGAGAGAAATGGCAAGTTACCTACAAAGGATATCCCATCAGGCTGACAGCGGATCTCTCATCGGAAACAATGTGAGTGAGGAAAGAATGGGAAAATATATTCAAAGTGTTAAGGGAAAAGTAATTGCAACCACGGATACTATACCCAGCAAGATTATCCTTCATATGGGAAGAAAAGACAAGAACATTCTCAGATAAACAAAATCTGAAAGAATTTACCAACACCAGACCAGATCTCTAAGAAATTCTGCAGGGAGTGCTATACCAGGAAAATTAAATACAGTCACACAGAAATAAGACTTTGAAAACTAAGAAAATGGTCAACTTAATCATAGGGATGAGTCTGGAGTTGAATATTATCCCAGATTTAATTGGGAAAATTGAATCACAACAAAAGACAAAATACATGAGACTGAACTGGTGAAATAGAATTTTATGACTTTTGACTAAAACATTGTTGACTTTTTTCTAGGCTTTGTTTTCCGATTTTAGGAATTTTTGTCTTGTCTTGAGCTGCTGATAGGTTCACGTACCCTCTATTTGAATAGAACCCCAACCTGTTCCCTGGCTTTAAGTTTTAAGCATACTTCCTTAGCATTTCTTTGATTTATTAAAGTTACATCTACTTTTCTTAAAATTGAAAAATATAGTAAAAAATACATAATTAATGACCATAGTAAACTATATAGCAACAGCCTGGTGCTACCTTATAGTATATTCATTCTACTCAGAGTTTCATGCCTTAAGTCAGACATGTATTCACAGGTATGTATTTATCAGCAGAGCTTGCTATTGAAAGTAGTTAGATTATTTAAGAAATTTTGTGAATCAATAAAATGTGGGGGGAAAAAGCAATGGAAAACAACTGTGGACACCTGAGATAGTGTGGGAGGAGCATGGGAAATGGCAGAGGATGAAAAACAGGGGAAAAAAAAAATATATATATATGTACACACACATATATATGAAACTAGAAATAGAAAATGATTGATGATAACATGTATGATTAAGCTACTATCCAGCATCTTCTGGGTGGAAAATTACATTTTGTATGCTGTGACAATGCTCAGTGAATAAATGTTAGTTAACTAATTAAAAAAATAAATAAAAGATAAGAAAAAATTATACAAAAAATTTTAAAATAGTAGGTTAAGCCCAGGGAAATGTCTCACTGACCACTCTGCGAGTCTGATAGCAGGGCTAGTCTCACAGGGTAGGCTCGGTCAGCAGGGCTGAGACCCTTGGGGAGTAAGGGAAGAGCCCAGCTCCCCACTCAGGCCAACCGCCGGCACTGGCTGGTCACAGCTGAGCCTGCTTGCTGGCTGTCGGCCGAGGACCCTGTCCAGTGTAGACGCTCCCACACACCTCCCTGGGCCTTGCTGGCCCTTCCTCTGCCTTCTACACAGGTGCCCGCTGTCAGGAGTCCTTTCGCGCTTTTCGGCGTTGTGAGCTCTGCCCGGTCTTCTCTTCTTGACTCGCCCTCTGCTTCCACCACTCACTTTGAGAGCTCTCGCAATCTGCAGCCTGCGGTTGGTGTTAATGGTCACATTCCTGGACTCTCACAGGTCCACGGGTTTGAGTCCCAGAGAAGTGACTTAAAACCCATGGTTTTAAGTGGGTGTATGTGTGCCCAAGATCCCAGAAGGAGAATGCAAGAGAGGGGCTTGTGGTATGGTCTTGGGGGGGGGGGCGTTGTGATGTCTCACTTTCTGTCTTTCTCTCTGTCTCTGTGGGCGGCGCAGGTACCCTATAGCAAAAATCTCTCAAAACAATGAAAAGAGCTAGCGCAATCACATTGGGCCCACCCAGATAATCCAGTGTTTTATTTTATTCTGTAGCGTCCTTATTTTAGACTGTAATCTTGAATACAAAAGTGTGTGCATCTCTTGAAACAGTTCAAGGAAAGGGTGTGTTATGAAAAATCTATGAAAGATTAGCAGGTGGTGAGGTGTCTAAGGTGGCTGGATCCCACATGGCTGGCTATAGGGTTTGAGCCCTGGCCTGCTCGAAACCCCCTAAGGAGAATGGAGGAGATGGGGTTATGGTGTGGCTGTTTCCACAGGGGTGCTTTTCACTTTCCCGCTTTCTGTATCACTCTAGTGAGCACACATGCCCTTCACAAATAAAAAAGAAAAATATATGCATGAATTCAATTTTTTGCACCAATGTAAACTCGCACTTTAACTTCATTTTCCACAAACTTTTTTGAAATCCATCCATATTTATGAACATATATATAAATCATATATGGGGACCAGCAGTTAGTGTAATGGCTGTCGCTGGACTCCCATGTAGTTGACCATCATTCAAGTCCTGGACCTGGTGGCTTAAACTCATGCCGGGAGCGTGTGTGTGTGCATGCCCTAGATCCTGAGAAGAGAATGGAAGAGAAGGGATTGCGGTGTGGCCATCTCCCCAGGGGGTGATTTCTCGTTTTCTGTTTCTCTGTCTCTGTCTTTCTGGCAAGCACACGTGCCCTATAGCAAAATTCTCTCCAAAAAAATACATATTTGTAACTTATTTTCTAAATTTGTACATTAAATGTATGTATGTATATATGCACATATGTGTGCACATGCATGCATCACTCATATATATGTGTGTGTATGTTCATATATGTATTTGTTTTCCTTATAACATAATCACACATTTCATTGATTATGACACAGATATCTTTGGTAGTTTATCATTTTACTTACCATACTAATTACTGCCCAAATTCCCTACACAAATAGAGTCTGTTATCTGAATACTAGAGACTGTTTTACCCATAAAAGTTAAGTCAGTCAGTCAGTCATAAGAATCTAAGGAAAATGATTTGTGGGTCTTGTCAGGTTTTTAAATCTAAATTTAGAGCTCTGAGTTTGTCAGTGCTCTGGAATCTAAAGCAATGTGTAAAACGTTTCACTTAACCAGAAGCTTGTATGCAGTAGAATCCAAGGCAAGACTGCAGACAGTCTGACGGGATGGGGTAGATCAAAAAGCGGTGTCTACCGAACGTTCCCATTGTACAAGGTATGGGTCCAGCTGCCTTATGATTAATCTCTACTGCGATCCTAGAGGTAAGCTCTACTGTTTTTAACTTATTTTTAAAATAATTATTTATTTAATTTTATTTGTTATTACTATTTTAAATTTGATGTAGGGCTCACCAAAAACAGAGAGAGAAAGAGAGAGAGAAAAAGTGAGAAAGCAAGCTACCAGGTCTGGGACTTGAACCTGTGATCAGCCATGTGGAAGGCCAGCACATTAACCACCATGCTACCTGCTGGCCCCTATGTTCTTAGGTTTATTTATTTACATCTTCCTTAGCCAGAGAGACAGGGAGACAGCTCCCCTGGGGGGGTCTTGCTGCCATGAGCCATTCACAACATTAGCCAGCCCTGGATCAGGGCACGCACATGCTTGGCATACCTAAGGAGGTCTGGACGTGAGCCTGGAACCTTTCCCGTGGGGATCAGCCTCACAAAGCATCCTGTTTTACTGCTGTACCCCCATCCCGCCCTTGTGCCATTTTTAATACCATTTAAAAGATAAGGAAACAAAAGGGCTGACTCAGTCAATCAGTTTATCTTGGGTTTTAATGTAGGACACCTCCTCTAGAAAAATTCTGGCCAATAGAGCTTCCCCAGACAAAGGAAATGCGCTAGACCAGGATTATCGAACGTACAGAATGATGGGAACATTTACACTGGCATTATCCAGTAGAGCAACCGCTCTGCGCAGGTGGTAGTTGAGCCCTTGAAACACTAAGGAACTAAGTGTCTGCTCATACGTCATTTCATTTCATTTTTATTTTAGAAGCCTTATGTGGCTAGTGGCCACCGTTTTGGCTAGTGTAACTCATCTTAATCCCATAATTACCACATAGTCCAGCCCCTCAGTCACCTCCCCGAGCAGCCCGAGAAAGCATCTCGTACAGTGTCGTCCCTCGTCCACAAACATAGGCAGTGTAATTCAAGCCGTGCTTTGCATTTCCGAGATCCCAAACAGAACGATTCTAGCATTGCAAATGGCTTAATTTCACAGTTTATCTCTTGTAATGATTAGTGGAAACTAAATAGAAAGGAAACCGGCTTGACAGACCATTTTATCTTGTCTTCCTTTTCTGTTTAGGTGAGAGAGATCTCCTGTGGCTAATACTCACTCTGTTCTGTAATACAACACCACGGTGTAAGTTAGCATTAATTTCCTCTGAAAATATAAATTGCCTTTGTTTTCCTTTTTTTTCAGGCTCTATTATAGAAAATTTCAGAAATACAAACATGTAAACGGAATAATATCCAAAACCACCATGTCCCCATTATCCAGTTTTAAAAGTGACTGTGTCAGGGCTACTCTCAGAGCTTCTTGACGAGCACACGTGAAATTAAGTCATGACGTGTTTGCAGTTCTCCTCATTACTGCCCGAGTACTCCCGGGCTGATGATCATTGTATCTGTGTTTTATTCTACCAACTGCATATCCTGGTTAATTTGTTTTCTCTGACTTTTAACTTAGTGTTCTTCTTTATTCATGATAGAGTCCACACGCACACAGGAGAGCAAGAGAGAAGAGTAAGAGCCAGAGAGACATGAGTGCTCTCCAAGCTTTGGCCACTCCGCAAGCTCCCTCCTCCAGCCCATAGGATCTTGGGCACTCAGAAGTGTACACAGTGATTCAGGCTGACCAGGCTGGGGATTCGAACCGTGGTTGCCATCCAGCTTCTCCTGAGCAGCTTGCTACCACCCCATCATGGAGTCACTGCAAAATCAATCTCTCTCTCTCTCTCTCTCTCTCTCTCTGCCTTAGGACGCATGCACTCACTGGAGGCAGAGACAGTGAGAGGGAAGGTGAGAACTCACTCTCCGGAGGGATGGCCATTCTGCAATCCCTTCGCCCCCATTCTCCTCCTGGGACTTTGGGCACGCCTGTGTGCACACATGCCTGGCATGATTTCCAAGCTGCTGGGTCTGTGACTCAAACCTTGTCAGCCATGTGAGAGTCGAGCGCCTTGACCACCCTACCAACTGCTGGCCCCCATTTTAATGATTTCTAACATAGATTAATCTTAGAATGCCAAAAACAGTACAGAGTTCTGAAATGAAACTGTTTGAAGATACACTAAAATCTATGTGTGTGCCTGTCCCTAACCATAAGTAACTGTTGCAGTTGGAGGCACGACTCTGGACACCGAGATCTCTTCCATGAAGTTTATTGGTACAGGTTCAGCTGCTTCTCCCCCCAGACTTCCGGGTATGCGCCTTAAATTCCCTCTGGGCCCGCCCTTCCCCAAGTCTCCGGGCGTGTTGGGCTCTGATAGGCCGCTTCTCAGAGTTATGCTAATAAGGAGTTGTCTTTGAGTCTTAGGTATTTAGCTCCTACGCCATAATGGGGCGTCTTCCGGCAAGGGCTTCCACAAGTAACCTGTAACCCACACCTAGGTTCGTGTATATAGCTTTCTCTGTTTTACTGGACAGTACTTCCTGGCAGTGATTCTGTAGTAAAATATAGACATATTCCTTGTTCCTCTTAGTATAGCCGCATGGCTTTTCATTGAGCTAATGAGCTACTTGTTATTCAAGAATGTTCTTGAATAAGCAAGGCTTCTTTTTAGAGGTTTACTGTTACAAAATAGTTTTGCAATTAGAGTGTCCTTCACAAATATCTTCATATTTTGTCAGGATGAGACTCTTACCTGTGGGAATAAATGGAAGAACTCTAACGCCTGTTTTTGGAAAAGGTCATCTTTCTGAAAGCTACTGTGTGAGAGCATAAATGAAGCCACATCGGAATATAATCACGTGTCATCATGCTGCACACACCCTACGCACACACATAGAGGTAGTTAGTGGGTTACTTGCATAGATCTCTTTTCAACATCTCTTGATTTCTTCCCTCCATTGCAGAGCTAGAAATTCATACTAAAAGACTGGCATGTGCCTTTCAACTGGAAAGTTCCAAGCCCGCTTTGCTGGTATGTTACTTTACCTACTGGCCTCAGAGAGACAGGGATGGGGAGGCTGTCTCTGAGACTGTCTCCATATGCCTCTGAGTCGTCACCACAGGAGAGACCATGAGCTTCTGCCGTCCAATTCCAGACACCCATCGGGCCATGTTCACTTGAGAACAGAGCCACTGTGGATTCCTTCATCTTTTTTATGTTTTAGGAAATTTTTGCTATAGGGCATGTGTGCTTGCCAGGGAGACAGAGAGAAAGCGAGGAATTGCCTCCCAGGGGGGATGGCCACACCACAATCCCTTCTCCACTGACCTATGGTGGAGATTCTGGGTACACATGCCTGGTGTGAATTTTTTTTTTTTTTTTTTTTGAGAGGTTCTTCCTATAGGGCGTGTGCACTCGCCAGACAGAGAGAGAGAAACAGAGAGACAGAAAGCGAGAAATCATCCCCCGCGGGGATGGCCACACCGCAATCCCTTCTCCTCCATTCTCCTCTCAGGATCTTGGGCACACACACACATGCGCCCAGCATGAGTTTTAAGCCACCGGGTCCGGGACTCGAACCGTGGTCGACTATGTGGGAGTCCAGCGACATAGCCATTATGCTAACTGCTGGTCCCAACATGCCTGGTGTGAATTTCAAGCCACTAGGTCTGGGACTCGAACCACAGTTGACCGTGGGAGAGTTCAGCACCCTAACCACTATGCCACCTGCTGGCCCCACCGCTGTACTTTCAAAAGCTTCATGCATCAGGGAAATGGCAGCTTTCTCTGGTGCTCTCTTCTCTACTCACCTATGCTCAGGAAGTAAGTGCAAACTGCACATGGAGTTTCTTTTTGAAATCGTATTACCCTTCTTTAAGTGTGTTTGTATTTTCCAACAGGGGGGGGGGGGCAGGGGCACCCGGGCAGGGTCTTCCCACTGCAGCTCATCTCCAGTCTGAGCCGGCCGGCCTGACAGGGGTGTGAATACTCCCCTGGGATCAGAACCCAGGGCCTTCCCTACGCGGCATAGCTGCATTAACACTGCACCGCCGCTTGCTCCTTTCTTTTTCTTGGTATCTGTATTTTTCTTTCTGTAGAATCTATTTACCACTGATTCTTTGTATACATTGAAATTTCAATTCCATTCCCACCTAGAAGGAACGCTCCCTGTCTGTCACGTGGCAGCCAGTATGTAGCTTTCCCATTAAACATGGCCTCTACTCCCCTGCACCGGTAAATTATAGCACTTCCCCCTCACGCTGGCACACCTTTCAACCTGCTCCTTCATCTGGAGCCATTTAGGGCTGAGCGTAACTGGTCTTATATAACTTACCAGATTCGTCTCTGTCATACCATGAGGGGTCCAAGTCTCGCTAACGGTGTTTTGTTTTATTTTGTTTTTGAGAGAGATTTTTGGTACAGGGCATGTGCACTTGCCAGAGAGACAGAGAGAGACAGAGAGACAGAAAGCAAGAAATCACCCCCTCGGGGGGGATGGCCACACTGCAGTCCCTTCTTCTCCATTCTCCTCTCAGGATTTTGGGCACGCATGCCCACATGCCCAGTGTGTTTTAAGCTGCCGGGTCCTGGACTCAAACCACGGTCGATTACGTGGGAGTCCAGTGATGTAACCGTCACTCCATCTGATAGTCCCCCAACATTTTATTATTCTACAGTTTTAAGCCACTAATCATCATGTCTGTATCTTCCCTGCAGATCTAAATAAGTTCATTTTGCATGCTTTAGCAGTGGAAAGACCAGAGAGCACAAGGAAATTTGATGTTTAACTATTCGAAAAGTGTAATCGCTGCAGGTACTGAGTCCTGCTAAATGCTGGGCAAAGATCTGGCTGTTAGACATAGGTAGGTGAGACTCTATTAACAAAAAACAAATGATATCTATTATGCGATTTAATTCACCCTAAAGTATGGTTGTTGCCAATAAATGTAAGGTGACATAAGTTGATTTCTTTAAGTTTATATATTAAATTGTATTATTATTATTATTTTATTTTCCGGTTTGTTCAGACAGACAGAGAGATAAGGAAAGTGAGAAAGCAAGCCACCAGGTTCAGGACTTGAACTACGGTCAGTCATGTGGGAGCCCAGCACCTTTAACTACCATGCCACCTGCCAGCCCCGACTTAAGCTGATTTTGCAAGGGAAGGCTGGAGTGTCTGGCGTCTGAGTTCTCAATTAGCGCTGCCCCTCCAGCTGTGTTAGAGTCCTACGACCTTACAGTTCCGCGCAGAGACACAGCCTGAGGACCAGCTAACCTTTTACAACGTTTGATGACTAACAGAAAACGTTCTCAGGGACATGAAGATGAGCGACTTTATAACTCAGACTACACTGAACAGTGTGAATATTAAAACACAATGTAGTTGGGACCCAGCAGGTGGTGCAGTGGGTAAGGCGCTGGATTCCCACATGGCCGACTGCGGTTCAAGTCCCTGACCTGGCAGCTTGCTTTGTCTCTGTTCTTCTCTCTCTGTTTCTCTCTGGTCAAATGAATAATAATAATAATAATAATAATAAATTAAATTAATCATTCTTTTTAAAAATACAATGTAGTATATTTTATAATGGGTTCCTAGGAAAACTGTATCAGCATCAGTCATTAGTCACCTGTTACAGATAACAAATTTAAAAAGAATCGTGCCTAGACTCTCTGACTTAGGTATTGAGGTTTAACCTAGTTTGTGGTTTTAAAAATGAGGAAATCGAAGAAACGCTAGCATTGGCCACACAGCAAGCTGTGGACCTAGAAGCCACAGAAATTCTGTTAGACTGAGTTTTCTACACCTGTTAATTGAGGGAGAAAAATAACTGCCTGAACAATGTGAAATATTAAGTCAGATAAGCTGACACTGTGCGAGTCCCTCAAGAACAGAATGAGCAGGAGGGATGGGCTGGCATATGCGGGCTTCCCAGGAGAGCGGACGGTCGTTTTTCTAGCTCCCTTTTGACCTTGGCCGACAGAAGGAACATAGACTACTGGGCTGAAAGTAAGAGAACTCTGACGTAAAGACCTGTGACCGGGCCAGCCCGTGGCCTGGGGCGACACGAGCTGGCTCCCACGTGCCCCACTGCATAGCTGGTGTCCCAGACCTGGAGGCTTCGGAAACACTCAGGATGCCTGTGCCCGTGTGCCCTAAATCCTGCCAGGAGGGAGAGAGAAAGGTTTGCAGCAAGGCCATGTCCTACGGGGGGTGCTTGCTTTCTCTCTGTCTCTGTCTCTGTCTCTGTCTCTGTCTGGCGAGCACACACACCCTCTCATAAATAATAATAATAACGCAGTCACCCAGCGTGTGTGACTGTAAGTAATGCATCAGCTCATGTGAGGGGCAACAAGGGAACCTCTGCACCCCCACCTGGTCATCTTCTATGGAAATGCCAGGACTTTCCCAACGACCAAATGGCTTACCTGTGTGCCCTCCAGTAACAGCTAGAGATCCCCAATTCGTAGCAGGCACAACTGGAGCTCCAGTCATGGCATGAGGCTGACCACAGTGCATCCACGTACAAAGGCTGTCACTGAAGACAGCATACCCCCCCCAATGCTCCCCAAAGGATGCTTTCTCTCCAGTACCCTGCAGGGAGTCAGACTTCATACTGGATCCTACAACTCGGTGCCCACCCCTCAGCACATCAACAGACGGTGCTCACTTCACCCAACGCAGCCAGCAGTACGCACTCACCCACTCTACAGCCCTTTTGGGGGATCAGCCTCGGTGGGCACAGCTGAGCAGGTGGCCTGGGACACAGTGTGAAAACGAGGCAAATCCAGGCTAGCTGGACACGCGGGACAGACCTGGTGATGCTCTTTAATTGCACGTTCCCAGTGAGCAGGACTAAGGACACCAAAGTTGTGCACCAAAGACTTCGAACACACGCTGAAGGTACCAATCACAGAGGAAGCTGATGCCCGTCGCTAGGAAGCCCTTCAGCCAACACATGGCAGAGTATGAATAAGGGGTCTGGCCTTCTTTTCCTTTAAGAATTATTTACTTCATTTCATTTCATTTATTTATTTATTTATTATTCTTCAGTCTGGTGAGAGAGAGACAGAGGCAGAAAGAGAAAGCAAGCTGCCAGGTCCAGGACTTAAACTATGGTCAGCCATGTGGGAGTCCAATGCCTTCACCACCACCGCCCGCCGGCCTCGCGGGGTCTGGTCTTCTGTTTGCAAGTGATCGACCCTTTTAAATTGTCTGACTGAGACAACAAAGTTCACAGGGGAAGTCTAGTTTAGATAAAGCTGAAGACAAGGACTCCAGGCTGCCTCAGGAAGTTTACTGTGCTCCTGCTGCCCTGTGCGCTGGCTTCACTTACAGTCTGGTGTTCGGAGGGAGTGGCACTGAGACTGCCCAGTGTCGCTACTCAAGACAAAATACGGTGACACTAGCAAAGGATGGACGAGCGGTTACTTGGGACAGAAATAACAGAGAGGAAGTTTAGGGCCAGCAGGTTGCATGGTGTTTAGGGCCCTGGACTCCCACATGGCCTACCGTGGTTCGAGTCCTGGATCTGGCAGCTTGCTTTCTCATTTTCTCTTTCTCTCTTTCTCTCTCTCCCTGTCTGTCTCTCTCTGGCCAAATTTTAAAATAATAATAAATAAATAAACAGGGAAATCCTTTATCCTTGTGGCTATATTTTATTTTGTTTAAACCACTTTATCAAGGTCTGGTTGACAAATAGAGAGCACTGCATACTTAGTGGAGATGAGTACACATCCACGTTCCGTTCCCAGCAGCGAGAGATTAGACGTGTCTCCGCGTCTCCCGAAGACCCCACAGCCCCGAGCTTGGGGAGAAGGGGGCTTATAAAGGCAAAAGCCTCATCTGGGTGGGTGCGGCAGGGGCAGAGAAGAGGGGAGGTCAAAGGGGAAGGAGGGACCTCCACAAGCGTTAGTACGGAAGCACAGTCAGCATTAGGTAATGAAAGGACAGTCCGCCTGGGGGAGGCTCTGCAGACGCAGCGGCTGAGGCGGTCACAGGGGTATCTGTAGGTGGGGAGGAGAGGACGTTCCTCCTGAGGAGAGGACACTCCCGTGCAGTTAGAGACCGTCCTAACAGGGACTAGGCCACGAAATGGCGACGTTGTCGGGAGGGTGGGACACAATGGGGTCACCTTCGTCTGCTTGCGCCCGTGTTACAAAACCATCTCCACTCTCTACCCGATAACCCGTCCAGCGCCTACAAAAGCGCTCCCCTGCCGTCTCGTCCACATGCTCTTTAGTGATAAGAACAAAGATCTCCCCTCTCGGCACACTGGTGAGTAGGCGGTCCTGGGCAGCACGGCGCCTGTGATCAGTCTATTTAGATTCGCTGCATGAGACCACGTGGCATGTGGCCTTTGGTATCCAGCTCTGTCGTGCTTTGGATAATGGTTCGTCCCTCAAAGTTCCATTTTTTGGGAAATGGTCTTAGTGGGTGGCGATTGGATGCTCCCCAAAATCCATTCACTGTGTTGTGAATCATAAACTTAATTCCCTCACAGTGTCCCAGAGTGAGGACTGCAGACGCGGCGTCATCAGGGCCGGGCCCCAGGACCGACCCGCTGAGCGGAAGCGGAGGGACCGCAGAGGCCAAGCCACCGGCTCCGCCACGCTCCGCTCGGCTGCAAGTCCCGCCCTCCGCCCAGGGACGCCTTTCACGTCAGGCCGCCCCACCAAGGGCCAAGCAGACGTCCGTTTCCTCCCCTGTACCCAGGCTCAGGTGTTTCCGCTAGAACACAAAGGAGCTAGCACAGGCCTGTCCTCCAGGTGGCTCCGGGTCCGGCACCCGCAGCACTTCCTTCTTTTCGAAACCGAATTTTCAAAGAGGAATTTGCACTCCCACGCTCACGGTAGATTATTCATAATACCCGAGACACGGGAGCAGCCTACATGCCTGTCCACGGATAAAAGCGTTTTTAAAACACGGCATAGGCATGAATAAAATCTTATTAAGCCTTAAAAATAAGAAAACGCGGCAATGTTTTTTTTTTTTTAATAAAAACTATATGACTGAATAAATATATTTTTAATTACTATCTAGACTCATATTCAAGGAGATATACTTACATATTACTTTTATTCAATTATTGAGCAGGTATTATGTGCCTAACAGGGATTCAAACTCTGGGTACACGGTGGTAAACACTGGGACATAAGAACAGATCTAAACGAGTGAACACATGAATAAGCAAAAAGGCTAGACTAAGGATGAAAATGTGCGGGGAGATAGCGGGGCTACAAGGAACCACTCGGGTCACCCCAGGCAGGTCGGGAAGTGAGGCAAGCCCTGCCCACTTATTTTCTATAACAGTGCTACATCGTCTCATGGCTGAACACCGTAATATAAAGGTGACTTGTGGGGACAGCAGGTGGCACCGTGGCTGAGGTGCCGGACTCCCACATGGCGACTGCGGGTCTTGTCTCCGAATTAGTGACCTGCTTTCTCTTTCTCTCTCTCTCCTTTCTCCCTCTCTGGTAAGCACACATCCATATAGTAAATTTCAATAAAATAATAATAATGAGTAAAATTAGATTAAAAAGGTGATTGTACAGAAATAATACCTAACATAGCATTTACCAAATTTTGGTGCAATTATTGATTTAATATATTTTTCTTCACCTGAAAGGATAACCTCTATTGACAAAGACTTTAGTTTCCCTCATCAAATTGCTTATTCCTTGCCTAATTACTGGTATGTATGTACTCAGTAGACATTTGGTGAATGAAAGACGAAGTGCAAAAAAATTGATAATATTGAAAACCCATTCCCCTGACCTTTCTCAAAACAAACAATATTTTTTAATTCCAAAAGAGAAATATAATCAATGTTGTAAAATGTTGGTAATGATATTGTGTCTCTAATTCATTCAAAAGATTAATGCCTAGGAAATCTTCCAGAATTTGGTTAAGAAACAATCAATCTTTTCCCATAATGTATCAGTATTCTTGATATATATATATAAAATGATAAAAAACAAAAGTTTTTGAACCCAGAATTGTACAATTTTTAAAAATAATATGGCTTTTGGCCTACTTTCATCACTGTAATTTAGATATTGAATATTGAAGTGTGTTGAGGTAAAAGTCTCAAAATGGATTTTCTGGAATTCAGTTTTGGTTCTTGATTTTAATTTTGTTTATTTCATCTCTTCTTTACTATCACTGTGTTGATATGATTAGAAACAACCATTATTCAAGAATGGAAATGATTATGTAATCCCATGGGAAATTTCCCCCTTAAAATAGTAATGACTTACTCTGGAAATTTTATGGAAATAGAGGAGGAAGAATTTACAGAATTTAGAAACACAAAAGTAGGTATTGACAGAATTCAGGCCCACGGAGGCGGATGCTTGAGCCTGCACCGGGCTTAGGGAAGAAGGCAGGGAGAGGTCCTTCACAATGAGGCGGCACGGCCAGGTTACGCGTCAGAGAGCACCCTCGCTGAGCACAGAGTGGGGCGGGGACAAACGAAGCTGACGGCGCGTGGCTCTGTTTTGTCTAGTAAGCGAGGGAAGAGCAGCTTTGGTTATACGGCATGTTAGTAAAATAAAACGAGGGTTGAGAAGAGAACGTGGCATGACTGGAAGAATAGAAACAAATGTGTGAGTGCGTGTGTGTGTGTGTGAGTGCTCATATGTAAGTTCCAAGAAACACAAAAAGTGCTGAGACAGAAAACAGTGTCCCACGCTGGCCCCATGGCACAGCAGTGAGGTGCCGTGCAGAGGAAGCTGGGTTCCACACAGCCCACCAGCGTTCAAGTCCCAGCCCCAGGAGGTGCGTGCTGGGTGCCTGTGTGTGCCAGGCCCTACAGGAGGGATGGGACAGAGCTGTCACAGGGCCCCGTAGGGAGGTGCATCCTCTCCTCTCTCTCCTGCTCAGATCCTCTGGCATAAGAAGAAGAGGAGGAGGAGAAGAAAAAAAAGAAGAGGAAAAAAGAAGAAAGGAAAAGAGAAAAGAAAAGAAAAGAAAAGAAAAGAAAAGAAAAGAAAAGAGAGAAAAGAGAAGAAAAGAAAAGAAAAAAAGAAGAAGAATGAAAAAGAAGGAAGAGGAGAAAGAGAAGAAAGAAGAGAACCCGACTCCATCGCGACTGTACCTCACAGGGAAGGTAGTGGAGAATGCCGTGGTCTGTGGTGCGTGGCACTCGTGCTGTGGAGCCGTGACTCTCACGCTGCGGCTGGTGTACCTGTACCATGCATCAGCCACGTCGAGCAGGGCGAGAGCAGCGTGACCCTGTATGTTAGGGTGGACTGTGAAAATCGGCCGCCCTGAAAAGTCTGTCCCAATAATCTCCCTGCTATGAGAAGGACAATCCTGTCGGAGCCAGTGTTTAACAGAAAACTGTGAGTCAGTCTAGTGCAGGCAACGAGTGAGAGGTGACGCATGGAGGGAGCTGGAGCATGCAGGCCGGGAAGGAAGGGGGAGCAGCAGCCGACCCCCATCTAATGGGACCAGATAGAACTGGGCCTCGTGGTACTGCCTTCCCACCTTGAAGGCTCGGTGAGATGAAGCCAGTGCCGCCCTGGCACGAGCCTGGCACATACCGACGATAAGATAAATGCAGTGCATTCCATTTAGTACTCTATGGAGTGACAGCTGCTTATTATCAGTCCCAGTTTTAATCATCTCGGGACTGTGGTGCTTTTGACTCACAGGTCTAATATGTCGTTAACAAAGCAACACTTGCGACAGTTTTCACAGAATTAACTCCGTAGCATCAGGTCTATAACATTGCTTGGATTGACAGTGCTCTGTCTACCCATGTCTAAACGCAAGAACCTGTATTTTTTACTCTGCGCTAGAACATCTATGAATGGGTAAAATAGTTTTTATCCAAGAACAGCGTACAATTTCACGATGGCAATTATGTCAGTGGATGATAAAGCACGTGTAAGACTAGACTGACTCCAAATTTCGGGCACGGTGCCTACAGCCCAGCGTGCATTTGCCGAGTGCTCGCTCTTCTCTGTGAGAGCTGGGCACCTCGCGTGTTTCAGGTGTCTTCTAACCCAGGAAGAGAAAGTGCAGCCAGCAAACAGCTGCAGTTCTGATCCGCTTTCTTGCTCCCAAAGACCTTGCCTTTAGCAGGGAAGAGCTAGAAGGTAACTTAATGACCACACGGAGGAAAGAAGATTTCAGACTCTCTCCACCCCTAACGCTGGTGTCCTGTTCGTAACCTTAAAACAGAACTTTTGCTTAATGGTTTCGTGCTCATTCTTTTTTTCTTCTTTTAGACAATAGAGTCTTTGAAAGTAAAGATGGAGTTCCATTTACTGTTCTGCTTTTTGTTTCAGGTCCTATGGTAAAGAGCATTAATATTAGACATAATGTATGGCTTACTAAAGAGCTAAACGAGATTAAGTGGGATTGAAAAACAGCCTTAATGTGTTCTTCACCTTCACCTCCAACTGCACTTCCTCAGGTAGCCTCTGCCTTTTCCTGGTCAATGAATTGGCCATACTATTAGCTTTCCAGTGACAGACGTCTCATGATTTTTATAATGAATATTTTGGTTTTAATTATGAAAATAAGACTGTTGGGGCCAGCCAATGGTGTGGTGGTCAAGGCGGCTGGATCCCCCCATAGCCCACGGCATGGTCTGCGTCCTGGGCCTGGCAGTCGCCTGTGCACGGATGCCTGGAATCCCTAGAGGAGACAGGAGGAAAGGGACTGGCTTGGCCACCACTCCCGGGGACGGGGTGCTTTCTCACTTTCTCTTGTTCTCTGTTGCTTGAGTCAGCATACATGCCCTATTGCAAATTAAAATAAATAAATAAACCAATGAAACATTCTAAGAGAGAAAATTAGACTGTCGCTCTCTCGGCCAGTTCCCCGTCCACCAGCTCACGTCTGAGCTGAGGGCAATGTGGAAGGACCGACTCTTTTCTCCTACTTACTTGTTCTCCGGATCTTCCCACTGGGGGCAGGGAAAAGAGGGATGGAAGTTAGTTTGATTTCATTAACAGCATTTTCTCTAATTCGGAAGTGCTGAGTGTGACATGGCTGTGACATGCCCGCTGTCGTGCCGAGGGTGTCACTTTAGGGCACTGCCCTGGAACCTTCTTCCCCTTCTGTAGGCACCACTGGCTGATGGGCCCTAAAAACCCCAGCACGTGTCTACCGCGCTCCTGCCCTGCAGCCTGCCAGTGAGGACAGCCAGAGCTATGGCCTCTCTACACGACTCGAACCCGCTTCCGCACGGCCCACCTTGCTGAGGGAAACACTCTCGCACCTGGTCTGACAACCGGTGAGGAGGGTCCTGGTCCTAGAGCAGCCTTCTCACCAACACCTGCCATCAGAAGAGCTCCAGGTAGCCCAGCGTCCACGCCATCCCCCACGGTGGAGGCAGGTCCTAGCCTGCACCTCTCTGCCCAAATCTGCACTCACTCCAAGCTCTCCTAACAGCTATTCAATACGTGTTCTGTGCATTCCAGGGCCTCCCCACGGAGCCTCTCTGTGTCTGCAGTTCAGAACACATGCGTCATCACAGTGGGAGGTCTGCAACTCTCTTCTGAAAGGCCCTCCTCAGTCTCTCCGAGGGCCAATACCGCTAGCGAACAGGAATTACCCTGCATATAACATCCTGTTATAGTCAGTCCATGTTTTTCTGACTTTTACCACATTTCGTAAAGACGTCATTCTTCGTCATAAAATCAGTGTGACTTAGTAGTTCGGGCATTGTAGCAAATTTGCAGGGTTTTATTGGGGGATGGTTTTCCTGAAAGACCTAGAACGGCTGACATCCCCAGAAGGTGGGTTGGTGTAGCCAGATGTGGGACAGGGAGGACTGGGTCTGGCTTCCCCGAAGCAGACAGGGAGAGTAAGGACCTTGGTGAGACCCCGGGCCAGCTCATGGCAGCAGGTGGTGTCACGTGAGGGAGCAAGGGAGCCGTGACCGGCCGGGTCTCCTGGCAGGTGGCACACCCTGGCCCTCCCGCGGCTGGTGTGGCAGTGCCCGCAGTCGTGGTTTGCAGCTGTTTGTCTGCTCAGATTGGCTCAAACCGGTCAGTGATGGTTAAAACCAAGCAGGGCCTTTCTAGCTCTAAGCATGTTAGGCCCCTGGTCAGAGCACCAACAGTTCTGACGATATGTAAGCCGGAAAGGAAAAACACCAGAGAATTCTTTTATATTTTTGTCCCACTTACTAATTCATATATTGAAAGGAGACGGAGGTAGGATGGAAAAGAGCCTGACTAGAATCTGTCACAATAATGGAAGTGTAACACAGACCTACTGACTAACGCCAGCGCCTCAAACACTCTTCGTTTTCCTCGGTGAGGGAGAAGCCAGCAGAGGTACTTACCCACCCGCCATGGTGAGAAAACAGCTCGTAATGTCCGTGTGACTCCGATACCCCATATCCACATCGCTCAGAAGTCGGACCCCAGGAGACTCTTGGCACTGAGAGCACATTGAGCGAATTCCCCACAGATTATAATTTGTGGTTTTAGGGATCAGCAGTTGGCGTAATGGCTATGTCGCTGGACGCCCACATAGTCCACCATGGTTCAAGTCCCGGACCCGGTGCCTTAAACTCACGCCAGGCGCGTGTGCGTGCGTGCCCAAGATCCTGAGAGGAGAATGGAGGAGAAGGGATTGCGTGTGGCCATCCCCCCTGGGGGGTGATTTCTCACTTTCTGTCTCTCTGTCTCTCTCTGTCTGTCTGGCGAGCGCACACACCCTAGAGCAAAAACCTCTCCAAAAAAAGAAAAAAAAATGTGTGCTTTTTAAAGAGCAAAGACACAGGAGGGACTGAAGACAGTGGCTGGGTAGGAAACGTTTCACAGATAAGTGGCGGAAAGGTATGGAGGAGAGACTGTGGGGAATGCTTCCAGCAGAGACATCAACATGGAAACAAAGCTAAGAAGAGTGAATAGTTGTATATTCGGGGGACAGGTTAAAAATAGAAAAATCTCAGGAACGTAGGGTAGTTTTAAACTCACTTCAGCAGCCAGCCAAAGTTGGTGGCCAAGCAGAGGCGGCTAGATCAGATGACTGTACACATTGTATATAAACGAGTAGGTTCAAGTTTTCATGAAGTATTTAGAGACGCCTGTGCGGCCCAAAGTTAGCATGAATGCTATTTGTGAGCCTGTTTCCCATCAGTTAAGATCATAGAAAGTAGCGACTTACCTACCCCTGGCAGAGCATATTTCTACAGCTGAGGGCTAAAGCTCTGAGAGAACAGAGAGAGAGCACCCCGCATGAAGAATAACTTGCCAGACAGCCAGTGGCATAGCGGTTAAGGTGGCAGGATCCTACATAGCTGACCGCGTGGTTCGAATCCTGGACCCAGCAGCTTGACAAACACTCCAGGCACAGGTGTGCGGGCGCCCCAAGCCCTGAAGGCAGGGAGAGGCAGAGGAGGGGATTGCGGCATGACCACCCGTGGGGGTGCTTACTCATTTTCTCTCTTTCTCTCTCTCTTCCCAGCAAATGCACTCACCCTCTAGTAAGTTAAAAAGAAAAAAAGACAGGATAAATTACAGGAGATTAATTGGATAAAAAGGAATTATGAAATTGAGGAAGACGTTAAGGAGGGTCAGGCGGTGGCACAGCGGTGACACAACCGACAGCACGTGGGAGAGTTACGAGGCCCACGGCCTGGGTCCTAGTCAGGCTGCAGGGTGCACTCTGGGTCAGCTGAGGCCCTGAGGGGGGCCTGTCTCTCGTTCTCTCTGTCTCTGTCTCTCATGAAGGATATATGTGTAAAATTCAAAGACACGACTAAACTAACAGAGTTATTAAACTCAAGTTAGAGCAAGGCATAGCCAAGTCCGAAATGTTCTTCAAAGATGAACAAGCACATGGGGATGGACACGTGTGAGGAGCGCGAGGTCAGGGCTCAGTGAACGCAGCTGTGACTAACCAGCCGTGGGACTGCCTTCAGCTCTTCAGTTTCTCTCCGTACAAAATGAAGGTGGCATCGTGGCTAACGTGCTGGACTCCCACGTGTCCGACAGTGGTTCAAGACCTGGACCCAGTGGCTTGAAATGCACACCAGGTGCATGTGTGTGGTCTAAAATCCTGAGAGGAGAATGGAGAGGGGATTGCGGTGTGGCCACCCCCCTGCGGGGGGTGATTTCTCACTTTCCCTCTCTCTATCTCTCTGCCTCTCTCTGATGAGTTCACATGCCCTATGGCAAAACCTAAAAAAAAAAAAAAAAAAAAAAAAAAGAAAGAAAGGAAAAAAGGTACAGTATAGAGTAATCTGACAGGTCTGTTTTCGCTCTCATTCTACGCTGGGAGGAGGCTTTTACAGGATGAGAAGCTCAATGGTAGGGGGATATTTCTCATAAATACAGACCAATTAGGGGTGACTCGACGGCACGCAGGGCATGTCACTCGTTAATGACCACAGACTGGAAACCATGGCGTCTATTAATTTTTTCATTTTCCATCTTTTTGAAGAGTGTTGAATTCTCTTCTTGGGCACTCACATGAGAATCACTTATATGAAGTTGCTAGTGTCACAGTTAATGAACCTGAGGAAGTAGAACCAGCCTCCAGTTCTCACTTTAATGTGGATAGTTGATTTTATGAACTATTGAAGCATGTAAGTGACGAATGTTTAGAAGTCACTCCTTGGTCCCATTTTGAATGCTTGTAGTGCCTGTAATTTAAAAGCCCTTGCTAGTAATTTTGCCATTTTTTTTACAGATGCCTAATAATTTGACCATTTTTTAACCTAAATAAAAGATCATTGCTTTTCTCAACACAACAGGCAAAAATGATCGATAGCATTTAACGTCTATAGAAGAAGCCAGAGGGGGCTTCAGTCTCTCGTAAGTAGTTGAGACTCCCCCAAGAACATTGTGGTAGGTAGTTAGTTAGCCATGAGCGGGCAGCTCCAAGAGAACAGCGAAAGGCCCATCTAGCTCCAGGCACCAGGAGGGCGAGGCAATTTGCCATCTTCCTTCCTTGAGGCCTGAGGGAGGCACACAGGGATAATTCGTAGAATTTTTCTCTAGTATCGAAAAACTCACGGAAGATCCCAAGCAAGCATCTTTGTCTCTCTCTGTCATTAAGACGATAGACTAATTTGGGCAATCTAATTGGGGCAACCTGACTCGCACTGGGTGTACGCAATTAGGTGATCAAATTCCTCACTTTACCTGTGAGGAAGGTGCACAGGTGCAGGAGAGAACATATGGATTCGAATTTAAAGGAAGAACATAGGCAGCGTAAGGGGCCGCCCACTAATGAATATTCATGACCTCTAGAAATAAAATAACGGTGAACTAGTACCAAGCGCAGTTGCCACTTGGCAATCTGCCCGACCAACAATCTTTTTGCGTGTACTTTCTTTCCTTTCCTTTCTTTTCTATTAAACCTTCTTTTCTATCTACTTCATTCGTGGTTGCGGTTTCATTTTGCCCCTAGGGACAGATCTCTAACTTTAGTGATCTGGACCCAAAGAACCAAGGATTTCACAACGCAGCTCAACACGTTTCCATCCGTTAACAACATGTGTCTGCATGGCATCTACAGCGGAGGGTGTGGAAGCAATGGAGTTATCCCCCGTAGCCAATGCGAGTGAGTGAGAGCAGAACCCGCCGCACAGTGTGGAGGAAAAGAAAATTAACAAGGGAGTCTACTGCAGGTTCAGTCTGTTCGCAGCCTTTAATTCCTCACTAGCTGGCGTCTCAGGGAAGACTGATTTCATGATACTAAACCATGCAATTATGGGTAAATTTATTTTTTTTAATTTATTCCACAAAACTAGGCAAGTGGCACTCCCTCGCACTTGCTAATTACTTTCAAAGCCACTAAATGTAATTCTCATAGAAAAGTAGGAACCTGTAATTACTAAGTACTTAGTATTTAACAAGTTCATGTTTCTCAGACTGAGGAAGCAAAGAGGATTTTCAAGTCAAGCCTGTGTTTGAATCTTTGAATCCTGTTTTCACCTCGTTATTATGAACTTTTGTCTCCTCACTAGCAGCAGAATAGCAGAATTGTACGACGAAGTGTGGCCCTCGGGGACCTCCAGCCGAGTCACCCTGGAGGAGCCCTGGCTGCTCTCCGTCACCGTCATCATCGCCACGTGTCACATCACGGGGTGCTTCCCTCTCCTGTCCTGCTCAGTGATGTGTTTCCATGTCCCTCCAACTGTGTCACCCATCTGGTTTTCAAGGTCTAGGTTAGGGTTAGCACAGCGGACCAGTGGACCAAGTCCCTCGTCGCCCTCAGCCCAGTTTGACACACAAGATGACGATGTGTCGTGTGGACAGAGCCACGTCCAGTCCCTCGCGTAGTCTCCAGTGTGTTTCACTCTGCAAGGGCAGAGCAGAGCGGCTGTTCCTGTGGCCAGACTCAGTGAGCCGAGAAGAGGGGTGTTTACTTTGCAAGGAAGGGGAGGGCCCAGGTGCAGAGCGCTGCGTTGACCTGGAAGGGAGGGGCTGAGGGCTTTTCTTGGACGTGAAGGGGAAGAGGGCCAGGGACGGGCCATCGAGGCGGTCAGGGTGTCTGCGGGTCCTCCGCAGCATCGAGGCGGTTTGTCGCTATCTCGGGGTGTCCTTGGCTCTGTCAATGGATGTAATGACGTGTATGTCTGAGGCAAGAACTTAGGAAGCAAGTCCTCCAGAGCCGGGGAGGAGTGGGGAGGGTAGAGAGGGAAGAATGCCCGAAGCACCATAGTGCCTGTGTCCTGGAGACACCCGTCCTTGCAGTCGTGATGAGACCCGCTCGGCCCCCAGAACCCGCAGTGTTCTTCTTGCAGGCGGAGTACCCCTTATCTGAAGCACTTGGAACAGAAGTGTTTCAAAGTTTGGGGCTTTTCAGATTTGGGAATATTTGCATAACCCTAATGAGCTCTCTTGGGGATGGAACCCACATCTAAACATAAAACGTGTTTACTTTATCACTGTGTTTTTATAGCAGAGAGTCTGTGCACACACAGGAGGGAGAGGAGCACCCACGTCATGCCACGATCCCTTTCCCCACCCTTCTAGCTCTTCAGACCACTGGGCACCTGGGGGGCACTTTACATGCCATTGGTCCCTGGACCCCAGGCTGTGTCAGCAGCATGGCTCCCAGCCTGGGGGAGTGGTGGCATTACCAGTGTGCAGCAGCGGCCGGGCCAAGCGTATCTGTCGTCATATACACATCACACCTGTGGCCGCAGGCAGTCTCACGCCACCTTTGCAGTGTGTTGGCCGTGACCCCACACAGGAGGCCAGGCATGGGGCTATCCACTGGGCATCATGTTGGCACACAAAGAGCTTCAGAGTTGACCATTTCAGATTTCAGATTTTCAGATGAAAGATGGTCCCTTCTCTGGCCCTTTGCCGACCCTTGATGGAGACACAGTCTCCTGGTCTCTCCACTCCTGGGTCAAAACGTGCTCGCTCCAGGATTCCTGTGGTGGGTTATGTGTTAGCAAAACCTGGGGAGTCAAGCTTGCATTCCAGTTTTTCTTATTTCCGAATTCCTCCTCTGTTTAATATAATATCTGACACTCCTGTATTTTTCTTTGTATTTGGAAATAAATGATGGAATGCAAAGTCTCTTATAGATAATATAGAGATCAGGTGCCATGCTAGTTAGAATACAAATCAATGTTTTCAGTCTAGTAAAAAAATATATACCACTCACTTTGAAAAAGGAGTGTAGGGAGATAAGGTCTGTGTTTATTTCTCAAAACAAGAGGACGAGTCTCTCACCATAGGAGAAGGGATCCAGCAAGCTTTAATACGGCTTCCTCCAATGGGCTTCACGTCTGATTCTGTTTATCCTGGACTTGTAGAACGTGTGTGTGTGCATGTGCGTGCACGTGTGTGGCTTAAACATACACAGACAAAGAAGTGCTTATTTAGTTGGCCTCAAATTTGGCTCAGAGCCAATTTTTCTCCAGATTGGAATCTTCCCACCCCATGTTTTGTGGTTTCTCTCTCTTTTGTAGCAAAGTGCCACTATTCCAAATATCATTAACTGCTGTTATTTAAATTGTTTCAAAAACATCTACAAAATTTTGTTTTTGAATGGGAAATGTGTAAAATACAATCTAGGGTTATAAAGCTCAGATTATTCAATTTTATCTCTTGCACAATAATATCAATTTCCCTGTTGTATAAAAGAGTATTCTATCCATTGTAATCTATAAATGTTAAAGTGTTGTGTTATATGAGAGACAAAAACATCACCTGGCATGATTACTGACTGCATTACTGTGAGCGTGCTTCTGTATGCTGGTCAGCGTGGAGTCACCTGTAAGAGATGCTCCCAGCTGAACTCAGCTAGCTTGGGAATTTTTTCAGCTTTGCTTTTTTTTTTTTTTTTTTTTCATTGGTTAATGTCAAATCTAGAAATTGTTTCGCAAACATTGAGAGTTTCCTTTTTCTGTAAGTCTTAAAAGTTACTAGCCAGAGGGGCTAGAGGCCACATAGGGAGGCTTCACGCATTGCTGTGAGTCACATAGGAAGGTTCTACGGCAGGGAAATAGATCCTTTCTTTAACTCTGTTTTTTTGTTTTGTTTGTTTGTTTTACTTTATTTTTCTTTCTTACACTTGAAGAGTTAACTGGTGGTTGTAGCTTCTGTAACTAACATAACCTGTAACTACGGTAACAATTAAGGTCACACATAAGCCTGTTTGCTTAGAAGAGGAAACTGAAGTCACTTGTTTTAGACAATGGTCACTAGAATGCAACCAGGACAGGGCCAGGGTCCTAGGCAGGAAGTCTTAGGAGATGGGATGTTTGCTCAAGGGACACCATGTAACAGGTTAAGCTGGGAAAACTGTCACTTAACGTAACAGTTACTCAGAGATTTAGATTTTTTAATAAAGCTTAGAGAAAACATGTTGCAGCTGCCTCAGTCTATCAACGTGTAGGCCAAGCCTGAGCCAGCAGCTTCGGTGTCTCCGTAAGGACAAGGGGGGTTCTAATCACGACAGGAAGGGAAAAGGTACACAGAACCATCCTGAGAAAACCATGAGGGTAGGAGGAACACAGAACTAGCCACATTTATATTGTAGATAGCAATGGATAAATGAGGAGTGTGACGTATGTAATGTTCCAGAAATTTCTGTCCTGGGAGTTGACTGTGAGCTTGTGAGCTCTCTGCCTCTTCCTGGGCTCGAAAACTGCTAAATTAACTCCGTTCTTTCCCTTTGCCTCGCCTCTTGATTATTCAGAGAAAGGGCTGCAGGATTTTAGGCGGCCTCAGTTCCAGGTCACGTCCAGAGACCTCCCTGGTAAGGACATGTGTCCACGTTCCAGCGGGGTTCAAGCTGGGAGCGGGTTGCAGATGGAAGACCCCGATGGCGTGCCTGTCTCTCTGTCTCTTTCTCAAGGTATCTCTCTTGGTCTTAGAAGAAATAAATACACCTAAAAGAAAATAAGTGGCTACCACCAACTTTTAGGAATTTGCATACTGGGGCCAGCAGGTGGCGTGGCGAAGGTGCTGGACCGCAGTTCCAGTTCTGGACCTGGAGGCTTGCTTTCTCACTTTCCCTTTCTCTCTCTCTCTCTCAACTCTCTCTAGTAAAATTTTAAAAAATGAATGGGAATAACAAATAGAAATTAAGCAAATAAAGAATTATTTTTTAAAAAAAATTTGCATACTTTATTCAAGCCTGCCTTTTTACATATTTAGATAAATTGAGCTACTGAAAATTTTCTGTTTGTTTTTGCCCCTGCGTATTTGGTATAAGAGGGTTACATCGTGGTTGGCGGACTTCGGTCAACCTGCTATCCTGGGTGTGCCTTACCAGACAGACGGTGTCCCGAGATCCTCAAGCACCTTTGTAATGCCATTTGGTCATGTTGTCATGATGCCTTGGAGCACGGGTTTCAGCAGACATGAACCAGCGCTGGTAATACCAGCATGGGCATGCGTGTGTGTGTGTGTGTGTGTGCGTGTGTGTGGGGGGGCCTGTTTTGACAGCTGAATATCCATTCTTGTTTCTTTCTAGGAAAAACACCTTCCAGTCCTGTGTGAGGAATTGCTCTTCATCACTGCGCTTTGTGCTTTCTGAATCTATCAATCACAGTAGCCCACTTCCTCAGACCAGGGGGAGAGCGTGTGGCCCGCCAGCTCAGGTATGTCCTCTCATTCTCTCAAGTTCGGGAGTTGAATGTGAAGTTTCTGTGAGGAACGGGTTTGTTTTCTTCGAACACCCAGGGCCGACTTAGCTTCTGAAGAGGCAGACATTCTCCTCGGATACGCAGACCACCTGGTCCACCCCAGGGGCCCTCGCTGTGTTCTTCAGCTCTGTGAGCAGGGTCTCACCCTCCTGTGAATCGCCTTTTCCGTCTACTGATCCCTAGACGATGCGCTTCGTTCCTGTGGCCTTCACCGCAGCAGGCCAGCCCGTGGCACGGTGATGAAGGCAGGCTGGGTCCCACACCAATGGTCCCAGTCTCAGTCCCAGACCCAGGGGCCTGAGAAACACACCGGGAGCACGTGCCTGTGTGCCCCAAATCCCAGCAGGAGGGGCAGCTGGAAGAGAAGGGATTGCGGATGACCCTGCCCCACAGGGGAGCTTTCTTGGAGAGTTTTAAAACGTCCGTCCCCAGCTGCATCCCGCACCAATTGAATCAGAGCCTCTGAAGGAGTGGCCCAGACTCGACACCTTTCCAGTTCCCTAGGCTGTCCTGCCCGTGGTGGAGACCGAGAACTGGCAAGATAGCTACCACTGCGAGAGGCTTGCCGAGGGCCAGCCACGCACGTTCAGCACTTCCCAGCATCTCAGGACTTGGTGTTCCCGTTCTCATCTCACAGTGGGCCGCTCGGTCACGCAAATGTTCCGCTGTCGGAGAGCACAGGGACCACAATCCGTCATGCTCTGGTAGGAGTCATGCTATTTCTAGCTACTCTTTTCACAAAATAAAACAAAAAACTTAAAGAAGAATTAATAAATTTAGAGGTGAATTTAAACTCAGTAGTTTCTCATTTTATTTTATTTTTAATTTTTTTTTTTTTTTGAGAGAATTTTGCTATAGGGAGTGTGAGCTCACTGGAGAGACAGATAGGAAGAAATCATCCCTTAGAGGGATGGCCATGCCACAATCCCTTCTCCATTCTCTTTTTGGGATTTTGGGCACACACACACACACACACACACACACACACACTCAGTTTAAGTTCCAAGATACCAGGTCCAGGCCTTGACCCATGGTTGACCATCTGGCAGTCCAGGGCCTAATTAACCACTGTGCTCAGATTTTTTGCCATAGGGCACATACACTTGCCAGAGAGAGACAGAGAGAGAGAGAGAGAGAGGGAAAGTGAGAAATCACTGCCCAGGGAGGATGGCCATGCCACAATACCTTCCCCTCCATCCTCCTCTGGAGAGTTTGGACATACATGCACACATGCTCAGTGTGAGTCTCAAGTCGCTAGCTGGGGACTGAAATTGCAGAGTCTGTCATTTGGCATCCAGCACCCCAACCACCACTCCACTCACTGGCCCTGGTTTTTAATATTTTAAGAGACAAAAAAAAAATATATTGTTCCAAAAGATTCTATGAAACATTATTTTCCAATGATAGAATGAGAGTCGAGCATAGAGGTCCATTGTTATAGTGGTAAGGAATTTCACCAACATCTGCTCCCTTATCCAGTTCTCTCTAAAGTAAAAAAACATACAAAAGGAGAAAACACACATTTTTGTTGACATATGTGCTATTAGAAATACCAAAGCAAATACTGGAATTGAAAAATATATCGATTAACCTGTAAAAACATGAAAACCAAAAATTGAACAAACTCCACACACTGATTTCTTTTTGTTCTTTAAATAAAATAGAACAAGTTGCTTCAACATCAGGGCCTCTGCATCTGCAGTTCCCTCTCCCTGCAATGTCCTTCTCTGAGACAGAGAAATTACTTACCCCTTCTTCTATTTCATGTACTTGTTCAAAAGTAACTCCTTAAGGAGACTGTTCCTGAGCACAGTATCTGAGACATCAATTCTGAGACCATTTAATCCACTACCACTAATTTCTTCCTAGCACTGATCAATATCTGAAGCCATTATATGTATTTATTAGTATTCTTTAATTGTCTCTACTCCACAGAATAGAATATAAGGAGTAGGATAGAATAGAAAGTCTTCAAGGGCATGGTTTTGTTTTGTTTTGTCCATTGCCTTACCTCATATGTCTAAAAGAGGGCCTGGTACTTAAAAAATAATCGGTAAATTGTCTAGAAAATATATACGTTATCAAAACCGATGCAATACTAATAAAATTCTCATTTAATAAGTAACATTAAAATAAATGTATTCTATAATATAACATGGACAAACATTTCTATACAGAGATAAATATGGTAAAAAGAAAGTAAATGTTTTGGGGCCAGCAAGTGGTGTGGTGGTTAGGGGTGCTAGACTCCCACATGGCCTACCACAGTTTGATTCCAGACCTGGCAGCTTGCTTTCTTATTTTTTTTTTCTCTCTCTCTCTTTCTCTCTCTGTCCCTCTCTGATCGAGTTAAAAAATAAGTGAATAAATACATAAAGGTAAATAAAATAATTCTTTAAAAAAAGAAACTAAATGTTTTTAGAATATTTTAGGGCTTATGTTCTTTGTAACTGTTCTACATGGCTGTTATAGTGTGAAAACTGTCATAGAAAATATGTAAATGAACTGGCATAATTGTATCTAATAAAACTTTACATTTTACTACTGGTAGGCACATGTGTTTGCGAGAGAGAGAGAGAGAGTGAGCGAAAGCTCTCCCATTGGGCATGACATAGAATATTTCGTCTTCCTCCATGTAATTAAGAAGACGAAGATGCTCTCTGATCTACTCTCTGCAAGATGGATAAGTAGTGATGGAATTCCATCTGATTCCAAAAGCTTGTGAAATGGGATACAGCGTGAGATGGGAGTGAGGGTGGACAGTGATGGTGTGTAAGTCCTAGCTTAGACAAGCTTGGGTCTCCAGGGCAGGAGAAGATGGATGTCCCAGCTTGAACAACTATAGGCTCTCCCTTTCTTCACATTTTTGTTTGTGCCTTCTATTTTCTGTCCTAGGCCTTTTGTGCTTCTATGACAAAACACCATAAACTGGGTGGTTTAGATACAACAAAAATTCATTTTGAGGACAGAAGTCTGACTGTTTTCCTATTTCCAAAATCCTTTCCAGAGGGCTGAGAGGAAATCACGCCCCATTAACAGACCGTTTGACCTATTGATCAGAGGACTCTTTCTACATGTCCTTGGCATAGTGTCTTTGTGACACATATTAAACCTCCTTATCTCTGTTAAAGCACATTCTTCTGCTGATCTTGGCAACCTAAAAACTGTAAAACCCACCTATAACTTGCCAGGTCTCTGCTTCCACATATCCCACCTTTTTTAGGCCAGACCAATAGAAAAACTCTTCACTAAATTCCAAACTGTCTCTTGCTCTCAAAAACCAAATAAAAGAAACTCCTTTATCTGAGCACTGAGGAAGGCATATTTCCCTTTCTCTGGGTCAGTCACACATATTCATGTTTAGAAATAAACTACTTTAATTATTTCTGCAGAGTTGGTTATTTCCATCAACAATTTTGATGCAGAAGTGCTGGGAGATCAGATCCAGCACCCATGCTGGTTCTTGTTTTATAATCATGAAGAATTAAAGATGCAGACACAGAGAAAAGAAAGCAGAGTGTATATGGGAAGGAGAAAAGGCTTGTAATGCAATGGAAGGAGGCCGGAAGGGGTGGCTAAAGAACACCTGGAGGCGAGAGGATTTTTATCTAGCAGTCTGAGCAATGGGCTGGCTTTTTGATAAGAAGTGGGCTTTAGGAAATAGTTACATGGTAGTCTGAGACAGTTAATATGCTGGCTTTTGTGGAGTCAACAGACTATAGTGTTCTGTACCTCTCGTTAGAATACAGATACTACACAGAAACTGTTTCCCTTAGCTACAGTTGCTTTGAGTCCCAATGTAGTCTGCTTTTTTTTTTTTTTTTTTTTTTTTTTTTGGAGAGGTTTTTGCTATAGGGTGCATGCGCTCGCCAGACAGACAGAGACAGAGAGAGACAGAAAGCGAGAAATCACCCCCCAGGGGGGATGGCCACGACTCACTCTCTTCTCCTCCATTCTCCTCTCGGGATCTTGGGCACGCACGCACACGGGCCCGGCGTGAGTTTTAAGCCACCGGGTCCGGGACACGAACCGCGGTCGACTACGTGGGAGTCCAGCAACATAGCCATTACGCTAACTGCTGGTCCCTGTAGTCTGTTTTTGGTTGTGAAAACTTAGCCACTGTGACTCCATCTTGGGTCTTTGTGTGTGCAATGTCCTTATCTCCTGCTTTATTTGTGAGGAAGCATACATTCCTTAGAGACATGTAAAAGGGATGTATATTGTAAATTAATCAGATCATAGGGGAAAAACACAGAGACTTCATTATAAAGAAAAATACAGTGACTTCCTTTTAGAGACCCTTACCCTGTAAGTGGGTCTCTTATCTCAATTTCACAGCTGTGGAGGCTGGGAAGTTCAAGTTCAAGGCACCAACAAACTCAGGAGCTGGTGAGGGACCACTTCCTGACTCACAGGAGGCTGTCTTCTCACCCTAACCTCTCAGGCCAAGGTGTTAGAGAGGTCTTTGTCATGGGCCATAAAAATATTCACAGACTCAGAGAGCAGAATAGAAAAGGTTAATTCTCTTTCCAAGAGAGAAATGGGGCCAGAAATGGAGAGTTGCATGGGCCCTGAAGTGTGTGAGCTTCAGGCTTTTAAAGGAAAGGGGTTTAGGGTGGGGTAATTAAGGCGGTCCTAGGACAAGATGTCAGGTGGCCTTTTATAACATCTGGGTGGTTTTGTTGTTATCTCTAGGTGAGTCAGCCATCTGCAAAAAGATCGAGCAGCCTCCATTTCTTCCCTCTGATCCCAAGGTCTTCCCTGCTAGGGCTTGTCCCCTCTCACTAGATCAGCCAGACTGGGCTTTAACACTTTGACCTTCCTCCCCAACCAAGGTTACTCAGAACTGCCTTCCCTCCGGCAGAGCCCAAGATAAAGGACAAATACCCCTAACAAATGAAAATGCCTGAGGCACCTGGGGAGCTTTGAAGGCCTCCTTTCCATGAGAGTGCCTGAGACTTGAGAAGTGCTGAGCATGCCCTTTCAAAACCTTCTCTCCCTGGGCCTCTTCTATGGGGCCACTAATCCTGCTCATGGGGGCTCTGCTTTTCAGATCTTTTCACTCCTAAGGCCCTACCTCATGCTATCACTCTGGAGGTTAGACTTTCAACATTTACATTTTTTTTTTTTTTTTTGCTAGAGGGCGCATGCGCTCTCCAGACAGACAGAGAGAGACATAGAGACAGAAAGCGAGAAATCACCCCCCAGGGGGGATGGTCACGCCGCAATCCCTTCTCCTCCATTCTCCTCTCGGGATCTCGGGCACGCACGCACACGCGCCCGGCGTGAGTTGTAAGCCACCGGGTCCGAGACGTGAACCGCGGTCGACTACGTGGGAGTCCAGCGACATAGCCATTACGCTAACTGCTGGTTCCCTACATTTTTTTTCTTTGAAGAGGTTTTTGCTATAGGGCGCGTGCACTCCTGGGAAAGACAGAGACAAAGAGACAGAAAGCAGGAAATCACCCCCCAGGGGGGATAGCCACACCGCAATCCCTTCTCCTCCATTCTCCTCTCGGGATCTTGGGCACGCACACACATGTGCCCGGCGTGAGTTTAAGCCACCGGGTCCGGGACCCGAACCGCGGTCGACTACGTGGGAGTCCAGCAGCATGGCCATTACGCTAACTGCCGGTCCCAACATTTACATTTGTAGGGGACACAGACTCAGTCCACAGCAGTCCTGCTGTAAGTATTTCATATTATAACCCTGTCTAGTGCATTTAACCATACATTTAAATCCTTAATTTTGTATATGGTCGCCCAGGAAATGGGAAGAAATAATAAATTAAGAAGGCGAATAGGACAGCATTCTTTGTTCATCCCTGAGCTATATTTCTGTAGCAGAATCAGGTCTTTAAATGTGTCCAAATATTGGTGTACGAGAAAGAATGCAGGGGAGTCAGCAAGTGGCATAGTGGTTAAGGTGCTGGACCCCCCCACATGGCCGACCACAATTCAAGTCCCAGACCTGGTGGCTGGGTATATGTGTGTGCATGCCCAAAATGTATGGCTATGGCATGGTGGTGTTGATGGAAAAACTAACCAAGTGTAAAATTAATAATAATTAATGCAGTTTATTTCCAAGCCAACTGTGAGTGACCTAGGCCGGAGAAGAGGCATACATGCCTTTTCTCGGGGTGATCATATACAGGGGTTCCTTTTATTTGTTTTTGAGATTGACAGACAACATTTAGGAAAAGATTTTCCATTGGTCTGGCCCAAAAAGGCAGGACATGTAGAAGCAGGGCCTTGTAGGTTACAGGTGGGTTCCACAATTCTTAGGTTGGTGATTGGAAGGGAAGGTCTGTGTCTTAGTTAAAGAAAGGCTTAATCTACATCTCAAGGAAAAGGGAAGTTCTGTGTCTTGGGAAGAAATAAGCAAAAGAATATACTGTAATCGGTTGAAATATACATCTCAAAGATACTATGCCAGGGACAGGAGGTAGGAAGAATCCTGTTAATAGAAAATAAATGGTCTGTTAAAGTTTGTGGGCATGACTTCCCCAGTCCCCTTTGAAAAGATTTTGGAAAAATAGGAAAAGTAATCAGACTTCTGTCCACAGTGGATAAGGTAGGTAGCTGGATCCTCCGTGACTGACCCACGGTTAAGTCCGTGACCCAGTGGCTGGAGAAGCATGCTGGACACATGTGTATGCATGCCCAAAATCCTGAGAGGGGGAGGAACAGGGGGAAGGGATTGTGGTGTGACCATTCTCCAGCAGGGAGGGGTTGCTTTCTCACTTTTCCTCTCTCTCTCTTTCTCCAGCTGGTGCATGCATCCTCTGGCAAATTTTAAAAATATAAACAGTGTAATAGATTCAAATATTGTCTTCCTTTGTAAGTAGCCTAGACTTTAATTTATTTTTTTTTTGTGGGGGGGGAGGGAAGGTTTTTGCTATAGGGCATGTGCGCTCACAGAAAGACAGAGAGACAGAAAGCATGAAATCACCCCCAGGGGAGATGGCCACACCGCAATCCCTTCTCCATTCTCCTCTTGGGATCTTGGGCACGCACGCACATGCGCCTGGTGTGAGTTTAAGTCACCGGGTCTAGGACTTGAACTGCGTTGGACTACATGGGAGTTCAGTGACATAGCCGTTACACTAACTGCTGGTCCCCCAGGCTTTAATTTTGAAAAGGTTTAAATACTGTGTACCATGTAAACTAGTTTCCTATGGCTATAATAACAAACTGCCACAAATTTAGCGACATAAAACAACACGGATTTATTCTTATATGATTCCAGAGGTCAGAAATCTAAAATAATTTTCCAGGAACCAGAGTCAAGGTGTTGGCAGCCCTAGTTCTGCTGGAGGTTCTGGAGGGGAGTCCATTTTCTGGCCTACCCTAGGCTCTGTTGCCCGCCTGCACCCTCCTGCTGCCTTCTTCCGTCCTCATATTGCATTCCTCCAGTCCCTGTCCGCGTCATGATGTCCCCTTCCCCGACTCCTGAACTCCTCCGTCATCACTGTGATCATACTGGGCCCAGGCGGATAATCCAGGAGCACCTCCCATCTCAATGTTCTCAACCAAGTCACGGCTTGGAAGTCTCTTTGGCCATCTAAGTTGATAGTCACAGATTCCAGGGTGTGGACATATTTGGGAAACCATTGTTCAGCTTACCATACTATTCTAATGTATCTATACTATAATGTTATGTTATGTTAAAATAATATTAGTGTTCACCCATAACACACACACACACACACACACACACAATTTTAAAAGTTAAAGAGAAAAAACAGCACCCTAGTTACTATGAGGAGACCTCAAGAAGTTTGTGGAAAAATGAAATTAAAATCTGAGTTAACTTGGTGCCAAAAAATTTACTCGGGGGACCAGCAGTTAGCGTAATGACTATGTCGCTGAACTCCCATGTTAGCCGACCACAGTTTGAGTCCCAGACCCGTTGGCTTAAACTCACACTGGGCACGTGTACGTGCGTGCCCAAGATTCCGAGAGGAGAATAGAGGAGAAAGGATTGTGGCGTGGCCATCCTCCTGGGGGATAATTTCTCACTTTCTGTCTCTCTGTCTCTCTCTTTCTTGTGAGCACACATGCCCTATAGCAAAAACCTCTCCAAAAAAAGAAAAATAAATTTACTCAAGAATGCAAAGTTCTCTATTGAAAATGATGTACATGGTAATATCCTGATTTGAACATCACACACTGCTTGCATGCTTTGAAAAACCATAGTGTGGGGCTAGCAGATGGCATGGTGGTTAAGGTGCTGGACTCTCACATGGCCGACTGCAGTGCAAGCCCAGGTTCTAGTGGCTTGCTTTCTCATTTTCCTTTTCTTTCTCTCTCTTCCTCTTTCTGGTCAAATTTTTAAAAATAATAATAATAATCAATAAAATTAAGTAAAATAATTATTCAAAAATTCTTAAATCATTGTGAGCTATAGAGATGTGCAATGATTGAATATAAATAAACAAAGCAAAATTTTTAAAAAGTGGGAAAGATTTAAATCCATTTATAATTTACTCATTATTCACTTAATTTATTTTCTTTTTAGAAAGATTTTTGCTATAAGGCACATATGCTTGCCAGAGACACAGAGAGACAGAAAGTGAGAAGTTACCCACCCCCCCAGGGGGAAGGCCATGCCCAATCCCTTCCTCTCCATTCTCTTCTTGGGATTTTGGGAACACATGCACATGTGCCTGGCAAGATTTTCAGCCCACCAGGTCGATCATGTGGGAGCCAGCACCTCAACTACCATGCTGCCAGCTGGCCCTACTCACATATTTTCTGTGAACTTTTTAAATACCCCTTGTATTGTGGAAACAGAAATTCACAGATATTGTCCTAGCTTCCCAAAGTTCATAGTGTTCTGGGCAAATTAGACGTCTTGTCAAATGTAAATAGACTCACGTAGGATCTGAACAGAGTTTCTCTTTTTTATTATACTACAGAGAAGCATGTGATTTAATACTCTCAATGTATTTACACTTCAACTGACCAAAGAAGACAGTATTTCATTTCACAGTAAGGCTTCTTTCAAATTTAGGTGCATGTGGCCCTTAAAGACACTTACTAATGTTTCACTGTTTTCGGAATTTACAACGTAACCTTTATTGCTATATTAAGCAATAAGAATTCCATGACTCTGAAAGCATCTAAAGCATCGATTCCTAAGCACTGACTTTGGGGCTTATGCTTCATGATGACGACTTCTTGTGGTTGAGAAGAATGAGGAAAGATATGAATACAAACTTACCGAGTGGAGAGGCGCACTGTGTGCACGGATTGGGGAACATACTGTTGGTAAGAGATTCATTCTTCCCAGATGGATCTGTAACAGCAATGCAATCCAAGGAAAATCTCAAGATTTTTTTAAATAGACTCAAATCCTAGGCTTTTCCACTCCATTAGGTTTTGTTTATTTCTTTTTATTTATGTTTAATCACTGTACACCTTTACAGTGCACAACGTGATTGTTCCAAGCATGGATACAGCACATATTAATTTCTCATCGAGATTTTTAAAGGAAATTTACAAAAGAATGCTATTGTGCAATTCACATGAAAAGAGTAAAAATCTAGAAGAGTGACCCAAACAAAACAAAGAAATGTGGATATACTATCAGACTTTGTAGACATGCAAATCAGTGAAACAAGAGAAAAAACGTAAAAATCAACTGCTCCAACATTAACTAATTTCCAGCTGCAGTACCAAGTCAGCTCAGTTTGAAAAGGAACATATTTTTAACAAATGAAACTGGGAAGAGTGCATATCAAAGGTGCGGAAAAAATAAACCTTGATTTATACCTCATTTTACACATAAAAATTAACTTGAAATGAATCATAGACCTGAATGTAAAACACAAATGATAAAGATCTGAAATAACATTGTCAGTCTTTGATTGATTTAGGGAAAGTTTTCTTTCTTAGGGCAGATAGAGCAATAATTTAAAAAAATAATAAGTTGGATAGCACAAAAATGGTTTTCATTTTTAAAAAAAGAAGTTTAGCTAAATTAATAAGAAAACCATATGCTAGGAGGAACAGAAATCAGAATTGAAAAAGAAATTCCCACAAATCAACAATAAGAAGATAAATCATTAAAAAGATTGAGGGAAGGCAATGACTTTGAACAACTGCCTAAAGCTAACCAAAAAAATAAAAAAAGAATTATTATCAGGTAAATAAAAATTATATCCTCAGTTAGATAACATTTTCCACTTACCAAAATAGCTAAAATAGGGACCAACGGGTGGTGTGGCGGTTAAGACTACAATACCATTTGGGCGACTGTTTGGTTTGAATCTCAGACCTGATGGTTGAAACTCACGCCGGGCACGTGTGCGTGTGTGCCCAAAGTCCCGAGAGGAGAATGAGTAGAAGGGATTGCAGGGTGACCCATCCCCTCTGGGGAGGGTGATTTCTCACTTTTCATTTCTCTGTCTCTCTGATGAGCACACATGCCGTATGGAAAGAACAAACAACAACAACAAAAACAACAACAAAACCATCTAAAAAAAAAAAAAAAAAACCTCACATTTTTAAATTTTGGCAGATGTGTAGTAACTGGGATTCTCCTACGCTGTCATAGCCTTTAAATCGTTATGTCTAGGTATTTAGCTGAGAGAACTAAAAACAGATGTCCACAAACAGACTTACACAAGAATATTCATAGTAACTTTCTTCATCACAGCTAACCTGAAAATAACCCAAATGCTCAGAAATCAAAAATCAGAAAACAAACTTTCCTGTATTCTTACTACTTAGCAATAAAAAGAAACAAAATACCAAAACATGCAAAAACATGGAAGAATGTTTACATCAATATTCAACTTACATAATTCTGTATCAGATGATATAAGCATTTAAATTAGGGTGAATGAGAGCAACCTGTGAAAACAGCAGAGCAGGAAAGAGGGCACAGAAACTTCCCAGATAATGAAACTCTTGTATGTGCTGTTTCCTGTTTTGATTATAGCAGTTTTTCTTTGTTTGTTTGAGGTTTTTTGGCTTAGGACACATGTGCTTGACAGAAAGACAGAGAGAGACAGAGAGATAGAAAGTGAGAAATCACCCCCAGGGGGATGGCCACGCCGTAATCCCTTCTCCTCCATGTTCCTCTCTTGGGCACATAGCCACACATGCCTGGTGTGAGTTTAAGCTACCAGGTCTGGGACTCGAACCGGGGTCGACTACATGGGAGTCTAGCGACGCAGCCATTATGCCATCTGTTGGTCTTCTGGGTTATAGCAGTTTTTTTTAACTTCGTTGAAATTTTCCATGAATTAGTACACTCAATAGCAAAACAAAATTCTGTATTCCTTGTTCTAAGAATAATTTAAAACAGAAAGATTTTGCAACTGGTTTCAGAACTCCTGTACTCCCCTCAAGAAGGACAATTTCTGGGACCAGCAGTTAGCATAATGGCTATGTCGCTGGACTCCCACGTAGTCAACCGCGGTTTGAGTCCCGGACCCAGTGGCTTAAACTCACGCTGGGCGCGTGTGCGTGCTTGCCCAAGATCCCGAGAGGAGAATGGAGGAGAAGGGATTGCAGCATGGCCATCGCCCCTGGGGGGTGATTTCTCGCTTTCTATCTCTCTGTCTGTCTGGCGAGCGCACGTGCCCTATAGTAAAAAAAAAAAAAAAAAAAAAAAAAAAAAAAAAAAAAAAACCTCTCCCCCAAAAAAAGAAAGACAATCTCTGATATTCTCTTTTCAGCTGCCCTAAATTTTCTTTTTTCCCCCCATAGGGCACGTGTGTTTTCTGGAAAGGAGAGAGACAGTGAAATGTAAAGTGTGAAATCAATCAATCCCTGGCGGGATTACAACTTCACAATCTCTTCTTCTCTATTCTCATCCTCAGACTCTGGGCATGCATAAACATGCGCCTGGCATGACTTTCAAAATGTGAGGTCCAGGACTCGAACCACAGTCATGTGGGAGTCTAGCACCTTAACCACCACGCTGCCTGCTGGCTCTAAATATTCTTGTAACAGGCAAAAATCCCCAAAACAGAATCTCTTATACTATGTAAGATTTTATGTGTCCTTTGTGCTTTGCTATAGTTTGTTTAGCTGATTTGGTATTTCTCGATTTTAATCCAGGGAATAAAGGACAATCGTAATCATGCTAGGATAAATTTAAAATAAACATGAATTATGTTTACCTTCTCTAATGCCAGGGTATGCAAATATCTTATGTGATAATATTTGCTCTCAAATGCATTTTTCTTTCATACTTTTCCCAGTGGGTAGTATCAAAAGGCTTAATATTTTGTACAATGTCCTCACCATGAATGAATGTTTTGAAATGTATTAAAATTAAATATGAAGTGCATTAAAAATAATGGTGTGCTTCTTTGCATAATAGCAAAAGCACAGAATATAATAATATCGTATTAAAAGCATTCGCCATGGGTAATGGATGAGCTTAGGTTGCATGACGCTTTGAATAAGACAACAATCAAAACATTGTTTTTATTTTCTAGAAAACTGATTTACAAATGAGAACACAGCTGTTCTTGCAATGAATTCCATATGTGGCTTCCGATTACTATTCAGAGATCTTCATCCAAACTCAGCTTATTAAACCATCACACTGAAAAGCCGCATCCTGAGGCCAGACAGTGGCTCAACGGTGATAGAACCGGGTCTACATGGGAAAGGGCCTGGTCCGTGTCCCGGTCCTGCCTGAACATGCCAGGCACACATGCACCGAGGATCCGGGCCAGCTCAGATGAGGTGAATGGTTCTGTGAGGGCACGGCGGGCACCTGCCTCTCTCTGCCTCTCTCTCTCTCAGGAATAAATTAACTTGAAAAATAATACAGATAGAGGATAGCTAGGTAGATAGATCTCATCCTAAAACTTAGTTCCTTCTTCCAAAGCCTCATACCAAAATCATGAGTAAATTTCTGCAGCTTTCTGTAAAAAAGAATTAAAATGTTTGAGGAATAAGTCAGATAAAACAATATCATGTAATCCATGGTTCCGTTATGGGAGTGCCTGAAACCTACAGAAACAGGAAATAGATGAGCTGCTGTCTCCGCTGCCGAAGAGGAGGGCAGAGGGACTAACGGGACAGATGTGAGCAATCGCACGAGGGTGGAAATATTCTAAACCTGGATTACAGCCTCGATCGCTCCACCTGGCAAATTCACTGAGAATCCCCGAGTTGTTCATGTGAAATTGGTGAGGTTTATGGCATGTAAGTTGTACCTCAATAAAGTATACAACAGTTTTAAAAGTCTTTAAAGAGTGAAACTAGAAAGCATTTCTCTAAGTTAAGGTCTAGTTTCTCACATATCCAGATGTTATCTGAGGGGGGAAAGAGCAGCACAATGGAAGGCACATACTGTGCTTGGCCACGTGGTTGGCACACCGTGAGAATCAAGTGAGGATGGGTGCCCAGGTAAAGTCAAATATGAAGCCCTACCTTTTTTGTCTAAAAGTAAAGGAGTAGACATTTTTTAAAAGCAGTGAAAACTTAATGCTTAGGACATTCTCCAAGCTATATATGAATGTGTCAATAATGTTTTCATGTCTTTTTTGTTTTTCTTAAGTTAGAGGTACTGTTTCTTACTTAAGAAAAGCAAGATGTGGAATGCCTGCTTTGTTCTCCCTAGCACCACCTCTCCAGGAATTCTATTAAAATAGTAAGATAAAACTAAAATACTGACTTTGGTTATTCAGGACCTTTCCATCTCAACAGTATTTGGGGGTATTTTGATCCTACCAATTCTTTGTTGTGGGCTATTCTGTGGTATGTAAGATGTTCAGCAGCATCTGCATCCTCTACACAGGAAATACTAATAACTACAGGTTTCTCTAGAAAAATAATCTTAACAAAAACCTCATTTAAAAGCTAGTACACATATTGTTTGTAGGTATGAGTAATTCACAACACCTTTTGAATATTTAGAAACTACTTAAGAAAGTTTATAGTTTGGAAAGTGTATATATAGTTTATATTCAGGAAATTGAAGACAAATGAGATACATCAAAGGTCAAAAGAGACTTTAGCAGAATCAGTAAAGTTATAATATAGAGGAACAAAATTATCTGAAAAAAATAGAATACAAATATTTTAACCGGGCTGATAGGGACATTTTTTTGTTGTTAAATAATTCTCAGTAACTTTGCATACATTAGAAATACTCTACATTGATAGTAGGCAGTGAGGGACAGAGAAGGTTTAATAAATTGAGCTTTCCAGAGCCCTGAGAGCCTTGGGTAGCATTTACACTCTCAGTCTTTACTTACGGAATCGGGAAGAGAAGGAGTGAGAAAATAAATCTGTATTCCTTCGACGCTGTAAGAGTTCTATGTATGATAATGGTATTGCACACCTTCTGTCAAAATGGTTTAATTTCTAAACATTAGTAATCATTCACAACAAGAGGATGATAAAGAAGTTTACAAATGCCGTCCTAGAACAGAATTCAATATTTAAATTCAGCACTATCTCTAATTATTCTTACCGCTGACACAGAATTACATGACAGTCAATATTCAAGCAAATAATTATGTTCAATGGCTAGAAAAGTACAGAAAATTGGGACCAGCAAATGGCATAATGGTTAGGTCATTGGATTCACCCACAGATGACCGCAGACAAGTCCATGCCAGGCATATGTGCCTATTTGCCCAAAATCCTGGGAGGAGAATGAAGGAGAAGGGATTGTGGTGTGGCCATCCCCACTGGGGGTGATTTCTCACTTTCTATCTCTCTTTCTCTGTCTCTCTAGACAAGCACATGCACCCTATTGCAAAAATCTCTCTGAAAATAGAAAAGTACAGAACATTCTGATATTATGATGATCCGTTCTGGTCAGTGCTACAGAAATGGAAAGAAATAGGTGTCAAATCATGTGCCCTCAAAGAAAAATAACCCTATATGGTAAAATACTGATAAAAAAATTCTATTGAATGATATTTCTGGTCTGAGAAATTAGCACAATACAAGTTTATATAATTGAGATAATGAATCCCAAATTTTTCCCCTTTCTATTTTCCAGTTGAAAGGCCCTTTGAGGCTGTTTTCGTCTTATTTTATACATGTGGAAGATGAGGTTCAGAATGTTCGGATGACTTCTGTACCCCAAGGTCACCAAGTGAGCTAGTGACAGAACTGGTTCCAGAACTCAAATCGTTATTTTTCTGTGCTCCTTTTACATTGTAAAGTGAATATCTGCCATGCTACCTTTTTATTTCCCAAAAGAGTGTTTTATAACACAACACAGTGACTTAGTCGGTGACTACATGCCTAATGTGCATTTCAGAAAGCATTAAGTATATTAATGTCAATATTAAGAGAAAAGGATTTTATAGCAGCTGAAGCTTTCCCTTTGTTCCACACTTACTGCGACTCTGTGTTCTTAAGTAAAAAAAAGTAAAATCCAGCTCAGTCAGCACTTTAGAACCTGAGCAAACACCAGGACTGCTCTTCGACAGCCTGAGGGTCGGACATCGAGCGCGTCTCCCCATCAGTCCCTGGTCTGCGACTCCAGCGTGCCCATCACTGGGAAGGATCTAGCCTGTCTTCCCACGAATACTCTGAGTGTTCACCACATCTGTCAACACAAGGAAACGGCAGAGATTCACTTCCCGTGCTCCCATCCGGGTGCTTTCAGAGCACACACTAGAATAAGCACTCTATTTCTCCTCCACGCTGATGGCATTTCCCTGCTTGCTTTCATGCGGAGTTTCATTTCACTTAACAGATCTAACTTTCTTCTTCATCTCTTCCTTTGAGGTTCAGAATTCTGGAGATGTCTTTCAAAGAGCTACCTCGAGGAGGCTGGCTACGGGCAGGAAAGCTAGCACTGCCTGTCCTCAGTAACACGCTTTGTTTCAGCACACGGCGACTTGGCTGAGCGACGTGCTCAAATTCTCCCCTCAAGAGACCTGCCTCTATACCCCTTGCTACCAAAAGATAGTGATTTGTATTCTTTTATGTCTTACTTCATTAATCAGGAGGAAAAGCCCTGAATTTGAGAAAGATAGCCTTGGGTTTATAGCCTAAATAAATTACTAACAAGGAGAATGATGCCAATCACGTCAGTTAGGGTTATATTTATCTGGTAGTGACAGAAACTTCAAACATATCAGAGATGTAAGAAATACTGAAGTTCATGCTTACTCACATAGAGCACGCTAAGCAAATGGAGGAGGATTGACCTGGCCCTACATGCGTCAGGGGTCATTGTCTTCTGGTCTTCTTTTCCATTACCGTGGCCTTACTTCACAGGAAAGCAGTGTCTGGAGTTGTGGCAAGAGAGAGGGGAGGAATGACGCCGGGCTGGTGGAGGGCACACAGATGCTAACTCCAAAAGTCTTGCCTCCATCCGCCAGAATCAGGTATGTGTCCACACCCAAGTGCCAGGGAGGGCTAGAGAGCATGACGTCCATCTTGCTTGGAAGTTCAGGCCCAGCCAGGAAGTCAGGGTTCTGGCACCACAGAGGAAAGGTATGTGTTGGGGACAGCTCGCGTCTGCAGCACACCTGCCACGGGGAACTCGGCAGCTTTCCACATGTACCCAGCTCCACGTCCGTGCCCACTGCGTCCAGGTCACCATCTGAATGTGCTCTCTCCCTCTGGTGGCCTGTGCCGCTCCCATGCCTACACTTTAAGACCGTGAGTACCCACCCTCCACGGTCTCTTGGCAGAATCATATAGTAATTCTATTTTTAACTCTTTGGTTACTATCACACTATTTTCTATAGCAACAGTACCATTTTACATTCTCAAGAACAGTGCACAGGTGTTCAATCTCTCCACATCCTTGACAGTATTTGCTCTTTTCTGCGTGTTTGGTTGTTTTGGATTGGACCCATCCTACTGAGTGTGAGGACAATTTGCTGTTCTCTAATGATTAGTGATGTTAAGCATATTTTCATAAGCTTGTTGACTATTCATATATCTTCTTTGGATAAATGTCTATGCAAATCCTTTGTCCATTTTTTTAATCAGATTGGTTTTTTTGGTTAAGTTATAGAAATTCCTTATGTATTTTGAATATTAACAGATATACAATTTACAAATATTTTGTCCCATTTCATAGGCTGCCTCTTCACTCTGTTGATCGTGTCCATTGATACACAGACATTTTGAATGTTCATATATTTTGTATCATTGATTTTTACTTTCATTATTTGTGAAATGTTCATCATTCTAAGCCACCAAGTTTTGTGGAAAATTTTTACATAGTCATAGATAATACAGGAGATTTTTAATTTATTTTAAACAATGTTTCTCTGAATGCTTTGTAATGAACACTTTAAAAATATTATTTAGGGACAAACAGGTAATGAGGTGTTTAGGAGTTGGACCCCCACATGGCAAACTCAGTTTGAATCCCGGACCTGGTGGCTTGAAACTCAGCTCAGGCACATGAGCATCCAAAATCCCGGGAGGAGAATGGATGAGAAAGGATTGCAGTGTGGCCATCCCCTGAAGGAGGGGTGATTTCTCACTTTCTCTCTCTCCACCTCTGTCTGTCTCTCTCTGGCAAATGCATAGGCTCTATGGCAAAAACCTTTAAAAATATTATTTAAATATAATTAAAATTATACTAAACATAAATTGTATGGACTCGTCTTACAAGCCAGATTATTAGACTGGAGAAATCAGTGAGATAGTTGATAACTTAGATAAAATGTAATAATAGATAGAGATCAAAACTATAAAAGTTGGGAGATAAAATTGTATAAAAGAGTGAGACCAGCAGATGGCAAAATGGTTACATCACTGGACTCCATGTAGTCGACCGTGCTTTGAGTCCCAGACCAGGCAGCTTAAAACTCATGCTTGATGCGTGTGTGTGCATGCCCAACGTCCCAAGAGGAGACTGGAGGAGAAGGAATTACAGCATGGCCATCACTCCTGGGGGGTGATTTCTCGCTTTTTGTCTCTCTCTCTCTGTCTCTCTGGCAAGCACATGCACCCTATAGCAAAAAGTCTCTCAAAAAATAATTGTATAAAAGAGCCTATGAGGTATATAGTAAAAAAAAAAAAAAAAAAAAAAGATAGTATACCTTTAACTAGAGACATTTAAGAAAGAGAGAGAATAAGGAAAAGCACTATTTGAAGAGACAATCATTGGCGCTATCTCAAGCCAAAGAAAAGATGTAATACAGCACATTAGAATCCCCTTTAAAACAAAGCAGTTTAAAAACAATAAAATGCACACAGAAATGCTGTAAAATTAGTGAAAGAAAATTAAAAACTGGTTGACTAATAATAAACATGTTTCTTCATTGCAATAATAGAAAATAATGATCATTTCAATAGACAGTGTTGAGTCAATTCGACACTTATGTAGGGGAAAATGAACTTTAATTTCAATTTAAACTAATCAGCAAACAATCCCTGTTAATCATAATATGAAAGGTAGAATAAGTCTTCAGATAATAGCATAGAAGACTATCTTCGTGACCTCAGTTTCTCAAATAATTTGGGGGCTGCAAAAACACTAAATACTGAAAAGTAGTGGTGAATGTTTGTGATTCAGTAGATACGTGCCATAAAATAGAGGGGTTCTCCGTAACCCGTATTTCGTGCCTCTAATGTGTGTCCTGATCTGTTGGTTATATATGATTTGCTTTCATACATGTAACTCGATTTAAGAAATACAGAACTAAAATTCAATTTAAACAAAAATCTTGAATGGGCACTTCACAAAAGAGTATCCAAATGACCAATAAGTGTATGAAAAGATACCCAACTTAGATATTCCTCAGGAAACTTCAGTTAAAAAAAAAAAAAAAAGGAGATATATACTCTAAAATGTCTAAAAAAGTAATAATAATAAAATATAAAAGCCTGACGATATAAATGCAGGCAGGGAGAGGGAACAAATCGAGCCCTTACTTTTTTTTTTTTTTTTTTTTGAGAGGTTTTTGCTATAGGGCATTTGCGCTCACTAGAAAGACAGAGAGAGAGAGACAGAGAGACAGAAAGTGAGAAATCACCCCCCAGGGGGGATGGCCACATGGGAGTTCAGCAACACAGCCATTATGCTAACTGCTGGTCCCACGAGACCTTACATTCTGCGGGTGGGAGTATAAATGGGTAATTCCAGTTTGAAGACCTCTTCAGCAGCGCCTGGGGAGTTGAACACGTGTGTACCTGTGGTACTTCTGGGTGTACGCCTATGTTGGACACTCTGGTGCCTCACACGTTTCTCTTAGGAAGTTGCCATTTCCATTTTCCTGAACTGATAGTTTCCTACCTTGGACTTTTTGTTTGCATTATTTGTCTGCCCTAGCCCTCCCTGTAAATGTGTGATGCACACTGTAATTGCTGGTAAGTTAAAGATTCTGCAAGCGTATCTCAAAAATGACCGATCTTAAAGGAGCTAATGGGTAAGTATCATGGCTTCTTCACCTCAAATTGGGGTAACTTGGAGTCATTTTCTAACTTGCCACCCCAAATAGTTTCTAGTAATTACGCCCCTTTTATTGACTTCCTTCTCGCTTTTCCATCTCTGTGGTGCTTTGTAGGGGAACCTCCCGAATACATTATACTCATTCTTTTCTTGAGATCTGTTTCTGAAGGAACCCAAACTACCATGATAGTCACCTGGAAAAAATTATCCACACACACAACAAAAAAGATACATGGAAGAATATTGATAGCTGTATTAGTCATGAGAGGTCCAGCTTGAAACAATCCAGACTCCCATATTATTGCAACTACATGAACGACTAGAATAAACGGTGTTACATCAGTGTACTGTAGTACTAGCACGCAGTGAACCATTGCATGCGTCATGTATGGGTAACGCTCACCAACACGTTTTTAGAAAAAAGTTTTAATAATTGTGTTATTAATTCCTTTGAAGCAATAAATTGACATATGCCACAACATGGATGAAGCTCACAAACACACCATTTGGTAAAATAAGTAGATATGAAAGAATACATGGCAAGTAATTTCTTTTTTTTTTTTTTTTAAGAGGTTTTTGCTATAGGGAGCGTGCACTCACCAGACAGACAGAGAGAGAGAGAGAGAGAGAGAGACAGAAAGTGAGAAATCACCCCCCGGGGGGATGGCCACGCTGCAATCCCTTCTCCTCCATTCTCCTCTCGGGATCTTGGGCACACACCCACACCCGCCCAGCGTGAGTTTTAAGCCACCGGGTCCGGGACGCGAACCATGGTTGACTACATGGGAGTCCAGCGACATAGCCATTACGCTAACTGCTGGTCCCACAGCAAGTAATTTCTAAAATTCAAAAATTGGCCAGTTTCTTTTGTGATAAAAGTCAGCGGAATGATGAACCCGTGGGAGGCATCATTTGGAAGGAGCAATAGGAGGGTTCTGGGCTAGTGAGACCCCCCCATCTCAGCCAGAGCGGTGATTCCAGCACACGTTTGCTTGCAGTGCGACATTTCCCCACGCTGTCTGCGACTGTTTTCTCTCATGGAGGCTTTCCTTCGATACGAAATTCACCTTGCTGAACGGATACATGATCAATGAATGAACCACATTTTTTTTTTTTTTTTTTTGGAGAGGTTTTTCGCTATAGGGCGCGTGCGCTCGCCAGACAGACAGAGAGAGACAGAGAGACAGAAAGTAAGAAGTCACCCCCCAGGGGGGATGGCCACGCCGCAATCCCTTCTCCTCCATTCTCCTCTCGGGATCTTGGGCACGCACGCACACGCGCCCGGCATGAGTTTTAAGCCACCGGGTCCGAGACGGGAACCGCGGTCGACTACGTGGGAGTCCAGCGACATAGCCATTACGCTAACTGCTGGTTCCCGAATGAACCACATTTTAACACCCACCATGGAGAGGAGAGCCCGTCAATGTGTTGGTCAGCACAGACCCACACACTACTCTAAAAAGCTTCCCGAGGATAAATCACGTCATAAAGAGATGGTCCTCCTGTCACAGCGAGAAACCGGCCGGTCCCCAGAAGGATGCCCGGCGGACGCTCTGTGCTCCTGACCGCACCATGTGGACAGTTACGTGCCAGGGGTGAGAGGGCTGCTGAGGCCGAGTGAGGAAGCCTCTAGCCTGGCCACACCGCACTACCCAGGCCGGCGAGTTAAAGTGATGCGGATTTGGGAAGCCATTGAGATTAAAGGTATGAAGAGTCGGCTTGGCTGTGATGTGTGGACACAGCAAGGAGCGACCGCCAAGGGTTCGGAGTTCCGTGTGGGAGAGCGCAGGTAGGCTTGCTACCCTGTGAACTCAAAGGCTTCTGGGAGGGCAGCAAGCGCGGCTTAGTTTTGGAAGGAGCTGGATGGATGTTCTTGGGATAGAAGATGAAACATTGCAATTTAATACATTGCTACAAATCTGAGGGGAAGAAGAAAAATAAAAGAGGTAGTTCTCAGACTTCAGAGAGCACTAGCTACCTGGAGGGATGCTCAGGACTTGCGAGGTGGGACAGGAGAGTGTGGATTTGAACACCCTCCGAGGGGATCCTGCTGCGTCTCCCCAGGCACACCCTGACAACACACGGTGCGGGTGTCCATCCGCAACACTAGGAGTGACTGCTGGGCCAACACAGAACATTTTACAACGTGGCTTCATTTTTATTCTTATCAAGGATGGAAAACCGTTGGCCATAAATGCAGCATCCATAAGGATTTTCTGTGACCTGTTATCCTCTCACGAAATTCCTATTTATCTGACGCATCCTTTCAGGTGAATATTCTTAGTAGCTCTCTCTTTCTCTCTAATTTAAGTGAAACTTGACTGAGCAAATTTTCAAGTCTCACTAAATCATAAAATCAAATTGATTTCCAATTTATTCTCATAGGATTGCACAAAAAGAAACAGAAACTGGAAGATTCTGAGAGATTTTGTGAGAAGGAAAAAGAGAAAGAAAAGGAGGAAAAGAGGAAAGCTTCATCTCAAAGTTGAAATGTTCTCATAATGTGAAAACATCTGTATTTATTAAACCAAACAAGATATAGTTTGCCTTCAATTATTTTTTCCAAGGCTTATTCAGGTTTGCTTTCCGACATGTCCCCTCATTACATTCCCCAGTCAGGAAACATTATCTTCTTATTTTTAATTGTTGTTTATAGGTTTTTACATCCTTTAGTGCCTAAAGATATCCGTTCCTCAGTTCGCAGGAAGATGACTCTGTAACGCACCATAATCTAGTACGTCTTAAACACAGCTGCTTATTCGTTCCAGACTAAGGATGGGAGACCTTGCAGGAACTACTCTGCAAAGGCATCAATGCCGTTAAATAAGGAGAAGAATAAAGGAATTTCGACGATCTGCTGTAAAGGACAGAGGCCGACAGGTAGAGGAAAACCACTGTGCTGTTCTTCTTTGAGAGCCAGTCAGCATACCCCGTTTTGTGTCTTAGCTTCTCCTCTGTGGTAAGCTAGCACTTCATCTTTTCCACCTGTCTCCTAGCTGTACTGTCTACCATCACATGGGTGGTTAATGGGAACATTTCCTAAAATTTTTGTCGTATTTTTCAGATCAAGTATATTATTTTAAATATTTTAATATTAATTTAGCTGGCTCATACTTTGACAACTTGCAAAATATATTTGTATCTATGCTAATGAGAAAGGAAAATATTTTTTTGGCCCATAGTGTTGGAAGAAGTAGAATTTATATATTAATAGTCATGGAAGCATTCCAGTTCTTACACAACACAGCAGGCAGAGGTATTTACAACCAGATTACAAAAGAAAACATGACAACACATTTAAATAGAGAGAGCAGGAGAAAAATCTTGAAAACATAAATAATATTACCCAGATTATATATGTATTCTCCTTCAGATGACCTTAAAACTGACATCCCCATTAGAGCAGAATCTTTGTCATGTGTGTGAGACTGGGCGAGATGGCAGCCTCAGTACGTGAGCTGGACCCCACATGGCGGACTGGGCAATTTTAGTCTCAGATCTAGTGGCTTGAAAAACATGCCAGACATGTGTGCATGCATACAAAATCCCCGGAGAAAATGGAGGAGAGGGAACTGCAGCATGGCCATTCCCCATGGGAGGTGCCTTCTCACTGCCCTTCCTCTTTATCTCTCTGTCTCTGGTGAGCACATGCACTCTGGCAATTTTTAAAAATAAAGCAGGAAATTGGGTGAGATGATGCCTAAATTATGCACTGTGGCTTTACCGCTGGAATTGCAGAGTGCTAAAACGCACTGATTTTTTTTTTCTCTTGAAACTTCATGCATGAATGAAAACCAAGATAATGACAGAGTATGTGTATTATTCCATAGTCCAAAAAAAGCCACACATATTTCATGTTTCTTATCTGGTAATTTTCTGAGGAAGGGAAGATGAGAAAGAGAGAGAGCGAGCAAGAGAGAGGTCATTAACTCTCTTCCGGATCTCAACAACAGCCTGCTAGTTATACCCCTCTGTGAAATGAGACAAGAGATTAGGCGTTTAGACATGGAGCAAGAAAGAGCTACCCTTCGTGAACATCAAAGAACCAGAAATGTATGCTATCACTCACATACACACTGAGGAAGAGTGTCAGTTAGCAAGGGAGAAGAAAAGAAAAAGAACGTACCACACAGGAAAATGAAACTGGAATACCCTAGGTTGCACTGCCTCATCCCTGGCAGCACGCACCTGCCTTTTGACCAAACTAGCCCCGAGGATTATGTGTGTTCTTCCCTAGGCTGAGACTTGCGCATCCAGGATAAGAGTCGAAGGTAACCAAGGCATCTGCGTCCCTGACAAGCCCAGAGGACTGAGAGGCGTCCTCTCCTAAGTGTGGGAGAGCCCTCCGGCCCATGCTTCCTCCCTCTGCCCTGCTCTTCCTTGTTAAATGTAAGGAGTGCCATGGAGTCTTCCAGGCGCCCACACGTACGTAACCTGGAAAGGCAGGAAAGTTCACATCCCTGGGTTGCACTGTTAACAAGGGTCCAGAGGGTCCAGAGGACACACGCTTACTCTTTTCTGACTCCCGCTCCTCTCCCTGCGGTAGGAAAATTCCCAAGGATGCCACGATGGCCAGTCCCCAAGGCTGCTCAGGGTGGGATTCCGAGGGTAAAGCCACTCTGCACTTTGCCTCACTGCTCTGTTCTTTCCCGCTTCACTCCTCCACCCCATCCTCCTACTCTGGCCGTTACACCCCCTTTAAAATCATGGCATTCGAGCCCTTTCCTATAAGCTGTCATTCCTTGAACCCTCAGATAAAAGCACAAACCTGATGCCACATGTGTGTGATGTACCATCTGCCCTGCGAAGTGAGTGAAGACTCCAGTGCTCAGAAACTGCTGAGCGATGAACAGGAACTGGCATTTTACTGCTGAAATTCTATTAAGCTGATGGAAATAAGAGGCCGCTGCTAGAAAAACACCTTCATAGCAGGAGGTTCATGGTACTCCGCAAAGGGTCACACTCTTCATCAGCTCGGAGCTCAAAATAAAATCATTACAAATCACATGAGTAAACGAACTAGCACGCGTGAGATTAAGCGATACCAAACTTTAGGAAAATCACTTAAAATAATGAATTTATTTTAAAATCAATGTGAAGTAATTACAGACAAAATGAAGAGTAGAAACAGAATCAAGTAATTATGTAGCGTTAACAAGACTAGGTATATTTTCAAAGAAGAATCAAACAAAACACACAGAAGTGTAAAATGGTAATTGAAAATAAAAAATCCATACAAAGTTTAGAGATCAGATTGCACAAAGCCAAAGAAAGAATTATTAAACTAAATTTTCTAAGAAAATCATCCTAAGTGGAATAGAAACAGATACCATTAAAAATGACTATTTCCCCATGAGCAACAGAATTGAATGTGTTTATTAGGAATTTTGAAAGGAGAGAAAAATAGATTCAGAGGTATAAAATACTTTATCTGCCAATGGGTGGACAATTTCTCAGTGTAATCGTTGTTTATTGGGAATTTCAGGTGAGGAAAGCGATGGTGGAATATACCACGTTTAGCGTGCCACTGGCTGAAGGATTTTTGAGAACAGAATCACTGTGATGACAAAGTTGTTTGGCTTGCCTTTCCATTTGAGAGTTCAAAAATAATACGGCATTTAAAAAAATAAACCTGTTTTAAAATTCAAAGCACAGTTTCTTTCTAGCATTGTATTTGGAACTGCTAGATCTGTATTTTTCTGTCGGTGGTATTTTTATCACAAGGCATGCCTTCTAATTAGTAGCCAGGTACTTCTAATACTGTATTTCTGTTTTCAATCACCCAGGAAGGAAAAAATTCCTTAATAGTCTTGGAATCACAGACCCTGGGAGCCATGTGGAACTTACAAAAAGGGAAATTTACAAAGGCGTGTTTTCTCTTTACCCATGGCATAAATTGCCTTGCACAGAGACATCTCTAGACCACATGTTATAGAATTAACAGAATCAAGGATTTATTCTTATTTCCCCTGCAGTTAGAATAAAGATATTAAAATACTTCCACAGGGTTGAGTCTTTTCAAAGCATGTTATTATTGTATTTCCCCCCAGGTGGGAGTTTCTTTGTATTTGTACTGTCGGGGTTTTCTGATACTTTTGGTTTTGAGGGTTGATATTTTAAATAACTTTGGCATATTTAGCGGCATCTCTTCTTATTTTTTCCTGCTTCTCTCTCTCTCTTCTCATTCTGGTATTGCAGTTGCATTATTGTCAGATAACATAATATTGTCCCACAGGTCATTTTTCATCTTTCCCCCCAATATGTTGGCCCTTTAGTCTACAGACTAGGTGATTTCTAGTGATCTACCTTTAATTTACTACCATACAGTTCTTCTTTTAACAGTTCCTATGTTTTGCTAACTTTTCCTATCCACTTATTTAAATGTTTTTCCTTGTTCATGATAGAGTGCGTGCACACACGTGAGAGAGAGAGCAAGATTCCCAGAGGGAGAACAGCACCCTCACAGGGCCTGGTCATCTACGATCCCCTTCCTCTGATATCCTGCCCACTGCATCTCGGGCACTCACGTGTCCTCTGTGTGTCAGACTAACGGCCAGGAATCTGACTTGTGGCCACCAAGGGGGAGCTGACTTCTCGGGAGCAGCACATTGCAATGACACCACAGTTCCACCTTACCCACTCTCTTTACCTCTGCTTCAGCAAGTCCTTAAACGTAGTAGGACTATTTTATATTACAAAGCCCATGCTGCCCGGGAGGAGATCCCAGTGTCTTCCCTCACTTCTCTGTCTCTGATACTCCGGCTCCATCCTCAGTCACACAGCAGCCACTCTGCCATGGCCCACGGAGTTCCAGTGCCTGCTGGGCCCGCACCTGCTCAGTGATCCTCAGAGAAGGGTCTCCTGGGCCCTCTGCGGTTCGCTCCCTTCCCGTTACGTCCCCGTGGCTTCGGCAGCCTAACGTCCTCAGTTCAGCACTCTCCTTGCTATTCTGGGATTTAGCCCCCTACACAGTACTCTGGGAGTACCCTCAGGCAGAGTCGGGGCACAGGGAGGGATCATCTCTTGAGGAGCAGCACCTCGTATTGCCTGCTGCCTAGTGCCTCGACGGAGTTTTCTCCTGCATTTATTCCAGTTTTATATTGGGTTGTTGGAAAAGTCTTGATATATTTTTCTGTGTTTTTCCATGCAAAAATGCATCAGTTCTTCTCCAACGACTCCAACAGTTGCTTGCATCACGAGGACGAGGAGCTGGGACCCGCTGCTCAGTCACGGTCACAGGTGCGAGTTCCACGGTGAGGAGACACCAACCAAAGAGCTGGAGGAAGCTAAATGTCTAATAATACTCAATTAAGGTTAAGTAAATCAATGTGCATACTTATCTTTAACTCCATCTTACCTCTGAACAGAAAAATGTGAAAAGATGTCTAAGATGGGACCAGCAGTTGGCATAATGACTATGTCACTGGACTCCCATGTAGTCAACAACGGTTCGAGTTCCAGGCCCGATGGCTTAAAACTCACGCCAGGCACGTGTGCACGCGTGCCCAAGATCCCCAGAGGAGAGTGGAGGAGAAGGGATTGCGGTGTGGCCATCCCCCCTGGGGGGTGATTTCTCGCTTTCTGTCTCTCTGTCTCTCTGTCTTCCTAGCGACCACACGTGCTCTATAGCAAAAACCTCTCAAAGAAAAAAAAAGATGTCTAAGACACATGATTAAATTTAATAAAAGAATAAAGTCACCATTCTATGTATGTGTATAGGCCTACAAAATGTAGGAAATAAAAGGCAAGAACAAACTCGAAACTGTGAATAAATAGTTACTACGGGGCCAATAGGTGGTTAAGGTGGCTGGATTCCCACGTGACCAACTGTGGTTCGAGTCTTGGACATGATGGCTTGAAGATCACACTGGATGTATGTGCCCTAAATCCCAAACGGAGAATGGAGAAGAAGGAGCTATAGAATGGCCATTACCTCTGGGGGTGATTTCTCACTTTCCTTCTCTCTGTCTCTCTCTCTTTTCTGGCAAGCATACATGTCCTATGGCAAAAAGCTAAAAAAGTAAAGAAATAAATAGTTACTGGAAAGTAGTCTAATTGGGAATAAACGATTTCTAAGCATATATGTGGATACTTATACGTACAGTATATGTATGAATTATGTTTCAGTCTACAATATTTTGTCATGTTTGGATTATTCTCAATGTAAAAATGTAATAATACTTTGAAAAATACAATAATTAAGAGGATTTTATTTTGATAAATTGCTTGGGAACCACCATCTACACTTCCCACTTGTGTGTGTGCGCAATACCTGCTGTAACTTCAGATTTGAAAGCGTGTGTAGTTAGAAGTGTGAAATGGAATAAATTCATAAAAATAATATTATTTTCTCGGCACTGCTGGCTGCCTTTTATTTTTGACAACAGATCTGTACAGCAGGCTCTCCCGCTCTTCCTGTGCTTTTAAATGTTGTCCAGCTCAAGTGCTTTTCCTCTGCCGTTGCTGGAGACAGGGGTGAAGGACCCCCTCTCTCCTGCAAATATGACGTGCCCATTTTCAGCAAGGATTTTAGTAGTAAACACTTGACACAATTTTGTTTTTTATTCTTGAATTATAAGACTAAATCTCCCCAGGCCCAGCTTGAATATTTGAAAACTACCTTTATGTCTTTCAAAATCTTGACAGGCACGGGAATTCGCAACATGCCAGAAATATGTCAAGAGGCATCAGTCTCTCCATCTTCAAGAGTGATTGATTGAGACTACCTTTTAGGATGAGTTCCTAAAGACTGATTCACTCAAACTCAGTTGTTCAAACAAGAATTGTTTTCCCAAAAGCTCAAAAGTGCATGACGATTGGGACTAAATATGACTTAGGCCAGCCAGCCTCTCCACTTTCCACCTCTGACCTTATAACTACGATTCCCTATAAAATCAGTCATAATCATGCTAATATTTCCCCCATTAAAACTACTAGGAATATGACATAATTGTTAAATATTTCTATGCTACAATTTGACTGTGATCCCCCCAAGCTCATGTGTTAGAAATTTAATCCCTACTGTAACAGTGTTGGAAAGAAGACCCTTGAAGGTGATTAGGCTTTGGGTCCACCATCATGAATGGGTGATGGTCATTATCGAGGAAGAACATTAGGGACTGTGGGAATGAGTTCCTGATTCATGGGTAAGTCTAGCTCCTTCCCTTGGCCCTCTTCCTTCTCTCTCACACTTGTGCACACATGTACGTGCACTCCAGCGTCCTTTCGCCCTCTGCCATGGATGACACAGCAGAAAGGCCTCACCAGAGGTAGGTCCCTTGCCCTTGGACTGTAGGAACTAAATGTCTGCTCTTTGTACATCTCCCAAGTATTCTGTATTAGCAAAAAGCAAGCTAGGGCGTGTATCAAAATTAATTATGTGTATTCTAATTTCACTTCACTTGATAAATACATTATCAATTTGATAGTCCAGAATAAATCTCATTGTCAGAAGTTTTGTACTCTGAAAAAAGGCTGTCTTGAGTCCTGATTTTGTTAGTCAACTGTGCAAATGACAAATTATTTAACTTATCTGTCCTTTTTTTCCCCGTCTCATTATTGCAATGGGGATCATAATAGGGCCTATTTCCTAGGGTTACCTGAGAATCCAATACTTTTCTGTGTGTGTGTGTGTGTGTGTGTGTGTGCGTGCATGTGTGTTATTTAGTTTTTGTTTTTGTTTTTGCTATTGGGCATGTGTCACTTGCCTAAGGGAGAAAGAGAGTGAAAAATCACCTTCTTCCACCCCCAAGGAGTACGGCCACACCACAACCTCTTTTCCATTTGCCTCTGGGATTTGGGACATGCACACAAGTGTATTGGGTGTTTTTATTCAAGGCACCAGGTTCAAGACTTGAACCATGCAGTCAGCCATGTGGGAGCCAGTTGCCTTAGCCACCACACCACCTGGCTGGCCCAAGTAATTAATTCATTTCTGATAGTATGTAGGCCATTGTAAATACAATGTGTCATGTTAAACATCATCACCACTCTCATCAACATTTTTATGGTCATTGTCATTAATATTACCTTCCAAGTGCTTAAATTATTTTACTCTCTCTTTTAAACGAGTAGTAGTTTTCCATAAGTTGATAGATTTTCTGTTGTCATTAAGGATTTTATCTGTTCTAAATTGTGCTAAATCAACAGAAACTGCTTATTCTGGATAAATAAATGGAAACCGTAATGTCAGAATAAACTCGAAACTCAAAACAAGCACTTACTGAGTTTTACTTGAGTTTACTCCCACACGTTTAAACCCATCACACAATAGTTCACTGCAAAATTAGTGATGACCTTTCAGTGCACAGGTGGGTGCTCACTGAGTACCCACTAAAAGAATAATTATGGGTTTATAAGCACATATGGACATATTATATGTCAGAATTTCCATCTAGTATTGAGACACTAGAATTCATGGACCAGACTAGGTATCTTAAGTCTGACGTTCTATACGCATATATAGAGAGCACACACATATGTGTATATGTACATGCACACATACTCATATATAATTCTCCCCTATTGAATAGATTGCCAAGCAGGGCCTTGGGCTTGTGTGTCCTGGCCTTTGGAAGGCAACTTTTCTAGAAGAAGGAATGCCAACCATTAGTGACAAAGAGGGAACAAAATTAGACACTTACACCTCCAGCCCACTGAGCTGTTCTGGCAACGCTGCCCAAGTGCTGGCGAGCCGGTCTCCACGCGTAACACTTCCTCTCCTACCTCTGGTGACTTCCTTTCCATCCGATGTTCATTAATACTGATGCCATGCTTTCGGAACCACGGGGAGCACCGTCACCAAGGGAGAACGGTGCTGAGGAGAAACCCAAGGGGATGTGTCAGTGCACACCGAGGCAGGGCTCTGGTTGAAGTGTTAAGAACGGTAAGAATCCAGTGCAGCTGAAGAGGAAAGAACGGTCTGAAATGAGGTCTGAAACGAGCCTGAGGCAGACCACACGGGCCCTTGGAGGCACGTCACAGCTGGGTTCCACTCTGAGGTGGGAAGACACTCGGTAGAGCGAATACCGTTTTTTTTGTTGTTGTTGTTCTTTAAAACTGCATGGCTGGAGCCAGCAGGTGATGTGGAGGTTAAGGCAGCTGGATCCCAAATAGCCAACCACTTGGTTCAAGGTTTGGACCTGGCAGCTTGAAAAACACACTGGGAACTAGAGGGATGCAGGGCTCGTCCATTCTTTTTCCTATTTTATAGTTTCTAATATTCATCTCACTTCCTGTTCTGCATCAAGTAAGGGACTATCTCAGGTTGATTTTGTTCCCATGGCAATACTTACCATGTCATCCTTTAATTTATCTATCTATCTATCTATCTATCTATCTATCGACCAACCATCTATTATCTATCACATTCTAGCATTTAGAAATCTACCAAAGAGGTTCCAGCAAAGCTAATAATCAAAAAGCAGCAACAAGGACCAGCAGATGGTGCAATGGTTTCATCGCTGGACTCCCATGTAGTTGACCACAGTTCCAGTCCTGGACCCGGCAACTTAAAACTCACACTAGCGTGTGTGGTGCCCAAGATCCCAAGAGGACACTGGAGGAGAAGGGATTGCATGTATCATGCCCATTCCCCTGGAGGGTGATTTCTCGCTTTCTGTCTCTCTATCTCTCCAGTGAATACACGCACCATATAGCAAAATCTCTAACTGGAAAAAAAAGAACAGCAACAAGAAGCAGAAGAAAAACCACAAGGGACTGATGTCCTGACAACTAAAAGAAGAATGAAGGCTTCTTGTATCAGCTGCTACAGAGTGATTTCCTCTGAATTCAACAACTTCAAGGGCAATGTGAATCAGCACAAAAGCAGCTTTGAGGCCAGCAGTCGGCATAATGGCTATGTCGCTGGACTCCCATATAGTCAACTGCAGTTCGAGTCCCAGGCCCAGTGGCTTAAACTCACACAGGGCACATGTGCTTGCGTTCCCAAGATCCCGAGAGGAGAATGGAGGAGAAGGGATTGTGGTGTGGCCATCCCCCCTGGGGGGTGATTTCTCACTTTCTGACTCTCTCTGTCTTTCTGGTGATCGCACGCACCCTATAGCAAAAACTTCTCCAAAAAACAAAGGCAGCTTCAGTGGAGTGGTGGGCCCAGAGGGTGCAATGTGGTGAGTCCAGCGAGGAGTAGCCAGACCCAGAGAGTGGGAGTGCCCGGGCTGTGCTGCCAGTCAGCTCTTCCGTGGATAGGCAGACCCTCCACGCTCCACTCCGAAATCACTAACTGGGAATGCCAGGTCCTCAAAAATATTTCTGGAAAGAATGGTAATTATGAAAACAATTAAATTCTCGTGGTTTTTAATGCAGTTCAATGAGATAAATATTAATTAGTGTTTTATTTTTAATTATGATAATTTTTCCATAGTTTGTGAATAAAAAATCTTCCAAATTACAGATATAATATATAAAAAAAACTTGGCAAGGCAACATAGACTATCACCCATAGATTATAACAGCCAAAAGAGGAATACTTATTAGCCACATGCACACATGGTTCTGCAGAGAAATACTCTTTCATTGTCCGTGCTGGCAATCTTTCCCTGGCAAATTATTGACATTGGACTAACAGGATTTTGTACAGTTTCCAATAAACTACATTTGCATATATGACACGCATATGTTTTGTAAAAGTCTACATAGTACTTAATCGTTACATAATCTTGCTCAGTGGAGGTGGTGATGAGAAACACATGCAACCTCTCACCTTTTTTCCCCTGATAGAAAATGTATTTCATTCCTTTGTAAAAAGGAAGGGACCAAGACCCATCTACCAGGTCTGAAATGCTATACATTCCTTAGTCTTATCTTAACTTCTGCTTGTAAATCCCTCCGCCACGGGAGGGGGTGCAGCCTGAGACTGATGACTATAACCAGGATGAAGCAGGAGAAGCTACAGCCCTCGCAGCGTCGTGGGAGGTGATGCACTGAACACTCGATAAAGCATGAAGAGCTCCACAGGGAAAATAAGACAATGCGGATTGTTAAGATGATCGTTATGTGACTGTCTGCTTGTTCTCTTTCTGATTAAGTCTTTTCACAGCATACACATAATTAAGTTCTTCTAGAAATAAAGAATGAGAAATTAGCCAAGTGTCTTTTATAATGAATAGTTTACTGAGTTTCTCAAATCCTGGAACTTATTAATAGTTCATTTTTTCTTTCACAACATTATTAAAGTATACCCATTGGTCATCTAGTATTTGATTTTTTTCTTTTTGATACAAAGCCCAATAAAACTAATAATTAAAAAAGGCCTGAAAATGAATGATGCCCTTATAAAGAAATTCTAGGAAGTAGAGAAATTTCCTTGTTTCTTTGAAAAGGCTAAATTCAAATAAATTTATTTACTGTCAAGAGCATCTCTTTTATTTTTCTAATCTCGTCTCTTTTTTTTTCATTTTTTGGAGAGGTTTTTGCTATAGGACACGTGTACTTACCAGAAAGACAGACAGACAGACAGAAAGTGAGAAATCACTCCCCAGGGGGGATGGCCACCTCACAATCCCTTCTCCTCCATTCTCCTCTCGGGATCCTGGGCACGCATGCACACGTGCACACACACCTGGTGTAAGTTTAAGTCGCCAGGTCCGGGACTCGAACCACGGTCGACTACATGGGAGTCCAGCGACATAGCCATTACACCAACTGCTGTTCCCATAATCTCGTCTTGATTAAATTACATCAACAATAGGAAAACCAATGGATTTGACATTTCTGATCACTATTCTTTTTCCACTTTCCCCATGAATGAGAGAGATCGAGAAACGGCACCCCTAGCAGGGTTCTGGCACCAGTGTTCACCCCCAACCTCAGAGAGTCTCAGACCACGGACAAACACGTGTACGCAGGGAGGTCTTAGGTGGAAATCCAGAACTTGCCCAAGTGGGTCAGCCTCTCAGAGTGTCCTGTTCTATTGCTGCTCCATCACCCAGGCCCCCACCATATACATGTTAAATTAAACCCTTGATCAAAGACACAATTCTCATTTAAGTATTATTACTGCATATTAACCTCCCTCTGTAATCACAATGTTTGACAATCACATTTATTTTTCTAATTATTATTGCCACATAACAAACAACCCCCAAATGTTGGCTTTTAGAAATTAACCTTGGTGGGACTAGCAGTTAGCGTAATGGCTATGTCGCTGGACTCCCACGTAGTCGACCGCAGTTCGTGTCCCAGACCTGGTGGCTTAAACTCATGCTGGGCGTGTGTGTGTGCATGCCCAAGATCCCGAGAGGAGAATGGAGGAGAAGGGATTGCGGTGTGGCCATCCCCCCTGGGGGGTGATTTCTTGCTCTCTGTCTCTCTGTCTCTCTCTATCTATCTGGCGAGCGAATGCACCCTATAGCAAAAACTTCTCAAAAAAAAAAATAATTAACCTTGGGGCCAGTGGTTATGCTGCTGGATTCCCGCATGACCAACCACAGTTCAAGTCCCAGACTCAGTGACTTAAAACTCACACTGGTTGTGTGCACGAGCATGCCCAAGATTCTAGGAGAAGAAGCGATTGTGGCATGGCCATCCCCCTGGGAGTGATTTCTGACTTTCCCTCTCAGTCTTTCTCTCTCTCTCGCTCTCTCTCTCTGGTGAGCGCATGTGCCCTAAGGTAAAAACCTCTTAAAAAGAAAGAAAGAAAGAAAACAAATGGAAGAAAGACAAAAGCAATGAGCCTCATGTGTCCTGTGGGGCTGTAATGCATAGAGAATGGACAAAGACAACTTGGATCTGCCCCGGGTTGACGGAAGCCTCAGCTAGTAAGGCTTGACTTGAACAAAGGAGATAGAGACAATTGAGACTTGTTTGGTGGCTGAGGGCTGGCATCACAGCGTTGTTGACCAGGTCCCTGTCACAGCCCCTCCATGAGGCTTGCATTTTCTCACAGAAGGGCATCCTCACGATGGACATGTCATCATGGCTCCAGGCTCCAAAGGTAAGTTTTCAAGCAAACAAGACGGAAATGTTACTGCTTTTTATGACTGGGTCTTGTAAGGCATCACTTCTGCCAGCTTCCATTGGTTACAAATTAACTGCAAGACAGCCAGTTTCAAAGAGAAGATAATTGTGGGCCACATCTGGCAGAGTGGTGGTGTTTGAAAGAGCATATGGGACGTGAGACGTTGGCCACGTTTTGGAAATACAGTCTGCCTCATTTGCATTCCTTATGGCAGGTCAGATGTGCTTCGGTGAAGGCCTTGTACGAGCCACAGGGGTAACAATAGCAGACAAACAAAGCTGGAAATAAGGTATTAAATGGGAGTTTTCCTACTTCATTTGGGCCTGAGTACTTAACTATGGAAACTAAGAATAATTTATGCACACAGATATTCGAAGTAGATTTGGAATTCTACGAATGGAAGACTTGCTACGATGATAACAAAACCAGTTACCACCTTCTGCTCAAAATCCATCTCTAGGTACCAACGGTTAGCGCAATGGCTATGTTGCTGGACTCCCACGTAGTCAACCACAGTTTGCGTCCCGGACCCGGTGGCTTAAAACTCACGCCGGGCGCGTGTGCATGCGTGCCCAAGATCCCGAGAGGAGAATGGAGGAGAAGGGATTGTGGCGTGGCCATCCCCCCTGGGGGGTGATTTCTCGCTTTCTGTCTCTGTCTCTGTCTGTCTGGGGAGGGCACACGCCCTATAGCGAAAACCTCTTCGAAAAAAAAAAATCATTGTGATCTGTTGAACTGGGAATTGCAGAGCTCATAAGCTTATTGTGAGAGGAGGAATGAAGGGAGAGTTTTAAGATGGCAGTTTATCTCACAGACTCCTAATCTGTCTATTCCCATCCATTTCCTTCTCCAGGAGATAAATGCCATGAATAGAGAGACAATGGACGTCTGGACTGCCTCACAACATCTAGAGCAGTGACCGTGTCCATTAAATAATAAAAACAACAAATACTTTTTAAAGAATACATTTTTAAAAATAGTTTCAACTTATTTTCAAATTCCTTTGTACTACATTGGCAGAATTTTTGCCACACACTTTTATATTATTGTATGCTTTTAAGATGTTTTTCCTCCTCTTTCTAAAAGCTTTGTATAAGGACAAAAATAAAAATAAAGCCCTAGAGCAAGGTTTGTCTGGTCTCAACCGTATATATTCACCAGGACCAGATAAATGTTATCACTTGCTCAAGTGTGTAGTTTTCTTATCCATTCTGTCCTACACACATATCAGCATTTTGCTTTGGAAATTCCTCCTCTCCATTGTAACTTCCGTGTTTAAAACTTAAACTTGCTAGGTGTTTCATCGCCGAACTCTTTTTGGTACAATTATATACAACCATATATTTCGGTTATAATTGTTCTCTCTCTCCAATCACTAGAAATCTTTTATTATTACTCTTTAATTTTATATCAGGATCACAGGTGACACAAACTGGTATTTCTGTTTGTTTGGAGAGGTTTTTGCGATAGGACGCGTGCCCTCACCAGAAAGACAGAGAGAGACAGAGAGACAGAAAGCAAGAAATCACCCCCCAGGGGGCATGGCCATGCCACAATCCCTTCTCCTCCATTCTCCTCTCGGGATCTTGGGCACGCACGCACACGCGCCCGGTGTGAGTTTAAGACACCGGGTCCGGGACTCGGACTGTGGTCGGCTACATGAGAGTCCAGCGACATAGCCATTACGCTAACTGCTGGTTCCAGAAGTGGTGTTTCGTGTAATCTAGATAACAGCATCAACTTTCAGGATCTGGGATTGTGTCAAAGTTGTGCTTGCCGGATGGGAATGGCAGGACGAACCCACACACCTGGACATTGGGGCAGGTGTCTTAAGGTAGAAAACCAAATGGGTCTTCCTTGCACCTGATCAAAATTATTTATGATTTACAAGGTGTTAGTACTTCGGAGTTCAGAACCCATGAGATATAAATTTGACTTTATCAGCTTCTTTTAAGCAAAAGGTTAAATAATAAAAGCATGTAGCATAGATTAAGAAAATAGATGAAGACTTTGTTGGGATGCCTCTCTTTCTCTCATGGAAAAAATAAACTTTTTGAAAATTTTTATTTTGTTTAGTTTTTTTTGTCATAAGATATGTGCAATTGCCAGAGAGAGAGAGAGAGAGAGAGGTGGAAATGAGGAATCATCCCCAGTGGATTGGCACACTGCAATCCCTTCTCCATTCTCCTCTTGGGATTTTGAGCACAAATGTACATGTGTCCAGTTTGATTTTCAAACTGCTGGGTCCAGGACTCCAAACTCAGTCAGACATGTGGGAGTCCGACCTCTTAAGCTCAACACCACCTGCTGGCCCCTACAATGAACTTTTTAACAAATGGCATCTTTTTAATAAACGGAGAATTATTTGGTTACTTTAGATGCCCGTACTTAATGCTTACCACAGCTTTTATTTTATTTATTTATTTTACAGTTTTCTTGGAAAACATTTCGCTGAGAGTAATTCCACAAGTACTCATCAGTGCCATTATGAAAATGTTTATATAAACCAGTTATTACTTATGGAACAAGTGAAAGGATTAGTTAATAGGGTAGATACAAAAATGGCCCTAATTCAGCTGTCCTATGAGTCTTGTGATGCTTAAGAAATAGGACACACAAATATTTTGGATTCTTTTAATATAGGAAGAGAAAAACGATTTCTATTTTCCCACTGGTAAGTATTTTTCTGAAACATCCGTTCACTTTTTACACAATGCTGTTTATACCCGTGAACATGGGAATGTTTTTATACACTGGGCAGATTTCTGAGATACACCCCCTCCCCAGGATCCAATTGAAGATACTTAGTATCTGTGACTTGCATTGTTGAATACCTGATGGGCAACTCTGTAAGTGGTTAGAACTGATAATCACTGCTTCACTCCCTGCAAACTCTTCTCTGTTATGCCAACCACCCTCAGAGTTGTACTATCATTTCCATGTGGTGACTCCCTCGTCCACGTTTCTAGGCTTGATTTCTCAGAAGAGGTTCATATAGGCAGTTCTGGCTCCACAATGGATTTCACCACACGGGGGCTTGGCTATACCTAAAATCACCTTCACAGAGGGATTAAGCTCACAGTACAGAGGTTGTGGCCAGTGGGGAGTTCAATGTTGTTCTGAACTTCATTTAATATTAGTTTTTTCCTTCTATTACGTTTATAGCACACTCTCTAAAACCCGACTTTCAACCTGTATCTTTGTTGACATCCTGTATTGATTTTTAATCTAAAGACGGTTTCCAGTAATTTCATTCTAGTTCATGTATATTCATAGAGCTAGAATTATTTTTCCTATATTTTCTAGGAAGGCTTTAAGTACTGCTACTGAACAATAGAATTTTTATTTCTGTAAATTAATCAATGTCATTACTCAGAAAATGTCAGTTCCCTAACCTTGAAGGGAGCTTTTATATACTGATTAGTTTGCATGTCCAAGGCCAATAAGTTTATCAGTTGTGACCTCCGATGAATTCCATGTGCAAACTGTAAACGAAGATTGTGTTGCTGGCTCACACATTCTTTTAATAATAGTCACACTGCTATTTTGATACATGCATAGTTGTAAGAGAGCAAAGCTCTGATGAGGAATGTCTATGAAAACATGTGGTAATGTGGAAAAGAACCTCTAAATCAGTAAGAATCTTTGTGACGTTTATCCTTTGAACTTCATTCCAGTATAACCTCATCTATAACTGTGCTGTTGAATGTGAATTTAGTAAATGCCCCAACTCTCTTGGAAGCCAAAAATGACCAATTATATCCTAAGAAGGTCACAGATACTAAGATGAGGGTTGAAGAAGAGCTCGGTACCTTCTTTCCCTGTCTCAATAACATTAGTTCTCAAGACCCATTTCAACACACCTTCCCCAGAACGTCTCTCATGCCCCTATAAACCAGATGGCATGTTTTGGTACCTTCAAAGCACATCACCCAGAGCACAGTCTGATAGCACTTATTCTACGGTGCTCCATATTATTAAGCAACTATCTCATTCTTCCACCTCTGAAGACATTTCCTTCACTATCTACAGATCTGGTTCCTGTAATGAGACTCACCCAAATCACGTAATAGATATTCCCACCCCCTAGCCACACAGCAGGTACTGGATTACCCGCAGTCATTGAACCAGTCTCACCAGCATTCAAGCTGTGTCTCCTCCCATCTCTTCAGTTCAGAAGCCACAGCCTTTATCAGTTTCAGTAGTGGAATTCATCTCATTAGTGAAACAAACACGCAGTGAGAGCGGCCAGAGACAGAGGGTCAGGGAGTAGCGGTGGGAAAAGCCTCCTGACTCACGGCCACAGACCGCAGGTCTGAGGTCGATGTTTCATGTACTCCGTCTCCTCTGCTCCCTCTGCTGTTGTCCTGGCTGCACCAGAAACTTCCCACTGCTTCCTACCGTTAGAGAGTATCACCATGCCAAGTGTGGGACTGAGTCCACCGAGGTGCTGCCCGATTTTCAGCCAGATCAGGCCTCATGGGAGTCTTTGTCGGCCCTAATTAAGAAATAAGAAGAAAGGACAAGTCTTGACCGATAGAAAAACAGGGAGTCAATCGGTCATTCCACCACTTTGTCTCTTCTGTCTCCTTTCCCAGATCTCTTCCTTATCCATTTTCCAGTTGGGTTCCTGCTGTGGACGTAGTCTACACAGACATACTTCCTTTCTTTTTATTCTTACTTTGATTGTTTTGAAAGTTATTCTGTCACAAAATATCACAGAGAGGCAGTTTAAAATAGACTGAGGGTTTGTTGTTGCTGTTATAGGGCGAGTGCACTTACTGAGACAGAGAGAGAGAGACAGGAAAGTGAGAAGTCGCTCCCCAAGGAGATTGGCCATGCCTCAGTCCCTTCTCCTCCATTTTCATCCCAGGATTTTGGGCACACACGCACACACGTGACTGGTGTGTTTTTTAGGCCACCAGCTCCAGGACTCAAAGCCTGGAGTTGGCCATGGGGGATCCAGTGCCTTGACCACCATGCCCTAGGTCAAGATATTTTGATTGTGGACTTTAATCTTGAGTATACAACTAATAAAACAGACAACAGAATGACATCCCCAAGCATTTACTATACATGAACTCATTTAATCCTTACAATATATCCACATTTTAGATACTACTAGTATCCACATCTTACAGATAAGGACATCAAAACACAGATTAGCTAAAGAGCTTGCCTAGTGTCACAGAACTACCAAGTGGAGTGGGCCCAAACAAGATATGAAAAGTCCAAAACCTAAATTTTTTATTGTATTTTTTAAAATTTATTTTATACATTTGATCACTATACATCAACACAGTTTGTAAAATTAATTTCCCCAGCATGAATACACTGTGCACTAGTCTGGTTAAAGGCCTCACACGCTCATCCCCAGAAGCCCTCCACCCTGCGTTTCCCAGATGTCCCACTCTCTGGTTTTCTCTTGATTCCTTCTTCTCACCTCTTCCCCCAGCTCTTAACCTCTTTCCCTAACCTTAATTTTATTTAAAACATTTTTTGTAGACTGGGAAAAACCTGACAATATGTCATACTATTAGACATACCGGAGAGTCAGCCTCCCTTTATCTCTCACTGTCATCCTTTCAGAGAGTCCTTCAGAGCGGCCCTGTGGGAGTTCAGTGCCCTTAACCACCACGCCACCTGCTGGTCCCGAAATGATTTAAATGTAACAGTCCCACCACCAGTCCTGTGGGATCTTTCACCCCTTTTCTTTTCTACCTAGAATTTATCATCTAAAATGCTACACGATTGATTTATGGATTTGGTTTGTGTTCTTCATCTTCAATTCAGCAACACCTTCCACAGCTCTAATTGCAACATTGTTCAACTTCCTACAATGGAATCATGGCATATTGCCTGGCACCTACAAGGTAATAAATATTTGTTGAGTTAGACAATTGTTTAATTACTCATGCTAATTATTGAATAAGCAACAGAATCACCTTTCTTGCAAATTTATGTTTGTGTAAGAAATTATTTGGGATTAAATAAAAGCGAGTAAACTGCACCAAGAATGCTTCTCTCATACATTCAGAATCCTATCCTTCCCTCTTCTTTAATGGCACGATAATGATCGCTTCTTTTTCTGAAGATAGTGTAAGAGCACGTCTTGGTTGGAGCCTCTTGTTCTTCTCTTTCACACTGAAACAACCCCACCTTGTGGAAAGAAGCATGCATTTGCTGAAAGCATAAATACTCTGGCAGCATTTTCACACTGCAGAGTCTAGAGCAGGCACCCTCTGACTCTCAGTGTGTCCTAACTTCCCTGAAACCCAGGCTACTCGCTGCCCCCGCAGTGATGTTGGAGCCCCAGAATGAAAGGATTTTCTTTTAATTTAATTTTATTTTTATATGCCTTAATTTATTTTTACATTAATTTTATTTACATTTAATCACAGAACATCTTTACAGAGTACAACATGGTTTTTCCCAGTGTGAATATGGTGCGTATGAGTCAAGTCAAAGACATCAAGTCAAATGATCATCAACAGATAACTTTTCATTTCTGTGTTTACTTTATTCTTGGGCCAGCAGGTGGCATGGAGGTTAAGGGGGTAGGACCCCACATGGCCACTAGATGGTTTGATTCCTACATCCAGTGCTTGAAAATTTCTTCTGAGAACATTATCTTCTACAAGGTTGTAGAAATTTGGGACTAGAATTCAATCAAGGACCCATTCATCTTTCCTTTCCACCTAGTCAATGAAAACATTTAATAAATTCATTAACCTTGAACTACAGTAAGTTCCAAATTGTAGACTCAGAAAAACTACAAGTGCATGTTCACATTTCAAGAAAAACTGTAAAACTTACTCTCAGAGTATAAAGAAAAAAAAAAGGATAAAAACACTCATGTCAAATGATTGCTTAAATAAATTCAGATTTTAGATTATTACAAGATAGTTTCAAAGGGACTAAATTGAAGAGCTTTGTTCACAAGATGACATTAGTGTAAAATTCAGAATTCATCTCTCTCTGTTTTATTTAATAGGCTAGAACACTGTTAATTTCATGGTGCTGGCAGGATCTTCTCCCTGTGGTGAGTGAGCAAACAAAGATGATAAAAGTCCATCCAGAATCCAGGATCACAATATGGGTTCCATGAATTTCCTGTCATGGTACGTTTCAGTGGTATTTAAAGCTCTCTTATACACAACAGTAAGCACACTCTGCTAGACATCAGGAGCAGAAGTGAATTGTACCATGACTGAATTATTTGCGTAAGAGAAGAATGAGTGTTGTAATGTTTCAAAGATGTAATTGATTAACAGGTTCACATTTAGTATATTCCAGGAAGCCTACGAGAAGAGAAAGTGCAGATGTGAAAACACAAATTATATGAACACTAAATCAGCCTCCTCTTGCCACTTGTTAAATAATCCTTTATTTCCAGATCAATTTTTGGCATGATTTTAATGATTAAAAAAAAATGCTCATTCATTTCAAATTGCAATTTAAATAGCCATGCAATCACATGAGATTTAATGAGAAAAGTTTCTCTAATTTATTTTCATATGCAGCACGACTGTAATATAATGAGGCCACCATGCCCTCTATCAGCTCAGAAATCCTCAGAAGACCTTGTCCCAGAGACAGGTTTGACCAAACTTGCTAAAACTCAGTACCACAGGGTAGTTAAGAGTATGGAGTCGGGACTCCGATCCCAGCTCTCCCTAGGCCAGGCCTGTCATTTCCCAGTTTTGATGCAGTGTCACCTTTATTTATTTTTATTTACTTATTTATTTATTTTTTTAGAGAGGTTTTTGCTATAGGGCACATGCGCTCGCCAGAAAGACAGAGAGACAGAAAGACAGAGAGCGTGAAATCACCCCCTAGGGGGATGGCCACGCCGCAGTCCCTTCTCCTCCATTATCTCCGGATCTCGGGCTCGCATACACATTCAGCGCGAGTTTAAGCCACTGGGCCTGGGACTCGGGCCAGGTCGACTACATGGGAGCCCAGCGACATAGCCGTCACGCCAACTGCTGGTCCCCAGCGTCACCTTTACACCGGGCTGGAAGAGCCTCTTTACTGGGCTCCGTGTTTAGAGTACCCCACAAATCACAAACACGGAAGTACACCAATCCTGTTTTTGCTTTCGGCCTCACAAGAAGGTCTCTTTAACACTCAGAAAAGACGGGAGCACATGGAAAGGAGGGGTGACGGCGACGCGGGGCTCCACAGGCAACTCCAGGCTGAGAGGAAACGCGGTCGGGGAGGTGGAGGGGAGAAATCACCAGACAACGTTTGCTCTAAGCCAGGGAAACTTGCAAATCTCGCAAAGTGGGGTCGAGGCAACTGATTCCCAGACAACTTAGCACCTGTCCCCTCTGGGGGGGGGGGTGCTGACCGGCGTTCTGACTGGTGAGTAGGGCGACCTGGGACCCTTAGGTCAACGGGAGGCCTGGCCCACCGGCCCCATCCCACGCGAAGGTGGGGCCTCCTGTTGGCCGGATAAATGGCCCAGGGCTCAGCTCCCCTTGCCTTGTCCCGCGGAGTTCTCAACCCACGGGTCTGTACAGGTCAGCCCTCACTTGGGGTTTCAGAGCTGATTCCAGAAAAAGGAACTGTAACCCCTCCATGAGAATATGAGCCAGGCAGAGGGTGGCCCATTATAGAACTGAAATATTTGTGTGTATATGACATTTCTGTCCACCTGTCATATAAATCCTTCGCCCTGGAGCCTGAGACAGCCTCAGCAGAGCACTTAAAGTCCTGTGCGCTGCAGTTCCTGTCCGTGGCCTCTCCTCCCTCCTCCCAAGGGGGCTGGCTAAACCAACTGTACATTTTATTTGAACACGTATTTCATGATGTAGGGCTCTTTTTCTTTTGTTTTTAGATACAGAGTATGAAAGCCACTACTTATAGTTTCGGTTTCAGCTCTAGAGATGTGGGAGGACTCCTAGACAGGTTACCTAACCCCTCTCTGCTTCCCTTCCCTCACCTGTGAGCAGGTAGAGCAGAACCACCGCCCAGGGCTCCTGTGAAGATAACGTGCAGTAATATAGGTGAAATGCTCGAGCCGTGCCTGGCATCTAGCCAACATTCTGTGTGTGTTTGTTGTTTTTACTGGCATGCTAGATGTTTGGCTTATTTTAACTCAGTGAATCCTTATTATTTCATGGGATCGGTATTGTTATTTTTTCCAGTATGCGTAAGTGTAGAACCTGAGGCCCACAGGTAATCTAACCCAGAATCACACAGGGCAATACACAACGCTGAGCTTTGTTCTAGAAGGTACCTGAGCCCAGATCTGGCTCTGTTTGCTACTGCAGCGTCAGCACCCCTGTACGCTTAGGGCTGATGGCTGGTCCTCATGGGGAATGTGTCGGTTTACATCATTAATTGAAAGCAATGCCCATTATTTTAGGCTCGTATACTTAGATTTGTGGCATATAGACTGTGAATGCATGACACTGGGCACGAAGCCAAAAGTCCTTTATTAGAGCGTGTGCTATACTAGTAATTAGTTATATGCTTTCTCAAAGTCATTCATTTCTTCAATGTGAATTAAAGCAAAATGAAGAAAAAATTAGTCTTTGAACTTCTGAGCTATAGGATTAAAAGTAAATTATTCCAATAATTGTTTTAGCATCTACTATATGCAATCCACAGGGATCGGCATTTTAAAAATACAAACTAAATTGTTAAATGGCCCACTTTTAAGGAGATAAGAGTCTAGAACAGGAAGAAAACATCTGAGGAGGGTGGGGGAGAAGGTGCCCCTTTTCTGACATTCTTGCCTTCTCCCATGATCCCAGGAAAGAGTGCGTAGATTGGTAACATTTGGAAACGCCAGTCAATCCATGCTCCCTGTGGATGGGGTTACATACAGCGAAGTTCATGCATAGACTGTGGCTTTCTCTTTTGTTTCTTCTTCCCGTGCAACTAAATGTTAAAGGGCAAAAGCTCACTTGTATTTGTCACCTATTGCTGCATACCCTAAGTTAGTGACTTATAATAATAGCTATTTTAGTTGCTCACTTTTTGCAGGTCCACAAGTTGGGCTTGGCTGGTCTCCCCTGGGGTCACTCATGTGATGTTAGCTGGTGGGAGCCGTACCTCAGCCGGGGTGGGTGCACAGGAAGGCAATGCAGGTGAACAGGAATCAGACTGAGACCTCATGCCCCTTAGCATGTTCTCAGCCGACTGCAGCCAGAGTAAACTCAGGACTGCAGCCCTGATGGCCAGAAGTCACGCATATTTATTATAGAAGGAGTTTTTACAGTAGTGGGATGGGTGAGGGGAAGTAAGTGAAACATTTTGCTCTAAAAGGTAAGGCATTCAAAGTATAGGAACAATAATCATAAAACACGACATCTGTTTTGTTTAGGTATAAACAGTCATAATTTTTAGAACGAGGAAGTCCATTTTTCGGGTGTATTCTCTTCTTTGATCTTGATTACCAGGGAGGGTCTTTGGATGAGAGGGCTCCCAGGAATCTTGACCACTTCAGTCAGACCAGCTTGATCACTTTAGTCCCAGATTGACCGCAGGTCAGCTTTTTGAGAACTTTAGCTTCAGGCTGGGGTGGTAGCAGTTACAGGAGCCTGTCTGGCTTAGTAAAGACGAGGTAAGTATATACTAAAGTGAAACACTTATGTTATCTCTGGGGTAGTCTACAGCTAAGAGGGTGAGTCTACATAGGAAAGGAATGTGGTCTTGTGAGTAGCTGAAGGTTGCTGTGTACTTGGGACCCTCTACATGCTGCTAATGACTGTGGCTTGGGGAATGGCAATCTTCCCTTGTCCTGAGAGTAAGGGTGGCTCATGGTCTTTGGGGTAACAGCACCTCATGGATGAATCCCCGAGTCCCTCTCGGCTACTGAGGTCGTTTTGCCCATTAGTAGCTTTAATTTAGACCTTTCTAATGCTTATCTATGTAATCCCTAGTAGGAGAAGTGAATGTAGCATTCTCTATTGACATTTTCTAGGAGGGTGGGGTGAGTCTAATGGGAGTAACTCCTGTTCACAGCCACCGCCCTACGCAGCTGCCGTCTTAGTGGATCCGCATTCTTTCAGGATTATTGTAAAAATTGTAGTAAGGCTGGGGGTGCCTTTACGGGGTACTGGGGTATGGCAATAAGGCCCATGGCAGAGAAATTGAGTGCAGGACAGTACAGCGACACAATACGTGAGGTCCAGAACTCGTAAAACTGTTGACCTTGCAAACAGTTCTCCTCAGCCGAGTCCTTGCTCTAGGCACGAGGGGCAGTTCTTTCATACTCAGCTTGTGTTAACTGCATGGTCTCAGCAGTTAGCCATCTGGTTTTAATTAGGAGCGAATGTTGAAGATGGTCTCACTCGGCAGTCTGAAAAATCAGTGCTGTGAGTTGGGCCATGTGTCCATGTCGGTCCTGCCTGGGCTTTCTTACAAGGCAGGAGCATATTTATTTTTTCAAGAAAATAAGAGGAGAGGCAAGACCCTAGAGGTCTCAGATTGCACTTCCTTTTAGCTTTCTTTGGTTTATTCTATTGGTCAAAGCCAAAAAATAAGTCTAAACTACATCCTAGAAAAGAGGAGAGAAAATTCCACTCTTGGTAGTAGGGTGTGCAAAGAATCTGTGGCCATTTACAACCCACAATGCCTCTACCTCTTGATAGTTTATGAACTGAATGTGTGCGTCACCACCAAATGCATATCTTAAAATCTAATCTTCAGTGTGATGGTATTTGGAGGTGGGCCTTTAAGAGATAACTAAGTCATAAGGAAGATGTCCTCATAAGTGGGGTTACTGTCCTTATAAAAAAGAGACCAGAGAGCTGGCTCATTTTTCTACCCCAGGAGGATGGCAAGTCAATCAGCTTCCTGCAACTTCGCGGAGGGCCCTCGTCAGAACTCTACCATGCTGGGACCCTGAGTTTAGACGTTGAGCCTCCCGACTGTGAGAAATAAACTTCTTTTGCGCTCCCCAGTCTATGGTAACTTGTTAGGGCCACCTGAACTAAGATAGACAGGATCCATTGCCATCTCCTTCTGTGGCACTGCCTCTTCTTTCTTCCAGCCTTGATTTTAAGAGGCAATACAACGGCAGGGATCTCACAGGGATATCTCAGTTTCTTTGCACTCATTCTTCAGTGACTCTGACTTGGGAATGAGACTATTCTAGAGTGATGCCGTAGAAATAGGCACAGGTGTCAAACTCCTGGAATTTACTCCACCTACAGGTAAAATGGAAGGAAGTTGCTCCTCTCTAGAGTTGAAGAACCCAGTTTTCCAAAGCAAACACATCTATTAAGGACCTTCCCTGAAGCATAGCTATTAAGCACCATGCAGAGGAAGCTGGATCCCACATGGCTACACAGGGTTTGAGTTCCAGTCCCTACAGCTTGAGAAGCATGCCAGACATGCACATGTGTGCCCAGGATCCTCATCGATGGATAATTGGGAGAAAAGAGATTTCAGTGTGACCAAGCTCCATCGGCTGGTGTTTGCTCTCTCTCTCTCCCTCCTTCTCTCTCTCTCTCTCTCTCTCTCTCTCTCTCTCTCTCTCTCTCTCTCTCCCTCCTTCTCTCTCTCTCTCTCTCTCTCTCTCTCTCTCTCTCTCTCTCTCTCTCTCTCCCCCTCCCTCCCTTCCTCTCTCTCTGTCATGCAAACCTGTATCCTCTGGTATGGGAAAGAAAGTCTAATAAGGGAGACTATCACTTCCCAGTACCCCTTGTTCTTCTCTCCATGGGGAGCTTCCATCAAAGACAATGCCTGAGTGTTCCTGTATTTTAAGAACAAAGACTGTTTCCACATCCCCAACCCAATCACTGGAGATTCAAGACAGTGCCTATTACGAAGGTTACTCCCAGGGGAAAAAAATCTAAAATGAAAAGAAATAGATGCAAAAAATCATTTGCATGAATAGCTCAAGAATTTAGCATCCTGGATGGTTATTGAATTTGTTCAAATATCAATGCTATTGATTTAACTTAGTCACTTTCTACTTACATATCAATCCTCCCATTAAACACCTAGGTGAAGGTTGTCAGTTATGTTCCAGGGTGAGGATTTTCTTAAGTGTTCCTTGAATGGGTAAACCTATATCTATCATTTGTAATCATAGACACATGGGTAAACTCTGAACTAACTTTGCAGCCAAGATAGAACAAACAGGCCTATGTAGCATTTGCAGTGGGCAAACAACCTTGGCTATTGAAAATGAATTTCTATCCATGATATTTCAAAAGTGCCCATCTTTACTCTTTTGAAAGTGTGAATTTTTATTTTTCAGACTTAATTTTAAAATTCCTTAGCTCAATATACAGACATTTAGTCATGGTTTTTTTCTTGAATTACTCTGCTACTAAAATCAGGTTCAATAGAGCTTTACTCTTCTTTTCTCCCAACCACACAAGTTTCCCAATATAGTTTTTATTTTTTTTTTCTTTTTGTTTTGTTTTGTTTTGTTTTGAGAGGTTTTTGCTATAGGGCATGTGTGCTCACCAGAAAGACAGAGAGAGACAGAAAGTGAGAAATTACCCCCCAGGGTGGGGAGGACCATGCCGCAATCCCTTCTCCTCCATTCTCCTCTCAGGATCTTGGGCATGCACGCACATGTGCCCAGCGTGAGTTTAAGCCACCAGGTCCAGGATTCAAACCACGATCAACTACATGGGAGTCCAGTGACATAGCCATTACTCTAACTGCTGGTCCCCCCCAATAAAGTTGTTAAAGAGTAGATAAAATTCCTAATAAAAAAAGAATATACGTATTTCCCTCACTTGAACTATTTCATACACAAACATCATTGATATTTTGTCTTCGCAAAGTTATGTTGTTATAATTTGGCAATCACCCCTTAAGACTCTCACCATGGACAAGAAAATCACTCCAGGCTTGTCAGGTCAACCTCAGTGAGACAAACAGCCATTTTATTTAACACCTGCAACCTTTCCTGCTAAATGAGCAAATGCCTCTCATTTCGTGTCGATCTACACACACAGAAGCCACAGAAGCTGTAGCTCAGGCTCCGGCTCATCACGGAAACCAGGCCATGCCTTAAAGTGCCATCAGATTGGAGAGAGTAAAAATGAATCCTCAAAGCTTAGAGAAACTCCTGTCTGAAAGAAGGCCCAAATGCAACAGGCGTCATTTGCTTGAAGCTCCGTGTTAGCTCTATTCGAGGGTGTTATCAGATTTCTTGAACTAAATTACCTGAGGCTGAGAATGTAAATCTGGAGGAGATTCCAAACCCTCTGAAATATGAATTCTAAGTTTAAAGAAAGGAATTGGGATCATTTTTTAATGAAAAAAATGTCAACCTTATCTTTGCACTAGTGACATAATTATTTTTCCTCTTCGCTTCTCTTGAGCTGGTAAGAGGAAAATACTGATTTCAGACCTGAATTCCTCCCTCCTCCCACCAGATACCCTGTAGTGCTTCCTCTGTATTATTAATTTATAAGGCACTTATGATATATAGCCTGAATAAGACAAATACACTTCTAACCGGTCCTCTGCTTCCCAGGCTTAACTTCGTAATCCTTACACAGTACTGCAGAATGATCTTTGTGGGGAGGGAAAAATGTGTATTGTGTTGATCTTCTGCTTAAAATCCTTCTCTGTGTTCTCAGCCTGTTAGTAAAGACAGACTTTCCAGGCCAGAACAGAGGAAGCCCAGATACACAATCTCAGCTTCTTGACTCCTCTTTGATCCAAAACCAAACTCATTTCAGCGTCTGAGTGGAAGGCTAACGGATGACCCTGACCTGCTGTACCTGGCGTACCCATGCACTGGCTGTTGGTCCCCACGCAGACTTGGGCTTAGCCACGTGACTCGGTCTGGCCAGTGGCATAGAAACAAACCTGAGGCAAACACGGGTCTGAAAGACTTGGCAGTTCTTTTCATTCTCGGAGCTGTGGGATTTTGCCCAAATTTGCTTACTGGAGCCTGAAATATGTGAACTAGAGACATTTGTATCAGAAAAGGTGTCTGAGATTAACCAACAGCAAGGGAACCACCAAAGTTGTGCGTGTCCCAAACTGAGACTAGAAGAAATGTCCAGACAAGCTGTACCAACCTCCTTATAGACTCATATAGTAGAGCGTTATAAACTACTGAAATAAGAATAATATTTGACCTGAACCATTATAGTAGGAGCTATTTTTTTTTTCTTTTCTCTTTCTTTTTTTTTTGGAGAGGTTTTTGCTATAGGGCGCGTGCGCTCGCCAGACAGACAGAGAGAGACAGAGAGACAGAAAGCGAGAAATCACCCCCCAGGGGGGATGGCTATGCCGCAATCCCTTTTCCTCCATTCTCCTCTTGGGATCTTGGGCACGCATGCACACGTGCCCGGCGTGAGTTTAAGCCACCAGGCCTGGGACGCAAACCACGGTCGACTACGTGGGAGTCCAGTGACATAGCCATACGCTAACTGATGGTACCTCTTTTTTCTTTTTTAATACGGCCCAAGATCATGTGCACTTAACAGGGACAGAGAATGAGAGAAAGGAAGAGAGGAAGCATCCCCCCATCGGAGGTGGTCCACATACAATCCTTTGTCTTCCATTTTCCCTTCCTGTCAGGATTTTACACACTCACGGACAGGTGTCTGGCATGATTTTCAAGACATTGGGGCCAGGATGTGATCTGCAGTTGGCTATGGACTCTGACTCCCCGTGGGGATTAGCCACCGTACCACAGGCCGGCTCCTGGAGCAGGAACCGACCAACAGAGACCTGTGGGCATGGGCGCTCCCGCAGCAGAGACCAGCGAGGGGCCGCGTGTCTTAGGAACGGGCGTTGAACAAAACAGACGTGGAGCTAGCCTGGCACCGCGGTTAATGTACGTGTCATCTCCAGGAAATCAGAAGGTGTAACGTCACCTAATAACATTTTAATGTGAGCAAGAGCTTTCCAAGGCAGCAAGTAGAAAAGGTCCTCCTGCTTTTGTTTTCTTTTAAGGTCAAGTATTTGTTTCTTCCATAATCGAGAGAGAGAGAGAGAGAGACAGAGAGAGAGAGAGAGAGAGACAGAGACAGCACTCCCACAGGGCTCTGCCGCGGCTACCCCTGAGCTCCAGCCCGGTCATGGGCCTGCACTGCCCCGCATATGCACAGGGGCCTCCAGATGCAGACCCAGAGCCCGCCCCTGTGGGTCAGCCTCACAGCACCGTCTCCCCATCCCGCCCGAGAGCATTGTCTGGCTTCCCACCTCCCCCCGCTCCTGTCCCAGGGCCGCGAGGCGGTCTGGAGCAGCACACTGGTCGTGCTGTGGGGCCGTCTGGGTAGGCCGAGGTTTGTCACCCCCGGGTGTCCCGCTTTCCTGATGCACTATCATTTGACGCCATATGGCTTTCAGAAATGACAAGTAAAATCAAAGCACCAATAGTTCCTGGGTTGCGCACCATGAAACTGTGTCAGGTGGCTTGAAAAGCATGCCAGGCGTGTGTGTGTGTGTGTGTGTGTGTGTGCACGTGCGCATGCCCCAGACCCCGACAGGAGAATGGAGAAGAAAGGATTGTGGTGAAGCCATCACCTCTGGGGGGGTGATTTCTCACTTTCTCTCTCTGCCTGTCTCTGTCTCTCTCCATCAAGAGTTCACACCTCTTAGCAAAAAAAAAAAAGTCTCCCCTACCCTCGTGAAAGGTCATAAAATAAAAATACAAAGTCATTACCTTACCACATTCCAGTAATACCAAAAATATCATTGAATAAGTCTACAGGCAGACCTTATGTCTCAAAACAAATACACAAATAAAATACATCTTGCTATGACACTTCAACAGAATTAAATCATATTTCACTCATGGGAAACCCACAAAACTTCAAGATGGCAACATCGGAGAATGTGCTGTTATATCGGATGAAAAATCCATGTGTTTTCAAATCTATGGAGGCTGTTCGACCCCAACAGTGTACGTACGAGAAGCAGGCTGGGAACGCAGCAGAGACTTTGCCAGGGGCCTTAGAGGACATGAAACGAGAAAGGCAACTGACCAGGGAGGGCGTGCCGGCTGGAGAGCCACGAGCCGTGGAGAACTCTGCGACCGTCCCCTCTTACAGGATGGCAGAGCACAGGACCTCGAGAGCCAGGCCAAGGACGCCAGCCTGGGCCTAATCAAGCACCTTGCCCACCACGCTTGGAGTCCTGGGAGCTGGAACGTTGCTTCGGCTGAATACCATAACCCTTATGAACAGCCGGAGGCCTCCCCGCAGTCCACATTTTAAATAGGGTTATTGCGGTCATCCTGTTCTTAACTCCGTGTGTTACTACTGTGAGGAGCTAGGACGGTAGATAACTTGTGTTTTCAGTTTATAGATCCCCGCATCAAGAGAAGCTACGAGAAGCTCTCACATAAATCGTGAGTTTCTGGGACCAGCGGGTGGCATAGTGGTTAAGGAGGGAGACTTCCACATAGTAGACTGCAGTTCGAGTCTTGGACCTGGTGGCTTGAAAATCACACCAGGCGTGTATGCACGTGTGCCCAAAATTCCAGGATGAGAATGTAAGGGACTGTGGCGTGGCCGTCCTCCCTGGGGGTGGTTTCTCACTTTCCCCCTCTGTCTCTCTCTCTGGCAAGTGTGTGTACTCTCTGACTGTGATGAAAACCTTAAAATGTGTATACCGTGAGTTTCTAGACTGAGTCCACTGCAGTTACCCATGATGGGTCACGGAAGAGGGGTGGAGTAGGAGGAAGGGGTCCGGGTCACTAAAACTCCTCGGTGTGTACACTTCCTCTCACCTGCCTTTGCCATTAGAATACATTCAGGCTGAGGGACCAGCAGTTAGCGTAATGGCTATGTCGCTGGACTCCCACGTAGTCGACCGCGGTTCGAGTCCCGGACCCGGCGGCTTAAACTCACGCTGGGCGCGTGTGCGTGCGTGCCCAAGATCCCGAGAGGAGAATGGAGGAGAAGGGATTGCGGCGTGGCCATCCCCCCGGGGGGTGATTTCTCACTTTCTGTCTCTCTGTCTCTGTCTGTCTGGCGAGCGCACGCGCCCTATAGCAAAAACCTCTCCAAAAAAAGAAAAAAAAAAAAAAAAAGAATACATTCAGGCTGAGAGGAATGGGAAGGGCCAGTTAGCCAGCTGGAAACATCTTAACTTAGTGTAGACTTTCTAACCACTGTATGAGTTCCCCTAAGCAACATAATCAACCTCTGCCTCTAAGAAATGTCCAGCCTGGGGCCGGCAGGTGGCATGGTGGTGAAGGATGCTGGACGCCCACGTGGCCGACTGTGGTTCGAGTCCCAAACCTGGCAGTTTGCTTTCTCACGTCCTCTCTCTCTCTCTGTCCCTCTCTGGTCAAATTAAAATACATAAATAAATAAATAAAGTTAAATAAAATAATTCTTTAAAAAAAAGGAAATGCCCAGCCAAAGTCCAACCTGTGAAGTTGCAATCATCAATAAACGGGTGTTTTGAGCCTCTGAGTCTTCTGCTGTGTTACGAAGCATGATTGCACTAGCTAGCTGGTCCGCTGTCTGAAAATGGACTCCTCTCCAGCCTTCCCATCATTACCATGTAAGTACCTAAGCTCCTGACCTCAGATCATCTTCTCCTGTCCCCCCTGCGCTAACACACATGAACAGGTGCACACACATACATACAAAAGGCGTAAGTCATAAATAGTGCCAATTCGACTTTTACAGTATTTCTTTCAGTGTTTTACCCTATTCCTACTGTCAGTATTTTAAAATATGATTTTTTTGATAGGTTTTTGCTATAGGGCGTGTGCACTCGCCAGACAGACAGAGAGAGACAGAGAGACAGAAAGCGAGAAATCACCCCCCCAGGGGGGATGGCCACGCTGCAATCCCTTCTCCTCCATTCTCCTCTCAGGATCTTGGGCACGCACGCACACGCGCCCGGCATGAGTTTTAAGCCACCGGGTCCAGGATGTGAACCGCGGTCGACTACGTGAGAGTCCAGCGACATAGCCATTACGCTAACTGCTGGTCCCTAAAATATGATTTTATTGTACCTGACTTTTTTCTTCACCCATGTTCTCTTTCTGTCCCCCACCTTGTATCGTTCTGCCGTGTGCTGAGGTTGCCCAGAAACAGAACTCACTGTGTCACCGTGGGCCCTCACTCTGGGCAGCTGAGCACTTGGCCTGCCGTTGGGAGACCTTCTCCAGCTTACCTCCACCTGCTGTCCAGCTTTATTTTCAGACACACTCCAGCCCTCCCTACTCTAGCATCTGCAAATTGCTGTCTGATTTCCAAACACATATGCCTCTTGCATCTGCACCTCCTGTTCCTCCAGAACTGTGCTGGACAACTGAGTGGTTATCACACTCGTGGCTATTTACATTCCAATGCACTGAAATACAGTAAAACTGTGAACTCACTGTCCCTTCAGCTGGCCACATGTAAGTGCTCCCTGGTCACGTGGAGCTGGTGGCACGTGCTGGGAAGTCCACGCGATGGGGCATGTTTATTATTGCTGTAAGTGCTGTGTCTGTCCTAGAGTATCTCCCCTGGAGTGCCTGCCCCACTGGGGCGGGGGGCATAGTGCCCTGTACCCCTACATGCTCATGCCGTTCTGCCTATTGACAGAAATAAATAAAAGGGAGACGGTTTAAGGATAGTCAGGTTCAGAACGATCCCTTTGTTAGGTCTCAGAATGACAAATGAAGAAACTGGTTATATAGAAGCGCATAGCGAACAGCTAATGGGTGTATATTAGGTGGCTCTGAATTGCGTTGAGAGCGATCCAGCGCAGTCTCAGGACCACTGGTTCAGCCTCTCCGCTGGTTAGGTTTCGGGGAAGCCCAATACATTCTGTTCCTACTGTGCTCATTTCCCAAGGGCCAGCTTTACACGTGCCTCGTCCTGTCCCAGGTCAGACCTTCCTTCCCAAACTGCCACACCCAGGGCTTCCCGTCTGGACAAACTCTTATCTTTTCTAACTGCGGTCTTCTCTCACTCTGCACGCCATGCTGCATGGAGATTATGTATTGGTCGACTTCAACAGAATTTAATAGAACTCAAAACTATTTATTAATCACCGTAAGGTTCTAGAGAACAGAAGTGGATGTAGCACGAACTGTGTGTGTGTGTGTGTGTGTGTGTGTGTGTAAGAGATGTGCGTATATATCCCTGCTTTACAATGTTCATAGGAATGTTAATGCTAAATGTAAATTTCCAATAAATTTAATACCACTGAAAGAGATGGGTTTTCATTGAGATACTCTTCAGAAAACATTGTGTTTAAAGAGTTTATGTTCAAAAGCAGTGCTATGTCATACAGGTTAATGCTGTTGAGGGATTTCAGCGGCTGAGAGAGCTTGGGGATATTTTGTGGTAGAAATCTGCCTGCTGGCCGTCCAGGTGCACTATATGAAGTCCAGTCCTTACTTGGAGGAGACCCGCCAGCTTCAGTGTGGTCTCAGGCTTCCATTAACTCGACACAGGTCTCGACGCGTGGAAGTCAAGATTCCACACAAGGAAGCTCTGAAAATACTGGTACATTCCAGATCACAGGGTACCATTCCTGATGGACTTCTTCACACGGCAGCCTGTGTTCTCTGAAGGACAGACGTCTCTTCAACCCGTTTGATTCTTTGACGTTCCTGTGCCTTACACACTTGAGATACCTAATGAATGGTAGTTTAATTAAACAACTATGTATGTACATTTATGGATTGTTATGTTATTATAGTTAGAGCTCTGCAGAAAATGTAGTGTAGGAGAATAATTAAGAACAAGTGTAGGTCTTGTTCAGAACTCGTGTTAAATGCTTTCTTCACTTTTTACACTGGTCAAAGCATTTGACATGTCTAAGCTTTAGTTCCTTTAGCTCTAGAAAGAGCTTTACGGAGTATTTCACAGGGTTCCGAAGATTAAATATGTAATACATGTGAAATATGTAAGACCAAGGCATTTCTAACTGTTATCATGAATCGGGTCTAGGGTAGACTTATCTTCAGTAACTTCTCTAAAAGCAAAGTAACCTTGTGGAAACTGACGTCACTGAGGCTATCAATCATCAGTGGCAGTTACTGGTTTATTTGATTAAAGCTGTAGCTGTGGGGTTTGGGAGAAGGTGCCTGGTTCGCCTTCTGTGGTCAAACACACTGAAAGACAAGAGAGCAATGTGTAACACAGAGACATTAACAATGTGCTAAAGCAGCAGTGCCGGCTGTCAGAGCAGCTTCTCTTCTGAACGACCAGTTAAATAGCCCAGCGCCTGGCGTGGATGAGTTATTAATTCTATTTCAATGAGGAGACATTATCTGTAACTGGAAACAAAACAGTATCTTCCCTGGTTCTGCATCAGCTACACTAGCCCCGATGCTCTTCCCTCCGAAGCCAGGTGAGTAATGGCCACACCGTGAGCAGCTGCCCAGGTTTCTTACAGGTGGAGTGTGCCCCTGTAACTGGACCGGTCTGAATTTCGTAGTGTGGCATCTGTGGGTAACAGTTCCTCCTTCCAGCTATAGTGATTAGAGCCCCTTTGACTTGGCCAGTGTCCGATTCCAATGTGCTGGTTGTTCAAAGATGTTTGAGCAGTTGTGACTGTTGTCCTCTGGTCATGGTTACTGCTCTCAAGAATGACTTGGGAGATGACAGAGTGTTCCTATTACCTTACTTTCAAAACTAAGAGAAATTCGAGGCAGAAAGTATGTGTATACATACTCATGTGTATAAAAATATACACCAATTGAAATATATATGTACATCTATATAGGTGAATACAAAGGAGACCACAGAAAGTTTGTAGAAAAATGTAATTACAGTACTAGTTAATTTTGGTGCAAACACTTTTCAAAATCTGTCCATAATTTTTTCATGATACATATTTTTCTTGGACTTGTTGAAGATCCCTCTTATTGAACTTAATTAAAAATCTTGCTTTGCAATGTTTCTGTACTATTTCGCTTCTTGCTTTGAAACAGGGGTAATATCAACACAAACACTGTGATTTAAGTTTTCCAGGGGCCAGCAGGTGGTGTGGTAGTTAAGGCGCTCGACTTCCACATGGCCAACCACCGTTCAAGTCCTAAACCTAGTGGCTTGAAAAATCACACTGGGTGTTGGGCCCGGCAGGTGGTGCGGTGGTTGAGGGAGCTGGGCAGCCACATGGCCACCTGAAGTCCAAGTTCCAGACCCAGTGGCTCGCGTTTTCATTTCTCCCTCTCTCTCTCTCTCTCTCTCTCTCACTCACACTTTGTCCCTCACTTCCCCTCTCTCTCTAGTTTTGTCCCTCTCTGGTCAAATTTAAATAAGTAAATAAATAAAGTTAAATAAAATAATTCCTTAAAAAAGAAAGAAAGAAAATCACACCAGGTGCATGCATGTACATGCCCCAAATTCCAGGAGGTTGGAGGAGAAGGGTTTGCAGCATGGCCATCACTCCCTAAGCGGTAATTTCTCACTTTCCCTCTCTCTGTCTCTCTCTGTCTTTCTCTCTCTCTCAAACACACACTGTCCTATAGCAAAAACCTTAAAAAAAAAAATAATCGTAATTCATTCTCCAAAACATCAAAGAAATCTAATTTATGACTTTGATTGTTGTTCAAGGTATTTTATCCTTTGTTCATGTTGTTTCTGTTTGCTTTGAGGGGAATTCATTCTGTGTCTGTTTCTGTTTAAATGAACTGAGCAGTTATTAAAGCCAGAGGTTTGCTTATTCTGGGTGCAGGCCGGTCACTGGCTCACTGCACAGCTACAGCCTGGTCTCAAACCAGGACCGCATCCTTGCTATGAGTCTAGATGGACTGATATCCATCATAATGACACTAATTGTTGCTAATGAGAATGTGATAGGAGAATCAAGATGCTGAACTTCCAATAAACAAGCCGTGCTTCAACATGGCTTCCTCCTGCTGGCGATACGGGCATCCAGTGTATTAATGGATGAGTGCCTGGGCAGGACAGTCTTGCTGGAAGAACTGTACTTTAATGTTGTTTAGTGAGGCGAGTGCAAGCTTTTGAGTCAACATGAATCAACCCCAACCCCTTCTAACGCTGAGATGATTGACCTGGACAGTTCTGAAACTGCATCCTCTCCGGGTACCAGGGAGGATAAGCTTCATGAGGAGGAGAGTTGGTGATACCGGGTGCCTATCAGAAAGTTCAGCAGGAAGGAAGGGCTGATGACATAGTCTTCCAGATGCTCACTGGAGACCTAGAAAACAGTTCAAGAACCTTCAGAAAATTCGTTATCTAAAGACCCAGAAGCTGGCTTGACTGCATGATTCATAAAATACCCCAAAATTTGAATACAGAAAGTAAATTGATGATATAAATTATGTTTTCATAATATATACTTGAGGTTGGTTGTCTAGCTTTTGGTGTTGTAATTAGCTGCACTTAAGCAACCTGGGTCTCACCGTAAACTCAATAAAATAAAATAAAATAATAAAATAAAATAATAAAAGCACTACCATTGACGAGCACTTGGTGTGTGCTAATCGTGAGACTATGTTAGCTTACCCTTCCACGGAGTATCATCTACTGTAGCCATTTTCTACTTAGTGGGATGGAGACAAATCAACTATCGAGCATGCTTCCGTTGTAAGCTCCACTGTGGAAAAGTAGAGGTGATATAACGTTGGCACTTACATACGCCTTCAATGTTTTGACTTGCTATTGAGAAGAAATGGGAATGTAGCACTCTCTTGCGGCCATACAGCAAAATTTTTTTTACAAAATTCTCAATCTCTTGGTCTAAGCAATAGTGTGTTGTCTTCCCTTTGAGGAAAACGGTGTAGAAAGATCTTAATCATATGGACTCTGCAGAATATCATATGTGAGTGTTGCATAACACATGTGTGTAACATTGCTTAATCATATGGACTCTGCAGAATATCATATGTGAGTGTTGCATAACACATGTGTGTAACATTGCTCTCTAAATAGAATCTGGCAGTTTGGAAACCTTTCCTGCACTAGGTGTCAGGAAAAGGCACCCAGGAAACAAGCCAGTCTTCAGACAGATGTTACTTTATCGAGTCCTGAGTTTTCTACTGATTTCAGTAATGGTAGGCACGAAATACATACAAAATGTGAAGATGCTTTCAGGGGCCAAGGAATGCTACTATAGGCAAAGGGTTCTAGAAAGGCTTGCACACACATGCACGTCCCTCGAGTGAAGGACGTCAACCAAGGGCTCGCAGCTAGCCCAGGTACCAGCACCCAAATGGTGGATTTCCCTCTTACACTGCGACAGCCTGCCTTTATTCTAAGTCATGTAATCGCAAATTTATCCTTATTTTGGCTATATGTATACCAGGTTTTATCTATATAGAGAGAAAGATTCAACACAGCACAGAAATTTCTCTGAAAAATTCAGGATATTTCCTTTTATCTTCTACAGTGTGAGACACGGGGGTGAAAAAATCCTCATTCTTTAGTGTTTCACTTTTTTGTGTTTTTGTTTTTGTTTTTGAAGCCAGAAAGTGCATGTTCTTACCTGAGAAAGAGAGAGAAAGTGGGAATGCGGTCTTTATGGGGAACAGTCACCTGCGATCCTTTGTCCTTCATCTATCCCTCCTGTGGAAATTTTAGGCATGCACACCTGCTCGCCTGACTTGTGCGAGCTGCCAGCCCAGGATTTGAACCGCAAGATCAGCATGTGGATCCAGCCACCTTAACTGCCACTCCATGGGCCGCCTCAATCCTAGTTCTTTTATTCATTCCTCTTTCTCACTTTCCCTCCTTGGAAGCACAGCTAGTCCAGGTAACCAGCAGCTGGTATAATGGTCACATTACTGGACTGCTACATAGTTGGAGTCGCAGACCAGTGGCTTAAAACTCACACTGGGCATATGCGTGCCCAAAATCCCAAGAGGAAAATGGAAGAGAGGGGATTGTGGTGTGGCCATCCCCCCAAGGTGTGATTTCTCTCTTTCTATCTCTCTGTCTCTCTGTCTCTCTGGTGAGTGCACACACCCTACAGCAAAAACCTCTCTCCTTCTAAAAAAGAATAGCTAGCTCGCTAGGCCATGCTCCCTGGGGTGAGGTGCTGTTAGGGCGTGTCGTGTGCAGTTCAGTTACGGGCACTAGTCTCTGAGACTGTCCGTACCTCACACAGCAGGTCTCACACTGGCCTCCAGGCAGTTGGTGCAGGCCCATACATAGACAGTGTCTGTTCTGCCCCTCCAGACTTCTCTGCAGCTGATCAAATCGATAAAGGTATAGATCCCAAGATTTGAATGTGGAGAGACAAGTACGAAGTCTTCCCAGATTCTCGAATTCAGTATAACCAATAATGAAGGCCAGATTTTGGGGCCTTGAGGCGCCCTTCTTTGTAATAGGCTCTTACCACCTAGCACCATACGACAGGAGAAAGACAGTGGAACACCACACCTAACATCCAGCAGAGAGCCCGAACTCCTTGATAGGTGGAGAATGCTCTTTCTGAGCATCTAACGAAGATGAAGAAGAAGAGAGCAGGACCTGGGAACCGTGGCACTGACAGCCCAGGTATTAGAGTCTGGTTGCAGAGTAGGTGGGAATCATTACACACACTTTTGCCAAATTTCTCTACAAAGTTTAGAAGTGGAGCAATGACTGACCTAGAATCAGCCACATGGTTAAGGCAAGGTCAGGGCATGTGTGCAAACTCAGCCGCGGGCAAGACAGCAGGCAACAATTTTGCACGTTCATCGCTCTGTCCCTCTCAGGCCAGCAAATGCACTTTCCTAGTTAAAAAATGAAAAGAAAAACCAAAGAACCAGGACTTTTTACTCCAGTGTTTTCCACTATAGAAGAAGAAGGTAAAAGGAAATGTTCTGAATTTTTCAGAGAAATTGTTTTGCTGTGTTGAATCTTTCTATCTATGTATAGAGTTAAGACCTGATGTGTGTGTGCGTGTGTGTGCGCATGCATGTGCGTGCATCTGTGCACGTGTGTGTGTGCCTGTGTGCGTGTGTGTGCATGTGTGTGTGTAGCCAAAGTAAGGATAAATTTGAGATTACATGACCTAAAATGAAGCAGCATTATCTGAAGCCCTAAACCCTCATGTTGAACTGACCAAGAAAATTCTTCACGCAAATGACCATGGGATGTGGGTAAGTTACAACCCTCAGGGTAAGGGCGAAAGCCAGACAGAGCTCAGTTTTTATACAGTCTGTACTGACGGCCAGAAAAAACGTTCAACTCAAATTTTCAATGCTTCAGGGTGGGGCAAAAAGAGAAGAAATACATATGTATGTGTGTATATGTATATATGTGTATAATGTTAATATAATTTAACTATAGATACTAAAATATATAAATATCTGTTATATATTATAACATATATAAAAATCTGTATGCACATGTGTGTATGTATGATATTAATATAAATTAAATATATTAACATATATATGTGTATATATATAAGTGTGTGTGTGTGTGTGTGTGTGTATATATATATATATATATATATATATATATATATATATGAGAGAGGAAATGAAATTCTGCCTCCTGAATTAAATATAACCGTACAACCCATGTATGTATCGGGCGAAATTAATGACGCTTCCTGTGAAGGTTTGGCGACTGATGCACGCTGATGCTCTAAAGCCAGTATTTGCTATGTGGTGTGCAGCATGAAACATAAAGGAATACCGCTAACAAGAGCCCCACAGACGAATGTTTTGAAACAGTTCAGTTGATTTTAATAAAGAAAACATTTATAGTAATGTAGGTCACAGTATAACCTCAATGCTTTAAGATAATTATTTTTGTCCAAATGATGTTCTCTATTGTTTATAACTTGGAAAAATACCAAGCTCTCAGTTGTACAGAGGAAGAAAGTTATACATTTCTGAGTGAAAATTGCCCAGCTATTATGATAGGTCATTAATATGTTTCAATTGAAGCTACCCGATGTTGGTTAAAGTGACTGGAAAGGAGCCCACCTCTGCGGCAGGTTCCTTGTCTGAGAACTGGGAAACAGACCGTGCAGAAAGAGCTCCTCGGGATCAGCAGATGGCATAGCGGTTATGTCGCTGGACTCCCACATGGCCAACCATGGTTCAAGTCCGGAACCCAGTGGCTTCACACTCAGGCTGGGCATGCATGCGTGCATGCCCAGAACCCCAGGAGGAGAATGGAGAGGGAGAGGGGGTTGCAGTGTGGCCATTCCCCCGGGGGGATGATTTTCACTTTCTGACTCTCTCTCTCTCTCTCTCTGTTTCTTCAGTGAATGCACGTGCTCTGTAGCAAAAATCTCTCCCCCAAAAAGGCCACACCCACATTCTATGAGAGAACGTGTATTTATTGATTAATATTAGCTAATTGGAGTACAGGGCAAAGATTTCTTTTCTTTTTTTTTTTTAAGAGGTTTTTGCTATAGGGCACGTGTGCTCACCAGAAAGACAGAAAGAGACAGAGAGACAGAAAGCGAGAAATCACCCCTCGGGGGAATGGCCACACCGCAATCCCTTCACCTCCATTCTCCTCTTGGGATCTTGGATGTGCACACACATGTGCCCGGCATGAGTTTAAGCCACTGGGCCAGGGACTCGAATTGCGAGTCCAGTGACATAGCCATTACGCCAACTGCTGGTCCCAAGGGCACAGACATCTGTCTGTCTGTAAGGAGAGTTGAACCTGCAGTGTGCACGGGGTTTATTTCCTGCCCAGCTTCCTGTCAGGCTCAGAACTCCCTTGCCCCTGTAACACTGGAGGAGCTTCAATCTTTGTAGCACAGCACACACCTGCCCACCTCCCGACCGACCTCAAGGAAGGGAGTGTGTTCCAGGCCTTCCGATCATGTCACCTGTCCACCCTGCTGTAGTAATTCTCAGAAATGTGAGCAAGGGACTCAACCGTGGCTCTGTCTGGGGTTGTGTGAGGTGTGGAAGAGAAGGCTCTTCTTTCCCTCTCATGTTGCTGTGGGACGCTGGAGGTGCTGGTGGCCTTTTTCCTGCTGCATAGAGGAAGATGTCAACTCCTTGCAAATTCTAGGGCAAATGCCAATAGACCAAAAAAATCGAAAGCAGATTTTTTGCAGTCATGTCTTTCATTAGGCCAACGGTACCCAGTATCCTTTCTAGAACGGCATGTTGTCATTTCCTTTTTTTTCAAGCCATCTATTCATTTACATTCCAGCGAATATTTCCTTAGGACCTATGACTTATCAAGCTGTTATCCTAGAGTAACTAACGGAAATACAAATAGAAAAGGGCCAATCCTTGACTTCCTGAAGTTCACATCCTAGTGGTGAGTTATACGATGAACAAGCCATGTCAGTAACTGCTTAAAATCGATTAGGTAATGATCTGCGCTAAGGACAGCAGAGCAGGGACGTGGCTCTTGTTGGGTGTGAAAGTAAAAGTTTGAATAGGGTGGCCGGGGAAGTATTTTAAATTAGGCCACTTACCACCACAAATATTTTATTACAAAGCTTAAAATAACATGATCCACATCCTGTTAATTTTATCTCCCAGATTTTTCATTTTAACCTTTGGCATTCCCCTTATATTTTTGTTGAACGAGTCTATTCTATAATAGTGTAAACATGATTCTCTTTTATAACCTTTATTCTACTTTCGAATGTTTTGATTTGATTTGATTTTTAATTCCATAAATATACTTAAATATTTATACTTTTCAGTTGTTTCAAAAACCTAAATTTATACTCTTCATTTGAAGCCATGCTAACAATTTGGGGTACTTTTAACAATGTTTGATTGATTTTTGCTACAGTGATGCCGTATAAAAAGCTGCCCTGAAATTTCAGTGGCTATGGCAGCATATATGGGCTTACACGCTGGCAGATCTCTGATCTCGCGAGGGATCACAGGAGTTCGAGAGACCTAAGTGGCAACCTGCTTCTTGAGGACCTGGCTCAGAATGGGCACCCTGTCAATTCCTTGCAAATTCCATTGGTGGGTGCAAGTCAACAAGGTCAAATCCAATGTAAATGGGGTAGAGAAATGTACTTCACTCACAGTGAACCACTGCGAGGCCACAGAGAAAAGGAAGAATACTTAGTAAATAATACAATTTACTGTAGTCACAAAGTTTATTGTACAAGCTGAATGCTATAATACCAGGGAGTGGCCAAAATGTTTTTGCACAGGGACCATCAATTAACGTAATGACTATGTCGCTGAACTACCATGTAGTCAACTGCGGTTCCAGTCCTGGATCCAGTGGCTTAAACTCACGCTGAACGCGTGTGTGTGCGTGCCCAAGATCCCGAGAGGAGAATGGAGGAGAAGGGATTGCGGTGTGGCCATCCCCCCTGTGAGGTGATTTCTCACTTTCTGTCTCTCTGTCTCTCTGTCTTTCTGGTGAGCGCACTCACCCTATAGCAAAATCCTCTCAAAAAAAAAAAAAAATGTGTTTGCACAATGAAAACTTGAAATGCCTGTTTTTTTTTATATTTTTTTATTTTTTTTTTATGCCTTCCCAGGGAATGTAAGAAGTCCTACCAGAAGAGAGGCAGGACTTAGAAAAAGCTACGTAAAGGTGACATGCCACGTGATGGAATATCTCCAGAGCTACCCGGGCGTGCTGTCCTACCAGGACCCCTGCCTTGCCCTGAAGTCCTCTGTCATTCCCACTTAAGCTCTCATCACAGCACCCTGCTCGGCATTCCCTCCTCTCCAATTTAGTGTTGTTTCCTGTATTCCCTTTGTACAGAACGTGTATATGATTTTAACGTACTTATGGTTGTAATTTATGTGAAATCTGCTAGGATCCAATAGTTTACTAGCACTAAGAGTTCTCTGAAAGTGTGTATTCACCTCTGGACACTGATATTTGGTTTGTTCCTGGCTGTAGGGCTATTCAAACAATTCAGATAATTCATTAGGTCTAAATGACCTTTAAAATCTCTTCTTATCTTAATACTAGATAACACAGTATGTTGTGTTATCGCAGAGTTCAGAATGTTTTAATAAAGTGTCGGTGACTCTCCGAGATGCCTCATGATGCTAAACAATAATTCAGTTTTTGCTAGATTTAAACAGCATTTGTTCCAACCTGCAGCTCGCAATCGTGGATTTCTTATCCTCAGGGTGCGTGTTTTATCTAGCGATCAGCTCTGCGTCTGGATCGCTGTTCACCCTGCCTGTCATGTCACAGCCCCAGTTCTGGCAGACAGAGCAACTTCTGTGCACAGCCAGGTGTTCGCCCTGGCACTCTTGCCCTCAGAAGGGTTGACTCAGATGTTTCCCGCACCTGTGAATTGGCTGCCCAGTCTTAGCCAGCTCCCATGAACCTAATTATCATGCTCTATTTCAGAATTCAAAAACTAAATAGTTCAAGAGAACATGCATAAAAATTCAGAAACTTCTGTTTCCAGCCATCCCCTGCCACGTCCTCCCCAACAAAGCACTAACACAAACAAATTAGTGTTTCTCTGTCATTTTATTCTGATATGTGAGATGTGGAAATGGAGCACATTCCATTATATTCGCACAGCTGATTAATCCTGATAAGAAAAGCATCTCTGTGTGTGCCCATCTGACAAAGACTAAGGACCTTAACCTCTGGTCCAGGGCTGAGTTAGGGAACCTGTGAATGATCTTGAAGTTTAACGTGTCTGTTTTTGAAGCCTATTACACTGAGACATCAAAAGGTAGAACTTGGGACCAGCAGTTAGCGTAATGGCTATGTCGCTGGACTCCCATGTAGTTGACCGCGGTTCGCGTCCTGGACCCGGTGGCTTAATCTCATGCCGGGCGCGTGTGTGTGTGTGCCCAGGATCCCGAGAGGAGAATGGAGGAGAAGGGATTGTGGCGTGGCCATCCCCTCTGGGGGGTGATTTCTTGCTTTCTGTATCTCTGTCTCTTTCTGTCTGTCTGGCAAGCGCACGCGCCCTATAGCAAAAACCTCTCCCCCCCAAAAAAAGGTAGAACTTTACAATAAAATAAAATTGTTAATAAAACCAAACTTCAAACACTTTCTCATAGCTTTTTCCTTTTAAACTCCCAACCAAAGACATTTCCTTAAGGCAGAATATTTTTGAATACGTACATCCAAAGTCACTCATTGGCTTAATAGCTTTCCTGTTTGTTGTTATTGTATTGGCTATTATACCAACAAGTTGTCCATAATTTCATGTTTATTTTCTATTACCATGTGATAGTGACCTGGCGATTGATATATAATGGCCAGGTAATCTGCTGTTTCAAAACACAATTCTATCAGTCAAGTCCTTGATATTTACTAAGGAGGAATAGAAACATTTTTCTCTACTGTTCTATACTAACTTATGTTAAAACGTTCATAGAAACTGTGTTTGAAATATCCTGAACTGGAAATAACTCATATGTCCATTAACAGGTCAAGGGGAAAGAACTTTAGAGTTAACCACATAACAGTAAGCTATCAGCATGGGCTCCCAGAATAACCAAGACAATCTTGAAAAATAAGAAGCAAAATTGGAGGACGCACATCTCTCAATTTCACAACTTACTATAGAAATACAGTAATTAAGACTTTGTAACTGGCATAAGAATAAGCATATAGATCAAAGGAATAGAATTAACATTCCAGAAATATACCCATATATTTATAACTGATTTTGACAAAGATGCCAAGACAATATAATACAAAAAATACTCCTTTCGACAAATGATGCTGGAGACCACTGAATACCTATTAGGTAGTCGAAAAGTCATAATGCAGTTTTGCAGAGAAAGACATAAGCCATAAGTCATGACATTTATGACACCCCAATACATGCAAATGGAACCTTACTTTCCATCATACCCATTATCGACTCAAAATGAATCAAAGATCTAAACGTAACAGACAAAATTTTAAACTCTCAGAAAAAAATTGGTGCAAATATTCGTGATTAAGAATTAGGCAAAGATCTTTTAGACATGAAATCTAAATAATAAACAAGTATGCCTGACATCTCTCAAAATAATAAAATGGACTTCACCAAACTTCTACTTTTTTTTGCTTCAAAGAACACTATAAAGAGAAAGAACAACCCACAAAATGGGAGAAAACACCTCAAATCATGTATTTGATGAGAATCGAATATCCAGACAATATAGAAACATTTTTTAAGAGAGATTTTTGCTTTAGGGTACATGCACTTGCCAGAGAGTCAGAAAGCAAGAAATCACCCCCCTCCCGGTGGAGGATGGCCAGGCTGCAATCCCTTCTCTAGTCTCTTGGAATTTTGGTCATGCACACACATGCGCCCGGCATGAGTTTTAAACCACCGAGTCTGGGATGGGAACTGCAGTCGATTATGTGGGAGTCCAGCAACTTAACTGCTATGCTATCTGCTTGTTCCTATAAAAAGTTTTATAAGCATAAAGTGTAAAGACAAACAATCCAACAGAATAGCGATCAAAGGATTGAAATACAAATTTCCCCCAAAGAATCCAAACAAATGGCTAATAAGCACTTGAAAATGCATTTGATATTATCAGTCATTTGAAAAATGCAAGTTAGTAAATGAGATATTACTGAGATACTACTTTATACCATTAGGATAACTGTAAGGACATGGCAGACAATGACAAATTTTGAATAAGAATGTGTGAAAATTGGAATCCTTATGTAATGCTGGTAGGAATACAAAATGCTGCAGCCACTTTGAAAACACCATTTGGTAATTCCTCAAAAAGTTATTTCTAGATTTACATATAACTCAGAAACTGTACAAATAGCACTTCCTCAAATACCAGACAACACTAGCTAGCCCTACTTACCAAAGTGTTAGAATCATGCCTAGCTCCCAGGACAGGAATTATGAAGATCCATTCCTTCCCCAATACTCTGACCGCTTCGCTCCGTTCGAACAGTCTAATATTTTGAACGTTCCCTATAAGCCAACTTTTTTATTAGGCCCCGAAGATAGAAAGATGAAATAAGATCTTCAGTTGTTTTCTCTGTGTGGGGGACAAGAAACATGAACAGAGGTGAAACCCGAATCCAAAAATACCATCTCTAGGTAGTGCTTCCAACAGGCTTAGTGCGAGAGCAGAGTGATGCGAATGATTAAACCAAAGTTTAGGGGCAGTCTGTGAATCTTAATTATCTCTCTCATCCCTGTCTCCCATTGCCATGGAAAATTGAAAGTTGGCCATATTGCTAGGTAACGCTTCAGTCGCTACATAACTTGGCACTTGGAAAACATTTTGCAAGGGAAGCAATTACAGCAATTGTCTCACCCAGGGAGGGCGGTGGGTGGGTAGAAATTGACTCTTGATGATATTTTTTGCTCTTTCAACATATTTATGAGATAGATTTTTCAATCTAGGTTTTTAATCTTCATACACATTAAGTATACACACACTCAATTGCTATATTACCGAGCTATATGGAGGGAGAGGGTATGACTTTTATTAATTTTTTTAAAAGTTTATTAGTGAGCACAAGGCTCACTGAAAGAGACGGGGAAAGGGGAGAAAACGCGCCCAGTGCAGGGTGGTCTCCCTGCAAATTTCCCTCCTCCATTTACCCGTCCTGGTGAGATTTCAGACATGCACACCCGTGGCCAGTACATTTTCAAACCAGTGGACCTGGCACTCAAACTGTGCTGTCGGCTCTGTGGGATCCAGCTTCCCAACCTCTAGGCCACAGGCCGACCCAACAGAACATTACCAAAGGTACTTAGCACCACACAACCATGGCGAGCACTCTGAGCAATGGCTTCCACTGCTGCTCTGTCCTCTGACTGGTGCCTCCTGGGAGTTACAGTCAAACTATGACTAATCAAAGACATGAAGACAAAACCAACCAACACAGAATGTAGCTTTGGGAGTGTGTGCAAACATTCGGGAGTATTTCTGGTTACCTTGAAGATTTGGGAGTGCTTTGGTGAGAGGACCTACGATTTTTCAAATTGTTTAAGTGCCAGCCCCTCCTTAATTTACTTCACTGCTTGCTCTGACTGGTTCACCTCCGAAGTGACACCATCGGTCTAGACTTTCTGAGGCACAGTGCTGGGATGACCGTCCTAAAGCCTGGCTGGATATAGTGTTTGCTGCTCCCATCCCGGCAGACATTGCTAGGCCGTCTTCCAAGAAAGCAATTGCATAACCTCTTACATCCACTCTGACACTCTGCAGCCCAGGAGCAGAGCATTTTCCTAGCAAGAGAGACGAGGAGGCAGTTGAGCCCTGGGAGGTGCAGGGCTCACTTCCTACCAACACTGACTCTCGGGGTTCCTTATCTGTCAGTTGGTGGAAGGGTCTGGGTCTCTGCTTTATCTCAGGCATGGCTCAGGAAGCATATTGGAGGCAGGCACCTTCTGTTACCTGCAGAGCCATGAGGACTTAGAATTAAACATTTCAATGTCTTCAGCTCTGCGTACGTTTGTGTGGTTTGTAAAATATGTTTGTTTAGGTGATCCCTTTTCTTTCAGTACAGAATTCTTCTTTTATGAAAGTACTTTACTTCTTTTTCAAATTATTTTATTTCCTACTAACAACATTAAAAAAAAAAAAAAGAAAGGCGAAAATACTTTGTTTTAGTTTTTGTTTTTGCCATAGGATGCATGCACTTGCTGGAGACAGAGAGAGGGAAGAAAGTGAGAAATCATCCCCTACCCCAGGAGAGGACAGAATGGCCATACCACAATCCCTTCTCCTCCATCGTCCTCTTGGGATTTTTAGTATGCACACATGCACACCCAGTGTGATTTTCAAGCTGTTGGGTCCAGGACTTGAATCATGGTTGGCCATGTGGGAATTCAATGCCTTAACTACCATGCAACCTGCTGGACCCTGGGAAAATACTTTTTAAACTTAAAGTTATCATTAGCTGTGGTATTGACATAGTTCTTTGGCATCTCATTATCTAATGAGCTACTCTCAGGCAAATGATTTCGACATGTTCATATGCTGTATACTAAGCTTCTAAAAAGAGTATTTACTTATTGAAATTGAGAGGGACCAGCAGTGTAATGGCTATGTCGCTGGACTCCCATGTAGTCGACTGCAGTTGGAGTCCCGGACCCGGGGGACACACACACACACACACTGGGTGTGTGTGCGTGTGTGCCCAAGATCCCGAGAGGAGAATGGAGGAGAAGGAATTGCGGTGTGTCCATCCCCCTTGGGGGGTGATTTCTCACTTTCTGTCTCTCTGTCTCTCTCTGTCTTTCTGGCGCCCTATAGCAAAAACCTCTCTAAAAACAAAAGAAAAAAAAAAAGAAAGTGTGAGAGAGAGAGAGAGAGAGACCCCTGACCGTGTCTCACCATGCGTTGATCCCTCCCGCACATTCCAGCCAGCCAGGATCCAGGGTGTGCTCATAGGTATCCACATTCAGGTCAAACCAGGATCTGAACTCCGGGTCTCCTCATGGAGCTCCAGAATAGCACTGCAGTGCCTTGCCGCCTGTCCCACTACCACCAGGCTTTGAATCTTTGTTAAAGAACAGAAAACTGGGGGACCAGCAGTTAGCATAATGGCTATGTTGCTGGACTCCCATGTAGTCAACCGCGGTTCGTGTCCTGGACCCGGTAGCTTAAACTCAGGCAGGGCGCGTGTGCGTGCGTGCCCAAGATCCCGAGAGGAGAATGGAGGAGAAGGGATTGTGGTGTGGTCATCCCCCAGGGCTGGGGGGACCATTTCTCCCTTTCTGTCTCTTTGTCTCTCTGTTTCTGGTGAGTGCATGTGCCCTGTAGCAAAAACCTTTCAAAAAAAAAAAAAAAGAACAGCAAACTAACGTAATGATTGCAATCATTTTCCTCACCATCGTCAGACAAATTCGCAGGGGTCCCCTCCTCCCTCAGAGAGACGGACTGTGTCAAGGCTGGTGTTGAGTACTCACAGAGCTGGGCGCATTCCTGTCCTGACTCCCCTCTCTTCTGTGAGTCCCTGAGGTCCAGAGCATCTGCCCTGAAGGACTTCAAGCAGCAGCTGATGACCCGTGAAGCTCTGGCTGAAGGAGCCCCTCACAGTCGGTGCTGTGCTACATGCTTTGTGAATGGCCCGAGGCCGTCTGTACAATGACCTGTGCGCTCGGTGCTCTAAGTCAGTACTGTAGACATAAACGAGCCCCAGGGCCGTCAGGCAGCTTGCTCAGGGCCATCTGCTTTGTGACCAGCAGCCCGGTAACTGACTGAGGGTCTCGCAGGACTGACGTGCTAGTTGGTAAGCTAGCGTTGGCTATTTTTAGAAAGCACTCGCAATGATTCTCTAGAGGTAGCTCATTAAAGAGTGCAAGTAGCTGTCTATAATTCAGTATGGACATCCAAGATTGATTTGGGATAAATGCAAAATTCAGCAGTAGCCAACGGAGTTCAAAAGACGAGAGGAGGTGGCAAGAAGCTTGGTGGGGTGGGGCGGATATGCCGGTTTCACTGTTGTTTAATCTGAGTCAAGTGTTGGCAAGTCCAGGGGCCAGGGTTTGGAATCATAAGCATATTTGATTAGGTAGGATCCAAGAAACTAGGACCATTTCAGAGAAAGCTTAGATCTGAAGCCGTTAGTCTGCGGGTTATTCAATTCGGGCACTGCTCAAGTTCTAGTTCCCACCTCCATCAACTTGGACCTTGACATTTTAGCATTTTAGGTGACAGATTAGCCAATGTCTCCTGTGTTGCATTATGACTTTCAACAGTTTCCACATCTGTTTGCCTGTTTATTTCTGAATCCTACTTGAAGGATTCCTATTCCATTTTCAACAAATTGTACCTCTTCACCAGAGATAGAAATAAAGAACTGAAGTCATTTGTAATGAGTCAAAGAATAAATCTGTTCAAGTAAACAAGGAAGAGCTCCCCCTGGCGGGCACCTGCTGTTTTTAGCCAACCCCCAAACCCTGTTTCATTTAGGAAATGGCCCCACGGCTTTCCTGTGTGGATTGGTGGGGTCGTCAGTGCCAGTGACAGCCCGCTGGTCACAGGGTGAGGAAGAAACCAGCACTCAGGTGAGGACAGGATCTTCTATTCCCAGGGAAAAAGTCGCTCATCAGGGCACACACGAGATCTGGACACGGTAGCCAGGCCTCCGGATGGAAGTGCACCCAGTGGGAGAGTGAAGCGTGCTTTCTACTGTGGCGTCGGGACTAGTGGGGTGTTAGCCTGGGGATCAGAGCCGTCCTTACTCACCTCAGGGAGGATTCTGACTGCGATGGGAACGAGTGGAGACAGTGCACAGAGACAAGCAAAGTCCAAACATGGGGAAGACAAAGCGTCCCAGTACCATTGTTCATGGATAAAACTGTCCTTTCCTGAAGTTAGACCCATCTCACAACTTCCAGATGAAAGTGAGTCTGTTCTCTTCAGGTGTTAATTCATTTTTCTGGCACTTTAACAAAAAGATTCCTGATTGACATCAGCCAATTAACACAGAGTAATAGGAGAAGAGAGACATTATTACTCTTATCTATTATATAATTGCAGTATCGTTTTTCAAATTATGCTCTAGCATATAAGTAGTTATCCTGTCTAGAAAAAGTTCTATAGTCATATAGATTGACATTATACCTATTTGTACTTACACACACACACACACACATTTGGCTTTAAAGTAAACTAATTTGTTTATTCTAGGGCTTCAAAAAGAATTTAAATGTTAATATCATTTGTCCCCAAACTATTTGTCACAGTTTTACTTACAGTAACATGCCACATTAAAACACTTAACCTGGTGAAATGCAACAACAAAGTTAGTTACTATTCCTGTAAAATCTAACTTTTTGTTGTTTTGGAGAGAGAGATCTTCACTATAAAGTTTATGTGCTCATCAGAGAGACAGAGACAAAAAGCGAGAAATCACCTCCCTGGGGGGTGGGTGGCCGTTCCACAATCCTTTCTTCTCCATTCTCTTCTCAGGATTTAGGGCATGCACACACACAAACCTAGTGTGAATTTCAAGCCATCTGGTCCAGAACTCAAACCTCAACCCATATGGTTGACCATATGGGAGTTCAGTGTCTTGACCACTATGCTACCTGCTTGAAACAAAACTAGATGTTTCAAAAGTAAGCATAGGAATACAAGTATAAAATGTGAGGAAAGATCAAGATCTACAAAGAAAAGTTTTTAACTTCTTGATACATTTTAAACCTGAGTTCAAAATGAGAATTGTAGGGTAGGCTGTGCGAATGTGGTCTCTGGAAGCCTACAGTCAGATCCCAGACAATGAGCCGTATCCAGGGCCAAGCACAGCAGCACGCCCTGGTTAACATTACTGCGTGGGGGCAAGGCCACAGACGGGCCAGGTTCAGGTCCTGGCTCCCCTGACAGCAGGGTGCAGTGGCTCATGCCAGGTGCTCGAGAAGCTGGGGCCGAGGACTGCACCACAGTAAGCCTCTGTCTAAGCCAAAAGAAATCAAACTGTGCCAGTCCATGGCATGGTGATTAAGGCAGCTAGATCTCACATGGACGACTGTGCAGTTCGAGTCCTAGACTTGGTGGTTTGAGACACACAGGGCATGTGTGCCCAAAATCCCCAAAAGAGGGGGAACTGGAGGAGAATGAATTGTGGAGTGACTGTCCCTCATGGGTGGGGATTGGGAGCGTGCTTTCTCTCTCTCTCTCTCTCTCTCTTTCTCTCTGGCAAGGGTAGCACATGCTTTCTGGCAATTTTTTGTTTTTTTAAGTCTTATTTACAGAAACAGCTTTGACTGGAAAATTAATATGCATGTATGTAGTAGATATATCCAATTTTCTATGGTTCCTGTTCTCATGGAAAACAGCAATTGTTAGCTACTGAAAAATAGCAATTGTCAAAATTCAGTATACTTCATTCAGGCTGTCAAGTTCTATATTTATATTTATATTTATATTTATATTTATATTTATATTTATATTCATATACATGGAAAGATAATGATATATATTTAATATATAAAATATTTATATTTTTAATTTAATATATAAATATATTTTGTTACATATAAATACATATCAATAGAATTATTCACAAGATTGCTATTTATGAAAACGTGATTAGACAGACATTCATAGTCACCATATTTTTTTTTGGGGGGGAGAGGTTTTTGCTATAGGGCGCGAGTGCTCGCCAGATAGACAGAGAGAGATAGAGAGACAGAAAGCAATAAATCACCCCCAGGGGGGATGGCCACGCCGCAATCCCTTCTCCTCCATTCTCCTCTCGGGATCTTGGGCACGCACGCACACGCACCCAGCGTGAGTTTTAAGCCACCGGGTCCGGGACGCGAACCACGGTCGACTATGTGGGAATCCAGCAACATAGCCATTACACTACTGCTGGTCCCATAGTCGCCATATTTTGAAAATAAAATGTTGAGATTAACTTCAATAAAAATTAACTTAAGTAAAAAAATGCTGGCTTCTAGTTAAACAATAATAGTTACCAAATTTAAATAAATGTTTTTAATCAGGAAAAGGCATTACTAAAATATCTCAATACAATTCAATTAAAAACGATGATAATATTAAGGTCAAATAATTATTTTTAACTGCACGAGTTTAATCAAGCTTAATTTGTAGCAATTGACTGTCAATAAAGATGAGGAGAAATTTTATCCCCCTTCCAATTTTCTTAATTATATTGCAACTTTAAACTGTCATTGTTTCTACATATATATTCTTTTCTATAATCATTATTTTAAATTTGTTTAAAATTGAAGAAATTGAAAAATGCTCATTCCTAGTCCCATTCACATGTATTCAGCCTTAATTTCTTTCTTTTTTTCTTTTTTCTTTTTTTGCTATAGTGCATGTTCATTCCCAGAAACAGAGAGAGAGAGAGAAGGAACCTCATGAAAAATCATCCTGTGGGGGAATGGACACACCGCAACCCCTCCTCCTCCATTCTCTTGGGATTTGGGCACGCACACATCAGGTGTGTATTTCGAGCCTCCAGGTCTGGGACTGGAGCGGAGTTGTCAGGCATGTTGGATCCGGCCACCTTAACCACCAAGTCACTTGACCCCCATAACTTTTTTGCTTTGAATTTGTTCCTCGGAGCTAAATTACTACCAAGATATTTCTCCTCCAATAAATACGAATGGGTGCTAGTATTAGATTCTTGCCTTGAAGAATGCCTGTCTCTTGACTGTTTTTAAATAAGGATAATTTCGCAGAGTGTACATATTTTTAATACTTTGTTTTATTCAAAGATAATGTGCATTACCCCATAGTTTTTTTGTTGTTGTTTTGTGTGTGTGTGGTCTTTTTTTTTTTTTTTTTTGCTATAGGGTGTGTGTGCGTGCCAGAAAGACAGAGAGACAGAGAGAGACAGAGAGACAGAAAGCGAGAAATCACTCCTGGGGGATGACCACAATCCCTTCTCCTCCATTCTCCTCTTGGGATCTTAGGCACGCACGCCCACGTGCCCAGCGTGAGTTTAAGCCACCGGGTCCAGAACTCGAACTGTGGTCAACTACATGGGAGTCCAGCTACATAGCCATTATGCCAACTGCTGGTTGCCCCCATAGTTTTCCGAGATTAGATACTATTGTGGAAGAAAACTCAGTTGACAAGTTTCTCTTCATTGATAACTTTCACTTTTTACCTAGACATTAGATTTCATTTTTGTCCTTGAAGATTAAAATCCCCAAATATATCTTGATTTTAATATTTTAGTTTTGTTTCCTCACACCCACCAATAGATTGTGTATTCTTTTAAAATAGAGAACTAAGTTTTATTTCAAGAATAAAGTTTTGCTTTTATTAAAGAAATGTTCTGGTCACTTATTTTTAGATGCTTCATCAGATGTGTTTTTCAGGGCTCATATAATTTGACTATTGGTAAGTATTTGTAATAATATCTTATAATGGCATTTTACACAAACTCTTTTTTAGATTTTCCCCGAAAGACTTGAAATAATTTCATCATCAATGAGACCACTGACTAAAAGTTGATCATTGTTTTTTGTACAATTAAGAATGAAAACTGGGACCAGCAAACGGTGTAATGGTCACATTACTCGACTCTCATGTAGTGGACTGAGCTTTGAGTTACAGAGCCAGAAGCTCTTTGTCTCTCTGTCTCTCCAGCAAGCACGTGCTCCCTATACCAAAAATCTCTAAAAGAAAAAGAAAAAGAAAACTTGCTGTCAGTGCTCATTATAAGGTCACATTTATTGTTATGTGTGCCCCAATTTATTAAAGATTAAAGTGTGGAAAAAATGTGGATCTTAGAACTGGTGTAATATAAAACTTTTTTCATTTTGTGGTAAAAAATCCAACTAGGATTTGGAAAAAAAATCACCATGGAAGGGACTGAGCAAATTACTGGTCAGTCTGTGTAGGAGACTCCTACCCACATCATCTAACTCCATCCACCATTCTTCCACCAAAATAACTCCTCCCTTCTAAGGCATATAACTGTAAAGGGTAGAGCTAAAAATGTAACCTCACAATAACAACTTTTTTAAAAAAAGCCAAATTACTCTCAAATAAAAAGTCTATGTATTGACCCCGACACTGGGTCATTTTCAGTGAGTCACATATAACCAAAAATCCACGTCTCCTCTGACACAGATGTCCGCCAGGAGATTTAAGATTATTGCTTTCTTCCACGCGTTTGTGGTGTGACCGAGCTGATAGTCGATTCTGTCACGTCTGGCGTTTAGAAGGGACTGCCCCACCTGTGGCATCAGGCCTTCACTACTTCCTGTTTATCTTACAGTTGATGCACATTCCTTGCCCTGGCCAATAACGGACACTCCTTGGCCATTTGGGGAGCGTTTTTAGATCATCTGGGAAAGTTTAAAATGGAGTAAGTTCTCTTTACTGAGAACAGGTTTTTGTTTTTTATTTTTTGAAGACAGTGTCTCCTGGTGTTGTGATCCCTCTGCCTCAGCTTCCTCACGGAACCACAGGTGTGCACCCGCCAGGCCTAGCTTTCTCAGATGGGGCGTGGCCTTGCCCAGGCCCGACTGAGGCCTGCCGCCCTCACGCCTCGGCCTCCCACGTCACTGGCTCGCCGCGCATCTCCTACTGAGGCCTTCACGCCCCACGGCAGAGAGCCTGGCCTCCAGTGAGGCCTTCAGGCCTTGGCCTCCCACATCACTGGCTCGCTGCGCATCTCCTAGCAAGGCCTTCACGTCAGACCGTAGCAGAGCCTGAGGCCCCGCCTTAGGGCAGTGTCTCGGCAGCACACCGTGTCCCAACCCACTGAGCATAGTTTGCTTTCTGCTCAAAAGTATCTGAAAAGACCTTAACGTGGAAATCATATTCTGTTCATGAATATTTGAAAAAAACTGAATGTGGCTGTTAATGAAATCCACATCCAAAGAAAACCACAGCTCCTTCTGAGTGTAACCAGAATGGGTATTTGGAAATTGTTTGAGTACCAATAGGTTTCATTGGAAGTGAGGGACACAGCTTCATAGTCTAGCACCACCAAAAATTACAGTGCAAAATGCGGCATGTCAACCAACCTCTCTGAAGCTGTTTCATAACCACTCTTAGATGCAAAAGACATTAATCAAGAGCCACCAGCTGAGTGGGTTAAACTTTGGGAAAACTGAAGTGATGCTATTACGATAGGGAAGGTGAGAACGGATACTAGGGTCCACGTAACTGCTTGACACAAAGCCACAAAAATGACCTTTCACAATTAAAAGTAAAACTTGTAAATGTAAATATTTTAAGGACATGGTGCAGTAGTAAATGTGTCCTTCCTTAGCGCTCTTACTAATTTTCAGGAGGAAAGAAATAGCTTTTTTTTGCTACTACTTTGGAATCATCATATTCTAGTGGGAAGAAAAGTTTAGAGAAATACTTGAGTCAATGGCAATTGTTGCAGTGGATCCATTTACACAACTTATGATGCAATTAGTGATACAGGTGAAGGCATTTCAAAAGCATGTTAGTTTTTTATGCTACCCCATTAAAGTAAAGCCACTTTGTTGAAGTGAGATGATTATCTCTAAGATATTGTTCTTTCATCAAATTTCCCGATTTAACCACTTCTAAGTTCTTGCAGGGTTGGAGTAAAGAGTGTGATAATTGAATTGCTTTAGCTAATGATATCCCCTGATGGGGAGGCAGGAAAGCAAAGCACAGTTTTGAGCAGCTAAAGGTGCAATTTGGCCTGGCATAAACCTCCTTCCTTGCAAGAGATGGAAGGAGAAAAAAATAGAAGAATAACTTCTTGAACTAATGTACTTTAAAGTTGGAAAAGAATCTTGCTGATGACAAATTTTCTCAGCATCTATGCCTCCACAGTGGGTGGCATGAGCTTTGACTTTTTGGTATTTTAAACAAGTTTTGCATTATATTTGAACAAAGAACTCTGAGAGAAGTCAACTTTTCAGCTTAGAAATGTCTTCATTGAGAGCCTCTTGATTTCAGAAAGCAGTGAAATAAACTATTTAGGACCCTAGCCTCTTTACTTATTGGTCAAAATAGAGTTTGGGTTTGTTTGGGTTTGTTTTTGTTTTTGTTTTTGTTTGAGTGGAAACAATTGTGAATAGTCATATACTGATTAAAAAGACCAGCAAATCTTTACCCTTCAAAATTATAAAGCCAAATAAAATGTAAAAATTAAAAAAAAGAAAAATATTATGGTGCTGTGAAAATGATCCAAAACCAGATAACAATCCAAAAAGTATTTGTCATTTAAAACCAGCTGCCTGCTGAGTAAGGGCAGTGCAGTCCCATGGCACTCTGGCCTGGGCCGCGTCTGTCTTCCCCCCTCCCGGCTGGGACGGTGCGTCAGACCATGAAGACTGACAGATCACTGGGAGCGGCAGGCTCCCCACGCCCAGCAGCTCTCCTGTGGACGAGACTCTGCAGTGAGTGGAGACGGTCAGCCTGAAAGGTGTGCTAGCTGGAGACTGGCGGGGTCAGGTCTACTCCTGACTGAACCTGATCACTCACACAGAAAAGACCAGCTGTAGTCGGAATGCCCACCCCAAACTCATGGTGTGGTCTCACCACCACCGTGACAGTGTTGTGTGTGGGACCTTCTAGAAGTGATCGTGAGGTCTGCCCTCATGAACTAACTCTGTTTGCATGGGAGGGAATTAGTTACCAGTCAAGTGGGCTTCTGAAAAAAAGCAGCATGAAGACCCTCGTGGATGCCAGACCATGATATTGAACTTCCTGGCCCTGGAAATGTGAGAAATAAACTTCTCTTCTTTATAAAACCCCAGGCAGGACCAGCAGGTGTCATGGAGGTTAAGGCAACTGGGTTCCATGTGGCCAACTGCAAGTCTGAATCTCAGATCCAGTAGCTTGAAAATCATGCCAAGATCTCAAGAAGAGAATGGAAGAGAAGGAAGTGTGATGGCCATCCCTCCTGGGGGATGAATTCTTACTTTCCTTCTCCCTCTCTCTCTTTCTCTCTGTCTCAGGTGAGCACATGTGCCCTATAGGAAAAACTAGAAAACAAACAAACAAACAAAACAAAAGCGTCCCGTCCATGGTATTCTATTACAACATCAGGAAACAGGCTAAGACGAAACCACAAACAGCAGTCTCTTCATACACTCCACGTCGATCCTGAACTACAGGTCTCTCCCTAAGAGACTTGAGAACATCTGACGGAGCAGACCTGGACATGGCCTGGACTTGGAAGGCGCTCATGTCTGCTGGTGGACGACTGGCAGAAGCCAGAAGCCTTGCTGTCTCAAGAAGTCTGAGCACAAAACAGGAATCTAGCCAGTGTTTACTAGGAGGCTGCTCAGACAGGAGCAAACCCCCAGCTAGTAAGGCCTAAAACCAACACCAGAGAATGTGTGTAAATGGAGCAGAGCCGTGGAGGGCCACAGATGGCATGGCAGAGCTCAGAGGTTTACTGAGACAGAAGACCAAGAAAAGAATCAAGCCAATTAATAAGAAAGCTTTCAAAAATATCATACTTTGTTTTCTACAATATATTACACAAGTTAAGCAGCACACAGTGAGTCAAATTGGGCGCTGAGTACGCTGCACACTGCATCTACCAGAGAAGGCTTCACAGGTATTAATCTAAATATGCTCAAAAGACTAAAGGAAACTGTCAAAAGAATAAAAAGACATGAAAAGATAATGAGTTGGCAGAGATTCTGAGACACGTAAGGGGATAATTACGAGAACTGGAATATGTGGAGATTCACAGTATAGAAACGGAAAGGACAAGTGATTGAAATAGCTCATGGCAGCAAGAATGAATGGGCTTGAAGGTAGATGGGTGGAAATTATTCAGGAGACTTGGTGGCATAGTGTAGTGTGGCACTCCGCAAGGGTGACTGCGTGGGAAGGTTCTAGGACTTGAACCATAGTCAGCCAGGTGGGAGTCCAGCACCTTAACCACCATGCCACCTGCTGGCCCCTCTCATATGGTAATTTTAAGACTTAAATGGAATGTTACATATATATAATCTAGCATGGTTTGTGACACACCAAAACTTACAAAGTAGGGCCAGCAGGTGGCACAGAGGTTCAGGTGGCTGGTGGCACATGGCTGATGGCATAGTTTGAGTCTGGGACCCCACTTGAAAAACACACTGGAAACATATGCATGTGTGCCCAAAATCATGAAAGCAGGGATAAATGGAGGAGAGGGGTTGGACTTCACCATTCCCCACGGGGGGAGCTTTTTTGCTTTCTCTCTCTGTCTCTCTGTCTCTCTGTCTCTCTCCAGGGAATCCAGTCATGCTAAAGGAAATTTAAAAAGCTCTTTTTGTGGTTGCATGCACGCTTGTACGTGATTTCACTCCCCAATATCCCTCGGGCTTCTTTCCTAGAAGCCAACCTTGCCTTCAGTTCCTCAGACTTAGAGGACATACAACATCTTACAACAATCACCTTCAGGACCAGCAGATGGCATAACGGTTACGTCACTGGACTCCCACATACCGACTGCAGTCCAGTCTCAGACCCAGCGACTTGAAACTCACGCCGGGCGCATGTGCGTGCGTGCCCAAGATCCCAAGAGGAGAATGGAGGAGAAGGGATTGTGGCATGGCCATCACCCCGGGGGGTGATTTCTCACTTTCTGTGTCTCTGTCTCTCTGGTGAATGCACGTGCCCTTTGTAAAAAACAAACAAACAAAAGCGATTGCCTTCCCTGCTTCTTCCTCTGAAATATTCTTTTCCCAATGCTCAAATAACTTACTCCAGACATATGACACTGTCTCAATGAAACCTTTCCTGAATTCTCTATCTTAAAAGCAAACGCTGTCACTCTATCTTCTTAATGTGTGTACTTCTTTCTAGAGGATAATATATCTGAATTTTTCTATCTACATAAATTATTGCTCTTTCTAGATTATGAGCAGCAAGAAAGCCGGTCCTTTGTGCCTTTATCTCGCTGTTTTCTCAGGATCTTTAGCAGTGTGAGATGCATAGTAGACCCTCAATAAATGTTTGCCTAATGAATGAATGATAAATAAAAGCCCCTTCACATATCTGAATATCATTGTCATTGAATATATTGCTAATGATTTTGACTCATCATTTGTTAACAAACAGCATTGCAATAGATTTTCTAATTAAAATCAAATGAGTAAATTAAAATCTTCAGATCTCATAGGCCAGCAGATGGCATGGTGGTTAGGTGTCAGCCTCCATGTGGCCAACCATGGTTCAAGTCCTGGACCCAGCAGTATAAAAAACACTGCAGGTGTGTGTGTGTGTATCCAAAATCCTGAGAGGCAAATGCCATCCTTCCCTGAGGGTGATTTCTCGTTACCCTTCTCTCTGTCTCTCTGGCAAATACAAGCCCTATGGCAAAAATCTTCAAAAAAACAAATCTTCTTGTCTCTTAATAGTCATTTAAAAATCAGAACACACAAAACAAAACAAAAACCAAAAACAATTTGTATTCAAATGGGATAATATGTTTAGAGATCACACAAGCATTTCTATAAAAATTAAATGGAAAATAAATCCAGTGTTTTTCTCTTTACATCCATTACTGACTGACTGCTGTCTCACTACCTCTGTTTCAGTATTCAGTTCCGTATAACTGACAACCTTTAGGGACGTCGTGGGAACACAGGACCTCTGCACACAAAACGTCCTCATAAGAGCACAGGAGTATGTCTCTGTGAGCAATTAATCATGACTTCCTGGAAACGCTTTGCAGACTCAGTCTTCCCATAGCTATTTATCTCTTTTCTTACAAATGGCCTTATTATACATTTAACCCTTTGCAAACCGAATTCTCTATTCCATTTACTTTGCAACCACAGTAGAACCTTCCATAAAAATCCAGTCTCATAAAATACTATGAGTACATACATGATTGCGAAGTAAATTAAGTGACTAGGCGAAGCCACTGCTGTGAGGAACTTCTGTTCTGGTTACAGAACTTAAGTCCTCCTAAGTCCCAGTTGACTTTTAGAGTCAAAGAGCGAGGGACAGTAACTGAAGTGCCTGCAGTGACAATTCTAGCATTCATGGTTAGACAGATGCTCCTGGAAAACTGCGGTCTTTTCTTATTGGCTCAGCCCAGGAGGGTTAGCTGGGAGAACAGAACCAGCCAGGCCCTCTTCTGCCCCTGCTCCCCCCGAGGGGCTAATCTGTGTCCCCGCTCTCCTTCCCTCCCATCTTCTGCCCTCTTCCTATCTCCTCCACCAGTTCTAAAGAAACTTGTTCAGGAGCCAGCCTGTGGCATTGTGGCTAAGGTCCTGGACTCCCTCATGGCTAACCACAGCTCAAATCCCAGTCCCGGTGGCTTGCCTTCTTACCTTCCTTCTCTCTCTGGTGAGCTCACGTGCCCTACTGCAAGTTTAAATAATAATAATGATAAGTAAAATTAAGTAAATAATTCTAAAAAAAGGATTCATTTAAGGAGAAGGGTGAAATATAATAACTAAATAAACTTTGTCTGAAGTGATATGATAGAATTTTGCTTTAAAAATCTTGCTTTTTCTTTTAATCTAATTAAACTGTGGACATGGAATTAGACTTTATGAAGAAGTTAGCTAAATTAATTTGCGTCTATGCCTGTCATGTCACCTTCCCTTAGCAAGTGATTCCTCTCCAAATTGACACAGAAAGACACCGATTCAGAAAGTAAATGAACAAAATATGCTTGGGGCAGGATGGTGGCACTGCAGGGACAGAACTGGAACCCTTGGGAAGATCACCCCGGGGAGTCAAGAAAGGCAGGACCCAGGCCATGCATCACAGCACAGAAGCCCTGCGGACGGTAGCTGCCTCACTCTCTTTCTCTCTCTCTGTCTTTCTCTCTCGTGGAAAATTAATTAGATAATTAATATTTTTAAACTTTCGAAAGTGACAAAATTCTCTTCACAGTGGTCTAAATATAACATTTCAGGGCATGCCATGTCCTCAGGTCAGGGCTACGCCACACGGAGAAATAGTCACAAAGGCCACGCGGGTAACGACAGTGAGTGCCGCACACGGGGAAGGGGGCGCTCACGCAGAGGTGACAGCAAATCCCTCCTCTCCCACAAGGTCTGCGCTCTCTTCTAAAAACCGTGAGAGACGAGCTCATTCTCTAGGGTCACTTCCTGCGCTGGTATTTGCTTATTCTAGATGACAGCATCTACCACATCCAGATCAGCCTGCTTGGACATTTAAAAACCTTCAAAGAGATTGCAGGAAATCGTTCTCGGCCACCTGAGAACCTGCGCCCTGTGCGTCTACACGGAGGCGAGTGTTGGTGTCCCCACTTCCACCTCGCACGGCACCTCGAGGGAACAGCACTCAAACAGTGTGTGATCCTGACCGAAGGCCTGATGCAGAAGAGCGAGCAACATTTTGGACAAGGTTTACCAATGCCTTAAAAGCTGGATGAATTCCTCTTATTATTATTTTTTTTTAACCATACGAGTTACCAGAAGTGTTTCATAGAACAGGGGGGATTGTACTGAAGTGAGAGTGAGGTTACACTGTGACAGAAGAACACGCAGCCACCTCTGATTAACACACGTTCCTGTCTAGCGACGTACCTAGCTGATTCAGAACTGCACGTCCTGAGCCGGCCTTGCGGCCTCGCGTTAAGGGAGTCAGATCACACATCACCAACTGTGGTTTGAATCCTGGCTCCTGTGGCTTGAGAAACATGCTGGATGTGTGTGCTTGCAGGTGTTTGTGCCCCAAATTCTGACAGGACGGAGAAATGGAGAAGGCATTATGGTGTGACCATGCCCTGTTAGGGTGTTGGGGCTGCTTTCTCTCTTTCTTTCTCTATGTCTTTCGCTCTGGTGGTCACATGTGCTCTTTGACAATTAAAAGACAAAAAGAAGCTACAAGGTCTTTGTGGTACTTGATTTGAAAATACAGTTGAAATTACCTGAGAACCATGTTTGCTTATGTTTGTGTTTTCAGAAAAAAAAGTTTTGAAGGTTAAATGAAAACAATGTGACAAGATTGGTGTGCCACTAGGAGCAAAGCTGTCTGTGAGTGTGACAATGAATTTATGAGACAATGTTCCAGAAGGAGCAGGAGCTCGGGGTGGGGTTCCTACAGCTCCATGCCTGAATCTTGAACTCACCTCTCACGTTCTTTTAGGGGGAGAAGTTTTTTCTTTTCTTTCTTTTTTTTCTTCTCTATAGGGCATGTACATTCACCAAAGAGACAGAGAGACAGAAAGCAAGAAATTGCCCCAGAGGGGGGATGGCCATGCCACAGTCCCTTCTCCATTCTTCTCTCAGGATTTTGGGGATGCATACACATGTGCCTGGTGTGTTTTAAGCTGCCAGGTCCAGGACTCAAACTGTAATTGACTACATGGGACTCCAGTAACATAAACATTACGCCAGCTGCTGGTCCCTCACCACTTGTTTTCTATGTTATTGTTTGCAATTCCTTAAATTTCAAACATTTCTTCTGAGGAAGTAAGATGATGTAATGGCCACAAAGTATTCTTCTGAGGAATACATTAGATAACAGATGAAATATACAAAAAATCATTCACAGCAAAAATAATAAATGATAATATTATCATCATTATTCTTGGTAAATTATGATCTAGTACCTTGGTAAATTTATCAAAGCCAAAGTTTAACTCTCAAATTTTTACACATTTAAAAAACATTTTGTTATCACTCTAAGATTAGTTCTCTCTTGGGGACCAGCAGATGGCCTAATGGCTCCATCTCTGGACTCCCATGCAGTTGACCACGTGGTTCGAGTCCCAGACCTGGTGGCTTAAACTCACACCGGGCACGTGTGCATGTGTGCCCAAGATCCTGAGAGGAGAATGGAGGAGAAGGGATTGTGGCGTGGCCATTCCCCCTGGGGGTGATTTCTCACTTTCTGTCTCTGTCCTTCTCTGTCTTTCTGGCGAGCGCATGCACCCTATAGCAAAAACCTCTCCAAAAATTTGAAATTAAAAAAAAAAAAAAAACCAGGGGACCAGCAGTTAGCGTAATGGCTATGTTGCTGGACTCCCACATAGTCGACCACGGTTCGCATCCCGGACCTGGCGGCTTAAACTCATGCCGGGCGCGTGTGCGTGCGTGCCCAAGATCCCGAGAGGAGAATGGAGGAGAAGGGATTGCGGCGTGGCCATCCCCCCTGGGGGGTGATTTCTCGCTTTCTATCTCTCTGTCTCTCTCTGTCTTTCTGGCGAGCGCACGCGCCCTATAGCAAAAACCTCTCCAAAAAAAAAAAAAATCAGTTTTTGCTCAAGAGTGAACTCAAGTGAAATAGTCACACAAAGTGTCTTCAGAAAGTCATAGCAGTAGGTATTATGAAAAATCTATGCATGGATTTCAAATTTTTGCTATCAAAATCAATTCATATTTTAATTCCATTTTTCAACAAGTTCTTGTTTCCTCATATATTCATCTGAATTCCAAATGATTAATTTCAGTCATGAAATGATTTCCAGATAAAGAATTGCTGGCCCTTTCCTGTGCTGCTAGCTGTAGACATGGAGGCATGGAAGTTCAACTCATGGCCTTACAGTTGACGAGGAGATGCCATGTCTGAAAAAGGAGGCCAATTACACATGTCCTATAGTAGTTAAAACCAAAGAAAAAATGAACGATATTCATTATTATTGAGAAAACAGCATGCTGAAGGAAGAGTAGTTGCAAAGACGGCAGTAAAGAGTCAGTCAGACATACTTCATGGAGACTAGATACTTTTTTACAGGATTATTTTATTTAACTTTATTTATTTATTTATTTATTTTTACTTGACCAAAGAGAACAGAGATAGCAAGAGGGAGAGAGAGAGAGAGAACATGAGAAAGCAAGCCACCAGGTCTGTGGTCAGCCATGTGGGAGTCCAGCGTCCTTAACCACCACGCCACCTGTCAGCCCCATCATGGAGACGAGTTTAAGTAAGGAATAGAAGTTCAATTTTGGAGAAAGTATGGCTGGTTACTAGATGACTAGTATGGCAGCAGTTAGAATGGAGAAAGTGATGGGTGTGAGAAAGATTTTGGTTATAAAAGAAACAAGATTTAAGTTGGATGTGAATCATTAGGTAGGCTTGTATCTTCATAAATAATGATGAATGTATTAATGTCTTCATTCATGAAGACACTTATTTCTTGTTCTCTAATTGGGTCATTGTAGCATTAGGCACCTCAAAAGGATCAGCTTTGGATAGGTGGGGAGTTAATTCCATTTTTAAAATAACGTATTTCAAATATTTGGCATCCATCCTAGAGGACTTGCCTACAGACAGCTGAGTCTGTGCATCAGGAACTTGGGCGAGCACTTGGTGGTGACAAGGGCTAAGTACCGAGACTTAATGCAACTGAGAATACAAAGACTCAGTCCCAAATTATGGAGTTTATTTAAATGTATACATCTTGAAATACACTCCTGGGAGATTTGGAGTTTTTTGGTGATACAAGTCAGGAGAGCTTCCCATAATCTTCAGCTAGAACAAGGAGGAAGAGAGTCACTAATTTGGAAATCACATGCATCAGATACAGCAGAATGACAAATAAAACTGCAGCTATAGTTGTTTCTATTGCCTCTTCACCTTCTGAGGAAATTACCATTTACCTTATACATGAGAAGACCGATGCTCTGAGAGGTTAGCTTGTCCCAGGTCATGCAGTGGGTACTTTTGAACAAAGCAGATTCAGAATATGATTGAAATGCCGGGGAACACGTGCGCTCACCAGAGAGGGCTGGAAAGCAAGCCCTATGGGGCTGGCCGAGCTGCAGTCATTGCCCCTCCATGTCTCCATTTCGTCTGGACTCGGGGCATGCAAGCACACGCACCCAGTGCATGTCTCAAGTTGCTGGCATCGAGATTCAAACTGCTGTCACCCACGGGGGAGCTAGCTCCCTTGACCACTAGGCCACGGGATTGGCCCCAAACACACTTTTATTTTGTGTCTCACTGCCTCTCCACGTCTAGTCCTGGAGGTGATTTGCTAATGCTGAGAGATGAAAATGTGGGCAAGACCTCTAAACTTTCCTATTAACTCAAAGGTAAGGCCACACCCAGAGTGTGTGGCCTCAAATCACGTGGCCTAAACTCCACCAGAACATGTGAGTATTGAGTACAGTGGAAATCTCTCTGCAGTCAACAGTAGGAATTCTCGGCTTGCAAACCGAGACTTCTCTGTGTTTGCAGACTGAGGTACAAGATGCTCTATGTTGAAGGAGGCGGTAGAATCCAGTTCCTCTTAAGCAGGCGTTGCCGTTAGAAGGCTGGGAACTCCTCTGCCTGCCAGACGCTTGGGGGATACTTTCCCCGGATTTCCGTTGAGTGCTGTTCAGTATTCACGCACACCACAGCTTGCCCGAGCAGTTTACCACACGTTCCCAGATGTGAAAACGTGCTGCATTATTATTTTTTGAATTGTTACTCCTCCTTTAACCGAGGCCGAATTTCACTCGGAATTTCTCTGTTTTGGTTCCACATGCCTCCAGGTGGTGGTGTTGTTTTCTTTTTTTTTTTTCCTCCATGTTTTAAATGGCTTCAGGCTGGCTCTTTTTCTCTTTCTCTCTTTTTTTTTTTTTTTGGAGAGGTTTTTGCTAGAAAGAGATAGAAAGCGAGAAATCACCCCCCAGGGGGGATGGCCACGCCGCAATCCCTTCTCCTCCATTCTCCTCTCGGGATCTTGGGCACGCATGCACACGCACCGGCGTGAGTTTAAGCCACCGGGTCCGGGACTCGAACCACAGTCGGCTACATGGGAGTTCAGCGACGTAGCCATTACAATAATGGCTGGCCCCAGGGCTGGCTCTTTCTCCAAGTCACACCACACATGTCAGGTCCTGGCAATATCCCCAGCTCTTTTCTCTGGCATGGTGGTGATGTACCTGTAACTGAACGAGGAAGGAGCTCTCTCCCTCTCTACGCCATTGCCTCAGACTGACACCTACCGCTCTCGTGTCCCATCATGAGGCCACTGCGCTAGGCCCTGGCAATGACAGGAAACGCGGACCAGGCACTCCCAGGGGTTCCACTAAAGCCCTTCTGCGAGGTTGGGCCGGGGTCACTCTGCTTCGGGGTGGGGAGACCCCCAGCACACATGTAACTCGATCTAAAGCCAAAGCCTGCACGCCTCTGCTCTCGGTCTAACGCGCTTAGGGGTCTTTAGGGACATGAGCTTGTTTTCACGTATTCCCTGCAGACCTCGTACTGCTCCTCCGTATTCCGTTTGGGTTGGTTCGATTTGGCCTTGGTTTAACGTTGTACTCACATCACTGAATGTGCCGATCCAGGATTCAGCCCAGCTCACTCTGACTTCCACGCTCCTGCTCTGTGACATCGGGAAGCCGACTTTAAGTGACTACAATCTGACAGTCCCCACCGCATCCTCAGCTACAAGTGAACTGCTCCCCCTCCCCACGCGCAGTAGCACCACCTTGGCCCGGTGGCCTCGGTCAGCGCTGTAACCGAGTGACGCTCTGGCAGCACAGTCTTCAGACGCTCTAGAGCAGACAGTTCCAGCTCCTCCATATTAACTTAGAGCATCGCATGAACTTTTGTCTCTTCAATTAATTTTTAGATTTTGTATCCAAGAAGTTTCCTGGTAGGAGCATTTGTGCGGCAAATGATCTTTCCACCATCTTTGAACATGACAACCCTTTTCTCCCCTTCAGAGAGGCTTTGGATAATCAGCAACTGCACTATGACTAGAAATATTCAGGGGCCAGCAGGTGACACAGTGTTAAGGTGTTAGACTCCCACATGGCCAACCATAGTTCAAGTCCCAGACCTGGTGGCTTGAGAACCATGTTGAATACCTGTGCATGTGTGTCCAAAATCCCAGCAGTTGGTGTAATGGCTATGTCACTGGACTCCCATGTAGTCGACCACCGTTGGAGTCTGGGACCTGGTGGCTTGAACTCACGCTGGGCGCGTGTGTGTGCGTGCCCAAGATTCCGAGAGGAGAATGGAGGAGAAGGGATTGCAGCGTGGCCATCCCCCCTGGAGGTGATTTCTCGCTTTCTGTCTCTTTGTCTCTCTGTCTCTCTCTGTCTTTCTGGCAAGTACACGTGCCCTATAGCAAAAACCTCTCAAAAAAAAAAAAAAAATTCCCAGGAGAAGAATGAAGAAGAAAGGACTGTAACTTGGCCATTTTCCCTGCAAGGTGATTTCTCACTTTCCTTCTCACTGTCTCTGTCTCTCTCCTCTCAGGCGAGTGCACACTCCCTATGGCAAAAACCTTTAAAAAATGTTCAGCTGAGCTCCTTTATATATCGTGGTTTTACTCAATAAATAATTTTGGCTGCTGAATAGCATAATTTGTTCTGCTTTCCCTTTAAAATATATTTAATTACCAACTAAGAGGTTACATGTGTCTATAAGTACAAAGGATTTCCTAACTCTAATGATTCTAAATTTATTTGGCTATACCTTAAAATACAAAAAAATGGGAGTCTAGTATTGCAGGAAATTTGGCCTGGGAGTCAGATAAGCACTAGCCCAGACACTTCCCGTAGATGGCTGACAAGTGCACATAACAGCACCTTGAAAAACGCAGTGATTTTAATACGACTACCCACTTCCTCTCTTCATTTCATAATGCACAGAAAAGCTTTGATTATAGTCATCAAGAAAGTGCACATACTTCAAAGACTTGTAGTTGAAACAATGTTTTATAATGAAAAGCTCTATAATCATCAACGTTGACATTTTTGTTTATGAAGTTACCACGACTACCTGGGAGGGGAACAGTGCTGGCATTAATGACACACGGAATTATCTGTAAACTACTGGAGACTTTGAATGCATATTCTTCAATATGTGTGTAATGCATCCAAAACACGCCCAGCTTTGAGCAAAAACTGGGGGCCGGTGGGTGGCATTGTGGTTGGGACTGGACTCCCATGTGGTCGACCTCGGCTTGAGTTCCAGACCTGGTGGCTCGAGACTCATGCCAGGCACATGTGTGTGCATGCCAGAACTGGAGAGGAGAATAGAGGAGAAGGGGGTTATGATGTGGCCTTCCCCCTGAGGGGTGATTTCTCTCTGTCTGTCCCTCTGTTTCTCTCTCTCTCCAGTGAACACACACAATCCATAGCAAAAATCTCTCTTAAAAAAAAAAATGCAGACAATGTTATTATATTTTAGTTTCAGTTGTGTTTGCCAGTTTTATTTATCTTGTGTGTCCTCATATTTCACTTGATATATTCTATTCAAATAAGGTACAAGGAGACTGAGTCACTAGAAATCCACATACAAAGTCCATAACTGCCAGTCAGTGACTAGATTCTCTTTCCTCTTCATTTAAATAACACCTCCTGAGTCTTCGTTCATTGCAGCTGAAAGGAACCAAAAATACAAAAATTGCTTCTCTTTATGCAATACTCCTCTACACACATTTCAGTAAAGCCTGTATCTCTAGATCATTTCTTTAATAATTACCGAATAAAACACAATTTCCAGTTGCATGAAAGTGAAATTACATAATGACAGTGCAGGTTAAGTCAGTAACAGATTCAACTAAAACGAGGCCTGAGGTGGGAGTGGTCTTTTTGGTGGTAAAAGAGAAAAAGAAAAGAACTTTAATATGAAGAAAGCCTAATTATACTATACATGGCTAAATATCTAATTTAAGGTTTAAATGTTCTTTTTTCTTGCAATTTTATTATGTTATTGACATTTTCCAAAGATTATGTCTGCATCTTTCATGTGCGTGAATACCATAGACTTTGTCAGAAATTGCACTGGTAAAATGACAGTCAGAAAACATTTAACCCCAGCCTGAAATTATGCTCCTGAGGCACTTTATTTGAACTATGTTGGTTCATATTTAAATGGAATTAAACCAATCACTATAGCATAACAGTTAATTGGACACACACACACACACACACACACACACACATCAGAACAGTTAGAACTAGAGAGCTACACAGTATTCCACTATCGGGGAAGATGTGGGGCAGAGAACCTTCATACACTGCTGTGGGGATGTAAATGACACGGCCACCTCAGAGACAACCCTTCAGTTGTTAGTAAAATTAAATACATACATACCTATGATCCACTGATGTCAGCCCTAGCTGTTCATTTAAACCTCAAACATTCTTTTTGTAAAAAAGCATGTATGACCTAAAAGCTACATTTTATCAAGTATACAGTTCAGCGGCATTAGGCATATTTATATTATTATATAAAGCAGTGTGGAGAGCAGCCAATCTGAAAACATGTGATCAAAACATGTGGCCTGAAGACGCATGCAGACACGGGCTTCCCTAAGCTACTCTAGCAGGGCTATAAGAACCATCCACATATGAAAGCAGTCCCTGCCTGCTGTCAATGGCTGTCTTCCTGCTCTTCTTGAAACTCAATACCCCCATACTGCCCAGTATCAGCCAAAGGAAGTCACAAGCCTTTTTCAGATTATTCCCCCAAAAGGATCTGTGAAATTATATGGCCAGTCATTTTCACATCTTCAGTTGATTTACATCCTAAAACAACTGGCTTTGCATCCCAATTTCACCTTCCTTACTCTCTTTTCATTCCACTTCCTTCTTTCCCATTCCTTTTACATCCCATTTTCCCCTTCCCCCATTTTCTGCCCTTTAAAAGAATAAACCTGAGACTGGTTCTGGTCGCAACTTCTCCATCAGAGAGGCTGTGCCCACCCGACTCTCGCTTTTCTATACCTGTGTGTTTTTGTGTGTTTTTTATTGCATCTATTTGTAATCCGCAGCCTTCACGTGTTCATGCTGAGCCGGCCTCGGCAAAGCAGCACTGTTATCCATCTCCAAAACTTCCGCATCTTCCCCAATAAAATTTTATGCTCGTAAACTCCCCATTGCCCCGTCCCCAGCCCATGGCAACCATTATTCTGTTTTCAATCATTTTGAATTTGACTATTCTAGAAACCTCATGTACTGGAATCATACAATACTTTTTTTCCTTTTCTAACTGACTTATTTCATTTTGAGTAACGCCATGAAGGTCCATCTATATTATAGCATGTGTCAGAAATTGCTTTCTAAGGGTGAATAAACTCTATTGTGTTTATGTAGCAAATTTTTGTCGACAGAAAAAAATAACCAAGTGTAAAATTAGTAATTAATGCGGTTTATTTCCAAGCCAACTGTGAGTGACCTAGGCCGGAGAAGAGGCATACATGCCTTTTCTCGGGGTGATCATGTACAGAGGTTCCTTTTATTTGTTTTTGAGATTGACAGACAACATTTAGTGAAAAGATTTTCCATTGGTCTGGCCCAAAAAGGCGGGACATGTAGGGGGGGGGGGCTTGTAGGTTATAGGTGGGTTCCACAATTCTTAGGTTGGTGATTGGAAGGGAAGACCTGTGTCTTAGTTAAAGAGAGGCTTCATCTACATCTCAAGGAAAAGGGAAGTTCTGTGTCTTGGGAAGAGATAAGCACAAGAATATACTGTAATCGGTTGAAATATACATCTCAAAGATACTATGCCAGGGACAGGAGGTAGGAAGAATCCTGTTAATAGAAAATAAATGGTGTTTGTGGGCATGACTTCCCCAGTCCCCTTTTGAAAAGATTTTGGAAAAATAGGAAAAGTAGTCAGACTTCTGTCCACATTTTGTTTATTCATTCATCCATCTGTAAACACTTCGGTTGTTTCAACCTTTGACAGAACTAATGCTGGTAGGAATGTAGGTCTGAACATTCTTTTTGTTTGGGGATATGCTGAGGTAGAATGATTGGATCATATGCCACGTTTATTGTTTTAAGAGACCACCAAGTCATTTTCCATGTGGCTGGACCACCTCACAGTCCCACCAGCAACTTCTCCGCATCATCCTAACCATTTTTTTTTTTTTTTTGGAGAGGTTTTTCGCTATAGGGCGCGTGCGCTCGCCAGACAGAGAGAGACATAGAGACAGAAAGCGAGAAATCACCCCCCAGGGGGGATGGTCACGCCGCAATCCCTTCTCCTCCATTCTCCTCTCGGGATCTTGGGCACGCACGCACACGCGCCCGGCGTGAGTTGTAAGCCACCGGGTCCGAGACGCGAACCACGGTCGACTACGTGGGAGTCCAGCGACATAGCCATTACGCTAACTGCTGGTTCCCCTAACCATTGTTTTTTAGTTCTCTGTGTTTAGCTTTGCCTTGTTTTATTTTCAGACAGCTACCCTAATGAGCATTTAGTGTGTTACACTGGATTTGAATGCATGACCCAAATGATTACTTATTTCAGCTCATAAGCTGAAAACACTGCCCGTTCCTCATTATATAGTCTTGGTACCCTCGCCAAAGATTGACCCAATGTGTGCAGGTTTATGTGTTCTCTATTCTAGAGGTCACTATGTCTGTTTTTAAGGCCAGTAACAGTGCTTGTTTACCATAGCTGTGTTCTAAGCTTTAAAACCAGAAAGACCAAGACCAAATGTATTCTTCCTTGTCAAGATTGTTTTGGCTGTTTGGAGTTCTTCGAGATTTCACATGAATTTAAAAATGAGCCATAAAGAAACTCTTGCATTGGTTGATAAGAAGATAATACAAATGTGATCACTGTGCAATTTGTAATTAAAAAAACAGTTGTTGGAAACCTCCATGTCTATCTTGGGGTGTGAGGAAGGGTAAGACACACACCATGGAATACCGTACAGCCACAGGAAGCAATTGGGGAGTTATGGAGTTGGCAACATGAGTAAGTCTTTTGCTTTAAAAATAAAATACTTTTCTTTTTTCCCCTTACTTGATCTCTTTCTTTCTCTCTCTTTCTTTCCTTCCCCTCAGTCTAAATGTAAATATCTACATACTACTAATACGTGACAGATAAGTTAGTAGTATGTAGATATTTACATTTATTCTATACAGCTATTTATATAGCTAGCTACTTAGCCAGCTTTCGCTCTTTTATCTTTTTAAATTATCTATCTAGAATAAGAAAGAGACAGAGAGAGAGAGTGGAAATAAAGAACAAAGAAAAAATAATTAAAAAATAAAATAGCACAAGAGATGCTTAGAGATTTAAGACAGTATAAATTTTTAAAAACACACTGAATTAAAGTGCTTTCTTCATGGGCAGGTGCCATGGCCTGGTGGTAGGATCTCACATGGCCGACTGCACAGTGCAAATTCTGTTAGAAACACGCCAGGCACATGTGCACGCGTGCCCACATTCTGACAGGACGGAAACGTGGAGGAAGAGGAATCACAGCTCTCTGGCAGTTAAAAAAAGGAAATGTTTTCTTTATGTTAGAAAAATGAGTATTTAAAACTTGACATTTAAAAAAAACAATATTCTTAAACTACTTTAAGAGAAGCAAAATATCGTGCTCTTAAAACACATGTCAGATGGATTAAAAAGAAGGCCCTGTGTTGACAAAAACATGATGCTATAGATACAATGTGAGAGGATGAAAGTGTTGCATGGACTGTGAGAAGAGATCACAGGGTTCTGCTTCGACTTTCTATTATCGTATAGTTGCAACTTTCAGATCTATCCTTTAAATAAGGTGGCTTTATTTTGTAACTAGAATAAATGATAAAGCAATTTTTCTAGCATGACTTTAAAGGAGTCATTTTTTATAATGGCATATATACATGTCTCCATTTACTAACTAGAGATAGAATACATTATATACGTATATATTTACATATACTGTGAATGTGTGTGCATAATGAAAAAAATCAAACCCTGAAGATGATATGTAACGCAATAGCTGTTTTGTTAAATTAATTGAAACTGAGCTTTTCTCACTTGAGTTTAATATATTTTTGAGTAGATAAAGTAATAAAATATATTATTTTCTTTTATAGCTTTACCAGTGCAATTAGAAAGAGGACACTGGGAAAGTAACTAGAAGTCTACGTATTAGTCTTACACTTGAGATGAAATAAGCCTCATAAAAGTCTTAGCTGTTGGCATGGTGCTTTCACAGATGAGGAAACTGAGATTCGTTAGTGCTAAATAGCTTCCTCCGACATCCCACTTAATGAGGAGAGTGTTTACATTTAGTTTTGTCTGTCTACTGATTTTGTATTTGTTTGTTTTGAGTTTTGCTATAGAGAGTGTGCTCACAAGAGAGAGAGAGAGAGAAATCACCCCCATGGGGGATGGTCACACACAGTCCCTTCACCTCCGTTCTCCTCTAGGATCTGGGCCACACACGCACGTGTCCAGTAATATTTTCATGCCAGCTGGTCTGGGGCTCGAACTGCTCAGTTGGCCAGCTACCTTAGCCTCCGTGCCACCTACTGTCACCATGTCTTCTACTCTTAAATTTATGCTGCATCCATGAAACATGGACCCAACAACCTTTCACTTTAAGGGCCAGATACAAAATGTCCCCAGCTGTGCAGTCCACAGTGTCACAACTACTCGGCCCTGTCACTGTGAGGCAGCAGGAGCTTAGACACACGAGCCACTAAGCATGACTGTATTCTAGTAAGATGTTATTTATGGGCATAATTTGAATTTCATAAAATTTTATGTCATAAAGTATTATTTTTCTCTCCATATTTCTGAAATATAACAAACATTCCTTGCTCACACACTGTACAAAAGCAGGTGGCAGGCTGCATTTGGTTCATGGGTCGTAACTTTTCAACCTCCGCATTAAACTCTGCTAACTTGGCAGCCAGGGAGAAGGTGGCGTCTATCTCAGCTGTGGGGTGCTGGACTCAGGTAAATCACTTTACCTTGGGAATGCGGACTGAGGCGATCTGATGCCATCAAAAATAGATCACCAAGGCCAGACAGCAGAACGGCGGTAAAATGTGACATTCTGAGAGGCAGACCCCCAGGGAAAGGTTGTTTGCTCACCTCTGAGACCCCCCAGAGTGGGCCGGGCATGGTGCCCACCATCAGGGCCGGCTGGGGCTGGGCTGGATGGCAGCACGAGGGCCCTGTCCAGGGTGCTGAACCTCTCTCTGTCAGGACACTGTGGGGGTGCTGTGTCTCTGTCTCTATCTCTATCTCTCTCTTCCTCATGGAATAAATAACTAAACTTAAAAATTAGATAACCTAAAAACAAAGATGCAAAACCAGAATTCAGAGCTCAGAGGTCAGCATTTACTTGAGAGCCATCCCCATGAGATAAGACCTCAGACTGAGATGGCAGTTGAAAACGGGACTTTGGAGTCGCCAGGGCCGTGCGGTGGAGAGGACGACGACGTGTGAATGAGGACGCCAGTGGGAGCGGCAGAGTCAAGAGGAGAACACTCATGGGAAATAGGGAAGGAGATTTTACTCATGAAAAAGAGGAGCGGTATTAATAACGAGCCCAGGAGAACACGTGACAGCCGTGGCCTCATGCAGCCACTAAGCAGGTCAGCTGTGACTTTGGAAATAGTCACCCTAGAAAGGTGAGTGTGGGAGGTCGTTCACAGGCACGTACAGGGGGGCGGAGCAGACCTGACTTTTTTTTTTCTTTTTTTTTTGTTTGTTTTTGTTTTTGTTTTTGCTTTTATTTATTTATTTATTTCAATTTGTTTATTTGCATTCATTCACTGTACATCATTACAGCATACAAAATGAGATTTCCCACCCAGAGTACACTGTATATTGTCTCAATCAAGCACATCAACAAACACGTTATTGTCAGCAAATAATTTTCCATTTCTTGTTTTCTGTATGTTTTACCCCCCCCCATTCTTGATTCCCTATCTCTTACCCTCTGCCATCTCCCACTCTCCTCCCACACTGTCTCTGGTATCTATGTTTGCTTTCTATACTGTTTTCCCCCCACATTTTATTGAATTACTAAAGACCTTAATTAATCTAAATATTTTCATAGCAAACACAGGTGATATATACATTTCCATGAACACAAGTCTAACTTTACGCACCCTATAAAGTAGCACCTAGCTGGGGCTATATATCTTACTGCAGTCATTAAATAGATATTTTTTGTCCTGAAACTTTTTTTTTTGTAACTTAATTTACATTCTTTCCCTAAGCATCATCACAGCATACAAAATGTGATTTCCCATCCAGTATATACTGCATAGTGACTTAATCATGCATATTATAAAAAATTTTCCATTTCTAGTTCCTAGAATTACTTTTACCCCTCTTTCTGACCCTCTGTCCCTTCCCACCCTCCTCTCACACCACCTCCGGTGTCTACAATTGTCTTCCATTCCTTTCCCACCCACATTGTATTGATCACACAATTTCTTACATAATCTAACTACTTTCAATGGTGAGCTCACTCGTTACTATTAAGAAAACCAGTTTTAACTTAAATCAAAGAAATGCCAAGGAACTTTGCTTAAAGCCAGGAAACAGGTTAGGATTCTGTTCAAATGGTAGGTGCATGAACCTATCAGTCTCATGTACTCTTATCTTCTGTTCTGGTTCAAATTTCCTGACTAAATTCTGGGATATAATATTCAACTCCAGACTTGTCCCTACGATTAAGTTGGCCACTTTCTTAGTTTTCGAACTCTTATTTCCATGTGCCTGTATTTAATTTTCCTGATATAGCACACCCCTAAGAACTTCTTGGAGATCTGGTCTGGTGCTGGTAAATTCTTTCAGGTTTTGTTTATCTGAGAATGTTCTTGTCTTTTCTTACCACCTGAAAGATAATCTTGCCGGGTACAGTATTGTTGGCTGAAATTGTTTCTCTCTTAACACTTTGAATATATTTTCCCATTCTTTCCCCGCTCGCATTGTTTCCGATGAGAGATCTGCTGTTAGCCTGATGGGATGTCCTTTGTAGGTAACTTGATGATTTTCTCTTGCCAATCTTAGTATCTTGTCTTTGTCTGCGGTTTTGGTCAACCTGGCTATAATGTGTCTTGGAGAAGATCTTCTTGGGTTGATTCTATTAGGGGTCCTTTGTATTTCTTGGGACTGGATCTTTGAATGCCTCTCTAGGTTTGGAAAGTTTTCTTGCAGGATTTAATGGAATAGATTATCAATGCCCTTATGGGTCTCTTCACCTTCTGGAATGCCAGTTATCCGGATTTTGGACGTTTGATGGTATCTAGTACTTCTCGTATATTATTCTCAATTTTTTGGGCTATTTTTTCAGTCTTCATGGTGGATTTTTCTAGGCCAGCCATTTTCTCTTCTACATCTGAGATTCTATTTTCTGAGTGATCTAGTCTGCTTTTAATACTTTCAAGGGAGATTTTGACTTCCTGTATTATAGACTTCATCTCTAAGAGTTCCGTTTGAGTCTTTTGTAAAGTGTATAATTCCTCTTTTAGATCTTGCAAGAATTTCCTCATCTCCTGGAACTCGTCAACTTCTTTCTCCTTTCTCTTTAGCAGTTCATTATCTCTCTTCTCTTCCAACTCTGTTAGCTTTGACATTATGAATGCTCTAAATTCCTTATCAGACATTTTCATGATTTTCACCCAACTGCTTGTGGATGAAGAAGCGTTACTCTTTTCCCTTGGAGGAGAGGTATTTTCTTGTTTTCCCATATTTCTTGTGATCCGGCAGTGATTTCTTGTCATCTGATGGATGGTGTGTTTCTTTCAAATTCTTGAAGTTCAGTCGGAATGTTCAAGAGTAAGCAGACAGAGGTGATCTAGAATCTCTTTGCCGTTCTGTTGTGATCGTGCTAGCTCATTTGCTGGAGGCTGAATTATCAGTAGAAAGTCTTCATTTCTCGTGTGCCCTGAAATACCTAGTTTGCAGGAGCCATGTGGAGCAGACTTGACTTTCTATAAACAATGGACTTGTGGAATGTAGATACCATATAGAAGTCATCTAGCAGCTGGGTGCCTAATAAATGTCTATTTCACTAAAAACTTCTTATTTCAAAAATAAGCACTGATGGGGACCAGCAGTTAGCGTAATGGCTATGTCACTGGACTCCCATGTAGTCGCGGACCCGGCGGCTTAAACTCATGCCGGGTGCGTGTGCGTGCGTGCCCAAGATCCCAAGAGGAGAATGGAGGAGAAGGGATTGCAGCGTGGCCATCCCCCCTGGGGGTGATTTCTCGTTTTCTATCTCTCTGTCTCTCTCTGTCTTTCTGGCGAGTGTACGCGCCCTATAAGCGAAAACCTCTCCAAAAAAAAACAAAAAAAAAAAAAAAAAAAAAAGCACCCACAGCAATTAAAAGACTGAGAGGGAACAGTCTTTATACACAGACCTGAACGTTCTGCAAAGACTTAAAACCTGCTGAGATTGGATTTCCATGACCTTTTACCCGTTCGTTAGAAAAAATTCTAATGAATATGTTTTCACATATTTGAAACTTTTTTCCAGTGAATTTTAGAGAATGAGACATATCTGTAACTTGAATCTTGTAGTGAATCAACAACTATTCTAACTTTAAATGACCTACTAATTTAGGTCTGGCCCTTAGATCTCTTTGTATAAGAAATGTAATTAGATTTAAAAAAGAGCAGCTCCCATGTTAAGCAGCAGGGAAAGAGAAGTTAGAGAAATTGGAAACAATTAATGATGAAATCCACCCCTGGGTATATAGTTCTTCAACAGGAAATACAGTGTTTCTGACTTAGGATTCCAGAAAGAAATGTAAGCAGGTGTGGGAGACGTTAACGTAAGGAATACTGTGGGAGTGTGGGGAAGATTAACAGCATGGCCGAGGCATGGTTAGCACCAGCGAGAAGCTTCTTCACAGAACTGCTGGGACCATGCAGTTAGCACAAGCTGAGTATGAAAGAACTGCCCCTCATGCCCTAGAGCAAGGACTCGGCTGAGGAGAACTGGTTGCAAGGTCAACAGTTCTGGGCCTCACCTCCATTGTGTTGCTGTACTGGCCTGCACTCAATTTCTCTGCCATGGACCTTATTGCCATACCCCGGTACCCCATAAAGGCACCCCCAGCCTTACTATAACTTTTACAATAATCCTGAAGGAATGCAGATCCACTAAGGTGGTGGCTGCGTAAGGCAGTGCTGCTGCGGGAATTACTCCCATTACATTCACTTCTCCTACTGGGGATTACATAGATAAGCATTAGAAAGGTTTAGGTTAAAGCTACTAATTGGCGAAAGGATCTCAGTAGCTGGGAGGGGCTCAGGGACTCATCCACGAGGTGCTGTTACCCAAAGACCATAAGCCACCCTTACTCTCAGAACAAGGGAAGATTGCCATTCCCCAAGCCACAGCCATTGTATAGAGCAGCACGTAGAGGGTCCCAAGTACACAGTAACCTTTAGGTCAGTCATTAAGCTGCTCACAAGACCACATTCCTTTCCCATGCAGACTCACCCTCTTAGCTGTGGACTACCCCAGAGATAACATAAGTATTCCACTTTAGTATATACTCACCTTGTCTTTACTAAACCAGACAGGATTTATTTCTAGGCTCTTGTAATTGCTGCCACCCTAACCTGAGGCTGAAGTTCTCAAAAGCTGACCTGAGGCTCAAGTTCTCAAGCCAATCTGGGACTAAAGTAATCAAGCTGGTCTGGGACTGAGGTTATTAAGATTCCTGGAAACCTTCTCATCCAAAGACCCTCCCTGGTAATCAAGATCTAAGAAGAGAATGCACCCGAAAAATGGACTTCCTCATTCTAAGAATTATGACTGTTTATACCTAAACAAAACAGATGTCATGTTTTATGATTATTGTTCCTATACTTTGAATGCTTTACCTTTTGGAGTAAAATGTTTCACTTACTTCCCCTCACCCATCCCACTCCTGTAAAACTCCTTCTATAATAAATACGCATGACTCCTGGCCATCAGGGCTGCAGTCTGGAGTTTACTCTGGCTGTAGCCGGCTGAGAACATGCTAAGGGTCATGAGGTCAGTCTAATTCCTGTTCACTCGTGTCTCCTTCCTGTGCACCCACCCCGGCTGGAGCACGGCTCCCAGCACAGAACTGAGGGGACAAAGTTTCCAGAGAGACCGTGAGACGATAAGGAAGTTCAGGGTCTGCAAGTGCCAACCATGGAGGGACATTCTAGAAAGAGTGTTTGCAGTCTGAGAAGATTTGCTAGTTTTGGCATTTAACAGGAATAAATTCTCTGCCTGTTTAAAAAAGAAAGAATTTTTCTCCAATGAATACATCATGACCTCCATGGAGGGGTCCCTAGATAGACCTCTGGAAAGTCTCTGACTGCCACCCTCCCATCCTCATTGTCCCCTCTTCAGCAGAAGGCAGTCAGAATGGTCTTTGTACCAGTTCCCCAACAGCAGTTAGGGGTATTTTTCAGAGGGAGATTGACACAGGAGTTGGACTCCATTTATGGTAGATAGAGTAGTTTCCCCAAGGACAACCCCTGCTGTGTAGCTCCTGACAATTCCTCTTCTCCCAGCCACCATATTCCTTTGATCTTACACTTGTAAATCTTTTTCTTGAATAATTCATGGCCCAAAGCTACTAGATAAAGAATCTCTTGACCTTTGTACCCACTCCAAAATAAGAATAACTGGACCCACTCAGCGTGTGTCCTTCCCCAACAGGAGGGGATGCATGTGCAAAGCCCACCTAGAACAAGTCCAGATCCAAATAAAACCCTCCCTACAGTTCTCCTTTGATAATCCATTTTCCAAGACCCCTCCCTTCTTGGGAGCTCTGTTTTTCCTTCCCTTTCCTTCAGTAAACTCCCCACTTTGTTATAACCCCCCAAAAATGAATTTTTCAGATAGCTGAAAATATTTTATCCCTATGGTTGGACTTCACTTGATTGAATTCCTTTGAAGATAATGCAGCAAAGATGCATTCAATTTGCTGTTTTCTGTATTAAAATATATCCTACACCTACTATTTTCTAAAAATTTTCAGTTCTCCTTATGAAATCTTCAATACCCCAAATTTACTGCCAGCTATATCACATATTTATAGCAAATTTTAATACTATTAGTGATTTGATTGAAAAATATTAACCCCAATGTTTTGACATATTGTTTAAAAAATGAAAACTGTACTCTTAAACTGGGTTATATTTATTTTTCTTCTTATATATTGTCTCCACTCAACCATCATGGATAAAATTAATTTGTCAAGGTATTAAGTGCTTTTATATGTGTGTGTATATATATGTATATATATTATATAACACACACCCATAAATAAACTTTCTCATATATATACTTTCTATTATATGTGTGTGTATACATATATATATGTATATGTAATGTGTGTATACATATATATATATGTATATGTAATGTGTGTGTGTGTATATATATATGTATATGTAATGTGTGTGTGTGTATATGTATATGTAATGTGTATGTGTGTGTGTGTATATATATATATATATATATATGCATTTTTTCTAGCCACTGTTGAAGATACAGATTAGAAAGCAGCATTCTCAGCATATGATACGCACCATAAATTTGTAAGAAATGAAGCACATTCTAATGAATACTTTGGAATCAAGAAAAGAGAAAGACTGAAGGAAAAGGGATAAAGTGATAGCTTCAGCAAAAATGTGACCTATAAGCTGTGTCTTTAAGAAAGGAGCTTTTGGATATTCAGAATAACAGCATATTTTCTAATTACAGGGGGCAGAGAGGATGCCTCCCCCGACTACAGTAAGTGGAAATACGTGGGCCCTGGGTATAACCAACACCACCGTAAATGGAAATCAACCAGCAATGATGCAGTCCTTAGGATGGATTGCTCTCTAGGGAAATACCATTCTATCTACCAGATTCTGTAATAATGGGCAAAGTGACAATATCAAACTTTTAATAATGCTGAATAAGCACTTTGCCCTAATGTGCTGTAACCACCGAATTTACAGCAAATCATAAAACACACTGTGTGATCATCTCCCCAATAAATCCCTTCTAAACCTTTTGAACTCGACACATTTTTTCCAGGTTGGAACAGCAATAGTATGTTTTATTCTCCTGGAGTCTCCAGAGAAATGAAATGAGAGAATTTATATCAGAAATGAAGATGCGGGTTCTTCTAAACAGCTCAAAACCTAGAAGTCACTCAGTTCTTAAATTACTATCTGGAAGACCTATGTTTGGGGGAAAAGGGGAATAAAATAGAATTTTGAAGAAGTTACAGCAGAAACTTGGCTAAATGTTGCTTATTCCTTGAGTCAGCTAACTTATATTCTCACCAATGTGGAAGTAAAGATTTAAAAATGCTTCCAAATGTCTATCAGCATTTGTTAGTTTTAATTTCCATTACTGTTTATTCAATATTTTGACAACCTCAGCAGTAGTTTTTGGCAACAAGATGGGCGCAGCAAGTGGGCCATGTATCACAGACCAGTTCCAGATGTCGGTCCTGGCTCAGTGATCCCACACCACTGGCCAAGTCCTCTGCTGCAAAGGGGTCACGGGTCAGCTTATTTCTTTGCCCAGACATGTTTCCCTATCTCTGAAGGACGTGTTTTCAAAACACTTTCTAAAGTTCTCAGCAATGGTACTCATGAATATGACTATTATAGTCTCAGAGCCTGTGTCACAGAGAAACTACTCAAACAGATGTACATTTTCTCAATGCAATCCAAATAAAATCAAAGGAGATTTTTTATTTAAATTGACAAATTAACCCTAAAATTTGTATGAAAATGCATAGGGTCTAGAGTAGTCAATACAGGGATGAAAATTTGGAGAACGTATACTACCTTTTTTCAAGTGCTACACCATAAACCACAGTAATTAAGACGAGGGTAATATTAGTGTAAGAATAGGTACACAGATCAATTGCATAGAAATGAGAAATCAGAAATGGAGTCACACGTACAGAAAATTGATTTTTGACAAAAGCAATTCAAAGAGAATAAAGAAGTATTTTTTAACAAAGAGAGTCTGTGTCCACGGAGAAGGCTAAATTCATCAAAGTGCGAATTCCCCAGTCAGATTACCAGGAGAGACTACGATGAGGAACAACCACTTCCAATCCTCGGTTGCTGCACCCATGTATTCTATACTGAGAATTCTGTTTGGGAAGCACCACCGCACAATGGCCATTGAATTAGGGTGTACACTCCTTCCTGGTTGGATAGGGTGCCATTTGTGTGCATAAATCCCCAAGTGGGAACCTCAGCTGTGCCTTCAAGAGACCACGCCATTCCTCTGCCAAGATGGATGTACGTTTCTGTGGAGTATCACCAGGGATAGGACTAGTAGAGCCCATGGTGGTTAAGCGCACACCCTCTGGGCTCCTGTGAAAGCCAGCATCCACAATCATGCCTACTGATTTTAATTTCATTTATTAATGTCCTTACGGAGCTTTCTCTCACATTCGGAGGGGCTGACCTACAGGTAACCAACAGGATATCGTGGAAGTGCTGGTGTGTAACTTCCAGAACTACTCCATGTAACGACTTCTTCTGCCTTGCTCCCCAGTAGGTCATCTGTTCTGAAGAAGCCAGCATTCAAGCCCAACAGTTCAAGGAGCCCTTCAGGATCCATGTCGCAGGGGATTGGGATCCCTATAGCCAGCTCTTACTTGTCATATACATAAAGGAGAAATTTTGGAAATGGATCCTTCAGAGGACGGCAGCCCTGGCTTACCTGTGGAAGACAACGTTAGCCAGACAGCTATTCAGCTAAGTTACTTCTAGACTCCTGACCCAAAATACTGTGTAAGGAAATAAATGTTTCCTGTTTAAGGCCACCGAGTTTGGGGACATTCTTATGCAGCATTAGATAACTAAAGTAGCTATAAAGTGGATTCCTTGAACTAATGCAGTTTTATGTGTAATTAATAAGTGAGCTAAACCCTCTGTAAATCCTCATAAAATGGCATTGCTAAAACCCTTTCAAGGAAAGAGAACCTCAATCCCAGAAAACATGTTAATTCCAAACAAGATGAATCCTTACTCTTTCCAAAGCAATCAAATGAACATCCCTTAGAAGAAGGTGCCCTATCAGGAACTCAGCAGAGATTTCTGCTGCCAGCATCAGACACTCGGCAGCAGCAACAGCCAACGTAGCCTGGAAGCCCATGCCACTGGACCCGGACGTAACAGACCCCTGCCATCACGGCTGCTCCTCTCACGTGGCTGTTCTGCCAGCACCGGGCTGGCCAGTCGAGAAGCTGCCCACGTCGACTGGCCAGGTCTTTGGCTTGCTGGTGGATGCAGCCCCCTCAGGGCTACGTGTCTCTGACATGCACGCGTGACACGATGGCCTTTCGTGTCACTCTTGCCTCTCCCATGATCTAATCACAAAACTCTCCCATATCTCCCTGACCCTAATCTCCCAACTCTACTCCTGACACAAAACAAGGCCTTTGCTTTTTTATTTTTATTTTTATTAAGAGAGAATTTTGCTGTAGGGCACATGCGCTAGCCAGAGAGACAGAAAGCGAGAAATCACCCCTCAGGGGGTTAGTCAGGCTGCAATCCCTTCTCCCAGGTGCCCAGCATGAAAAACAAGGCCTCTGTAATTCTGCATGAGTATAACCAGCAACCTCAGGACACTGGTTTTTTCTAACAAATAGCTAATCCAGTGCACTTACCTGAAGCTCTGTCCACTGAGAAGATGTCCCTTTACCATGACTTTTTTTTTTTAGAGGTTTTTTTTTTTTTTTTTTTTTTTTTACTATAGGGCGCGTGCGCTCACCAGACTGACAGAGAGAGACAGAGAGACAAAAAGCAAGAAATCACCCCCCAGGGGGGAAGGCCATGCCACAATCCCTTCTCCTCCGTTCTCCCCTCGGGATCTTGAGCACGCACGCACACGTGACCGGCGTGAGTTTTAAGCCACCGGGTCCGGGACACGAACTGCGGTCGACTACGTGGGAGTCCAGCAACATAGCCATTACGCTAACTGCTGGTCCCACCATGACTTTTTAAGGTCACCCCTGAGGAAGACTGGAACTTGACACCAGTCCCTTTTTGCTTGTATTCATATATTAAGCTCATCCCAAAACAAGGAGGAGCTCATAGGATTTAGTATTGTAAACGGCTCTATCACTTTCTTACTCTAATTAACATTCGTTTAGAAATTTATCTAACGTCTCTCAGCATCAAATTGCAAATTACTAAAAGGTTTCTAAGATGAACTACTTCTACATATCAGTTGTTATGAAGATAAAGTAAAAAAAAAAACTACATGAGTGAAATTTTAACCCATCGAATGTCCATAGAAGTATTTTTTATAGTGCTGTGGGTCAACACATCTTAGTAATCATCATCCTAGTGCCTCATGAGGTAAAATATTAAGGTAAGACTCCGGGAATTATTTTAATAGTGGCGATAATATCTCTCTCCTTGGGATATTTAAATGCAGACAAAATTCATGACACTAAAGAGTTATAGGTACTACTAAAATAAATTCCATTTTTTTTTTCTTTTTTTGGAGAGGTTTTTACTATAGGGCGCGTGCGCTCGCCAGACAGACAGAGAGAGACAGAGAGGTAGAAAGCGAGAAATCACCCCCCAGGGGGGATGGCCACACCGCAATCCCTTCTCCTCCATTCTCCTCTCGGGATCTTGGGCACGCACGCACACGCGCCCGGCGTGAGTTTAAGCCGCCGGGTCCGGGACTCGAACCGCGGTCGACTACGTGGGAGTCCAGCGACATAGCCATTACGCTAACTGCTGGTCCCAATAAATTCCATTTTTTAAAAATGTTTTTGACATATGGTGTGTGCTCTGGCCGGGCAGAAACAGAGAGAGACAGTGAGAGGAGACGTGAGAAATCACCCTCAGAGGGGGATGGCCGTGCCACAATCCCCTCTCCTCCATTCTCCTCCTGGGGTTTTGGGCACCCACACACATGTGCCTAGTGTGATTTCAAGCCAATAGGTCCGGGACTCAAACTACAGTGGACCATGTAGGAGTCCAGTGCCATGACCACCACAACACCTGCTGGCCCCAGTAAATTCCATTTAATAAACTTTTGCCAGAGCGTTTGCATGCTCACCAGAGACAGGGAGAGAGAACAAGAAAGCCCTCCCATGAGAATGGTCATGTTGCTCTCTTCTACATTCCTCCCTCCTTCGGAGATTTTAGACACACACACACGTGCCTGGCACATTTCTCAAGTTGCCAGGTCTATGTGGGACTCGAACCGTGGGGTCAGCCATGAGAAATCGAGTGCCTCTACAACCAGGTTACAGGCTACCACTGAGCTATGGGCTGACCTCTGCTGTTCTTCCTTTAACATAAGAAGAGATGGAAACTTAAAGAAAACAAAAAAACAAAATGTTGAATAACTGGATGTCCTTGAACTAGTAAAGGACCAGAGGTATCAACCGATAAGAGACTGCATTTTACGTTTCTAACGTGTTTGTACAAGAGCTGTAACAGCAGTAAAAAGACATTTTATTTTGCATCTCTGTCAGGAAACACATTCTTCTGTTGTGAATATAACCCTTTCCTCCACACCTTCTCTGCCTGAGACTGCTCTTACAGTCTTGTGCATTGTAACATCTGGGGGCCACAGCATCGGAAGGAAACTTGGGGTCACAAGCCAGTGTAGTTCTTTTTTCATATTCTAGAGAGCAAGGGCACCTCAGCTCTTTAGCAGAAGTCTTTTTAGAGGGCTTACTTCACATAGTGGAATAAAGCGCTCTTAAAGTTTATATAATTCACTTTCGATAGGCTCTCTTAGATGGCCGTATTTATATAACGAGTTTTGATCCTAACAACATGATAGAACACAGCTGCAGTGGAGAAGAAAACTGGAAGCTATTGGATGCTGCACGGCAAGAGCATTCGCTGACAGTGAACAAAGGGCACCTAGCAGGTTTAGTACGCACACTGAGCTTGGCAGCACGCAGTCAGAAAACAACTGTGTTCTTTTCCTGTCATGCTCTGTGAGACCTCCATTCCCTTCCCTGGGTGATATCATTGACAGATAAGTAGCATTTCTATTAACTTCTGGGTATTAGGAGAGTGTCGTTCTTCAGGATTAAGAAGTCTAGTATAATCCAAATCAAAACTGATCTTTCACACGATCCAAACACGTTCCCACACCTTAGTTCAGATTTGACCAAGCACCGGGAAACCAGCAAAGAGAAGGAAGGATTTGAACGTGGTCTCTCCAGGTCTCTCTCCACTCAGCAGACATTGTTGGAGAGGAAAGGAAATGCTGAGAAGGAAATGAGGAAAATCATTTTGTTTGATCAGTGTGGGTTATAATCTGCGGACTGGGGTCAGAGGTCCACATGCCGGGTGGATGAACTCCGAGGATTCCTGGGGACGAGGCCCAGCAGCTCTTGCTGGTCAGCGGTCTGACATGTGGATGCTCTGCATGGCCTCACTCCTCTGCCCCTCCTCCAGGTCACCCCCAGAACACCTAGGGTCCTCTCAGTATGCCTCAGTCCCATCTGTTGAGCGCGCGTGCACACACACACACACACACACACACATCCCATCCTTATCCTTCTGAAACCTCAGAGGACAGCCATTTCCACTCTTGCCTTCCCTTGTCCCTCTGTCCATTAGACGTGTCCGTTTGCTGTAATTCTTTAATTTTTTTAAGAGAGATTTTTTTTCTACAGGGTACATGTGCTTGCCTGAGACACGGAAAGATGGAGAGACAAAATGCAAGAAATCACTCCCCAGGGGAGATGACCACACCCCACCCCCTTCTCCTCCATTCTCCTCTCAGGATTTGGGGCACGCATGCACATGTACCTGGCATGGGTTTTAAGCCACCATGTCTGGGACTTGAGCCAGAGTCGACTACACAGGAGTCCAGCAACATAGCCATTACGCCATCTGCTGGTCCCAATTCCTTAAACTTTTTCTAGTAAAAAGGAAGCATTATTATGTGTGCCCTCAAGATCATCTTGCTGCGAGCTGGAGTAGAAGCAGTCTGAGTCATTTCTTCAGCTCAGCGAGCATGCAGTCACGTTTCAGTGGCTCGTCTTCCCTGTCACAGACGACTCTGACTCTATGAGTGTCTTGCTTCTGGCACTAATCACTTGGCCTGAGACAAGAAGAAACATTATTTCTCTAGTAGGAAGTGAAAGGAGGGAGTGAACAAAACCCTTGATTTTAATGTATCATCTTCTCAGACATCTCTTTGTAATATCCTTCTATTTTACCCACATCAGTAGAAAACAGATGCCTTCCATGGGGCAAATGTGGTCTTCTTTTCATTAGCCCCATAGAAGAATTTACAGCCCCCCTTTTTAAAACGTGGGAACACTCTCAAACATTTACTCTATTTCTCATTCTACTGCACATGTATATGCAAGATACTAGCTTTTGTTTTTTTCTTTCTTTTTTTGTTATTATTATTATTTTTTTTTACAATTAAAGTATGAATTTATTTTGGTACAAAAACTTTTTGAAATTCATACATAGTTTTCCCATTACACATATTTCCATGAGTTTTTTTTTTCTGAAACTTTTCTAAATTAATTAATTTACATTCATTCCCTGAGCATCATCACAGCATACAAAATGTGATTTCCCATCCAGAATATACTGCATAGTAGCTTAATCATGCATGTTATCATCAATAATTGCTCATTTCTAGTTTCATATATATATATATATATATATATATATACATAACATATATATCTGTATATATATATGTGTGTGTATATATATACACATATATATATATGTTTTACCCCTATTTCTGACCCTCTGCCCTTTCCCACCCTCCTCTCGCACTATCTCTGGTGTCTATAATTGTTTTCCATTCCTTTTCCCCCCACATTTTATTGATCACAAAATTTCTTAAATAATCTACTTTTAATAGCAAGTTAGCTGGTAATTTCAAGAAAAGCAGTTTTAACTTTAAAAAATCAAAGAAATGCTAACGAACTTTGCTTAAAACTTAAAGTCAGGAAACAGGTTAGGATTCTTTTCAAATAGTAGATAAATGAACATATCCACAACTCAAGACAGGACAAAAATCCTTAAAACTGGGAAACAAAGCCTAGAAGAAAATCAGCAATGTTTTAGTCAAAAGTCATAAAATGCTATTTCACCAGTTCAGTCTCATGTACTTTATCTTCTGTTGTTCAATCTTCCCGATTAAATTCTGGGATATAATATTCAACTCCAGACTTGTCCCTACAATTAAGTTGGCCATTTTCTTAGTTTTTTTTTTTTTTTTTTTTTTTTTTTTTTTGAGAGGTTTTCGCCATAGGGCGCGTGCGCTCGCCAGACAGACAGAGAGAGTCATAGAGACAGAAAGCGAGAAATCACCCCCCAGGGGGGATGACCATGCCGCAACCCCTTCTCCTCCACTCTCCTCTCGGGATCTTGGGCACGCACGCACATGCGCCCGGCGTGAGTTTTAAGCCACCGGGTCCAGTACGCGAACCACGGTCGACTACGTGGGAGTCCAGCGACATAGCCATTATGCTAACTGCTGGTTCCCGGCCATTTTCTTAGTTTTTGAACTCTTATTTCTGTGTGTCTGTATTTAATTTTCCTAGTATAGCACTCCCTTGAGAACTTCTTGGAAATCTGGTCTACTGTTGGCAAATTGTTTCAGGTTTTGTTTATCTGATAATGTTCCTGTCTTTTCTTCCCATATGAAGGATAATCTTGCCAGATTTGCAAGAGAAAAAACAAATTACCTTTAAAGGATATCCCATCAGGCTAACAGTGGACCTCTCATTGGAAACAATGCAAGTGAGGAAAAAATGGGAAAATATATTCAAAGTGTTAAGGGAAAAGCAATTTCAACCAAGAATACTGTTTTTTTCTTTCTTTTCTTTTCTTTTCTTTTTTTTTTTTTTTGTTTTTGTTTTGTTTTGTTTTTGCTAGAGGGCACATGTGCTTACCAGAGAAAGAGAAACAGAGAAAGAGAGGGGAAGTGTTTGAAAACATCCCTAGAGGGTCATGGTCACAGCACAATCCCTTCTCCTCCATCTTTCTGCCTTTGAGACTTTAGGCACGCACACATATGTTCCTGGTGTGTCTGGTGGCCTGATCCACAGGTCGAAGACCCAGTCCCTATTTTTCGGTCTCAAGTTACCTAGAATCAAAAGCCAAGTTCTCACAAAGTTAAAGATGTTGAAGCTTCAGGTTTCTTCACTTGCATGATCCCTTCATTCAGAAACCAGACACCTCGTTGTACATCCAAAATGTTAGGGTCTCACGAACTGTACAGAATTGAGGTCCAGAAAACTTCAGGTTTTCTTTGTCTATAGGGACATATTTGTAGAGTGTTTAAAGGCCTAGTTTACTCATTAACTTTGTTCCATGTTGATAACAACCTTTATCCCTCTTACCAACACTCTCAATCCCTGACCCATGTGTACACCTTTCTGGATTGCAGGACAGGCTCTCACGTAACCATCACCTGTAGGATTAAGTCACAGTACTTATGAACATGGATACAGATTCGGATAGGTGCACCAGCACATCACCACCCAGTGATCTGAGAGGCTCGGTGTGGCATCCAAACAGAAAACGACCCCTCTGATGAATTCAGTGCAGACCACCAAGGATCTGAGGTTCAGGAGAAGCTGGCGTGGTGGGTGTTTGAATGACATCTCAGGTCGTGGGCACTCGACTGACTTAGGTGACATAGAGGAGGACCCGTGAGCATCGGTCACAGTGTACCACAACAAGGGGTGGTACCCGTGCCTGCCTCCTCGGAAGGAGGCATTGTGAGCTGGGCCTGCTGCGGTCTGACTTCGGCTGCTTTTGCAGATGCCTGCATTCCTCTGCCTCCTCCGACCTTGCGGGTCTAATACAGCGAAGCAGTTTAACTTCATCAACAACATTTGGTAGGGACTGCCTGGGGTGGCGGTCATTCTTTCTCTCCAGCCACGCCTAGATTCAGTCAAAGGCAAGCCATGGTCAGTTCGTGAGGCTGCCATCGGTGCTTGAACGGCCAGCGATGACGCATCGTCCAGCAGCCCTGTGCTGGGAAAGCAGGTGGCCTGCCCGGCAGGCACTGGCATCTCAGCGTCCGCACCAGTGTAGCAAGCTCTACCCCACAGTCTGGCTTGGCATTTTTATGAATCCATTTTGTCAAATAAAGAAGATACAAAATCCTCACATTTTCCGTATTCATTTTAGAACATACCAACATCGGCAGCACATCGGAGGAAGCAAGGACTAGAATGGAACTTCTGTCATCTCTAATTCCTGCGCTCGATGTAGAAAATGGAGTACGATGTATTATTTATCAACTGCCGTGCAGCGCTGCCGTGCAAATGTCAGTCAGCGAGATTACCATACATACTCGCTGTACATCAAAATGTTGTTACGAGGCAAGATTATCCCACGTTGTGGAGATGGAACAAGAGTTAAGGCAAATAAGAATCCTCAGCTCAATATGTTTCCCATACGAGATGTGTTGAAAGAGCCCAGGTGAGGAGGAAAAACTCGCTGCCATGCCACGCTGGCGGACTACCCCAGCCAAGTCCTGCAGTCACGCCACCCCTGCCCCCAACTTCAGCCACACATGATCTTAGCTGCTCCACGGTGTCAATCAGGGACATGACAGACACTCGTAGGAGCAGAGAGAGATTGCTGTTTTTCTTTGCAGTTAATGGCAGTTCTCTTTGCCTAGATTTAATATTCAGTGTCTGAAGCACTTGACAGCGATGAAGGAAACTAATGTGTGTACGACCTGCTGTGTTTCAGGTACAGGGCTCAGTACTTGACATACGTAATTCATTAAATCACACGTCTCCTCGCAGAGCACATTTTTATGTATTTAAATCGACATTGTATAGACAAAGCCATCACAGGTCAGAAAGCCGAAGTAATCTACCTAATTAACTCACGCGTGCTCCTAGAGCTGTCTGACTCCGCTCTGTGCTTTCCTACTATTGTGCTGCTACTCCACCTCCTCGGAACAATGGCTTGTTTCCCACTTATTTGTGGGATTTCACTTTGGCCCCGAGTCCCCTCAACGGTCTATGTCCCACTACCTCTTACATAACACTACTTTCTTACTGCATTTTAGAAATTTGATCTACGAGGAGGGGTCTCTGGCCATGCATGCGCACTGCACGAGGGTCTACCACCTCACATCCTACCTGTCTGCTCAACCCCCATCCACCTTGGGAGCAGTTAGGTTTGGGTACGGAAGAACCAAACACCTGAAGGTAGGAGACTCTGGAGGAATTCTTTCCCCATAACTCCCTTAGCAGTAAAAGGAGAGAAATTCCTCTCTGAAAACCTGGACCCCAAACTCCTACTGTAGATGCCACAGTTTCACCCACAATTGAGGAGGGAAATTGGCAGAGAGCTTATGCATAGCATAGAGAAGTGCAGGAGCACACAGCTACAGAGTCATACTCCGGGAAGGGAGAAGTGAGCATCACCAGATAATTAAAAATCAAGGCAAAACCTCAAGAAATAGGAGAAAATCAGGAAATTCCTCCCTCTCAGAGGATCATAATTCCTCACCAACAATAGTTCAAACACAAGTGATCACAGAAATGTCAAAAATCCTTCATGACATTCATTGTATCAAAACTCAGAGAGAAGCAAGAAAAATCAGACAACTAATTTCAAGAGATGGGAAAGTCCTTCCATGACTTGAAGGAGGAACTTCATAAGGAGAGAGACATCCTGAAAAAGAATAAAACAATTTCTAGAGATGAAACTTCCCTTGAAAGTATCCACAGCAGAATAGATGATGCAGAAGAAAGATCCTCTGACCTTGAAGATAAAACCTCTGGCTTAGGCCAAACAACTGAACAGAAAAGAAGAATAACAGTTAAAAATGACGACAATGTATGTAAAATCCTAGACACCATTCAAAGACTGAAGAGCTGCTTAATAATCTAGAAGGTGAAGCGACGGGTAAAGGCAGGGAAAACATCTTTTGTAATATATTAACTGAAAACTTTCCAAATTTAGAGGCATGCAGACATCCCAGTCCAGGAGATACAGAGGGACCCCGAGTGGATGTAACCTAAGAAGATCCTCTCCAAGGCATGTCAGAGCCAAACAGGTAAAATCGAAGACAAAGACAATATTTACAAAATGGCAAGAGAAACGCCAAGTTACTTACAAAGTTCACCCCATTAGACTAACACTGGATCTCTCAACTGAAACCATGTAGGCCAGGAAAAAATGGGCAGACGTATTTAAAACTTTGAAAGTAAAGCAATTTCAGCCAAGATTTCTATACTTGGCAAGATTATCCTTCAGATGTAAAGGAGAAATAAAATCATTCCAAGATAAACAAATGCTGAAAGAATTCACCAAAATAAAATGAGCTCTTCAGGAAATACTTAAGGGATTACTATCCCAGGAAACCTAAAGAGAGACAAATAGAAGTAGGAGAACAGAAAACGACTAGATAGAAATACTGATAAGTACATACTGATAATGGCACCAAATATTAAGACTAAATTTTCCAACTAAGAGGCTAAAAATGCAGATTCAACTACTTACCACTCAGGCAGATTTAAATACAGATCCACCAATTATCTGACAGACAATTGTCTCCACAGGTTTCAATTTATATATTTCTTATAACTATTAATCATTGTATAAACTAAATAATAGAGGAAAAGTCCAAAGTGTTACAAGTAGCTGAGTCATTCTTTGTAATAAATTTTAAAAAGGCTAAAATCAAGAATTTTGTAAAGCCACTGGCTTTACCATGTCTTCACTTTTAAACGTTTCTTTCCAATTTTGTTTTGTTTTTGTTTTTTTTTCAAGGACTTACTTCTTTATGCACAGTACAGTACTATGTTCTCACAGGAACTCACAATGTGTGAGTGTCCTTTTTCTATCACTCCCTATTGTTACGTACAATTTTACCTGTCTCTTCTTTTTTGGAGAGGTTTTTTCTATAAGGTGCATGCACTCACCAGAAAGACAGAGACAGAAAGAGAGACAGAGAGCGAGAAATCACCCCCCAGGGGGTATGGCCACACTGCAATCCCTTCTCCTCCATTCTCCTCTCAGGATCTTGGACACACATACACACAAGCATCCGGCGTGAGTTTAAGCCACCGGGTCCGGGACTCAAATCATGGTCAACTACATGGGAGTCCAGTGACATAGTCATTATGCCAAATGCTGGTCCCCAGTTTTGCCTATATCTAACAGAACCAATGACTGATACCCCAGAATTTCTCATATTATGAACTCTTATCTCCCACAGTCCTCTACATGGAAATTAGAAATTCTGCTTTCGCTGGTAATGTTAATATTATCTTTGCTAATTTATAAGATCATTTGTTTCCTGATTTTTAACCAATATGTTCTCTTTTAGAATATTATCTAACAGTAAAGAGCATCACAGACAATTCAGTACATACTGCAGAATAACTATGGAAGTCAATTTCAAATGTCCACAACATAATGTCGATTGCTGTAGGTGGGGAATATGTTTCTATCCTCTGTTTGCTTATTACACACCATACATATGCTTTTAAAGATCATTCTATATCCTACCCCCCCAAATTAATTACTTTGAAAATAAATATAATTAAATGATTTTCTATAATTTGGCCATATTTCATATATTCCAAATATGTTTCCTCTTTATGTTTTTAAGATAACTAGAAGTGATGACATTTAGAGCAGAGTTGACCTGTCTGCTCACCTGAGGGTTTGGTCTTCATGTTCTAGAAGTAAGGCAGAGCGGCAAGGAGAGGTCCTTCTCTGTGGCTAGCTGAGGGATGCAAACTTCATAAACCTTATTTACTCTTGCAGAAGTTTAAAATCAATGGAAGCTTTATTATACTATGCATATTCTTTTCTTCAAAGATTTTCCTCCACTGGCTGCTTTCCATTTCCAGGGCTAACCTTCACACACACAGTGATTCTGACCACTGTCTTATCCTTACAGATCACCCATCTCCACTCCTTGACTTCTGCTCAGTCAGTAAATCATTATTTCACAAATAATTAATCATGTCTTTTTAGGCTCTAATATGGCACCAGATATGTATCTAACTCCCTTTGCAATGGAGGTTGCAAATATACTGTTTTAATGAACATAGCCTGTGTCTTTGAGTACCTGCTAGTACATTGAAATAATAGGTATTACAGTTCCCTGCATTTCACAAAGTCAAAGTTCCATAGCTTACAAGGTTTCCACGTGCAAGAATACATCTCTTGCTCAAGGTCTCAAATGGCAGTAAATAGCAGGGCTCTTAGAATGCAGTCATGCTGGCTGTCAGCTCCGTACACCTCACTATTACATCATGTGGCACGTGTTGCACAGCAACTACTTTATTAGAATCCTCTGACACAGTGGTCCCCAACCTGCCCAACACCAGGGACCAGGCTCATGAAACGCAATCCCTCCAGGAATGAGTTCAGGGAGAAGTTGGCCCCAGGATGACCCAAGGGCACCACATTCACCACACACCCCATTTCTACCTCCACCTCGTTGCAATAGAAAATGGAACAATCGCACAGTAGGCTTTGTGCTCCCAGGAGAATCCAGTACAGCTGCTGACTGACAGGAGGTGGAGCCCAAGGAGAACAGAGGGAAGGGGAGTGGCTACAAACCCAAAGGAAGGCCGCCCCTGCTGTCCGGATGTAGAGGTGGGGGACTGAGCCTGGGGCTTAGCAACCATACCACTGCCCCCGAGGTACGTGTAGTCACTAGCTCTGTGACATCATGCCATACAAATGAAGGCTCGGAGGCTTTGGTCCACGTTCACAGTTACTGGGAAGCAGAGCGAAGATTTAGATTAAACTGTTTTATTTCTCATTGCGTGCTCTCTCCCTAGCGACCAAGTATACTTTGCATTATGTGTAGAGCTCTTTCTCGAAGAGGAGCAATAGATCCTCACAGGAAAGTGTTTGTTAGTTACAATTTGAGCTATTAAGTATTTTGAATCCACCGATTCCAGAATGTGCTAACACAGCTTGTTTTAAAGATGTGTCTTATAAATTCAAAACACAAACTAGGTAGTGCTTTCCAATAGGTTATCGTTTGACAAAGAAAAAGAAAAGGACTTTAAGGCCGGTCCCATAGACTAGTGGTTAATGAAGCTACATTCCACGTGGCTAACCATGGTTTGAGTTCCTGCTCAAACCACGCATACCCCAGACCCCAACAGGATGGAGAAATGGAGAAGGATGTGGTGTGACTAGGACCTTGCCCCATTATGTGGTACTCACTTTGGCTCTCTCTCCCTGCCTCTCTCTCTTTCTTTGGCAAGTGCTCATGCCCCCTGGCATGTATCGAAAAAAGGAAAGGACTTTTAATTTGTCAAAATACTTTGTTAAATGTGGAAGTGTTTATATTCTTCACAGGAAAACAAAGCAAAAACATTAGTGGAAACAAAATAGAGACCAAGGACTTTTATTCCTAGACCTCAATGTTGTCTTTATGTGGATTAGGCTCATAGGCTAAAGGTTAGGAAGCCAGATCTCACATTGTCCCACTGGCCTTAAAACGCACTGGACACGTGTGTACACACCACAAAAAGTCCCCATGGAATGCAGAGGTGGAAGAAGGAGAGTGAGTATGACCATACCCCACCGAAGGGGGCTTCCCCTCTCTGTCTCTTTATCTCTCTCTGGTGAGACATGTACTCTCTGGAAATAGTAAAAACATTGTCTTACTGTGGTTGGTTTTGAAGATAAGTTGTTTTACTGTTATGTTTAGATCTCTGTCTTAGTCAGAAACCTCATATTAATAGAATGGTTGTTATTGCCTAAGATTTTCATTGTGCCATCTCCTTGCAGTACCTCCTACAAGCAACCCTGAATTGTTCATGTCACCCACATGGATTTCTCCTGTGTGCTGAGGTGGAGAAAAAAATGGGACCTGGTGTCATAAAGACTTGATTTCTGTCACCTACAGGAGTGTGTGTTTGTTTTTTTTTTTCCCTCCAGGTTTTTGCTACAGGGCACATGTGCTTATTAGAGAGAGACAGGGAGAGTGAGAGTAAGAAATCGCCCCCCAAAGAGGATGATCACACAGAATTTCCTTCTCCTCAGTTTGCCTCTTGGGATTTTGGGTGCATTCACACAAATCCAGCATGTTTTTCAAGCTGCCAGGACTCAAACCACAGTCAGCCACGTGGGATCCAGTACTTTAACCACCCTGATAGCGGCTGGCTCCAGGGTTCTGATCTTGGACAAGTGACATGTTCTCAACACTCATTTCCTCATCACTAAAGTATGAATAACAGCACCTGTATGTCATGACTATGTCAGGGTTAAGTGACATGCTTCATCACTATAAACTTCCCATCTTCTTACCTCAGTATCTTAGTCAAGGTTACTGTGTGTCAAAGCCATAAACTCAAAGCAAGTTTAAGCATAAAATGAAAGTTATTAGAAAGACAATCGTTAAGCTCAGAAAGTCACCCAGTTCTCAAGGCGGGCAGAGAAGAGTAAGTAACCTACGAGCTATCAGGAACCCAAGCAAGTATTGTATTTATTTATTAAATAATTATTTCTTTAATTTTATTGATTATTATTATTACTTTTAAATTTGCTATAGAGCTTATGTGTGTGAGTGTGTGAGTGAGAGAGAGAGTAAGAAAACAAGCCCCCAGGTCAAAGACCCAAACCACAGTCAGCCATGTGGGAGTCCAGCGCCTTAACCACCACGCCACCTGCTGGCTGCTAATATTTTGAAAGTCTCTTAGAACCTGTTGGCTCTTAGCTTCCTCTTTCTGTCTGTGTACGTCAATTCTTCTTTAATCTATTGATCCAATTTATCTGATTTTCTCTGTATGTGGCTGACCCAAATTTTATAATTAATTAAAAAAAGAAACCCATGGGACCAGCAGTTAGCGTAATGGCTATGTCGCTGGACTCCCACGTAGTCGACCGCGGTTCACGTCCTGGACCCGGTGGCTTAAAACTCACGCCAGGCGCATGTGCGTGCGTGCCCAAGATCCCGAGAGGAGAATGGAGGAGAAGGGATTGCGGCGTGGCCATCCCCCCGGGGGGTGATTTCTCGCTTTCTGTCTCTATGTCTCTCTCTGTCTGTCTGGCGAGCGCACGCGCCCTATAGCAAAAATCTCTCAAAAAAAAAAAAAAAAAAAAAAAAAAGAAACTCACATGTTGAATCCAATCCCAGATTTTAGAGGGGGAATCTGAATGGCTTCAGCTGGGTAAGTTTCTAGGACTGGTCCAAGGGTTCACTGTACCAAAACAATGTCATGTGAAATATAAGAGGTGCTGAGAGTCTACTTCAGTGTATCAGTGCAAAATGATGAGTTTAAAGCAAGAGCTTTGCTATCAGTAAGTGTCCAGCCCACTTTACCTGCATATTCTCTAGCTCACTTAGTGCGGAGCTGTGCGCTTAATGAACATGTGCTCTAACTCTGCTGGGTAGAACGGTTAAGAACACCTACATGATAATGCATAGATCGTCATTTAATATGTAGAAAACACTTGTGAAGCAAGTGCTATCATCTTTTACTATTGTATACTTATATACCAAGTTAACCAAGAGGTTAACTGATTTTCCCACCATCAATTTACCAGTAGATAATAGAGGAGCTTCTCATCTTACCCCTGAATTGCAGTCGCCTCCCACTGTGAACCACTGTCCACCAATAACCCACTGGGAGACCGGGAGAAAGATGGGGGTGAACTTAAGAAACCCCATGAATTCCTTCAGCTCTGAATCATCATGTCTAAGCACATGGCACTATGGGCTGTGCGATGTGGATGGGTAACTTCTCTGTGTTTTAATTTCCTCATCTGTATAAAGGAGATAATAATAATTTCTATATTATATCAATAAAAGTATAAAAATTCCATGATATAATCAAGTGTCTGGCTTATAGTAATGTGAGGGACTTCAAATAAGGTATGTGCTATTTTGTTGCAAAAACTATTTTTTTCCTTTGAGAGATTTTTGCTATAGGATGCATGTGCTCACAGAAGAGACAGAGAGATAGAAAGTTAGAAATCAGCCCCCCAGGGGTGACGGCCATGACACAATCCATTTCCCTGTATTTCTCCTCTTGGGGTCTTGGCATGCATGCACAAGTGCTTGGCATGAGTTTCAAGACACCAGATCCTGGACTCGAACAGTGGTTGGCTACTTGGAAGTCCAGCGATGTAACCACTATGCCATCTGCTAGTCCCAGTGCAAAAATGTTTTGAAAGTCATGCGTTTTTTTTCCGAGAGGTTTTTGCTATAGGGCGTGTGTGCTCGCCAGAAAGACAGAGAAAAACAGAGACAGAAAGCAAGAAATCACCCCCCAGGGGGGATGGCCACACCACAATTCTTTCTCCTCCATTCTCCTCTCGAGATTTTGGGCATGTAGGCACATGAGCCAGGTGTGAGTTTAAGCCACTGGGTTTGGGATTTGAACTGCATTTGACTACATGGGAGTCCAGCAACATAGCCATTACACCATCAGCTGGTCCCAAAGTCATGCTTTTTTTTATAGTACACATTTTCTATGATTTTTTTAAGACCCCTTCATATTAACACCTAGCAATTATTGCACATCTGTTTTGTTACTTGGTTAACACTTTCAACACTCACAGTAACCCTATGTTATCCTCTTCACACATAAGGAAAACAAACAGAAGAATCATCTTGACTCCTTTTACCTGCAAAGTGATATGGCCAGGACTCAGCCCAGGCAAACTGGTTCTCCAGAACCAGATTCCTGATTATGACGCCGTACAGTCAGCCAATCTGGATGGTCGTGTGGTCTCAAGAGCTTTGGCTGGTCTTCTCATTTGTTGTGTGACGGTTCATATTCTATAATCCGTACCTTTGACGATCTTTCACTAAGTAACTGGATAATGTGGTGTCATCATGTAGACTGTTCATTTACAATTATTTCCTGTAAAGTACATATAAAAATATATTCGCATTATTTTTAAACACAAATGGCTATACCCAGTGGTCCTGTTACCCTGCAAGTGTGGGCCCAAAGAAGGTACAATTTTAGTATGCATTTTGGACGACTTCACATTTGAAGACCAGCCATCATTCAGTTTGGGGACAGCCTTTATTGCAGAGGGACCTAGGAATTGGAATGCCCAGAGGTAGAGCCTAAGAAACGGAGCAGATTCCCCAGAATAGTTTTACATACAATAAAATCCGAGACTTATTCTCCTAGGGTTAATTCTTAAATGATCAGAAAAGAGATTTCTCCCCAATGAGACAGCCAAGAGGTCATGAAACAGAGACTCAAAACCGGTGACTAATGCTCCACAGGCAGGCTGCTCAGCCTCCCTACCACCCAGCAACGGAGGAGCTGCTCTGGCTGCAGGGAGGAGAAAGGCTGCCGAGAGCCACCAGTTACTTTGTTGCTGATTTGTCTTGGGCACTACAGCTCCTTCAGTGTTTCCTCAATCAACTAACAGTCAGACAACCTAGACTAGGGGTTATGAAAGGATGCACGAGCGCCTCGAGGTCTGCAGATTTAATTTGGTGTGATTTATAAATTGCTGCTGTTATTGATTCTGTCGTGGTGGTGAACCCTGCTGCTATATAAAGCAGCTGCCTCTGAGGAGAGTGGGCCTGATCCGCTAATGGATGTCTTGGGCACAGACAGTTTTATAGCAGATGTCATTTACCTAGACTGACACTGCACTTGGAAATCCCTGCTGGCGCCCCTTTGCCTGCCAGTGAGGGGGAGCTGTTTCCTCGCTGCACTCAAAGCTGTATTGCTGGCAGCTAATGACTCAGAACGCAGTAGCTACCTTTGTACAAAATGCTGCCAGAAGACACTTCTCAATAAGACAAAAATAACCATATTTGCATCACATTTCTTGTGAAGCAGACAAAGAAACTTGGTATAATAACCAGAAGGGGAAGAGCGGTTGAACACAAATACTTCTACATCTGAAGTCCTGGCCCGCCTCGCTGTGCCATTTCATTACAGCTGTTCTGGTGAAAAAAGTTCTTTTACTTCTTTTGATATCATTCTCATTTTTTTCAACTCTTCTACTTCATTCCGAAACACCAAAATTTTTAGGATACATTAAGCACTTATTACCAGTTTTTCTGAAACAAATGTTTTAATTGAAAAAAAGGTGTATGGTCTTAATACACAATTAATTATAAAATACAACACAGACTTAAAAATATTAAACTCTTCCGATTAAAAAGTAGCTTCAATCAAACAAACGTGAACATGTATTATGATACTCTTTAGGCGTTCTAAAAATTTGTCCTCAGTTGCCAAGAGTCAATCTATAACCGTGCTAATAAGCCTGGGAATACTAATTCCAACTAGAGATTCAACAGGATCTACCTGGGCTCCAGTTTGACGTACCAGCTGCAATGTGTTCTCCTACATTGTTCCTCTTAAGGATGAAGAAACAACCTAGTGAGAAAACAGTGCTGCTTATTACTCTCGTTAATACCAACGCTTGCCGTGTGGCCAGCTCTTTCTGAGCGTGCTCTCATTAAACGCACACGGGCTCCTGTGGGGCAGATGCTACCATCCTCCCTGGGGAAGGGACTAGTGCGGTTCACCAGTCGTCACTGCTGTCCCCTCCTGAGCAACTGGTGTGAGTGCACCTCCTCTCACCCTTCAGAACTGTGTGGATGTGAGCTGCGTCCTGAGCGACCGTGAGCAGAGCACCCCGCCGGCCCACCTTGGACACGAGGGGGCAATAAGCGTGTTCCATGAAGCCACTGGGACCTGCGGGCGAGTGAGAGCACACCCCTGCACTCTGGCCGATGCATCCCCACGTGTGCCAGGACACGGAGCCGGGGAAGGCTCAGAGCGCTGAGCCGGAGTGCTTTCTCCACGTGCTGACTCTGATTCTGGTAAAGGGCGTGTGCACCTGCTAGGTAGCGACAGCAGAGGGTACGTGGAAGATCGCCTACCGGGGGATGGCCATGCCACAGTCCCGGCCCCTCTGTTCACCTCTCGCTATGTGGGGTACGCGAGCACGCGCCGCACCGCTGCCAGGTCCAGGACACCATGGAGTTGGCCACGTGGGATCCAGCGCCCTAACGACCACCCCACCACCTGGCCCCCTACCTGCCTTCTTCATTTCTAAAATTTGTTAAAGTTCTTGGTCATCTCCTTAATTTCATGGCATAATTGCCTCAGCTGCTTTAGTTTTTAAAACATTTAAAGTGTATTTGTTTTTCTTCCATGAGCAAGTGAGAGACACTGAGGAGAGACACAGCACCCCCAATAGGGTGTTGTTGCCACAGCCTACCCCCATCCCTCATAGGTAAAATGGGAATTAAAATGGAGCACATGCTTTAAGATCACTGGGCACATTCAACACACGTTAAACGCCTAGGGCAGGTTCTAGATGCGTCCTGAACGCGCCCACAAGGTACCCTCCTTACGCAACTTCCTGATAGACAGGGCACGCTCCTTGCTTTCAGGAAGCCCACAGGAGACGAGATTGCATGGGTCACTGCAACGCGGTGTGCCACCTCTTTTTAAGAAATGTTTATTTTTAATGTTATTTATCATTATTTAATTTGCTAGAGGGCACGAACGTGTACAGAGAGACAGAGAGAAAGAAAACAAGATACCGGGTCCGGGACTCACACCGTAGTCAACCATGCGGGAGTCCAGCGCCTTAACCGCCATGACACCTGCTGGCCCTCAGTGTGCTAACTTTTATAATGGCTGTGAATGGAAAGGTATGTGACCATGGGGAAAGGAGAATTTATTCTTGGCTTCGGAAAATAGAGGAGGGAAGAGGAGCAGAATGAGAAAATGGAGTCGTTTCCTAGGTTGATGAGGAAAATTCCAGGCAAGGTTAGCAGCAAAAGTGTGAAAATAAAGCATGAGCTTCAAGTACAGGGGCAGGGGGAGATACGAAGACCCTGGGACGTCAGTCCTGGTGGTCGGACTTGTGTGCACGGTGCACATATGTGTGCATGTGTACACGTGTTCCGGCTTCAGCTGTTCTGTCTTGCATTTTTTAACATCATAAGCCCCTCCACATCTCTTTTACAAGGATGTGAAATATAAAAACAGACATTTAAACAACAATGCTGAAGCCTTAACACCTCTGTGGGTGTCGCTCAAGAGCTGACTGAAATACCAGGGAGAAGGTGGTCCTGGCGAGGAGGGAGGGGCCAGGAGAGAGCAAGAGCACACCCAACACAAGGACAGGACTACAGGGTAAGGCAGGCCTGGGACCAGCAGTTAACGTAATGGCTATGTCCTGAACTCCCATGTAGTCGACTGCAGTTCGAGTCCCGGACCCAGTGGCTTAAACTAACTCCAGGCGCGTGTGCGTGCATGCCCAAGATCCTGAGAGGAGAATGGAGGAGAAGGGATTGCAGTGTGGCCATCCCCCCTGGGGGGTAATTTCTCTCTTTCTGTCTCTCTGTCTTTCTGGCGAGTGCATGCACCCTATAGCAAAAACTTTTCCAAAAAAAAAAGATTGGAGTAGACCTTTTTCATCTTTTGTTTATGTCTCATGACACCTGCACATTCTCGACAACGTCTTTCCTTAATTCCACCATTTTTATCAGTAGTACTTTAAAAGCATATCAAAGTACTATCAAAGCATTTTCTTTGTCTTATTTTCTTTAATACTTTCTCTCATCTTAAATTATTTCAGTGAACTTGAAAGACATGTGCTGGGTATAATTTTTAATACATATTAAGATAAATACAAAAATAAATGCAGGGATCACTGCACTGCCCCTGAAGTCCCGTCACCTGGCCCACGCAGCCCACGTTCCTGCGGGAACGTCCCTAACCGGTCCTGCGAGAAGGCGATGGCTTGGCAAGAACGTCAGGTGTGCGAGCCGAGCTACTTCCGGTCAGAAGTTTCAGAGCTGCGGATTTCTTTTTTTTTCCTTTCTTTTTTTTTTAGAGAGGTTTTCGCTATAGGCGCGTGCACTCGCTAGAAAGACAGAGAGAGACAGAGAGACAGAAAGCGAGAAATCACCCCCAGGGGGGATGGCCATACTGCAATCCCTTCTCCTCCATTCTCCTCTCGGGATCTTGGGCACGCACGCACACGCGCCCGGCGTGAGTTTTAAGCCACTGGGTCCGGGACTCGAACTGCGGTCGACTACATGGGAGTCTAGCGACATAGCCATTACGCTAACTGCTGGTCCCAGAGCAGCGGATTTCTGAAAAGCAGCCTGCACACCGAGGAGTCGTGATCCGGGAGCGAGCCGGCGTTGCTGGGAAGGAGAATGAAGACAAGTGTGACCGAGGAGCGTCTCCCTGCACTCACACCCAGGCCCACGCTCGTGCCAGGAGGAGCTCGGGCATCGCGCAGTCCGACGTCTGAGGAGGAGCGCAGTCGGCGTCGGGTAGCAGGCACCCAGCCTTTCAGGAAAGCAGCGGGGCCTGTGCCAGGGAAGTTCAGACAATGCCGTCGGGATGAGAAGTGGCGACACCCCGCGGTGGCGGTTGAGGAGCCGTTCCATGAAGGCCGCAGTGGAAGCCGTGCCGAAGGGCTGCCTGGGGTCTGAATGGCAGAACGGGAACAAAGCGCAAGAAGCTCCCACGTTCCACCGCAGCCAGGCTGGGTGTGGGACGATGGGCCCAGGAATTGTTCTTGGCGCCAAGAAAGTAAGTGGAGGAGCGTTGCCGAGCGAGCCAAGCGTAAGACGCACAAATCTGGGGGCCGGCAGGTGGTGTGGTGGGTAAGGGCGCTGGACTCCCACATGACCGACTGCCGTTCGAGCCCTGGACCTGGCTGCTTTCTTCCTCACTTTCCCTCTCCCCCCACCCCTCTCTCTCTCTGTCTCACTCTCTCTGTCTCACTCTCACTCTCTCACTCTGGTCAAATTAAATAAACAAATAAAGTTAAATGATTCTTTAAAAACAAACAGAGACACACAGATCTGCGTTCTCTCCTCCACGCCAGCTCTGCGGTACCGTGGGGCTGACCTGGAGGCCCCGCAGCAGGCTCTCGTGCCCCCTACTGTGGCTGGGTTCGGCCAGTGGCAGCTCTCCCCGGCTGAGCAGGTGGGGAGGAGGCTCACTGGTGACTCTTCCTCTGCTGGCTGTCTCCCTGCATGGAAGGTCTGAGCGCCGGACAGGCAGCCTGCTCCAAGGTGCCTTCCCGGAAACGTCTTCCTTTCTCCTGTTCTTTCAGACAGTGTGTGGTAGTTGATAATTTCAATTTCCCTAAACTCCTCCGGTTTATGTTTTAAACTCTCTTCATTGACCGTATGGAAGGATGGCATCCATTTCTTCTGGGACTGTGACCATACCATGAATGTCCCCGAGCTGGATGTCCTATGTTTACACAGAGTGCCAAGTACCCAGCCCCTCTGGTCTTTCGGGAAACGCTTACCTGAACTTGACGGCCGGATCTGGTAAGGGAAGTCTACACGCCCGACCGGCACTGGGCCGCAGACGTGAAGCTCAACGTCCAGAACCTCCTGCCTGGGCTCGGATTCCCCCCGGGATCCGATACATGTACGACTGGGGAATACAGTCCTCGAACCGTGCAGTCAGCTGTGTGGGCTCCAGCGCCTTAGCCTCCTCCCACCTGCTAGCCCCTCCCTTAAATTTTGTGCTTCAGTTTTCCCATTTTTAATGAGGCTAATTATAGCAACATACAGGTTTGTGAAAGGAGTTGATGATTGTGAAATGTCTGAAATGATGTCAGGTAAGTGCTATATAATGTTAGTTAACATCATCATTATTATTAGATGTACTACTTTAATATATTTTTAAATGTGTGGATATTTATGTCTTGCAATGGATTTTTAGAATCTATTCAACTGACTCCATAAACTGAAACCAACAGTAGAGTTTGGTCTGCACAGTAATATTAATTACAGTGCAGTGGGACTCAGAGTGGTGGAAGGACAGCTTCTGGTCCCCTTGAGAGTCTCTTCCTTCCAGTACGGACTCGTGTACACATGGAGTGTGTCCTGTGTCCATGTCATCACGGTCCCCCTCTGCACACGGACAATAGTTTTATACCACTCTGGTATAAAAGTCCAAATAGCAAACATATGTAGTTGTAGATTCAATACAAATACATTACTCATTAAGGAAAGAATAAATTACAAGTTATTCTTAAGGAAAGATCTGGAAATGTATCACCATACGTTTTTATACAGAATGTGCTGGAATCGCTGCTCGGTTTGGTCACTTTCTTATTTCAGGGTGATAGTTTACCTACAGAAAATTCAAACTTCATGTTCGCAGTGACTCGAAGTTAAGTGCCACTTTAATTCATTTCTTTTATATGTTTGCAGTATTCTTTCAGTCTCCTTTATTTGTAACTTAAGAGTGATTATGTTTGGGGACCAACAGTTAGCATAATGGCTATGTCGCTGGACTCCCACGTAGTGGACCACGGTTCGCGTCCCGGACCCGGTGGCTTAAAACTCATGCCGGGCGCGTGTGCGTGCATGCCCAAGATCCCGAGGGGAGAATGGAGGAGAAGGGATTGTGGCGTGGCCATCCCCCCTGGGAGGTGATTGCTCACTTTCTGTCTGTCTCTCTTTGTGTGTTTGGCGAGCGCACGCGCCTTATAGCAAAAACCTCTCAAAAAAAGAGTGATTATGTTTGCTTTGACTTAAAGTTCATGCCAACATTACCTGCTTCCTTGGGTCTCTCTTCTCTGCCCTAATTAACATTTTGGACATTTGGTAGATCTTAGTCCATGTTTCCAGTAGCATATTCATGTCATTTTTGGGACTCAATCTCCCTACAAAAAAAAGAAAAAGAAGAAAGAAAGAAAAGAAAACAGAAAAAAAAAAAATATTACAGTGAACAAAAACATGGACGCCACTTTCCTAAGCGTGCCTAAGTGACCCACGCAGGCTACTTTTCAGCAGGGTCTGTGATGTTGCATTCGCCCTCAGTGTGTCTTCTGTGACTGCACTATGAGAACTTTCTACCTCTAAACTGTTGCTTTTCATCAAATAAAATGTAGCCTGACGTGGTCAGAGACTCCCACCTGTGACTTAGGTGACCAATCATCAGCCATGGTGGACACAGAAGTTTTCAGAAGACCCATACGCGACGTCTTAGAGAAGACAACTTGAGATGGTTCTTTCCACGGGGGCTACGGCATAGATGGTCGCGACTCCCCAGATTTACGTGTCGAAATCCTAACCCCGAGGAGGTGGTCTTAGGAGGTGGGACATTTGGAAGGTGATTAGGTCATGGGCTAGAGCCCTCATGAATGAGATCAATGCCCTTATGGAAAAGGCGTAGGGCAGCCCCGCAGCCTAATGGTTACGACAGCCAGATCCCACAGGGCCAGCAACGGTTCAAACCCTGCCCTAGTAGCTTGAAAAACCCCCTGAACACATGTGTGTGTGCCAAAATCCCAACAGAATGGACAAACTGAGGATAAAGGACAGCAGCAGGCCCATGTCCGACGGGGAGGGGTCTCTCCCCAACCCCACCTCTTCATCTCTCTGAGATGAGTGCACACGCCTTCTGGAAGTAAAAACCGAGGCTCAAGAGAGACCTCTTGACCCTTCCGTCATGTAGACACAGCAAGAAAACACCGTCTGTGAAGCAGAAGCAAGCCTTCGCCACACCAGGCCTGGCAGTGCCGTGATGTGGACTGTGCAGTCCCTAGAATGGTTCATAGGCCACCAAGTTTCTGAGATGTCACAGCACCCCGTAGACTACGACAACTGCGCTTCCCGGAGTCCGGTATCTGTACTGACAATGCGGCGTGGTCCTCTGAAGATGCAAAGATCATTTTACTGATTGATGGGGCAGGTGAAGAATATCAAAGAAACCAGATAATCCAAAGGTAACAGGACCGGCACGTACTTGTTGGCCAATATAGATCATCTATGCAATTAAGAGCAGCCTGGCTAAGCGCAGAAAAAATGATGTAGTGAAAAGTAGTCAGAAGTCTTCATTCCAGGGATCATGAAACTGAATATCCACGTTAAGCCTCTTGTTAGAGTTCCCTCTGGGGCAGCTGCCAGGCCGACTTTGACATTAACACCTGTACCCTCAGCTTCTAAAAGACAGTCCAAGTAACAAATATATGTAGTTGTAGATTCAGTAAAAATACATTACTCATTAAGGAAAGCATGAACTGCAAGTTATTCTTAAGGAAAGATCTGGATACATATCACCATATGTTTTTATAATGGATGTGCTTCTCTATCACCATTTTTTATTAACTCAAGGACAAATTTCACATGATGTTTCTAATAGCTGGCATGTCCTTCTCTGTCTCTTCTTTGTTCAGCCATGTTTCTAGGGCCTCCTTCAAGGCAGCTCTGTCTTCCATTTCAATGTGTGGTCTGCTCCCTCCTTCACCCCGCTACAGACCCGGTGACTGACAGTTCTGCTAAGGACCGTCCCACACAGAGATGCCTTTGTACCCTGTCCTCAATGGCTTCTGGAACTCCCACCCTCTGTCTCCCCACACCCTTGGTGTGTGTAAAATATTTTTGCAGGACAGGGAAGGACGGAAACGCAGTCCCAAACTGCTGTCCTGTGCATTCATTTCCAAGCTGCTTTGCTCTGCAGCATTCATTTCGCCAGCAAAATGGCCAAGTGCTGATGCCTTGCGGCCTGACTTGGCTTTTTCTTAATCCTAAGTAATTAGAGAAACGGCCACATGTTGTTTTGGAGAGTGTGTAAGTTCAGAAATGCTTTGAGAAGGCTGTGTACATGACCAGATGAAAGGAACCCCAAGGCACACCAGCGTCTTCGAAAGCTCAGATGGGTTGATTTGTTACTTCGACACCCTCTACAACACCTGGCCCTGCATAAAATTGAAGACTCAGCCTAAGAAGAAGCACTACGTAGTGAGAGGACGAGAGGAAATCGTGGTTCAGTCTCGTTCTCTGCTGTACGGTTAACTTCCCGCAGGAAGAAGACTGCAGCGGGAACGAAGCGACCTTTCGGCCCCTCCATAAACTCTGTCTCCGCAGCACGCAGGCTGCCCCGTAAGAATTACTCCTTGGGGTCTTAAAAACATGATAGTCACTGAAACTTCACTCTTAAATCATCAAGATTGTCCTTAAAGGAGGCTTCTTTGGGGGTGACTTTCATTTAATTCTTCAAACAATTCTTCCAGCCAGGCTGGGCAGTGTTGGAAACTGGGCTGACTAGGTTTTCAAGTTGGGGGAGACTATGGAAAGGAGGGCTAAGGGACTGGCTAAAAGTGAGTATCCATGATAGACCCTTACTAGCCCAGTGAGCATAAACGCTGAAGGTGATCAGGGACCAGCAGAGGGCATAAAGGTTACGTCGCTGGACTCTCATGTAGTAGACCGCGGTTCGAGTCCTGGACCTGGTGGCTTAAAACTCACTCTGGGTGCATGTGCGTGCATGCCCAAGATCTCAAGAGGAGAATGAAGGAGAAGAGATTGTGATGTGGCCATCACCCCCTGGGGAGTGATTTCTCGTTTTCTGTCTCTCTGTCTCTCTCTGTCTCTCCAGTGAGCTCATGTGCCCCATAAAAAATACCTCTCTAAAAACAAACAAAAAATTAAAGATGATCTAATAGCCACTAATATTCCTTATTCTTACAACAGATTATTTTAGCTTATAGATTTTTTTGGAAAGGTTTTGGCTATAGGGTGGGAGTGCTCACCAGAAAGAGAGAGACAGAAAGCGAGAAATCACCCCCCAGGGAGGATGGCCATGAAGCAGTCCCTTCTCCTCCATTCTCCTCTCAGGATCTTGGGTATGCACGCACACGCGCCCGGTGTGAGTTTAAGCCACCAGGTCCAGGACTCCAACCGCAGTGGACGACATGGGAGTCCAGCCACATAGCCATTACACCAACTGCTGGTCCCAGTTTTTCCTAATCGAATTCATAGCAGTGAACCTGTGGAGAGACACCTTTGCTTTCCCACCCAGTGGTAAGCGCTGTTAAGTTCGATGGGTCTGACAGAGAGGCTTTTAAGGTTTCCGTAGAATGAGGAGTGCCCCCACTTCACTGCCCCCAGTGAAGCACCAGGACAGCCCCAGGGCGCCATCCATCCTGCCTTGGCGAGAGGTGGGTAGAGGGCCGAGAGCCAAGTGTGGAGAAGGGAGCTGAGCTGTGGCTGCTGGAGGGCGACTGCACGGCGTTAGGCACCTCTCTGTGAGCTGCACCTGCTGGAGGGCGACTGCACGGCATTAGGCACCTCTCTGTGAGCTGCACCTGCTGGAGGGCGACTGCACGGCGTTAGGCACCTCTCTGTGAGCTGCACCTGCTGGAGGGCGACTGCACGGCGTTAGGCACCTCTCTGTGAGCTGCACCTGCTGGAGGGCGACTGCACGGCGTTAGGCACCTCTCTGTGAGCTGCGGCTGCTGGAGTCATGACTGCACGGCGTTAGGCACCTCTCTGTGAGCTGCGGCTCCTGGAGGGCGACTGCACGGCGTTAGGCACCTCTCTGTGAGCTGCACCTGCTGGAGTCATGACTGCACGGCGTTAGGCACCTTTCTGTGAGCTGCGGCTCCTGGAGGGCGACTGCACGGCGTTAGGCACCTCTCTGTGAGCTGCAGGTGCTGGAGTCATGACTGCACGGCGTTAGGCGCCTCTCTGTGAGCTGCACCTGCTGGAGGGCGACTGCACGGCGTTAGGCACCTCTCTGTGAGCTGCGGCTGCTGGAGTCATGACTGCACGGCGTTAGGCACCTCTCTGTGAGCTGCGGCTCCTGGAGGGCATGACTGCACGGCGTTAGGCACCTCTCTGTGAGCTGCGGCTCCTGGAGGGCGACTGCACGGCGTTAGGCACCTCTCTGTGAGCTGCAGGTGCTGGAGTCATGACTGCACGGCGTTAGGCACCTCTCTGTGAGCTGCAGGTGCTGGAGTCATGACTGCACGGCGTTAGGCGCCTCTCTGTGAGCTGCACCTGCTGGAGGGCGACTGCACGGCGTTAGGCACCTCTCTGTGAGCTGCAGGTGCTGGAGTCATGACTGCACGGCATTAGGCACCTCTCTGTGAGCTGCGGCTGCTGGAGTCATGACTGCACGGCGTTAGGCACCTCTCTGTGAGCTGCGGCTGCTGGAGGGCGACTGCACGGCGTTAGGCACCTCTCTGTGAGCTGCGGCTGCTGGAGTCATGACTGCACGGCGTTAGGCACCTCTCTGTGAGCATGTGGAGTCATTCCCCACCTCTCTGGGAGTCATGACTGCACGGCGTTAGGCACCTCTCCATGTGCATCCTGCTGCTGCATGGCGCCCGCAGAAATGGCCCCTCGTGGTGGGTTATTCCCGGGTAGCTGTGAGTTAAGGAGAGCACTGCCTATCCTCCGTTTGAGAAACAAGCTATGTCATGGCGGAATTTGGCATTCACCTTGAAAATAATTACTGTCATGTAGTTCGTTCTGAAAGGAGTTGTTGAAATGAAAATGTCTGGGGCCGGCAGGTGATGTGGTGGTTAAAGGCACTCGCTTCCCTCATGGCCTGTGCAGTTCGAGTCCTGAACCTAGCGGCTTGCTTTCACACTTTCCCTTTCTCTCTGTCTCTCTCTGGTCAAAATAGGAAAAAAATAATAACAAGTGGAATTAAATAAATAAGTAATTCTTTAGAAACAAGGAAAAGAAATGAAAATGCCCTAAGTGTATAATTCCAGCCTCTGGGGACCAGCAGTTAGCGTAATGGCTATGTCGCTGGACTCCCATGTAGTCGATCACGGTTCGCGTCCCGGACCCGGGGGGTTAAAATTCACGCTGGGCGCGTGTGCGTGCGTGCCCAAGATCCCGAGAGGAGAATGGAGGAGAAGGGATTGCGGCGTGACCATCCCCCCGGGGGGTGATTTCTCGCTTTCTATCTCTCTGTCTCTCTCTGTCTGTCTGGCAAGCGCACACGCCCTGTAGCAAAAAACTCTCCAAAAAAAAAAAAAAAATACAATTCCAGCCTCTGAATCTTAGAAGGGATCAAATGACACGTTGTGACTCTGAAAACACGCCTACCGTCACCTGAATGATCACGCAGTGACAGTACAGGCAGCAGGGGCGGAACGAACACACACCTCGCAGCAGACAAGCAGTGGGCTGCCCACGTCCCTGTCTGTGAACTTTGGCCCGAGAAGCTGGTAACTTCATGAGACACCACACATGTCTCCTGGCAAAGCAGATCACTAAGGCGAGAAGTGAAGCAGGAGAAGATGTCGGAAGCAACTTCTGGTGCTCACCCACCAGCGCCGTGGAGCAGAACGCCTGCGCTATGATCTTGGTCACATTGTTCACGGACGCCAAGCCTCAGTTCTTCAGCTCCAAGATGCAGAGGGTGGCCCAACAAGCAGCCTTGAACCCTGCTGCGGCGCCCTCTGGTTTCTGAAAGTCACCTTGAAAGCCACTACAGGGCTATGGAGGGAGCACGTGGGGGACACGCCAGTCCCCCTCCTAATCCCCGGTCCTTCCGGGGAAGGAGCCTCTGGGCTGCTGGATCAGTGTCCCCCAGTGTGGCTTCCGTCACAGGCCCACTCCGCCCTTACTCCACAGGCCTGCAAGTCTCACTGCGGTCCTCACATATTGTCTCAGACTTCTGGTTTTGAAGCCTCTGTCCTTGCTCTTATTACAAGAATAACTTCTTTTCCAACTTCTGTTTTGAAATATCTTCCCTATCAGAGTCAAGAAATGTGTGTATTCCTACAAAGCTTCCCTTTTCCCATCACCCCTCCCAGTTCTTCCCCACACTTGCCCTTCTGCCAGCCGTACCCCTCCCTCTTCGTTATACTATCTTCGTTATACTTCGTTATACTCTTCGTAAACTATGCAGTTTTGGCATGTGTTGTGTGTGTGTGTGTGCGTGCGCGTGTGTGTGCTTGTGTGAGTGTGCGCGTGTGTGCATGTGTGTGCATGTGTGTGAGAGAGAGAGGGAGGGAGACTCTTTTATTAAACAGAATAATTTCTGAGAAAGTACTGTATCTGTTCATGCTTGAATTTGCTCATGCTATGTGCTCAGTAAATGTATGTCCAATAGGAAAGCATTTTTCCTTTGTGGGGGGGGAAGGTTTTTGCTATAGGGCACGTGCGCTCCTTGCCAGAGAGACAGAAAGCAAAAAATCACCCCCTGGGGGGATGGCCACACCGCAATTCCTTCTCCTCCATTCTCCTCTCAGAATCTTCGGCACGCACGCACACGTGCCCGGCGTGAGCTTAAGCACCGGGTCGGGGACTCGAACCACAGTTGACTACATGGGAGTCCAGCGACATAGCCATTACACTAACTGCTGGTCCGTAAGAAAGTATTTTTACAAAAATATATACAGCAAAAATTTATGTAAAAATTACCTGGATTGAATTGTCTAGAGACTCTATTTTTTTTTTTTAAGGTTTTTACCATAGGGTATGTGTGCTCACTGTAGAGAGAGAGAAAGTGAGAAATCACCCCCAGGGGTGGGAATGGCCACACCAAACACACCTTCTCCTCCATTCTCCTGTCAGGACTTTGGGCATGCACACATACATGCCTGGTATGATTTTCAAGCCACCAGGTCTAGGATTCAAACTGCGGTCAGCCTTGTGGGAGTCCAGCTCCTTAACCACTATGCACCTGCTGGCCCCAACTATTTCAGTTTCTCAAAACTGTGGAGTGCACGCAAAATGTGAGGAACGTGCACCTTTACGCAGACGAGCCTGTAAGAACCGCCGAAATGCAACATTCTCCTTGTAGGGGCTGCCCAACACGCATCGTCGGTGATGGCATTTGGGTCAAAGAAGCCACAGGAAACTCGCTCTCCTCCCTGGAGACGGCTTCTGGGACGTCATGTGACTAGCCGGCGTCACAGATGGTCCGGCTCAGTGTGTCCTCATCTTTTCACCCAACATGCCAGACTGCAGAAATGCTCTTTGTTCAACTTCCCCGCGTGCCCAGGGGCTGCCGCGCAGTCGTGGTGGCCCTGCGCCATCTGGGCCCCTCGCTGGAGAGCCGCCCACGGGGCAGATCCGTGCTCACCGAGCTCTGGCGTCCTACAGGGTCCGCTGAGTCGGCACTCCCCGGGCTCCGATGCTGGGCTCCTCCAGGGAAGGACGGCTCTGCTTTTCTTCCAGTTGTCACAAAGTCCTTGATGAGAACAGTTTCTTTGGTTTCTGCTCCGTAATGGAAGGACTGAGCACTAATTCCTGAAGTCAGGTAAAGAGAACTAAATGTGTCCTTCCACCCTCCTAGTCTCCTAAAAAAATTAATAAAAAGAAACAAAATTGAGGCCGGCAGGTGGCATGGTGATTAAGGTGCTGGATTCCCGCATGGCTGACTGCAGTTCTAATCCCAGACCTAGGAGCTTGCTTTCTCACTTTCCCCTTCTCTCTTTCTCTCTGGTCAAATAAAAATTAATTAATTAATTAATTAATTAAATAACATAAACAATTCTTTAATAAATAAACAAACAAAAATCACAACAAAACCTCTTCCTTTGGTCAGAAAACTAAAAAATGTCAACACTTAAACCACGGCCACCACCACAACAAAGCCAGAATAAGAGAAGTCCTGTTTATCCCTCATGCTGATCAATACCTAGAAACCGGAAGGCCCAAGTCTGGCATTGCCGGGATGACTCAGCAGGGACCCCTGTCTAAACAACTCACCTCTCTCACTAAAGAGCTCTCCCCCACAGGCCCAGGGCGGCCCGGGTCCTTGTTTTGCTGTCCGCTCGTCACTGTGTGCCACCGTGTGCACATTTAAGTTCCCACATAACCCCGCGAGGTCGGTTCCAGGCCCTTATGTATTTTACTTCAGAGATGATTCTGAGAGTAACTTTAGTCGGTCTTCTTTAACATTTTTTTTCTATTTTTTGCAAGTTACATTTTTATTGTTATTATTTTTCATTGGCAAAGAATAATAACTGCAGATGTTAATGTGATGTTTTCATACTTGCAAACATTGAATAGTCAGATCACGGTGACTGGTCCACACGTCACCTCAAATAGTCAATATTTCTTGTTGCAACATCCCAAATACTCTCTCCTGCTATTCCAAAGCACCCAGTAAGTTGTCATATGCTGTCCCCCTGCAGTGTCCTGGACACTAGAATTTACTCCTCTCTGGCAGTGATTCTGTGTCAGTCGCCAGTCTCTCTGGGCCCCTCCTCCCCACTACCTTTCCAGCTTCTAGTAACTTCTCTCCTACTCTCTATTTTTATAAAACCAGCTTTTGTAGCTTCCACAGAAGAGGGGGAGCCGGCAGAACTTCTGTCTCTGCCTGTGGTTTTGCCTGTGTTGGTAACTCTGAGAAGATAGCACTGTGTTACATTTTTATGTAGGCAGGAGCTGCCGCCTCTGCGTAAGCACATTGGAGGCACGCCTTTGAACTTTCCTGCATCTGTTCGCGTTGCTCGACTTGACCCGATTTTGACTTTGGCAGGTGGAAAAAGAATGGCATTATTTTGTGTGTGATGAATAATGTAAGTAACTGGAACAGAATTAGAAATAGAATGACTGATTAAACTATTGATTACCTCCGCTGCTTAAACTAACACACCAGACAGTTTAAACCGCAGAAACCGCATTCAGATAATTAGGTCGCGAATCTGCCCTACACCCAGGGGATCACAAATACACAGCGAGCTCTCGAATGCACTGCGCCAGCCCGCACAGGGAAGGGTTTTCAGGCCAACAAAGTTCTCCCAGGGTTAGCAACAGAACGTGAGCACAGACGAGGCCAAGAACGTGTGTATTAAAAGAATGTCCTTTTCTGAATTAATACTCGAGGTTGCATGAGCGTGTTTCATTAGAATAAAGTATGGCCGTAGACAAGTTCTATTAAAGCTGCCTCCCAAGGTAGAGCTGGCAAATACAGGTCAGAGAAGAGAAGATAAAAAACTGATTCCACCTGAGGTAGCAAAAATAAAGACTCTGCTGAAGGCAGAAGTACGATTTGTAATAAAAAGGAGTCCTCGCTGGGGAATAGGCTAGAGCCACAAGGCACAGAGCACTGTGGAGCAGAGAAGCTGTGAAGGGACGGCCTGGCCCAGGGTGCCTGCCAACGTGGGGACTTCCTGCAGACGTGCGATGGAAAATGGCCAAGCTCGCACACCCAATGGGCCTGGAAGGGATTGCTGCCCATTCTCCAGTGTCCCCTGCGTTCATCATGCAGCTAATAAACTCATTTCCTTAAAACAACACCTCTTGCCTTCTTCCCCATTCTTCTGACATTCACCAAGTCGTCCTAACCTTCTCTCTGCCTCTCTCCTGTGAGTTCTCTGTTGGTAAATCCCCTTTTCATAGTTAAATGTCAAATCAAATAGCTTTTGAGCTTGCTTCTCCTTGCTTAGCTCTAACTAATAAATACGAAAGACCCCATCTGACATCCTCATAGCATCACCCTCCGATGTATCGTGTTGAAAATAAACCCACATACACTGCCTATTTACCAATAAATGGTGTTTGTCCTGTAGTCGGCTGATTAAATTTGTCCCAAGCTCTCTAGCTTAAAAGTAAGTAAAATGAAAACACAACCAACAGTTTTGATTTCTCCTCCATTCTTGACAATTTCTCTTTATGTTACTCCAATTTATGACAAAAGGAAAATCTTTATTTTTAAAAAATAGAAAAGAGCCTTCCTTTTGTCTGGAACCTTCATCCTCCAGTAATTCACCAAAATGACAAACACGAAGGGAGAGAGGAGAGGCACCCGATATATATTCTCTAGGCCTTGTAGAAAACATGGAGGGGTTCCTTTGCTACGTATTTGCAAATCTACAAGAAAGGTGATATTGTAGACATCGAGGGAATGGGAACAGTTCAAAATGGAATGCCCCACAAATGTCACCATGGCAGAACTGGAAGAGTCTATAATGTTACCCAGCATACTGTTAGCATTGTTATGAACAAATAAGTTAAGGGCAAGATTCTTGCCAAGAGAATTAATGTGCGTATGGAGCATATTAAGCATTCTAAGAGCAGAGATGGCTTCCTAAAACGTGTGAAGGAAAATGACCAGGAAAATCAGGAAGCCAAAGAGAAAGTTCCCTGGGTTTAACTGAAGCGCCAGCCTGCTCCCCCCAGAGAAGCCGCTGTGTGAGAACCAATGGAAAGGAGCCCGAGCCTCTGGAACCTCTTCCTATGAATTCATGGCATGATGGGTGTTAAAAATAAACTAATCCGTGGTCTAAAAAATGTTTGTCTTAATTGAGTGGAATTATATTCCCTCCCCAAGCTAATTTTTATTGGGCTCTAATTCATTTTGTAATAACTTTATTCAAATTTAGCATTTTTTCACTGAAAGATGTTAGGTGGGTTACACAGCAAATAAAACTCAGTTGGTTAGAAAAGAATACTCCAAATGGTCCCATTCTCTCCAAATTATTATTACTTTTTTTTGTGACAAAGGAATTTATTTATTTATTTATTTTCCCCCCAAAGGATGTGATTTTTTTTATTTTTTTTCTTTCATTTATTTATTTTTACATTTTTCCACAAACATTTACTTTACATAGCAAAAAATTTTAGCTCATACTCCATAATTCTTGACAGTTTACAAACAACCTTCAAAATTTCAAAATACTGAATTTTAGAGATAATGTTCAAAATATGTCTTATAAATTTGTATAATTTTATAACTCTATAACAACAGAAGCAGTATGGTTTCAAATATATATATATTTTTTTTTAGAGTGCAGACACTCGGTATATATTAAGTAGGGACATACAATGCCTCTCCTTCATAGCATGACTTGCTTCACTCAGCAGTAAGTTTTCCATATTCATCCACTTCCTTTCAAAAGCCAGGGTTTTGTTGTTTTTTATGGATGAATAGTATTCCATTGAGTATATGTGCCACAGTTTTTCTAACCATTCATCAGATCGTGGGCATTTAGGTTGTTTCCATGACTTAGCAATCGTGAAAAGTGCCGCAATAAACATCGATGTGCAAGCACTTTTTCGATTAAGTATTCTTCTGTCCTTCGGGTAGATACCAAGGAGTGGGATTGCTGGATCATATGGTAGTTCTATTTGTAGATTTTGGAGGAATCTCCAAATTGTTCTCCACAGTGGTTGGACCAATTTACAATCCCACCAGCAGTGTAAGAGAGTTCCCTTTTCACCACACCCCCTCCAGCACTTATCATTTTTTGTTTTTTTAATCTTAGACATTCTGACTGGGGTTAGGTGATACCTCATTGTTGTTTTGATCTGCATTTCTCTTACAATGAGGGATGTTGAGCATTTTTTCATATGCCTTTTAGCTATTCGTATGTCATCTTTAGAGAGTAGTTTTTTCAACTCATTCTCCCATCTTTTAATAGGATTGATTGTCTTTTTCCGAAACAGCTGCTTGAGTTCCTTGTGAATTTTGGTTATCAGTCCCTTGTCTGATGCATAGTTTACAAAAATATTTTCCCATTCTGAGGGCTGTCTGTTCACACTAATCACTGTGTCTTTTGCCATGCAGAAACTTCTTAGTCTGATGTAATCCCACTTGTCTATTTTAGGGATCATAGACTGTGCATTGGGAGTCTTATTTAAGAAGTTTTTCTCTTCCCCAATGTCTCCCACATTTTCCCCCGGTGTTTTCCAGGAGCAGTTTTATAGTTTGAGGTCTTAGATTTAGATCTTTGATCCACCTTGACTTTATTTTTGTCAGAGGTGAGAGGTAGGGGTTCAGATTCATCTTTCTGCAAGTGGAGATCCAGTTTTGCCAGCACCATTTGCTGAAAAGGTTTTCCTTTTCCCACTGAATTGACTGGTACCCCTTGTCAAAAATCAGTTGGCTGTATGTTTGAGCATTCATTTCTGGGGACTCTATTCTGTTCCATTGGTCCACCTGTCTGTTCCTATGCCAGTACCATACTGTTTTGATTACCACAGCTTTGTAGTATATTTTTGGGTCAGGTAGTGAGATGCTGCCCACTCCACTCTTCTTGTGCAGAACTTCTTTGGCAATACGGGGTCTTATATGATTCCAGACAAACTTTATGATTGACTTTCCTAGATCTGTGAAGAATGTGTCTGGTACTTTGATTGGCATTGCATTAAATAGGTAGATTAATTTGGGTAAAATTGCCATTTTGATTATATTAATTCTTCCAATCCAGGAACATGGGATGTCCTTCCACTTTTTTGTGTCAATTGCAATTTCTTTTTTTATCTTCTCATAGTTTTCCTTGTGGAGGTCTTTAACTTCTTTAGTTAGATTTATCCCTAAGTATCTTATACTTTTTGTGGCTATGGTAAATGGAACAACTATTTTCAGTTCTATCTCAGTCTGCCTGTTGTTCGTATACAGAAATGCTATAGATTTCTGGATATTAATTTTGTAACCTGCAACGTTACTGTAATCATGTATTACTTCCAGAAATTTTTTTATGGAAACCATTGGGTCTTCTATGTATACAATCATGTCATCTGCAAATAGAGAGAGTTTCACCTCTTCTTTTCCTATTTGAATGCCTTTTATTTTTTCCTCTTTTCTGATTGCAATGGCCAAGACTTCTAGTACTATATTGAAGAGGAGTGGAGAAAGTGGACATCCTTGTCTTGTACCCATTTTTAGTGGAAAAGCTTTCAGCTTTTCTGCATTGAGGATGATGTTTGCTCTGGGTTTTTCATAGATAGCTTTTATTGTGTTGAGAAATGACCCTTCTATGCCAATTTTGCTGAGAGTCTTGATCTGAAGGGATGTTGTATCTTATCAAATGTTTTTCTGCATCAATTGATATGACCATGTGGTTTTTATCTTTCTTCTTATTAATATGGTGTATTACATTTATGGTTTTGCGTATGTTGAACCAACCTTGCATTCCTGGGATAAAGCCTACCTGATCGTGATGTATAATCTTTTTTATAAGTTGTTGTATACGATTTGCTAGTACCTTGTTGAGAATCTTTGCATCTATATTTATCAGGGATATTGGGCTATAGTTTTCCTTCCTTGTCCTGTCCTTATCTGTTTTAAGGATAAGGGTGATAGAGGCTTCATAGAATGAATTAGGGAGAGATTCACCCTTTTGGATATTTAGAAATAACTTGAGCAGAATGGGGGTTAACTCTTCTTTGAAAGTTTTGTAGAATTCAGAGGTGAATCCATCAGGGCCAGGGCTTTTCTTTGTTGGGAGGTTATTTATAACTGATTTGATCTCCTGGCTTGTTATGGACCTATTCAGACTTTCTATATCCTCCTGGCTCAATCTAGGTAGATTATACATGTCCAGGAATTTGTCCATCTCATCCAAATTATCTTGTTTCTTGGCATACAGATGCTCATAGTACCCTCTAATAATGTTTTTAATTTCTATTATGTCTGTTGTTATTTTGCCTGCTTCATTGCAGATCTGATTCACCTGGTTCTTTTCTCTCTTCTTCTTAATAAGTCTCGCTAGTGGAGTATCAATTTTGTTTATCTTTTCAAAGAACCAGCTTTTACTTTCATTTATTTTCTGTATAGTTCATTTATTTTCTATGTCATTTATTTCTGCTCGTATCTTTATTATTTCCTTTCTCCTGGAGTTTTTTGGATCTTTTTGCTGTTGCTTTTCCAATTCTGTGAGGCATGATGTTAGGCGATCCACTTGCCTTCTTTCCATGTTCCTCTTATGTGCACTAATTGCTATGAACTTCCCTCTTATGACTGCTTTAGCAGTGTCCCAAAGATTATGGAAACTCGTGTCCTCATTGTCATTGGCTTCCATGAACCTTTTGATTTCAGTCTTTATTTCTTCAGTAGTTGTGGAGTCATTCAGGAGTAGGTTATTAAGTTTCCATGTATTTGAGTATTTTTGAGGATTTCTCTTGAAATTAAACTCAAGTTTAATTCCATCATGGTCAGTGAAGATGCTGGGTATAGTTTCTATGCTTTTGAATCTGTAGAGGCTTGCTTTGTGCCCAATAATGTGGTCAATCTTCGAGAATGTTCCATGTGGCGGTGAGAAAAAAGTGTATCTCGAGGTTTTAGGATGGAAAGTTCTATAGATGTCTGTTAAGTCCATTTGATTTATGATATCATTTAGATCTTTTATCTCTTTACCTATTTTTTGTCTAGATGATCTATCCAGGGGGGATAGTGCAGTGTTGAGGTCTCCAACAATTAGTGTGTTGCAGTCTATCTCCCTTTTTAGATCTAGCAGTCTTTCCTTCACATATTTGGGTGCTCTGTGTTAGGCGCATAGATATTAATAAGCATTATATCTTCTTGATCGATTGATCCTTTTACTACAATATAGTGCTCTTCTTTGTCTCTTCGAACAGTTTTTGTTTTAAAACCTATTTTGTCAGAGATTAGTATTGTGACTCCAGCTCTTTTTTGGTTCCCATTTGCATGGAAAATCTTTTTCCAACACTTCACTTTCAGTCTATGTATATCTTTATCCATGAAGTGGGTTTCCTGTAGGCAACAGATAGAGGGTTTTTGTTTTTTAACCCATTCAACCAGTCTGTGTCTCTTGATTGGAGAATTTAATCCATTAACATTCAATGTTATTATCGATGTTAATGGATCTGTCCCGACGTTTAAGTTGGTCATTGTCTTAGTTGCCTCTTATTCTTTTGTTTCTGGCTGTTACTTCTTTAGTTTTCCTGGAACAGTACTTTCTTCAGGGTTTCATGGAGAGCTGGCCTGGTGCTGGCAAATTGTTTCAGGTTTTGTTTGAGAAGATTTTAATCTTTTTTTCCCATACGAAGGATAATCTTGCAGGATACAATAATCTTGGTTGAAATTGTTTCTCTCTTAACACTTTCAGTACATCTTCCCATTCTTTCCTTGCTTGCATTGTTTCCATTGAGAAGTCCGGTGTTAGCCTGATGGGGTGACCTTTGTAAGTCACTTGTCGTTTCTCTCTTGCCAATTTTAGTATCTTATCTTTATCTGTGGTCTTAGCCAGTCTGGCTATGATATGCCTTGGGGAAGATCTTCTTGGGTTGATTCTATTTGGTGTCCTTTGTATTTCTTGGGTCTGGATGTTTGAGTGCCTCTCTATGCTTAGGAAATTTTCTTCCAAGATTTCATGGAATAGGTTTTCCATGTTCTTATTAGTTTCTTCACCTTCTGGGATACCAATTATTCAGATGTTAGGACGTCTAATGGAATCTAGTAATTCTCATATGTTATCTTCATGTTTTTTTCTATCTTTTTGGTGGTTTTCTCTAGGTCAGAAGTTTTATCTTCTACATCAGAGATTTGACCTTCAGCATGGTCTAATCGACTTTTAATACTTTCGAGAGAGTTTTTGGTTTCCTGTATTTCAGACTTCACCTCTAATAGTTCCATCTTATTCTTCCTTAGCATTTCTTCCTTCATATCGTTGAAGGACTTTCTCATCTCCTGTAGTTCATTGTCTTTTTTTCTGTTCCAGCTCATAGTACTTGGTCAACATGAATGTTCTAAACTCTATCTCGGACATTTTGGTAACGTCCTCTATTTTTTCAAGAAAAGAAAGGGAGTTACTGCGTTCCTTTGATGGAGACATATTTCCTGCTTTATTCAGGCCTGAGGTTCTTCTATTTCTAACCATTGGGAGATGTGTTCCCTTTGAAACCTTTTATGAGAATGTTTCTTCGAATATGAGCAAGTGTGTTTCCTTTCTGATGTGGAATGGAGACAGCCAAAGTCTCTCTTCAATTGTGTTTAGTAATGTAATCCAAGAAAAAGTATTCTCTTCAGGTGTCCAAAGAAATGTATCTCCTTCTTCCCAGGTGGTTCAGTGAAATGGAGGATTCTAGAGAGTCTTAAAATGCTAGAATGTTTCAGAATTGTAATTCTAGACCTATCTAGACAGTCAGGGATGGTGAAGATAAAGGAAGTGAGGACTGGATAAGTGGGAAGAAAATAATCCTAGAATAAAGAAAAAGTCGCACAGTAGCGCGGCGTGCGATTTCGCCAGGGGTTGAAAGCTGGGAGTGTGGTGTGGTGGAACTGAGGGCGTTCCTATGTGTTAATCAGAAGAGAGAAATTTACAAATGAAAGACGTGGGTAAGGGGACAGAAAAAGAAAGGGGAAAGGAAAAAAAGTGTACCTGGCTGAAAGAGGGGTGTCTGGCTTGGGGGTCCCGGGGCTGGAGCTACTGGGGGCAGTCCTCCCTCCAAGATCCTGGCCCAGGGGTCGAAAGATGGGAGTGTGGTGTCCATTCTCTCCAAATTAAATAGAAAAAAATTCAGTGCAAACGTTCCCTACATAAAGCATTTCCTATTATTATGATGGGGCATCATTCATTGATGTAACAAACATTCACTGAGAATCTACTAAGTATCAGACATTATCCTACAGGTGGTACTGCAGTGCCCAACAGAGACCTTTCCCTGAGACAAGTCAACTCTTGCTCTGTTGTGGTGTCTAATGAGATCTAGAGAAGCCGTGACCCTCCCATGGTTTGAAAATAAATGGCAAAACCACCTTGGGTACTACAGGAGCCTTCACGCAATGCCTGACCACGAACTTTGAAAGCGGGAGTTTATAGCATTAAATCTGATTAAATTGTATTTAAGTTTTCTCTATTTATTTTCTCTCACAAGTCCTTTGTGAAGAAGAGGTTGGGTAAGAGGTGAGTGAATTTAATTGTCCACACGCGTAAACGATCCAGCCGTCCAGAGCGGGCTTCCTCTCCCTAGTGGTGGTGGTGGCACCTGCAGGGCCTCCTGCCTGTCCTTACTTGCTAGTCGTGGTGCTCGTGTCCGAGTCGGAGGCTAAAGCCCAGTCACGGTGTGGCCTTGTGAGGGGTTCAGGCCACGAGCGTGGCACCTCCTGAAAGAGGTCAGGACCCCTGTGAAACAGACCGTGGAGCGTGCTGTCCCTTCCGTGTCGGGACAGAGGGAGAAAGTGCCCTGTCACCGGGAAGCAGGCCCGCACCAGGCCCGGATCTGCCGGCTCTGCATCTCGGACTTGCTGGCCACAAGGACTTGGGGAGAGAAGTCCGTGCTGTCTCTATAACCCACCCAGCCCGGCTGCTCGGCAGCCTGAGAGGGTTAAGGCGTTATTATTCCAGGCAAGCACAGAGACTTACTCACTGGGTAATGAAGTCAAATTGAATCAAGCAACTAGTGAGGGCGTTCTTCACCCTGGATTGTGTTTTTAGGCACAATTTACCATGAAGAGTGGATTGTCTGGCAATTGTTGACGGGACTCTGAATATGATACCCCCACACCTGTCTCTCGCCCCCCACTTCCCTCCTCCTGCCCTCAGACCTCACCTGAAGAAAAACACTCACGCGGAGTGAGTGTCCGAGTGAGGCTCTGCCCCAGCCCTGCGCCTCCTGGCTAGAATATGACAGCAATGATGTCCTCTCACATCTGGGACGGGAGGGACCAGGGCATCCGGCTCACTGCCACCCTCCTCCTACACCTGAGTTTCTCCACCGGCCCTCCCACTTCAGCTGGCCGGGGCTCACAGGCCTCGCTGCCCTGCGGCCTCCCTGCAGCCTCCCTGTGACCTCCCTGCGGCCTCCCTGCTGCTGAAGCCAGCCTGCACTCCCGTCAGGGATTTCTCTGCTGAGTTATTACAAGTGTTTCCCAAACATTGTCTTCCCACGTCCCACTCATTGCCTGCCCTGGAGCTAGAATGGTCTCTTTCAGATGACAAGACTTCTGTTACTTCCACTGCTTAAACCCTTGGACTGGGCCAGCAGGGGGCACGGAGGTTATCACCTTGGAGCCCACAGGGTTGCCTGTGCAGTGGAGGTGGATTAACAGCTTGAGAAACACGCCTAGTGCATGTGCACGCATGCCCAAAACCCCGGGAGGAGAGGGAATGGTGGGGCGGCTACTCCCCCTGGGGAGTGATTCTCACTTTCCTTCTTTCTCTCTGGAAAGTTCGTGCATCGTCTTTGAGAAAAAAATTCTTACCACCAAGTTCATTGCACTGTGTAGGGGATGGAAAAAGTGATCATAAAAACATTCACAGAAGGGATCAGCAGATGGTATACTGGTTAGATCCTTGGACTCCCACGTAGCCGACCTTGGTTCAAGTCCTGGACCCAGCGGCTTAAAACTCACACTGGGCACATGTGTGTGCATGCCTGAAATCCCGAGAGGAGAGTGGAGGAGAAGGGACAGCAGCATGGCCATCCCGCCTCAGTGGTGACTTCTTACTTTCTGTCTCTCTGTCTCTCTGTCTTTCCGGTGAGCGCATGGGATCTATAGCAAAAATCTCTCTTAAAAAAAAACAGGAAATGTGACATCCCAGGGCTGGCTCAGCAGATCTATGGGAGCGTCTCGTAATGGGACAGCTGGTCTCCATTGTGTAGAGTCCTTGGTCCTTTAGGGCCAGACCTCTAAGATGAGAGACCTGTCCTGAGACACAGACTGAAGACCTGCAACACTTGTAAGGTAGGAAAAGAGAAGCTTTAATCGGAAAGGGAAGGGTTTCTAATAGGAAAGGCAGCAGGCTGGGAAGGCCGCGGCTCCGGGCCCGGGCTCAGGAGGTGCATTTATTCCTGGAGTTGAGGCTGAACACCTAACAGGGAAGAGCGGTCACAGTCGCCTCCTCTGCTTGAATTGGCAGGCTTTTGTCTGCACTGCGGATCTCTCACAGGGGAGGAACTCCGCGGCCTACCCTGCGAGCTCGGTGTGGACTGGGGGTGGGAGCACACTTATTTGGGTGAACTGCCCGATCAGCTTCTTGTCCCGATGGGAATCAGGACACTGCCCAAAATGCCTTGTACTTTCGAGGAACGAAAAGAGGGAAGTTTTTGACCAGCCCCATGGGTCTTCCTCAGGTACTAAAGAAGGAAAATGGGATCTGCTTCGCCTCATGTCGCCCAGGTGAGGGGGCCGTATGGGGGTCACAGGGTGAGCCCAGGAGAGGGGGCCGTATGGGGGTCACAGGGTGAGCCCAGGAGAGGGGGCCGTATGGGGGTCACAGGTGAGCCCAGGTGAGGGGGCCGTATGGGGGTCACAGGGTGAGCCCAGGTGAGGGGGCCGTATGGGGGTCACAGGGTGAGCCCAGGAGAGGGGGCCGTATGGGGGTCACAGGGTGAGCCCAGGTGAGGGGGACGTATGGAGGTCACAGGGTGAGCCTGGCTGAGGGGCCTGTGTTTGTCTCTGTCTGTAATTTTCATGACAATTTTTAAATAAAACTTTAAAAATAACAAAAGGTAATGTGATATCACATTAAAGACTAGCATCATTGCTATTAGCAATGTAAAGGGGACCAGCAGTTGGCATAATGGCTATGTTGCTGGACTACCATGTAGTTGACCACAGTTCGAGTCCTGGACCTGGTGGCTTAAACTCATGCCGGGCACATGTGCGTGCATGCCCAAGATCCCAAGAGGTGAATGGAGGAGAAGGGGTTGCAGCATGGCCATCCCCCCTGGGGGTGATTTCTCACTTTCAGCCTCTCTGTCTTTCTCTGTCTTTCTGGGGAGGGCACGTGCCCTATAGCAAAAATCTCTTAAAAAAAAAAGAAAATAAATGTAAAGGATTGGGGCCAGCAGGTAGCATAGTGATTAAGGGCTAGATTCCACATGACTGGCTACGGTTCAAGTCCCAGACCCAGAAACTTTACACTGATGCCTGGCACACATGTGCATACCTCCCTAAAGACCCTAGAGGAGAAGGGATTGTGGTGTGGCCATCCCCCCTAGGGGGTGGTTTCTCACTCTACCTCTGTCTCTGTGTAAGCACAGCACCCTATAGCAAATATCTCTCTAAAAAAAAAGAAATTTATAATATCATTGTATAGGGGCCGGCAGGTGGCATGGTGGTTAAAGGCACTAGACTCCTACATGGCTAACCACGGTTCGAGTCTCAGACCTGGTGGCTTGCTTTCTCACTTTTCCTCTTTCTGTCTCTTTCTCTCTTTCTCACTCTGTCCCTCTCTGGTAAAATTAAAATAAATAAATAAAGTTAAATAAAATAAATCTAAAATAAAATCATTGTATCATTTTTTTCTCATTGTTATATAATAGCATATAATTCAAAGTGATAGAATTATTCTTATTTTATAATATGTTAAAAGAAAAATAAATGAATTTAACAGAGGAAAGTTTTAATTGAGTAAATTTTAACACAATTTAGGTTGGGCAGTTGTCCCCGGACTCCCAGACAACTACGTCTAGCCCTCTAGTCAACTCAGCATTTAAGTTTCGGGAAAAGGAAGTGCCACGTACAGTCGTGGGAATGTGTGTGCAGAAAGGAAAGGGGAGGGGTGCGGTCGGGGACACTTGGGCTGGCTATGTTCTGAGGTCGGTCTGCAGTGACCAGGCGTAAAAGGCGGTGCCTGTGATTGGCTGAAGCCCTGGGATGGGCTGTCACCTAGCAACCAGCTGGGAAAAGCAGCCTAGCAGGTCCGCTTTAGCTTTCCCTTAGCACAGCAACCCAAGCCCAGTGTGGAACTACAGCAGCCGTTTTAGGCCAAAATAGCTTAATTTAACAAAGACAGTAAAAAGACACACACTTACACATATCTGAGAAGTAGTTTGTATTATCTTTGTCTCACGGTTGGTCCTCGTGAGCTGTGGGAGAGCAGGGGCTGCGTCCTTCCTCTGTCCCCAAGAACTAGGACAACACCTGCTGTAAGTGTTGACAGTCGGCCGGCCCGCACCGTGGTTAGGAGCCAGTTCCCAATGGCCGACGCTGCAGTATCCTAGCCCTGGCAGCTGGAGAAACACACAAGACACACACGCATGTGTACACATGTGCACGCCCCAAATCCTGGAGGGTGGGGAAATGGAGCCGGGGTCGCAGCGTGACCAGGCCCCACGTGGAATGCTTTCTCCCTCGCTGTTGTCCTGCCTTTCCCTGGTGAGCACGTGCACTCTGGCGATTAAATAAGTCCATTTGTCCATTACGTGAATGAATTCATTAGGCAAGACGATAATTTATATCACTGATATTATGCTTATTTGTTTTTTGTTTTGTTTTTAAATTTTAGTTTTTAAATGTGCTCACTGGAAACAGGGTGGAGGGTGGCTGGGCAGGGAGAGGGCGTGAGATGCATGGTCACCGTCACCATCACCGTCCAACGCTGAAGAGTGGACACAGGGATTTTGAACTATTAGTAATGGGTAGCAGGATCAGCAAATAGCATAATGGTTACATTGTTGGACTCCCAAGTAGTCGACTGCAATTCAAGTCCCAGACCGGGATACTAAAAACTCACACTGGGCGCATGTGCATTCATACCCAAAATCCCAAGAGAAAAGTGGAAGGGAAGGGATTGCAGTATGGCCATCTCTCTGGGGGGTGATTTCTCAATTTCGATCTCTTTGTCTCTGTCTCTGTCCCTCCAGTGAGCATATATGCCCTATGCCAAAAAATCTCTCTTAAAAAAAATTGGTTGCATCATATCTTGTGTACCTTATTTATTTAACAAATACTATCAATACAAATGAACTCTATATTAAGCATTGTTTTAGATGCCGTTTACCCAACAATTACAGAAGAAAGAAGACACCGCTGTCTGGCTCATGAATTATAAATGACATTAGAAAGGAGACTAATATTTAAAACAAGTAAAACGAAAACATTTTCCTGATAGTGAAAGTGTTGTGCTGTAGTAAGAGAAAGTAAAACACAGAAAAGTGATAGTGATGTGGCAGGGAACGGCAATTTTAAATACAGTATTAAGAAAATGACTCCCTCGGGGCCAACGGTAACGTGGCGGTGAAGGCTCTGGACTCCCACATGGTCAACTGCAGTCGGAGTTCCAGACCTGGTGGTTTGCTTTCACACTTTCCCTCTCTCTTTCTCTCTGGTGAGTGTGCATGCCCTATAGCAACTTTAAAATAACAGTAATAATAAATAAAATTTTAAAAAGAGACAATGACCCACTGATGTGAAGATACTTGAACTAAAACTGAAGGAAGTTAGAGATTAAGCTTTGAGACTATTTGGGTTGAAAAATTTTAAGCCAAGGGATTGGCAGATGCACAGGGTCTGAGGTATAAATCCGCTGGCTTTTTGAAGCTCACTGGGGTGTGTATGTGGCCGGAACAGAGCACCCAGGAGGAGAATGGAGCCGGGACAGAGTCCCAGAGGCCGTGTGAGAACTGCAGAGGTTGAAAGTCTCCCAAGAGCCTTCGGGACTGGAAAGGGCCCACCGAGTGTCCCTGTGGCTCCTGGCCCTGGGCGGTGCAGAGTGACCCCGAGGCTTACAGGAGGCTCATTAGCTCCCCAGAGCTCCCGAGTTCTGGCCCCTCATCCTCCCTTCTTCCCACGGAGCTGGCCCTGTGAGCTCACCACAATGGCTGCTTTTGTTTTTCTAAGTCTCTGCCTGCAGATACGGAGATACAGACCCTCTCTGGGTGACTCTGGAACAGCGACACACATCCGAATATGTGGCGGGTCGGAGAGGTCAGATATGACAACCAGAGACAGGGACAGAATAGGCCAGAGCCTGTGAAAGACCGACGGGCATCCTGCCCCAGAATGGCCCTAATCCACCACCATAATCCCTGGCCTTCCTTCAGTCCCAGTTAAAGCCCCCGACCCCTACCCCTCAGGATCGATGCCACTCTCCACATCCGGGCCTTTTCCACCTTTGGAAAGTGAATAAATTCTTTTCTACCCTTTTCTCTCTGAGTCTGTGAATCCTCTCATAGCCCACAACCTAAGCCATCCTAACGTACTGTAGAGCTTATCCTAACAAAAACTATAGTTTACTCACAAAATTACATATAAACCAAGGAGGGGTTTGAGCACTGAGATAAAATAAACAGACTTTCAACATTTTACTTTTTTTTGGAGAGAAATTTTGCTATAGGGCGTGTGCGCAGAAAGCAAGAAATCACCCCCCAGGGGGAATGACCAGGCCACAATCCCTTCTCCTCCATTCTCCTCTCCAGATTTTGGGGACACACACACACATACACGAACACACATGCCTGCTTTGAGTTTTAAGCCACTGGGCCTGAGACTTGAACTGTGGTCGACTCTGTGGGAGTCCAGCCACATAACCATTACGCCATCTGCTGGTCCCGGACTTTCAGCATTTTATAAATCCAATTGCAGTTGCTGGGTTGACTGGGAAAACCAGCTGAAGAGTGAGCGGTGGCTGGAGAAGGAGTGTCAGTCAGAGACGGCGCGGAAGGCTTTCTCACAGCCGTATTCACGGAGCCATGGACTGGCGCTGAGCGGTAACCTGGGCAGGAGAGAAAGTTTTCAGATGCTGCTTCCAAGACTCACCTGAGCGTCTGGACCCTGGCCCTTGCTGCTCACGGAGATGGTAGGGCCGGCACCATTTCAGACATGCAATCGCAAACACACTGGGGGAGGATCTTAGGACGTAAATGCAGAGGAGGCAGAGCCGCCGACTAGTCAGATACAATAACCCACCCAATACTCGCCGCACATTTTCTATAAAACACAGTATAAATACAAAAACATTTTGAGCTTGCACATCTTCCCTTTCCCTTGGGGTGTGAAAACTCTCTGTGACACCCTCATTCTTTGTTAACGACCACCCACACAGCCAGTTTGGCTACCCCTTCACTGTCGCTCCTTCCTCTGGTCTGTCATGAGACGTATTTTATCAAATGCCGCGAAGGTGTGTTCTGCGAAGTGATGCTAATTAGCCGAGACTCTCCATCACACTCCAAAGGCAAGCAGAAACCTTTTCCACGAAAGTGATCCTCACCTCATTGAATATGCTCTTTAATTAATGTTCCATTAACTGGCTGACAATAACTCGTGAGCTGAGTGAACAGACCTGGATGTAATTAAACATTTATTAAGTGGCCTGCGTCCCTATTACAATTACGGCCTATCTCCCCTGCACAGAAGTTGGGGCTGGATAGGGAGAGGGAAAAAGAGCACAGAGCGACAGCTACCTGTGTCATCCACTTCTACTTCCGCAAACAGCACTTACTTAACAGGGTGCAAAGTCAGCTCATGGGATTCTTATAGCGCAGGGGCTGGGGACCGCCTGTCCATTCTAACGGTGTTTACTAGGCGGCCTAACGTTCTCTCTAGGGCTAGCAAAGACTCAGTGGAAGACAGAGATGCAGGCACAGCGCGAGTGAACCGGTAAGCAGCTCTGCGTGTCAGAAACGGAAATTCAGACCTGGCACAGTGATCCTGAAGCCACGGAGGGCCAGAGTTCAGCTCTCGGGCACCGGGAACACACCGGCATGCCTCTGGTGCACCAGCAGTACTGGTCAGCGGAGGCTGGGGAACATCTCGGCCGTCAAGGCTCTCTCTCTCTCAGTGAATTAATAAACTTCAAAAAAAGAAATGAAAAAAAAATCAGGTCATAAAATCAACCTAACAGTCTCTTACTGAGATGATTCAGATTTTTCAACAGAAAGTCTCCTCCCTCTTTATTTTGCTGCTACACAATATGTTAATATTAGGATAAAAGGGATTGTATTTTGCCACATGGAACCAGAAGCATTTTTTCCCTCAGATATTAGTGTTTTTCATTCCTGTATAAACCTTCACTTTCTTTTCTTTTCCTTTTCCTAAAGTTACTTATTTTTAAAGATTTATTTACATTTAATCACGTCTTTACAGTATACATTTCTTTTTCAAACACAAATACCATGCATGTCAGTCAAGACAAAGATATTACTATATACATTATCATCAGCAGATAGCCTCTCATGTTTTTGTCAATTAAGCATACTTTTACCAGTTTTTTCCATCCCCTTTCCCCTCTCTCCCTCCCTTACTAAGCTTCTTCCCCCCACATTTTGATTTACAAAAGATCTTAAACTAAAGGTATTCACAAAGCTAGAATCTAGTGACAATTGCAGTGTAATTTTCTTCTGAAACTTTTCTCTCTCCATTTGCCTTCACTATAAAGAGGCATAAACTTATTTGCAAAAAAAATTAGGTTAATCCCAGTTTGGTCTGTCATTTGCACAAAGCCCCAGAAGAACTCAATTTGTGATGCAAGGCAACAGATACTATTATATTATTGAACTTACACAAATAACCATTCTGCCACAAAATAAGAATGCTCACAAATATTTTCCAATTGCAAAGGGGCCAGGAAGGGAGAAAAGTTTATGTTTCAATTACAAAAATTCTTTTTTTTTAAACAAATTGCTGGACCTATCAACAACTCAAAAGAAAACAAAAAAACCTTAAATCTGGAAGACAAAGCGTAGAAGAAAATCAGTCATGTTTTAGAAAAAAGTCACGGAATTCTATTTTATTTCCAGTTCAGTCACGTGTAATCTCTCTTTTGTTAAATATACAGTGTTACTGTGGTCTGACCTTTCTGTTAACATTCAACATTATTATTGATGTTTCAGAACTTGCCCCTACCATTAAGCTGGCCTTTTTCTTTTTTTTTCTTTTTTTTGGAGAGGGTTTTTTTTTTTTTTTTTTTTTTTTTTTTTTCCCACTATAGGGTGCGTGCGCTCACCAGAAAGACAGAGATAGACAGAGAGACAGAAAGCGAGAAATCCCCCCCAGAGGGGATGGCCACGCCGCAATCCCTTCTCCTCCATTCTCCTCTCAGGATTTTGGGGACGCATGCACACGCACCCGGTGTAGGTTTAAGCCACCGGGTCCGGGACACGAACTGCGGTCGACTACATGGGAGTCCAGCGACATGGCCGTTATGCTAACTGCTGGTCCCAAGCTGGCCTTTTTCTTGGTCATGTTTTGTTCTCTTATATGTTTGTCTGTCTTTAGTTTCCTGGTATAGCGCTCCCTTCAGAACCTCTCGAAGAGATGGTCTGGTGTTGGTAAATTCTTTCAGGTTTGTTTAACTGAGAAGGTTTTTATCTTTTTTCCCATATGAAGGATAATCTTGCTGGATAGAATATTTTGGGTTGAAATTGTTTTTCACTTAACGCTTTGAATATATTTTCCCATTCTTTCCTTGTTTGTATTGTTTCTGTCGAGAGGTCCGATGTTAGTCTAATGGGATATCCTTTGAAAGTAACTTGATGTTTCTCTCTTGCCAATTTTAGTATCTTGTCTCTGTCTGTGGTTTGGGTAAACCTGGCTATGATGCGCCTTGGAGAAGATCTTCTTGGGTTGATTCTGTGTGGGGTCCTTTGTATTTCCTGAGTCTGGATATTCGAGTGTCTCTCTAGGTTTGGAAAGTCTTCTTCTGGGATTTCATGGGATAGATTATCAATGCCCTGATTAGTGTCTTCACCTGGGATATCAATTTCCTGGATGTTTGGGCGTCTAATGGTATCTAGTATTACTTGTATATATTCTCATTTTGGGGGGTAATTTTCTCAGTCTTTTTGGTAAATATTTCTATGTCAGAGGTTCTATCTTCTACATCTGAGATTTGATCTTCTGCATGGTCTAATCTGCTTTTAATACTTTCAAGGGAAGTTTTGATTTCCTGTATTACAGCCTTCATCTCTAACAGTTCCATGTGATTCTTTTTTATGTTGTGTATTTCCTCTTTTAGATTGTGGAAGAACTTCCTCACCTCCTGGAACTTGTTCTCTCCTTTCTCCTGCATTTTCTGGAGGTCATTGTCTCTCTTTTCTTGCATCTCTGTTCGCTTTGTCACTATGAATATCCTAAATTCTTTATCTGACATCTCCACGAGTTCCATTGTATTGTCTGTGGATGATGAAGGGCTGTTCTTTCCCCTTGGGGGAGAGATATTTTCTCGATTTCCCGTATTTCTTGTGCCTCTGAGGTGGTGGTTTCTGGCCATCTAATGGATTCTACGTTACTTCCTACTTTCTGCCTTTTCTCTGGGTGTTGGGCTGGAAGGAGGGGTTTAGGGCAGAGGCTTTCTAGTTAAAGGGGCAGGAAAAGCCCAGGATGCACAGGGCTCCTGGCTTTTCGCTGGGTGTTGGGCCCTAAACTTTCATTTGCTGATTCCTCATTCGTTTGTTCTTTTCTCTTTTTTTTTTTTCTTTTGGAGAAGGCTACTGAAAGTGTCAAAAATACTTTTATATAACTATGAGTTCCACATTATTTTGTCTCATACATATACTGAAAATATGATTGCACTTACAGTAATGAAACTCAAAGACCTACATCCTCAGATCGCTCTACTGCTAGAGTTATAAGCATATTCTCTTTCCTAAATATTGCCATGAAACCTGGCCTACCATTAGATTTGATGGATTTTGGCACTTTTCACTAATGAGGATCTTAATAGAAGGAGGTACAGAATTTTATTTCGAGGCCTCTAAGAATCAATAAATTAAGTTTTCATTTTATCTATTTGCACAAATTAAGTCATTGATTTCACTCTTGAGAATACAGCTGTTTCTATTTATGGCGAGTCTGGATTCTGAAAATGCTCTAAATTATAAAGGAAGGGTTTATATAAACTTTGACTTTCTATTTAAAAGAAAAAGAATCATGAGAAATGATAACTCAAATCCTGTTGGGAAACTCAGAAAAGGACTGCAGCATAACCTTGATCCGGATGCCCTCCTACGGGCCCATACCCACTGCCTAGTGACGAGCAAGCATGCTCCCTGGGCTTACTGAGGGGACACTTCTCCTTTCTCAATTACATGCTAAGAGAAGCTGTCAGCTAGGGGAGTAAGAGAAAACTCAGAACTCACGTGGAAGGAAGGGGTAGTCTCGTTGCAAGGCCTGTGTACACACGTTTGAAAGATCGAGTACCAGGGACAGAATTATTGAACACATATAACTGACTGAAAACTCAACCTCATAGAGCAAAGCGAGGTGTCCCAGCTGGGGATGAGGGCGTGCAACATCATTAACATGCTGACAATGTCCTGCTCTGTCTCTAGCCTATTTTTCTATGGAAATTTTCATGTATGCTATAGTCTGCTTGATATGTTTGTCCTCAGGCCTCAACATAGTCAAAATAAACCAAAGTCCCTTACAGTTTCTCGTGCTACATTGCCTGACCTCACTTAGGGTCCCAGCCTTGGTGACTTGCTTTCTCACTTTCTTTCTTTCTCTAATTCTGTCCTTCTCTGGTCAAATTAAAACAAACAAACAAACAAACAAATAAAGTTAAATAAAATAATTATTAAAAAAAAAAAAAAAAAAAGAACCACACTGGGAGTGTGTGTGTGCATGCCCAAAATCCTGAGAGGAGAATGAAGGAGAAAGGATTGCAGCATGACCATCCCCCCAGGGGGTGATTTCTCACCTTCTGTCTCTTCATCTCTCTCCCTCTCTATTTCTCTCTCTCTAGTAAGCACATGTGCCCTATAGCAAAAATCTCTCTCATAAGAAATAAAAAAACCTTACTGTTTACATTCAATCATAAAATTTTGTGAAACATGGTATAAAATACAATATCTTGAATTGCCGTGCCTCTCTCCACTGCCCCACTGTTGGCCAGACCATCATCGGCTCTAGTCTGGACCACTGCTACAAATCCAGGCACAAGCATCTGAGTCAGAGACACTGCCGGTGTGAGATACCCTCCTTCTATGAACAGAGAGGTAAGTAAATGATGAATAAAATTTAGACACAGTTTGAACAGTACAGAGAGCAAACATGACAAACCTCTACCTGGATTAAGAGGCAAGAGATACACCAACTCTGAGCCAGGCTTAAACCATGCACACTCGGGCCTCTGCACTCAAAGCCGGGCAGCCCACCTGTGAGCTCAGGCTCCCGTGGTAGTGCACACGAAGGCTTCCATTGGAGACGGTAAGCCATGGGTCGGCTCAGTGATGGAAACCCAGTGCGGTAAGGGGACTCACATGAAAACGAAGTCATGGGAGCTGATGCAGAGCACATTCCAAAGCTATCTGTAGCAATGTATTAAAATAAAGCAGGAAAATGAAAAAAACGACTGCAGAGAGTAGAGAATAAATGGCTTGCATGCGGCTAGAGAGGGCTTGGAAACATTACCACGTTACTATTGTTAACCTGGGCCGTATTTGCCCAAGTATTTTTGGCATAACCGCTCTTCATTTTGTGCACTTCTGTAAGTAATTTAAAATTTTAAAGGAGCAGTGCCCATCTTGGAAGTATCTAACTGGAGATGTCCATATTCATCAAAATGAGCAAACTAAAGTTCATGGCATGTTTCTCATAATTACCAATGCTCTCAGTTTCGAGGGAAACAAGAATCATTTGAAAAACGTAATGAGACCCACATGAGAATGTTCCTGATTCACGTTCAGAGACCTTCAGGAGTAGACGAGCCCCACTTGCCCGTGATCCGGGGCTGGAGGAGACTAGAGGTGGATGGTGGTGTCAGGGACTCTCTTTCTCTGTCCCATTTTCTGTCCTAAAAGTAAATTAATAAACTTGGGACCAGCAGTTAGTGTAATGGCTATGTTGCTGGACTCCCACGTAGTCGACCGTGGTTCGCGTCCTGAACCCAGTGGCTTAAAACTCACGCCAGGCGCATGTGCGTGCGTGCCCAAGATCCCGAGAGGAGAAGGGAGGAGAAGGGATTGCGGCGTGACCATCCCCCCTGGGGGGGCGATTTCTCGCTTTCTGTCTCCCTGTCTCTCTCTGTCTGTCTGGCGAGCGCACGCGCCCTTTAGCGGAAACCTCTCCAAAAAAAAAAAAAAGTAAATTAATAAACTTGAAAAAAGAAAAAAGGAATAAAAATGTTGAAAAAGAAAATAGATGCAACACATACACTGAAAGTGAATTTAGGGGTTGGCAGGTGGCAAGGTGGTTAAGGTGCTAGACTCCCACATGGCCAACCACAGTTTGAGACCCGGATTTGGTAACTTGCTTTCTTACTTCCCCTTTCTCTCTCTCTGGTGAAATTCAAAACAAAAATAATAATTATTAATTAAATAAATAATTCTTTTTTAAAAAGTGAATTCATTTATTTTGTTGGATAGTACCTTTCAATTCATCCTCTTAAGACATATAGAAGCCATTCTGTAAATGATAATAAATACATATATGTACATATATGTACACAGGTATGTAGAGATAGTCTACATGTATGTTACATAAGATACAATGTTACTTTAATTTAAAATTCTTCCTTTTACAGATGATGTGATAAGATATGGTGAGGAAGGAAGATAAATACTATTGAGGGGAAAAACATAAAACTTGCAGCATATTTTTTTAGTAATTATTTTCATAATTGTGCAAGCTTGAAAACTCCCAAAGCCACATGAGTAGGAGTCGCCAATTTGGTGCCACATAAAGACGGGCAAGAGTCTTAAGGACAATGTGGAAATAGCAGTATGTCTGGCAGTTAATTAAAAAGCGAGCAAAAGCATGCAAAGTTGAAAACAATGAATTCAAAAAATAACTAGAATAATAATAATAATTATTGGAAAAAACATAGAAAAGATATTGAATGATGAAGTGGGGAGATTAATGTCTCTGTATTGACTGACATGCATGGCATTCCCTTTTGAAAAAGCAATGTAATACACTGTAAAATTATATGTAACCCAATGTAATATAAAGAAGATTATGATGATAATAAAAAAACAGAATAACAACAAATAAAATTAAATTTAAAAAAACTACAAAAAAAAAACAATGAATTCACAAGTTATCAGAGTTTATCACTTCTAATATAAACTCTGCGCTAAGGGTTCAGTCAGTTTTGAAACCGTCCACACGAAATTGAATCCTGGGGTTGGGCTGGGGGGCAGGGAGTGAGGTCCTTAACTCATTTCATTGGTATTGATGATTTTTGGTGTCACACAATGCTTCATCAAATTACAGAACATGTAAAACGTATTTAGTGCCTTTAAAAAGTTTATTTATCTCCTGAGAGAGCAAAACAGAAAGAAAGAGAGACAAGTACTTGCAACAGGCTCTCCTGCCTCCAGGTGCAGCGTCTGCTAGTCTTCTCTTCAGCCCGATGGCAGGCACATGGCACAAACCCGGCGCATGCAAGTCAATCAAGAACCTGAACCCCAGTCTTCTGTGTGGCTTCCAGCTTGCACAGCAAATCTCCCACTCCTGCTGTGCCACCGTGGCTGCGCCAATAGAGTGTGGTTCTGGCCATAGGGTGCATGCATTTGCCAGAGAGAGGGAAAGTGGGAAATCACTCCCCAGGGTAAATGGCCCCACCACAATTTCTTCTCCCCCGTTCTCCTCTTGGGAATTTGGGCAAGCATGGACTTACAACTGGCATGGTTTTCAAGCCACTGAGCTCAGGACTCGAACCACAGTCAACCATGTGGGAGTCCAGTGTCTTAACTACCAAACTATTTGTTTGCCTCTAGATCATGTTTTTTGGAAATCCTGAGGACAGTAACTGGGAGGAAACACAGGCAGAGGCTGGAATGTTTTCCTTACCAGTTACCTACTCAAGAGAAAGAGTGACTAGGGACCAGCAGTTAGCGTAATGGCTATGTCGCTATACTCCCATGTAGTCGACCGCGGTTCGAGTCCCAGACCCGGTGGCTTAAACTCACGCCGGGCGCGTGTGCGTGCGTGCCCAAGATCCCAAGAGGAGAATGGAGGAGAAGGGATTGCGGCGTGGCCATCCCCCCTGGGGGATGATTTCTCGCTTTCTATCTCTCTGTCTCTCTCTGTCTGTCTGGCGAGCGCACGCGCCCTATAGCAAAAACCTCTCAAAAAAAAAAAAAAAAAAAGAGAAAGAGTGGCTCATTTAAATAATGAATAATGTTTTCTTAGAAACTGAGGTACACTTGGGACCAGCAGTTGGCGTAATGGCTATGTCGCTGGACTCCCATGTAGTCGACCGTGGTTCGAGTCCTGGACCCGGTGGCTTAAACTCCTGTGAGGAACATGTGCGTGCGTGTCCAAGTTCCTGAGAGGAGAATGGAGGAGAAGGGATTGCAGCATGGCCATCCCCCCTGGAGGGTGTCTCTCGCTTTCTGTCTCTCTATCTCTCCCTATCTTTCTGGCGAGTGCACACACACCCTATAGCAAAAACCTCTCCAGAATAAAAAAAGAACCTAAGCTACCCTTCCCTTTAAATAGAGGAGAACTCCCCAGTTGTCACATTTCTTGGGAGAAGGATCTTAGTTTATCTGGTCCATGTGAGAATGTTGCCAGAAATCAATCACGTTCAAGAGACCCTCGGGAAGCAGGAAGGGGTGACGCCTTCCCAGAATTTTCATGACGGCAGCTCACTGTCCATGAGCAAATTTCTGAAGTGACTATTTGATGGCGTGGACTGCAGGCCAGGCTGTGCCATTCACTAGCTGAATGAGGTTGCTCAAAACACTTCCCCAACTCATTGATTCCTACCCTGAGAAATCTGGTGCTCAGCAATGAAAGATAATGGACATGACAAGTGCTTTGTTAAACTATACAAAACTCTTAAAAGGATCATATTTTGTTTCTTTTTTCTTTCCTTTAAATGTGTGCTAGATATTGTACCTAAATATTTAACTCAATCATTCACACTTAGCAAATTCTTTCATGTATATTGCATCTTTTTTTTTGGGGGGGGAAGGTTTTTGCTCTAGGGCACATGTGGTCGCCAGACAGAGAGAGACAGAGAGACAGAAAGGAAGAAATCACCCCTCAAGGGGATGGCCACGCCGCAATCCCTTCTCCTCCATTCTCCTCTCAGGATCTTGGGCACGCACGCACACGCGCCCGGTGTGAGTTTAAGCCACTGAGTCAGGGACTTTAACCATGGTCGACTACATGAGAGTCCAGCAACTTAGCCATTACACTAACTGCTGATCCCCATGTATATTGCATCTTTACTTTCATTCTCAAACAGTACAGGCAAGAAAGTGAGACAAACAAGTACTATATACATTGCATAGAAGAGAAAGCAATTTAAAAAAAATTATTTATGATTTATGTTTAGGTTTAGCCATAGCATACATGTACTCACCAGAGAGAGAGAAAGAGAGAGAGAGCGAAGGAGGGAAATACCTTACAGAGGATGACCATGCCACAGTTCCTTTGGGATTTTTGGGCGTGCACACTCCAGGTGTGATTTTCAAGCCTCCAGATCTGGAATCCTACTGCAGTTGGCCATGTGGGAGTCCAGTACCTTAACCACCATGCCACCTGCTGGCCCTTGGAAAACAATTATTTTTAATGCAAAATAAATCTCTTAAAATAATCCATAGGCATCTCTGACAGAGAAAGATTGACTGTTTTAAAAAATAATTAGAATAATAATAATAATGATTGGGAAAAACATAGAAAAGATATTGAATGATGAAGTGGGGAGAGTAATGTCTCTGTGTTGACTGACATGCATAGCATTCCCTTTTGAAAAAGAAATGTAATACACTGTAAAGTTATATGTAATCCAATGCAATATAAAGAAGATTATGATGATAATTAAAAAAAAATTTGTACCCCCCCAAAAAATTAGCATAGTATAAAAAAAAAAGAATTCATTTGCTTTAAATTTATCCCTGCTAAAGCCTTATAAAATAAAAAGAGATAAGAGATAGTAAATGAATCAATCTTAGAAATATTTAAGTTCAGAGAAGAAACATCAACAAACTAAAGATTTCAAAATAGTCCTAGGAGACACAGAGTATGAAGTGGAAGAATCTCAGCCTAGAATAAAGCAAACCTTTTCATCTGATTTGTAAACTATGAATTGTAGTGATGGAAAGCAGGAATCTCTAAACTCTAAGCTCACAGGTTCACAGAATAGAAATGGTGGTTGTGTAGAAATCAAAAGGAATCTTTCTTTCTTTCTTTCTTCTTCACAGAAGAACTGGGTAAATTGCCCTGCTATCCCCTCTAAGTTGAGAACCAGCAGAGTGTTTATCTTTAGGCCACAACATGAGACCTGCTCCCTAAAGAAATGCAAAAACATGCCTTGGAAGAAACCAGAGTTGCTGGTGTGGATCTTGTCACAGAAAAATGCTCGCCTTAATTATAGCATGAGAGTCATTTAAAAGTAGTTTTATTTCCAAATTCCCACTTACACACCTTCAGGGAAGGGCGGCCATCACGTTTATGAGGCCCATCGGCGAGGCAGGTCTGAGCCTGCAGTAACCCTACGGCCTCCTCCATCCAGTATGCTGTTGTTTTTAAGTCCAAATCTGACTTTTGAAAATAAAAATGAAACAAGAAGAACCTAAGGAACATTTGTGTACTAAAAGATACAATAATTTAGAGATCTTAGAAGAACCTCAAATTGTATTTTAAGAAAGAATTTAAAAGACAGGGGCCAGACAGTGGCCTGGCAGAGAAACACTGCATCTGCAAAGCAGTCTCCCATGGCTAGGTCCTGGGTTCAAGTCCAGAGCCCTCTGGTTTGTTGGGAGCCCACAAGCCCATGATGCAAGGCTGGCTGAAGACTGGGGTGAACAGAGGTTTCAAGACCCTGTTGAGGGTGCTATCTGTGTCTCTCTCAAGGTCTCTCTAGCTCATAAAATAAATAAAAGAGAGATTGGACAAATTTTATGTAAATAAACAGAATTTTTTTTTTCGTTTGGAGAGGTTTTTGCTATAGGGCGCGTGCGCTCACCAGACACACAGAGAGAGACAGAAAGAAAGAAAGTGAGAAATCAACCCCCAGGTGGATGGCCATGCTGCAATCCCTTCTCCTCCATTCTCCTCTCGGGATCTTGGGCATGCACGCACACGTGCCTGGCGTGAGTTTAAGCCACCGGGTCCAGGACTCAAACAGCGGTCGACTACATGGGAGTCCAGTGACATAGCCATTACGCCAACTGCTGGTCCCAATAAGCAGAGTTGTTATAGGTATGTTATGAGCAGGGAGTCCCAATAAGCCAATAATGAGGGCATTACAGCTAGATCCCCTGGCACCAAGAGAGAAGAGATATCCTTTGGTACCTAAGCTTTCCTAAAAGAATTTAGGAAAGGTTACTGTAGTCCCTCCCGCTGCACCGCATACGCACACAGGAATTCAGTGGATGCTTGGTCAACACCCTCCTTCCCACTCAGGGCAATAAACTCACATGGGCAGAACCACCCTCATGTGGAAGCTCAGACCTCCTAAGTCCACACTGGATATGTGTAAGCGGGCAGTCAGATCCACGTACCTGACCAAGCACGCAAGTGTAAATAAAAGCCGGAGACTTCGAACACCTGAGCCAGCTGCAGTGACAGACTCCCCTCCTAAATATTCATGACAAGATTCCACAATAAAAGCCCCATTCCCAGTGCGGCTGTCCCCTAACAGCTGTCCACCTACAAGCCTTTCTGGCTTGAGTATATTCTTTTTCTGTTAAAAATCTTCACTTTTCTATTTAAAACGTCTCTTCCTACTTTACTCACATTTGTGGCTTCTTTCTGCGTCTTGGCAGGTCTCTGACCTTAGGGATCTGGACCCAAAGAACTAAGTATTTCACACATACTGTTCAGCTGCCGCATCTGATAGAAGAATTATATAATTGCATTTCTCAGAACACAGGAATAGCTTGTGGGATTTGACCTTTCACTATCAATAACTAAAACTCAATACATTGATATGATACTTTTCAGACTTTTTGATAACAGGCAGAGCAAAACTGTGTTCCCTGCAAGAAAAGAAACAAATGGAGAATTGAGCTTTCCTCAGTTTCTGCTTGGAGAGAAGTCTTTGACTAATACGTAGAAAGACTGTCAAATCAGGGTTTACTGGGCTCACTGATTTGAGGATAAAGAAAGCAAAGTTAAGGATGGATGATATGATCGGAGTTTAGACAAAGAGGTAGCAGAGAAAACAGATACGTAGAGAAATCACTCCAGAAATATGCCCAGGAATGACATGGACTCTTTTTCAGAATAACTACCTGTGTATTCGTAAGGGGAGACTAGAAGGCAAGGCCAAGAATAGCCAGAACTATAATCTGAACAAATTACGTACAGGTCGAGGATATGCTTCTAATCTAACCAAAAAGTATGGATAGAGTTAAGACCTCAACACTAGGCAGGACCGCAGAGGCTCCAGAAGTTTCCAGCGTTTGCAGTAGGGTCAAACATGTCCTGCAGTCCACCCTACACTAGACTGCTTCTGCTGGAGCTTAAAAAACAAGCCATGCAGGGATCAGCCTGATCCACCAGGAACTGATCAACCATAAACCTATTTTAAGAGGGAAAAAAAGAAAAAAAGAAACCCAAAAATTCAGAAGTGTAACATTCAAAACCTCCGATATGCATTGAAAAGTACTAGATTTTTGCAAAAAACAATACAAGTGATACATAATTAGGAAGAAAATAAGTTAACAGAAAAAGAACCATAAATGACAGGCAAGACAGAAATAGCAGAAAAACATTTCAAAAAGCTATCATGCATGCTTAAGAAATTAAATGAATACATAGAGATAACCAACATTGATTGCAGGTTTAGAAATACTGAGACCACCCTCAGGTTCTATATGAATTAGAAAGACCAAAAAAATTCTCTGAAAGCTATTATACTACTCCCAAGTACAGATTATCGTACTTAGACTATAAACGATATAGACAGATATTGTAGGTTTAATTCTGAAATCAACCAAGGGAGGAGAAGCCAAGGCAAAGTCCAGGAAAGTATCACACGATGTCTCCCCAGTGGAGCCACGGACGGCACTAACTTCTCCCTGCCATGATGTGTGACTGCGTGCATACAGCACGGCCAACCAGGGAAGCTCAACGGACCTTCAGTGTGTACAGCTTTGAGGCTTCTGCAGCAGAGACGCTGTTGGCCACTTGCACGGCTGCGTTTAGTTTCTAACGCTGGGAGGCTGAGCTCATGTGGCATGATCCAAAGCCCCACCATAAGTACAAAACTCCAAATGTTTAAAACCAACATATTAGCACATCAGAAAAGTCATGACATATTTTTCTGTGCAAAGATGTGTCATGGCTTTTCTAATGACCCAGTATTTCTAAGTAACTCATCTATTTAAAAAAAAAAAATTAAGGAACATTTATTCTCAGATTAAAGAAAGCAAAGCATATCAAGAATTGTGGGATATAGGTAGGGAAGAACAAAGTTAAACACACATAGATATACACATATGAATATATACATAGATATGAATTATTGGGTTGTTGGTAAAGTCATGATGCGTCTTTGCATAAAAATATGTTATGATTTTTCTGACAACACAATATTTTAATTTTCTTGGAAATAAGAGGTCATATGTATACATACAGTGTGTGTGTATATGTGTGTGTATGTGTATATTGCTATATAATTATGATTCTTAGATATGTAATTATTTTTTCCAAATTTTCCTATTTATATTCTTCATTATGTAGCACCTTTTTTTTGGCATTTTTCTTGTTGTTTTTTGCTTTTGTTTTATTTTTACATTTAATCACTGCACATCTGCACAGCATACAAAATGAATCTTCCCAGCATGAGTAGACGGCATATCAGTCCAGTCAAAGACATCGCCATACATATTATGATCACCAGATAATTTTTGTTTCTCTGTCTGTTAAGTGTTTTGCTTTGCTTCCCCCTAATTCCTTGATTCCCTTCCTCCCACTTCCCACTGCCCACCCTCCTCCCACACTGTCTCTGGTGCCCACAGTTGCTCTCCCCACTTTTACACCTTCCTATCTTTCCATTTCCACCATAGAGGGAAGACATTTGGTATACACTGAACGGGAACATACAGTCCCTCTTTCTCCTTCTCATAGTCTGGCTTGCTTCACTTGGCATTAACTCTTCCATATTCATTCACTTTCTATTAAATGCCAGTTTTTTTTTTTTTTTTTTAGAGGTTTTTTGCTATAGGGCGTGTGTGCTTGCCAGAAAGACTGAGAGAGACAGAAAGCAAGAAATCACCCCCCATGGGGGATGGCCACGCCGAAATCCTTTCTCCTCCATTCTCCTCTTGGGATCTTGGGCACACATGCACACGCGCCCGGTGTGAGTTTAAGCCACCAGGTTAGGGACTCGAACCGTGGTCGACTACATGGGAGTCCAGCGACATAGCCATTATGCTAACTGCTGGTCCCTAAATGCGAGTTTAATTGTTTTTTTATGACTGGGTAGTATTCTATTATGTATATGTGCTACACTGTTTCAACCCATTTTTCATCTGTTCTTGGACATTTGGTTTGATTTCATGATTAGCAATTGTGAATACTGCCACAACAAATATGGATGCGCAAGTGCTTTTCTGACTGAGTATATTCCTATTCTTTGGGTATAATTTGGGTAGAATTGTTGAACCTTATGGTAGTTGTTGAATTGTATGGTAGTTCTATTTGTAGTCTTTTGAGGAAACTCCATTGTTCTCCACAGTGGCCTACTAATTTACATTCCCATAAACAGTATAGGAGAGTTCCCTTTTCACTAAAGTCAACCAGCACTTATTGTTTGTTTTGTTTTGTTTTGTTTTGTTTTGTTTTGTTTTGTTTTGTTTTATCTTAGCCATTCTGACCTGGGTTAGGTGATATCTCATTGTGGTTTTGATTTGCATTTCCCTTATGATTAGGGATATCAAGCATTTTTTCATAACCTTTATGGCCATTTGTATGTTTTCCTTGGAGAATTGTTTGTTTAACCCATTTGCCCATCTTTTAATTGGATTGATTATTTTTGGGGAGTTAAGCTGGTTGAGTTCCCTGCATATTCTGATTATCTGAGGCAGAGTTTGCAAATATATTCTCCCATTCTAAGGGTTACTTAGTCACTTTAATTACTGTTTCTTTGCTATGTAGAAGATATTTAACCTTATGTAATCCCACTCATCTATTTTCAGGAATATTGCCTGTGTGTTGGGGATCTTATTTAAGAAGTCTTTGCCTTCTCTAAGGTCACCTGTGTTTTCAACCAGTAGTTTTATAGCATGAGGCTTTATGTTTAGATCTTTGACCCATTTTGCAGTGACTTTTGTTAATAGGGAGAGATAAGGGTCCAGTTTCATTTTTCTGCCAGTGGATACCCAGCGTTTGCAGAAAAGATATTCTTGCCCCATTGGATTGTCTCGTGCCCTGTGCCAAAATTCAATTGGCTGAAGGTTTGGGGGGTTTACTCCTCTGGTCTCTATTCTATTCCATTGATCCTCATATCTGTTTTTGTGCCAGTACCGTGTTTTGATTATCACAGCTTTGTAAAGCATTTTGTAGTCAGGGAGTGAAATGTCTCTTACTTTATTATTTTTGTGCAGTATCATGTGTCATAACACATTTTTGCATAGAAAAACTGAAAAAAATACACCAGGATTTTTCTGATGACCTGGATTTATATTTTGATTATTATTAAATTTTTCAATCCAGGAACAAAGGATCTTATTCCACTTTTTGTACCATTTTCTTTTTCTTTTTTATGTTTTTCATAGTTTTTCTTGTAGACGTCTTACTTCTTTGGTTAGGTTTATTCCTAGGTATCTTATATTTTTTGTGGCTGCTGTAAATGGGATTGCTTTCTTCAATTCTACCACAGTCTATCATTGTTGGTTTATAGAAATGTCATAGACTTTGTTTTTTTTCAAATTGGGTTGTAGGAAAGCCATGATATGCTTTTCCATTAAAAAAAAATCATGACTTTTCTGACTACCCAGTATTTTCTTTTTTTTTCCTTTTTTACATTTAATCACTGTATACCTTTACAACACTTAAAATGAATTTTTCCAGAATGAGTATCCTGTATGTTAGACAAGTCCAAAAAAGAAAAATTATCTACTGATGACAATGAATATGGTAATTTCTTTGACTTGTAATGCTATGGATGTTTATATTTTGATTTTGCATCCTGCCACTTTACCATGTTCATTTGCCAATTCCAGGAGTTGTGGGGGAGGGAGGGGGGGAGAGGTTCGTTTGAATTTTCTTTGTATATAATCATGTCATCTGCAAATAGAGATATTTTCACTTCTACTTTCCCTATTTTAATGCCTTTTATTTTATTCTCTTGTCTGATTTCATTGACTAGGATTCCAGTACTATACTGAAAAAGAGAGGAAAAGTAGGCAGTCTTGTCTTATTCCAGTTTTTAGAGGAAAAGCTTTCAGCTTATCCCCTTTCAGTATGATGTTAGCCATGGGGTTTTTATAGATGGCTTTTATTGTGTTCAGAAATGTCCCTTTTCTGCCAATTTTGCTGAGAGTCTTAATCATGAATGGATATTGTATTTAAACAAATATTTTTTCTGCATTGATTATTATTGTCATGTGGTTTTTATATTTCTGTCAATATAACGTATTACATTTATGGTTTTGTATATGGTAAACTACCCTTGAATCCCTAAAATAACGCCTACGTGGTCATAGTGTATAACCTTTTTAATGTGTTGTTGGGTATGATTTGCTAGTGTCTTGCTGAGAATTTTTGCGTCAATATTCATCAGAGATATTTGTCTGTAGGTATTTGTTTGTTTGTTTGTTTTTTGTTATGTCCTTGTCTGTGTTTGAGATGAGGATGATGGAGGCTTCATAAAATAAATTTGAGAGAGTTTCTTCCTTTTGGATCCTTAGAAATAATTTGAGTAAAATGGGGGTTAGCCCTTTAAAACTGTTGTAGAATTCAGAAGTAAAGCCATTGGGACCTGGGCTTTTCTTTGTTGGGAGACTATTGATTACTGATTAAATCTCATTGCTTGGAATTGGTCTATTTCGGCTTTCTTTTTTTCCTGAAATAGAAATCTTGGTAAGTTATATGTTTCCAAAAATTTGTCCATCTCATTTAAGTGTTCTTGTTTATTGGCATATAATCATTCATAATATTCTATTACAATCATTTGTATTTTTGTTGTGTCTGTTGTGATACTGCCTGCTTCACTGCTGAGTGAATTTGTCTAGCTCCTTTCTCTGTTCTTCTGAATTAGTCTAGCTAATGGTGTGTCAAGTTTGCTTATCAAAAAAACAGCTTTTAGTTTAATTTATTAGGTTGTCTCTTTAGTTTTCCAAATGTAGTACTCCCTCTGGTGTTTATTTATTTATTTTCGCAGAGCTTTTTGCTATAGAGCGCGTGCGCTCCCCAGAAAGACAGAGAGACAAAAAGCGAGAAATCACCCCCTAGGGGGATGGCCACGCCGCAATCCCTTCTCCTCCATTCTCCTCTCGGGATCCTGGGCACGCATGCACATGCACCTGCTGTGAGTTTAAGCCACCAGGTCCGGGATTCAAACCGCGTTTGGCTACATGGGAGTCCAGTGAAATAGTCATTGCACCAACTACTGGTCCCTCCCTTTGGTCTTTTTTGAAGAGCTGCCCTAGCTTTTATGAATTCTTTAATTTTTATTTATCTGAGAACACTTTTATTTCTTCTTCCCATTGAAGAATAATCTTGCTAGGTTTGTATTTTTTATTAGAATTGTTTTCTTTTAGAGTTTTGAATATGTCTTCCTATTCTTCCCTCGCCTGCATCATTTCCATTGACAGATCCGATGTTAACCTGATAGGATAGCATTTGTATGAAACTTGACACTTGGCTCTTGCCATTTTTAGAACATAGTCTTTGTCTTTGGTTTCTACCAATCTGACTATGACATGCAGTGGAAAGGATCTCTAACATTGATTCTATTTGGTATTTTTTTGTGCTTCCTGGATTGGTATGTTTTACGTTTCTCTAGATATGTAAAGTTTCCAGATAGTATTTCATGCAAGAGGGTTTTTATGCCTTTACCAGCTTCATTGCCTTCTGGAATTCCCATTATTCAGATATTTGGTGTTTAATAGTGCCAGGAATTTTTTAAATTTCTTTTTCATGGCTTTTATTAAGTCATAGGTTTTGTCTTCTAGATCGGGAATTTTTTCTTTTGCAGTCTAATTTGCTGTTGATGCTTTTAAGGAAGACTTTGATTTCTTGCATTACACTCTTCATCTCCAGAAGTTCTGTGTCATTTTTAGAGTATCTATCTCTTTTTTTTTTTTTTTTTTTTTTTTTTGAGAGGTTTTCGCTATAGGGCGCGTGCGCTCGCCAGAAAGACAGAAAGAGGCAGAGAGACAGAAAGCGAGAAATTACCCCCAGGGGGGATGGCCACGCCGCAATCCCTTCTCCTCCATTCTCCTCTCGGGATCTTGGGCACACACGCACACGCGCCCAGCGTGAGTTTAAGCCTCTGGGTCCGGGATGCAAACTGCAGTCGACTACGTGGGAGTCCAGCGACATAGCCATTACGCTAACTGCTGGTCCCGAGTATCTGTCTCTTTATGGAATTCCTCCTTTATGTCATGGAGTGGTTTTCTAATCTCTGGGTTGCTTGCTCATTTTTCTCTTGGATCTCACTGAGTTTTGTTATGTTAAATATTCTGAATTCTGTTTTTCTCATTTCTTGGATTTCTTGTATTTTTTTTCCCATAGTTGGAGGAGTTGTTGTGTTCTTCTGAGGGAAGATATACTTTCTTATTTTTTTCCTGTTTCTTGAAACTCTGCTTTGTTTTGGAGGCACCTGGTGAGGCACTTTTCTCTACCAATTTGGGGTAGGTTTCTAGGGCTGTGTCCTTGTGCACTTCTCTGTGGTATACTTTAGCTCCACACCAGTTTCTCTCTTATTTTCAAAGTTTTCTAATTCCATCGTGCCTGAGTGCTGACTTGAGGATGCTGACCTCAAGGTAGTGTGTAAGGTTGCACATCACTTGTGACATGCTGGCCTGACAAACTTACTCCTCTCTGGCTCTGGGATCTGCAGAGGACCTAGCTGGTGGTGGAAGACCCAGCCAACCAGCTCTGATGCCTTAATACCTCTGTGACTCATGCAGGTCCTTGCAGCAGTATGTGGGAGAGATTTCATAACCCTGCTTTTTTTCCCCTAGCTAGAGGGCCCAGCTAGTGGTAGAAGATACAGCCAAATAGCCCCATTGCTTACTATCTCTGGGAGTTGTGCACATTAACTGGCATCAAATTATATTGCCACAGGACCAGCAGGTGGTGTGGTAGTTAAGGCACTGGACTCCCACATGGCCAACCACAGTTTGAGTGCCAGACCTGGTGGCTTGCTCTCTCTTTCTCTCTCACTCTCTAGCACAGGTGCCCTGCAGCAGATTAAATAAATAATAAAATAAAAAAATAAAATAAAATAATTCTTTAAATATATATATATATTGCCTCCTGTATAGAATCCAATAATCCTACAGTTTTGTCTTAAACAATATTATATAATAAAATATATATTAATAACTAATTTTTGATTTTTAAATCAAATTTTTGACAAGGCATTGAATAACTTTTTATATTTAATTTCATGATGTAAAAGTTTTAAACTTTGACACGTTGTGGAATCTGAAGGTTGGCTGGTAGAACACAGTGACAGAAAAGCAACTGAAATGATGGGCATAAACAAGTTAAAGAAACAGTAGAAACCCAGTAAGCGTTTCTATACTTGCTAAAACCTTAATAAAGGCCTAATACAAGAAACTACCTCAAAAACAGAATTACATTGGCCTATGGCATAGACAGAAAAAGAGAAGAGATGGGGTACTTTAAGCTGAATTCTCTTTTTCTCAAATAAGTGAACACCTCATAGAGGAATAAATAAAACTACAAATATACTATCTAGAGTTGGAAAAGCACCTATAGTACAAACAAATAGTTAAAATAATGACCTCTAAATTTAGTCATGATTTTGAGATAAAGAGAAATTTTTCCTTGCTCTTCTATGGTTTCATACTTCATGTGGGGGTATAAGGGAGTGGGTATCGAAAGTGTACTTACCTCTTAAATACAATGCTCTGGTAGTTAAAAGTAGCTATTCCTTAGAGCAAAGTAAGTTCTTTCATTCATTTAAATAATAAGTACATGTTACCTGTATCTCAGTATTAAAACCATCCCCCCAAAAAAACCAAACAAACAAAAAAAAAACACTTGCTTTTGGACATGTATCTCTAATATTTTTCTTTAAATTTCCTCTTACTACTGATTTTTTTCCTTATTTGATTGACAAGCAGTGTGACTGTATTTGATATGGGAAGTCAACATTAATTTACTACTTCAAAATGACAGCTAAATACATCAAACATCTTATAAATAGTAACACATTTGTCAAAAAAGTCAGACTACCTAATGCAATACATTTCTACATAGAAAAGTATGTTTGTGCAGGTGAGCATGGGTGTTTGCACAATACTATATGCAGTCCTATTTTATGTTCTAGAAGACCAGGATTAAATTTACCTCTCGAGTTTGATTCAATAATCAGTGACGTGAATTTAACCCATGAGTACAAAAATGTAATAGATGCTATTCAGTATTCTGATATCTGGTATTGCAGAGAAAAAAATATTTTTGTGGTTTGTGGTTTTCTGAGTAAATTAAAAATTAATTCAAAATTGATCTAATATTTCATATAAAACCCAAAACTATGAAACTACTTGAGGATAGGTGAATCACTTTAAGATATTGGACTAGGGATTAGGACCACTGAAGATCTTCTACCCAGACTTCACCCTCCTGTCCCCGGATCTGGCCAGGACAAGCCAATCACCAGTCATCTATATCTGAGTTCTGAGCAGCCCTTTTTGAGGATTAAGACCGCTGAAGATCTTCCCAGACTTCACCCTCCTGCTCCCCAGAGCTAGCCAGGTTAGAGCACCCTATTTATTCTCTCTGTCTCTGTCTTTTTAATTTTTTTTAAATTTTTAAACCCCTTAGCTTTCTGATGCTCTTTTATCTTGCTAATTCTTTCCGTCCCACCTACATAGGACAAGCCAATCACCAGCCATCTCCATCTGTGTTATGAGAGCTCACCACACAGTTTTCATTTTTTGCTTTAAAATTTTTTTAATTTTTTCTTGTTTTATTGCTTTTGTATTGTTTTTTACTCTTCTTTGTTTGTTTGTTTTCTTTTCCTTTTCCTTTTACCTTTCTCACTTTTCTGCTCAGCCTCCACACAGTGAGTTTCTAGACAGGTCTAGGTGCACAGTAGTCAAGTATATGAATACTTTCAGGGTCAGATTAATCCTTAATTTCCATGGAATCTGCTGCACAAAGGGATAAAAATGGTACAGCTTAGGGATTTCAGATCACCTCCTCCTGAGGTGCTTCTGAATGGTCAGGTTTAACTCCAAAAACTAGGACAAAATGAATAATCCATCAGATGACAGAAACCACCGCAGAGGCACAAGAAATATGAGAAATCAAGAAAATATCTCTCTCCTAAGGGAAAAGAATAACTCCTCATCCTCCACAGACAATACAGGGAACTTGTGGAAATGTCAGCTAAAGAATTTTAAATATTCATAGTGACAAAGCTAACAAAGACACAAGAGAAGAAAGACAACAAATTTCAGAAGATGCAGAGAAAAAAAGACGAGTTCCAGGAGGTAAGGAAGTTCTTGCATGATCTGAAAGATAAAATATACACCATAAAAATGAATCAAATGGAATTGTTAGAGATGAAGACTGTAATTCAAGAAATAAAAACCTCCTTTGAAAGTATTAAAAGCAGATTAGATCATGCAGAAGAGTGAATCTCAGATGTAGAAGATAGAACCTCTGACCTAGAAAAATTCACCAAAAAGGCTGAGAAAATAAGAAAATAAAAAAACAACAACTGAGAATAATATACAAGTAATACTAGATACCATTAAGCCCAAATATCCAGATAATCAGTATCCCAGAAGGTGAAGAAACTAATCAGACACTGATAATCTATTCCATGACATCCCAGAAGAAAACTTTCCAAACCTAGAGAGTCATTCAAATATCCAGGCCCAAGAGATACAAAGGACTCCACATTGAATCAACACAAAATTATCTTCTCCAAGGCCCATCATAGCCAGATTTACCAAAACCACAGATCAGCAAACATAAGCAAACCCTTAACATGGGTCATTTCTAAAAATCTTTATGTTAGACCAAATTAAAACTTAAGACAATCATAAGCAGGTGACCAACATACAGTTATCTGACAAAGATTTTTTTACCTTGGTACTTAGAAAAAAGGGAAATTTTTAAATTGCAAAATAATCAACAATTTTATTTGGCTTATACACCCCCCACACACAAATAATTGCTTCTGACATTTTTGTCACTAAAACACTAAACTTGTTGGTCTCATGTTTATTTATTCATAAATTGTTTCTTCAAATGAGCAAAAAAAAAACAAAAACAAAAACAAAAACAAAAACAAAAACAAAAACAAAAACAAAAAAACTTGTGCCTCCTATTTGTCTTTTTCCATGGTGTATTCCACTTTCCTCCCAGCTGGGTTTTGGCCTAACCAGTCTTAAAACCCAGATGGATTCCCATGGCACTTGTTTAGTATCGGTACTTTCAGTTTTCCCTTTCCCTGTTTGTTTCCCACTTGGACATTTTTCCTTGTGTCCTATCCCCATCATCAGTAGTGCCCATGAGACTCTTAACACGGTAGTGACATAAGAATGGGAAATGGAGTGGAAGAGTGGGATGCAGGGACACATAAGCTGTTATTGAACTCTCCCATCGTTCGATTTAAAGACAGCATTTTTCTTGAGCAAATAACATGTCTTTTGCTTCCATTGCTGTGCGTTCGAGAGTGACTTAACTAATGGTTTGTGTTCAGAAGCCCACAGAACAAAACGGACTGTGTTCTTTGCAGATTGGTTTAGGGGTGTAGAATCTTTCTCTCTTGATAACAGTTTGTGACCCATTGTCCTGTCAGTTTTCTTCACGGGACTGGCCATCTCATGTCTTCTATCTCGTTCACCCAAGCGCAGTCAGCCATGCTGTTCCTGCAGGCTAATGCCACAAGTGCCATAACCAGGACAGTTTGAGACCAGAGATGTGTCCTCTCACAGATCTGAATCTGTCCCCAGACATGGCATCAGCAGCTCCATGTTCTCTCTGAAGGGGCTAAGGGGAGCATGTTTCATGACTTTCTTTAACTTCAGGTGTTGCCAGAAATGCAGGGTTTGCAGATGCAGTGCCCCAGTCTCTGCCTGTGTCATTCCATGGCCATCTGTGCCTCTGGGTTTCTGTCTTTGTGTCTCGTCTACTCTTCTTATGGGGACACTACTCATATTACATTAAGGATGCTCCACACTCCTATAATGGCCTCATTTAGTTAAGTACATTTGCATTGACCCTATTCCAAGTGAGGTCTTGAGTACAGGAGTCAGGACTTGAACATATATTTCTGGGAGACAAAATCTATCCCATACACACAGGGGACTCTAAAAAGTTTATGAAAAAGCAGAATTAAAGTACAAGTTTATCTTGATTTAAGAAAATATCAATCCATGCGTACTTTTTTGTAATATACATTTTCTCATGAACTTTTGAAAACTTCTCATCCTAGAACTCCATTCAATTTCTTGGCCTATTGGCTTGAACCCTGGCCTGCTGACCAGGAGAGGGCTATTTATTCACCACTTAGATGCCTTCATGTTTTCATCCACCTGAATTTCCCAAATCACTAATGTCGCCTAAGCAGTCCACCAGTCAAGGTGGATATAAACAGCAGATATGAACCCTTCTTAGAGCAGTTCTCCTTCTGCATGCTGGCACCTATTACCAGCTTTGGGGAATAATTATAGAGGAAAACAGAGAGGGAAAGATGGAGGACTGAGCAGAGCTCACATCAGGAAACATCTGATTTCAAATAACAGAATCTCATCCAAGCCACCTCAAAGCACAGTTTTATTACAGAGATCATGAGACTCAGGATGAAGCCAAACAGGCTGTAGAGAAAGCAAGGAGTGAGGTAGTTGCACGGGTTCTGGCAGAAGTTCCAGACCTGTGCTTCATTACTCTGCCAAAAATGTGACTCAGCCCAGTTTGCAGGCTCAACTCTCTGCCCATTGCTTGGTGCTCTCATTTGAAAACAGGAGAGCTCAAACGGACAGGCCAGGCGTGAGAGCTGTTTATCCCAGTCCCAGTCACCGGTGACATGAGCAGAGATGGGACTCCACACAGCTCTGGCTTTGCGGGCTGTACGAGCAGGGCAACCTAGGGCAGTGTCATTCACACTGGAGAGGAAACTTCCCTAGTGCACACTGCAAGCTATTTCTCCATCATGGTTGTAAAGCTTTAACACTGTCTACCCAGGGACCAGCAGTTAGTGTAATGGCTATGTCGCTGGACTCCCATGTAGTCGACGGCGGTTCGCGTCCCGGACCCAGTGGCTTAAACTCACGCCGGGCACGTGTGCGTGCGTGCCCAAGATCCTGAGAGGAGAACAGAGGAGAAGGGATTGTGGTATGGCCATCCCCCCTGGGGGGTGATTGCTTGCTTTCTGTCTGTCTCTCCTTGTCTGTTTGGTGAGCACACGATCCCTATAGCAAAAACCTCTCCAAAAAAAAAAGCAAAACAAAACAAAACACTGTCTACCCATTTACCCATTTGTAGTATTTGTCATGTGTTTATCACTCAAGCATTAACTCGAGCAATCATTTAGGGACAGTAAGTGGCCTGGTGGTTAAGGCTCTGGACTCCCACATTGGCTGACTGTGGTTTGAGCTCCACACCTGTGGGTTAGCTTTCTTACTTTCCTTCTCTCTTTCTCTCTCTGTCTCTTTGTAGTGAGTGTATGTGGCCTATAGCAAACTAAAAAAATAATAATAACAATAAATAAAATGAAATAATTCTTTTAAAAATGTATAATTTATTGGAAAACACAGACATTTATAAAGCAAAACTAAACATGGTAGTTTAAAAATAAAGCATTGGTGGGGCCAGCAGGTGGCATGGTGGATAAAGGTGCAGCCTTCCCACATGGCCCATCATGGTTTGAGTCCAGACCTAGTGACTTGCTTTCTCGCTTTCCCTTTTTCTCTCTTTCTGTCTCTCTCTGGTCAAATTAAAATAATAATAATAATAATAATAATAATAATAACAAATGGAATTAAATACATAAATAATTCTTTTTTTCTTTTTTTGGAGAGGTTTTTGCTATAGGGCGTGTGCGCTCGCCAGACAGACAGAGAGAGACAGAGAGATAGAAAGCAGGAAATCACCCCCCAGGGGGGATGGCCACGCCGCAATCCCTTCTCCTCCATTCTCCTCTCCGGATCTCGGGCACGCACGCACACGCGCTCGGCGTGAGTTTAAGCCGCCGGGTCCGGGACTCGAACCGCGGTCGACTACGTGGGAGTCCAGCGACATAGCCATTACGCTAACTGCTGGTCCCCATAAATAATTCTTTTAAATAAATAAATAAATACATAAAGTACTAGGGGCTGCAGGTAGTGTAATGTATTGGTTATGTCGCTGGACTCTCACATAGCCAACCGCAGTTCGAGTCCTGGACCTGGTGCCTTGAAATCATACCAGGCACATGTGCATGAGTGCCCAAGATCCCAGAAGAAGGGAGGAGAAGAGATTTGGTCGCCTCCTCCTCTCCGCCCCAGGGAGTGATTTCTCACTTTCCTTCTCACTGTGTCTGTCTCTCTCTCTGGTGAGTGCACATGCCCGATGGCAGTAACCTCTAAAAGGAGATAATAAGAAATAGAGTATTCGGAGAAATGATAATGCAGACGTTTGACCTGATGTATGAAGGGGTAATAAGGGCTTCATTATGCACAGGAGACGGGCAGGAAAGGCAGTTGGAGCAAAAGGAGTCTGAGCAAGGCCCACTGGGCGGGCATGGGCATCTGGCTTACGTCACTTCTAGTGGCGTGCCCTTCCCCTCGCATTTCCGGCATGAGTCTTGATGGCCAGTGACACCAAAGAAAGGTTAGAGCTGAAAACAAAGAGTCTGATTTTTCTACCAAGGACTGTTAATGGGAATGAGAATGAAGCATGCCCTGCAGAGATATTTTGGGGGAAAGTCTACAAAATTATACTGGCAACAAATTTCAAGTGAGAATTGAGGGGAAAAAATCAGTCTGGGGTCAATCGGCAGTGTGGTGGTTAAGCACCTGGGTCCCACACGGCCAACTGGACATGTGTGTCCCCAAACCCCCAAAACGTCGGGAGAGATGGAGGCCAAGGGATTGTGACCTAACCGTTCTCCAACGGGGAGTTGAGTGTGTCTTCTCAGTCTCTTTCCCATTCTCTTTTAGGCAAGCACACACACCCTCTGGCAAGTTAAAAATAATAATAATAAATCAAATCTGAGTTTGAACGACTGCACGAATCCAAGAAGCAGAAGGAAACTTTCAGGAGACTTAGATTTGCTTTTTCAGTTCCTAGATAAATATTTCAATATCCCTAAAAGATGAGGTCTTACCAAATGACCCACAAATGAATAGTGCATCTGAATTACAATCAAGTATCCAAACCCTCTGATTTCACACTTTATAAAAATTAAACCCCAGTGCTAAACCCCAGGGTACTTAGCATTCTGCCCTCAGTCTCTCCCAGGCCTCTCTCCCTCGTTCCTTGTCATGTGCTCTGATGTCTGGCCAAGCTGAACCGCTAGCGTGCCTACGTGCTCAACAACCTTCTGCCTCCTGCCCTGAGTGGTGGTGCCTTCTATCTGCAGTGCTGTGACTTTGCCGTGCCTGCTATCGGTAGATGTCTATTCTCCAAAGCCCAAGCCCCAGCGCTGTCCCTTTTCTAAGAATTCACCAAAATTCCCTACTACTGTGCCCTACTACTGTGCCCTACTACTGTGCCCTACTACTGTGCCCTACTACTGTGCCCTACTACTGTACTGTACTCCTACAACTGTACTCCTACTACTGTACTCCTACAACTGTACTCCTACAACTGTGCCCTACTACTGTGCTCCTACTACTGTGCCCTACTACTGTGCTCCTACTACTGTGCCCTACTACTGTGCCCTACTACTGTGCCCTACTACTGTGCTCCTATTACTGTACTCCTATTACTGTGCCCTACTACTGTGCCCTACTACTGTGCCCTACTACTGTGCTCCTACTACTGTGCCCTACTACTGTGCCCTACTACTGTACTCCTACTACTGCCCTACTACTGTGCTCCTACTACTGTGCCCTACTACTGCGCCCTACTACTGTGCTCCTACTACTGTGCCCTACTACTGTGCCCTACTACTGTGCTCCTACAACTGTACTCCTACAACTGTGCCCTACTACTGTGCCCTACTACTGTGCCCTACTACTGTGCTCCTACTACTGTGCCCTACTACTGTGCTCCTACTACTGTGCCCTACACTGTGCCCTACTGTGCCCTACTACTGTACTCCTACTACTGAACTCCTACTACTGTACTCCCTACTACTGTGCCCTACTACTGTGCTCCTACTACTGCGCCCTACTACTGTGCTCCTACTACTGTGCCCTACTACTGTGCTCCTACTACTGTGCCCTACTACTGTGCTCCTACTACTGTGCTCCTACTACTGCGTGCCCTACTACTGTGCTCCTACTACTGTGCCTACTACTGTGCCCTACTGTGCCCTACTACTGTGCTCCTACTACTGTGCCCTACTACTGTGCCCTACTACTGTGCTCCTACTACTGCGCCCTACTACTGTGCTCCTACTACTGCGCCCTACTACTGTGCCCTACTACTGTGCTCCTACTACTGTGCCCTACTACAGTGCTCCTACTACTGTGCCCTACTACTGTGCTCCTACTACTGTGCCCTACTACTGTGCTCCTACTACTGCGCCCTACTACTGTGCTCCTACTACTGTGCCTTACTACTGTGCTCCTACTACTGTGCCCTACTACTGTGCCCTACTACTGTGCTCCTACTACTGCGCCCTACTACTGTGCTCCTACTACTGTGCCCTACTACTGTGCTCCTACTACTGTGCCCTACTACTGTGCCCTACTACTGTACTCCTACTACTGTGCCCTACTACTGTGCCCTACTACTGTACTCCTACTACTGCGCCCTACTACTGTGCTCCTACTACTGTGCCCTACTACTGTGCTCCTACTACTGTGCCCTACTACTGTGCCCTACTACTGTGCTCCTACTACTGTGCCCTACTACTGTGCTCCTACTACTGTGCCCTACTACTGTGCCCTACTACTGTGCTCCTACTACTGTGCCCTACTACCTACTACTGTGCTCCTACTACTGTGCCCTACTACTGTGCTCCTACTACTGTGCCCTACTACTGTGCCCTACTACTGTACTCCTACTACTGTGCCCTACTACTGTGCCCTACTACTGTGCCCTACTACTGTGCTCCTACTACTGTGCCCTACTACTGTGCTCCTACTACAGTGCCCTACTACTGTGCCCTACTACTGTGCTCCTACTACTGCGCCCTACTACTGTGCTCCTACTACTGTGCCCTACTACTGTGCTCCTACTACTGTGCCCTACTACTGTGCCCTACTACTGTACTGTGCCCTACTACTGTGCTACTACTGTGCCCTACCTGTGCCCTACTACTGTGCCCTACTACTGTGTGCCCTACTACTACTGTGCCCTGTGCCCTACTACTACTGTACTACTGCCCTACTACTGTGTGCCCTACTACTACTGTGCCCTACTACTGTACTCCTACTACTGTGCTACTACTGCCCCTACTACTACTACTGTACTCCTACTACTGTGCCCTACTACTGTGCCCTACTACTGTGCCCTACTACTGTACTCCTACTACTGTGCCCTACTACCTACTACTGTACTCCTACTACTGTGCCCTACTACTGTACTCCTACTACTGTGCTACTACTGTGCCCTACTACTGTGCCCTACTACTGTACTCCTACTACTGTGCCCTACTACTGTGCCCTACTACTGTGCTCCTACTACTGTGCCCTACTACTGTGCCCTACTACTGTACTACTGTGCCCTACTACTGTGCCCTACTACTGTGCTCCTACTACTGTGCCCTACTACTGTGCCCTACTACTGTGCTCCTACTACTGTGCCCTACTACCTACTACTACTGTGCCCTACTACTACTACTACTGTGCCCTACTACTACTACTGTGTGCCCCACTACTGTGCCCTACTACTGTGCCCTACTACTGTGCCCTACTACTGTGCTCCTACTACTGTGCCCTACTACTGTGCCCTACTACTGTGTACTCCTACTACTGTACTCCCCTACTACTACTGTGCGTGCCCTACTACTGTGCTCCTACTACTGTGCCCTACTACTGTGTACTGTGTAACTACTACTGTGCTCCTACTACTGTACTACTGTGCTACTACTGCGCCCTACTACTGTGCTCCTACTACTATGCCCTACTACTGTGTGCCCTACTACCTACTACTGTGCCCTACTCCTACTACTACTGTGCTCCTACTCTGTGCCCTACTACTGTGCTCCCTACTACTGTGCCCTACTACTGTGCTACTGTGCCCTGTAACTACTGTGCCCCACTGTGCCCTACTACTGTGCTCTACTACTACTGTGCCCTACTACTGTGCCCTCCTACTACTGTGCCCTACTACTGTGCCCTACTACTACTACTACTGTGCCCTACTACTGTGCCCTACTACTGTGCCCTACTACTGTGCCCTACTACTGTACTCCTACTACTGTGCCCTACTACTGTGCCCTACTACTGTACTCCTACAACTGTACTCCTACAACTGTGCCCTACTACTGTGCTCCTACTACTGTGCCCTACTACTGTGCCCTACTACTGTGCCCTACTACTGTGCTCCTACTGTGCCCTACTACTGCTCCTATTACTGTACTCCTACTACTGTGCCCTACTACTGTGCCCTACTACTGTACTCCTACTACTGTGCCCTACTACTGTGCCCTACTACTGTGCTCCTACTACTGTGCTCCTACTACTGTGCTCCTACTACTGTACCCTACTACTGTGCCCTACTACTGTGCCCTACTACTGTACTCCTACTACTGTGCCCTACTACTGTACCCTACTACTGTGCTCCTACTACTGTGCCCTACTACTGTGCTCCTACTACTGTGCCCTACTACTGTGCCCTACTACTGTGCTCCTACTACTGTGCCCTACTACTGTGCTCCTACTACTGTGCCCTACTACTGTGCTCCTACTGTACTCCTACTACTGTGCCCTACTACTGTGCCCTACTACTGTGCTCCTACTACTGTGCCCTACTACTGTGCCCTACTACTGTACTCCTACTACTGTGCTACCTACTACTGTGCCCTACTACTGTACTCCTACTACTGTGCCCTACTACTGTGCCCTACTACTGTGCCCTACTACTGTGCTCCTACTACTGTGCCCTACTACTGTACTGTGCCCTACTACTGTGCCCTACTACTGTACTCCTACTACTGTGCCCTACTACTGTGCCCTACCTACTACTACTGTGCTCCTACTACTGTACTCCTCCTACTACTGTACTCCTACAACTGTACTCCTACAACTGTGCCCTACTACTGTGCTCCTACTACTGTGCCCTACTACTGTGCCCTACCTACTACTGTGCCCTACTACTGTGCCCTACTACTGTGCCCTACTACTGTGCCCTACTACTGTGCCCTACTACTGTACTCCTACTACTGTGTGCCCTACTCCTACTACTGTGCCCTACTACTGTACTACCTACTACTGTGCCCTACTACTGTGCTCCTACTACTGTGCCCTACTACTGTGCCCTACTACTGTGCTCCTACTACTGTGCCCTACTACTGTGCCCTCTACTACTACTGTGCCCTACTACTACTGTGCCCTACTACTGTGCCCTACTACTGTGCCCTACTACTGTGCTCCTACTACTGTGCTCTACTGTGCTCCTACTACTGTGCCCTACTACTGTGCTCCTACTACTGTGCCCTACTACTGTGCTACCTACTACTGTGCCCTACTACTGTGCCCTACTACTGTGCCCTACTACTGTGCCCTACTACTGTGCCCTACTACACTGTGCCCTACTACTGTGCTCCTACTACTGTGCCCTACTACTGTGCCCTACTACTGTGCTCCTACTACTGTGCCCTACTACTGTGCCCTACTACTGTACTCCTACTACTGTGCCCCACTACTGTGCCCTACTACTGTGCCCTACTACTGTACTCCTACTACTGTGCCCTACTACTGTGCCCTACTACTGTACTCCTACTACTGTGCCCTACTACTGTGCCCTACTACTGTACTCCTACTACTGTGCCCTACTACTGTGCTCCTACTACTGCGTGCCCTACTACTACTCCTACTACTGTGCCTACTACTACTACTGTACTACTGTGCTACTACTGTGCCCTACTACTGTGCCCTACTACTGTACTCCTACTACTGTGCCCTACTACTGTGCCCTACTACTGTACTCCTACTACTGTGCCCTACTACTGTGCCCTACTACTGTGCCCTACTACTGTGCTCCTACTACTGTGCCCTACTACTGTGGCCAACTACTGTGCTCCTACTACTGTGCCCTACTACTGTGCCCTACTACTGTACTCCTACTACTGTGCCCTACTACTGTGCTCCTACTACTGTGCCCTACTACTGTGCCCTACTACTGTGCCCTACTACTGTGCCCTACTACTGTGCCCTACTACTGTACCCTACTACTGTACTCCTACTACTGCCCTACTACTGTACTCCTACTACTGTGCCCTACTACTGTGCTCCTACTACTGTACTCCTACTACTGTGCTCCTACTACTGTGCCCTACTACTGTGCTCCTACTACTGTGCCCTACTACTGTGCCCTACTACTGTACTCCTACTACTGTGCCCTACTACTGTGCCCTACTACTGTATCCTCCTACTACTGTGCCCTACTACTGTGCCCTACTACTGTACTCCTACTACTGTGCCCTACTACTGTGCCCTACTACTGTGCTCCTACTACTGTGCCCTACTACTGTGCTCCTACTACTGTACTCCTACTACTGTGCCCTACTACTGTGCCCTACTACTGTACTCCTACTACTGTGCCCTACTACTGTACTCCTACTACTGTGCCCTACTACTGTGCCCTACTACTGTACTCCTACTACTGTGCCCTACTACTGTGCCCTACTACTGTACTCCTACTACTGTGCCCTACTACTGTGCCCTACTACTGTACTCCTACTACTGTGCCCTACTACTGTGCCCTACTACTGTACTCCTACTACTGTGCCCTACTACTGTGCCCTACTACTGTACTCCTACTACTGTGCCCTACTACTGTGCCCTACTACTGTACTCCTACTACTGTGCCCTACTACTGTGCCCTACTACTGTACTCCTACTACTGTGCCCTACTACTGTGCCCTACTACTGTACTCCTACTACTGTGCCCTACTACTGTGCCCTACTACTGTACTCCTACTACTGTGCCCTACTACTGTGCCCTACTACTGTACTCCTACTACTGTGCCCTACTACTGTGCCCTACTACTGTACTCCTACTACTGTGCCCTACTGCCCTACTACTGTGCCCTACTACTCTGCCCTACTACTGTACTCCTACTACTGTGCTCCTACTACTGTGCCCTACTACTGTACTCCTACTACTGTGCCCTACTACTGTGCTCCTACTACTGTGCTCCTACTACTGTGCCCTACTACTGTACTCCTACTACTGTGCCCTACTACTGTGCCCTACTACTGTACTCCTACTACTGTGCCCTACTACTGTGCCCTACTACTGTACTCCTACTACTGTGCCCTACTACTGTGCCCTACTACTGTGCCTACTACTACTGTGCCCTACTACTGTGCCCTGTGCCCTACTACTGTGCTCCTACTACTGTGCCCTACTACTGTGCTCTACTACTACTGTACTCCTACAACTGTACTCCTACAACTGTGCCCTACAACGGTGCCCCTACTACTGGGCCCTACTACTGTGCCCCTACTACTGTGCCCTACTACAACTGTGCTCCTACTACTGTGCCCTACTACTGTGCCCTACTACTGTGCCCTCTACTACTACTGTGCCTTACTACTGTGCCCTACTACTGTACTCCTACTACAGCCCCCTACTACTGTGCCCTACTACTGTGCTCCTACTACTGGTGCCCTACTACTGTGCCTTACTACTGTGCCCTACTACTGTGCCCTACTACTGTGCTCCTACTACTGTGCCCTACTACTACTGTGCCCTACTACTGTGCCCTACTACTGTGCCCTACTACTGTGCTCCTACTACTGGGCCCTACTACTGAGCCCTACTACTGTGCCCTACTACTGTGCCCCTACTACTGTGCCCTACTACTGTGCCCTACTACTGTGCCCCTACTACTGTGCCCTACTACTGTGCCCTACTACTGTACTCCTACAACTGTACTCCTACACCTGTGCCCTACTACTGTGCCCTACTACTGTGCCCTACAACTGTGCCCTACAACTGTGCTCCTACTGTACTCCTACAACTGCCCTACAACTGTACTCCTACAACTGTGCCCTACACTGTGCTCCTACTGTGCTCCTACTACTGTACTTCTACAACTGTACTCCTACAACTGTGCTCCTACAACTGTGCCCTACTACTGTGCTCCTACTACTGTGCCCTACTACTGTGCCCTACTACTGTGTGCCCTACCCCTACAACTGTGCCCTACTGTGCTCTACTGTACTCCTACAACTGTACTCCTACAACTGTGCCCTACTGTGCTCCTAGTACTGTACTCCTACAACTGTACTCCTACAACTGTACTCCTACAACTGTACTCCTACAACTGTGCCCTACTAATGTGCTCCTACTACTGTGCTCCTACAACTGTGCCCTACAACTGTGCCCTCCAACTGTGCCCTACAACTGTGCCCTACTACTGTGCCCTACTACTGTGCCCTACTACTGTACTCCTACAACAGTACTCCTACAACTGTGTCCTACTACTGTGCCCCCTACTACTGTGCCCCTACTACTGTGCCCTACTGTACTCCTACAACTGTACTCCTACAACTGTACTCCTACAACTGTGCCCTACTACTGTGCTCCTACTACTGTACAACTGTGCCCTACAACTGTGCCCTACTACTGTGCCCTACTACTGTGCCCTACTACTGTACTCTACTGTGCCCCACTACTACTGTGCCCTACTACTGTGCCCTACTACTGTACTACTGTGCCCTACTACTGTGCCCTACTACTGTGCCCTACTACTGTGTGCCCTACTACTGTGCCCTACTACTGTACTCCTACTACTGTGTACTCCTACTACTGTGCCCCACTACTGTGCCCTACTACTGTGCCCTACTACTGTACTCCTACTACTGTGCCCTACTACTGTGCCCTACTACTGTACTCTACTGTGCCCTACTACTGTGCCCTACTACTGTACTGTGCCCTACTACTGTGCCCTACTACTGTACTCCTACTACTGTGCCCTACTACTGTGCCCTACTACTGTGCTCCTACTACTGTGCCCTACTACTGTGCCCTACTACTGTGCCCTACTACTGTGCCCTACTACTGTGCCCTACTACTGTGCTCCTACTACTGTGCCCTACTACTGTACCCTACTACTGTGCCCTACTACTGTGCCCTACTACTGTACTCCTACTACTGTGCCCTACTACTGTGCCCTACTACTGTACTCCTACTACTGTGCCCTACTACTGTGCCCTACTACTACTGTGCCCTACTACTGTGCCCTACTACTACTGTGCCCTACTACTGTGCCCTACTACTGTACTCCTACAACTGTGCCCTACTACTCCTACAACTGTGCCCTACTACTGTGCTCCTACTACTGTGCCCTACTACTGTGCCCTACAACTGTGCTCCTACTACTGTACTCCTACAACTGTACTCCTACAACTGTACTCCTACAACTGTGCCCTACTACTGTGCTCCTACTACTGTACTCCTACAACTGTACTCCTACTACTGTGCCCTACTACTGTGCTCCTACTACTGTACTCCTACAACTGTACTCCTACAACTGTATTCCTACAACTGTGCCCTACTACTGTGCCCTACTACTGTGCCCTACTACTGTACTCCTACAACTGTACTCCTACACCTGTACTCCTACAACTGTACTCCTACAACTGTGCCCTACTACTGTGCTCCTACTACTGTGCCCTACTACTGTGCCCTACTACTGTGCCCTACTACTGTGCTCCTACTACTGTGCCCTACTACTGTACTCCTACAACTGTACTCCTACTACTGTGCCCTACTACTGTGCTCCTACTACTGTACTCCTACAACTGTACCCTACTACTGTACTTCTACAACTGTACTCCTACAACTGTGCTCCTACAACTGTGCCCTACTACTGTGCTCCTACTACTGTGCCCTACTACTGTGCCCTACTACTGTGCCCTACTACTGTGCTCCTACTACTGTGCCCTACTACTGTGCCCTACAACTGTGCCCTACTACTGTGCCCTACTACTGTGCCCTACTACTGTACTCCTACAACTGTGTGCCCTACTACTGTGCTCCTACTACTGTACTACTACAACTGTACCCTACAACTGTACTCCTACAACTGTACTCCTACAGCTGTGCCCTACTAATGTGCTCCTACTACTGTGCTCCTACAACTGTGCCCTACAACTGTGCCCTACAACTGTGCCCTACAACTGTGCCCTACTACTGTGCCCCTACTACTGTGCCCTACTACTGTACTCCTACAACTGTACTCCTACAACTGTGCCCTACAACGGTGCCCCTACAACGGTGCCCCACTACTGCGCCCCTACTACTGTGCCCCTACTACTGTGCCCTACTACTGTACTCCTACAACTGTACTCCTACAACTGTACTCCTACAACTGTACTCCTACAACTGTGCCCTACTACTGTGCTCCTACCACTTTGCTCCTACAACTGTGCCCTACAACTGTGCCCTACAACTGTGCCCTACTACTGTGCCCCTACTACTGTGCCCTACTACTGTACTCCTACAACTGTACTCCTACAACTGTGCCCTACAACGGTGCCCCTACTACTGGGCCCCACTACTGCTCCCCTACTACTGCGCCCCTACTACTGCGCCCCACTACTGTGCCCCCACTACTGTGCCCCCACTACTGAGCCCCCACTACTGTGCTCCCACTACTGTGCTCCCACTACTGTGCCCTACTAGTGTGCTCCCACTACTGTGCCCCACTACTGCGCCCCTACTACTGCGCCCTACTACTGTGCTCCTACTACTGTGCTCTACTACTGTGCCCTACTACTGTGCTCCTACTACTGTGCCCTACTACTGTGCCCTACTACTGTGCTCCTACTACTGTCCTCCTACTACTGTGCTCCTACTACTGTGCCCTACTACTGTGCCCCACTACTGTGCCCCTACTACTGCGCCCTACTACTGCGCCCTACTACTGTGCTCCTACTACTGGGCCCTACTACTGGGTCACACTACTGTGCTCCTACTACTGTGTCCCTACTACGGCGCCCCACTACGGCGGCCCCACTACGGCTGCCCCACTACGGGGGCCCCACTACTGTGTCCCTACTACGGCGCCCCCTACGGCGCCCCACTACGGCGGCCCCACTACGGGGGCCCCACTACTGGGGCCCACTACGGCGCCCCTACTACGGCGCCCCACTACGGCGGCCCACTACAGCGGCCCTACTACGGCGGCCCTACTACGGCGGCCCTACTATGGCGCCCCACTACTGGGCCCCACTACTGCGCCCCACTACTGCGCCCCACTACTGCGCCCCTACTACTGCGCCCCACTACTGCGGCCCACTACTGCGGCCCACTACTGTGGCCCTACTACTGCGGCCCTACTACTGTGCTCCTACTACTGTGCCCTACTACTGTGCCCCTACTACTGTGCCCTACTCCTGTGCCCTACTACTGTACTCCTACTACTGTGCCCCACTACTGTGCCCCACTACTGTGCCCCTACTACTGTGCCCTACTACTGTACTCCTACTACTGTGCCCTACTACTGTGCCCTACTACTGTACTCCTACTACTGTGCCCCACTACTGTGCCCTACTACTGTGCCCCACTACTGTGCCCTACTACTGTACTCCTACTACTGTGCCCTACTACTGTGCCGCACTACTGTGCCCCTACTACTGTGCCCTACTACTGTGCTCCTACTACTGTGCTCCTACTACTGTACTCCTACTACTGTGCCCTACTACTGTACTCCTACTCCTGCACCCTACTACTATACTCCTACTACTGTGCCCTACTACTGCGCCCCACTACTGCGCCCCACTTCTGTGCCACATTACTGCACCCCATTACTGTACTCCTACTACTGCGCCCCACTACTGCGCCCCACTACTGCACCCCACTACTGCACGCCTACTACTGCACCCCACTACTGCGCCCCACTACTGTGCCCCACTACTGTGCTCCTACTACTGTGCCACACTACTGTGCTCCTACTACTGTGCTCCTACTACTGTACTCCTACTACTGTACTCCTACTACTGTACTCCTACTACTGTGCCCCACTACTGTGCCCCACTACTGCGCCCCACTACTGTACTCCTACTACTGTACTCCTACTACTGTGCCCTACTACTGCACCCCACTACTGTACTCCTACTACTGTGCTCCTACTACTGTGCCCCACTACTGCGCCCCACTACTGCACTCCTTCTGCCTTCCACGGGATTCTGTGAGTCCCTTGGCATTTATTACAGCGCATACTTTCTAGACGTTTCATGGAAGCTATGCTGTTATGTAATAACCTAAGAGGTTCTCAAGGACAACACACAGAACACTCGTGCTCAGTGTGTCCTATAGCGTCAGTCCCAAACTTGTCATATAGGAAGAGGCTATATAAATACCTTTTGGACACATCAATACCTTGGCTTAAGGTGCAAAATAGGAAAAGAAAAGAAAAAAAAAAAAAACCCTCTCTTGGCTTTTTGTTATAAGTATCCACTTATTTAGAGTGGGCATAATTAACACTTAAATAACTCAGTTTTCTCTACTCTGCTGTTTTAATCAGATTGGTAGTTTCCATATCTAGCATAACCATCCCTTTTGGGATGCAACTCCTCATTTCAGAAAGACATTGCAAAGGTAGATTTATCATAAAAGGTTTACTACATCAGTGCTCATCCTTTTCACATTTTTATTGCTAAGCAATTTCTTTTCTTGACATGCCTACAGAGGAAGCCATAATATATCTCCAGGCAAGCAGCCATTTACATAGCTGAGGGTATTAACATAAACCTAGGGTTTACCCTATGTATAAAAAATTAGGTTCACATTACCCTGAGGTCAATGTGATCTCACAGACAGTGGATAGGTCTTCATTCCTGCCATGATTTTACCTACCTGCTCATTCTGGCTTGAATTTTTTAGGGTTCAGAGTCCATTTATTTGACAACTGGAAATGATGTGAAAAATGCTTCAGCTACTCATCTCTCTGACATTAATCAAAATAAACCCAGAATTTATCCCATGTATAAAAAATAAGTTCAAATTGTCATTTGATCAATATAATACCATACATGACCGATGAGCTTCTGTTTCGATAAGTGATCTTACTTACCTGATTACTCTTGCTTGAAATCTCTTTGGATGAGGACTGGATGGCGAATTTTATTGTACAGTTAGAAATGAGGGTGATAATGCTTCATTAACTTAAATTCACACTGTGGTATATGTGATTTATTTCAGACACTTTCTTATAGCACACTTTGAGAGAGGAAAGGGCCTTGGGTAAGTTAGAAGAAGAGAAGTTGGCCCCGGAAGCAGGAGGAAGGAGAATACCACTAGTGCTTCATATTTTCATCAAGAACTCTAGAGACCAATAGCAAAAGTAGCTTCCTCATTAACTGCATTTTGAGATTAATATAGGGATTTGAATTATTCAGGTAATTGCTCTTTAGATGTTAAAGGTTGGCTCTGGATGAACAAAAATTAAACATTTAAAACTGAATTAATGGCTTCCCCTTTCATATTAGTTCTTCTTCTATTCCTTTTTCTTGGGTAGTAGCACCATCATTAATCCAGTTGCATAAGCTAGAAATCCGGGTACATTTTCAGCACTGCATTCTTCCTTACTCCTGCTTCTACTCACCACCAGAGGCTGTCCATCACCTAAGAAATGCCTCTCTCTCCTGCTGCCCTCCACACCACCACCCTGCTACGTGCTATCATAAAGAACCGACAACCTCTCACCCCAAGACATTGCCATGTTGGAGTCCCTCCAATCACCCTTTACTTCCTGTCTCATGCACTTGTTCACAGAGATATTACACATCTACTCAGGGCCAAGCATGATTCTAGACAATGGAAAACTCTCACTGACGAAAACAAAATCTCTATGTTTATGGGATCAAATTTCTGGTAGCAAGAAACAGTTATAGAAGCCAAGAGTTATGTAAACAAAACTCAAGAGTGGTAAGCACTATTAAGAAAAAAAAATCAAGGAAAAGAAATTGAATATATAAGAAAACTGTTCTGATTCAATAGAAAAAGCTTCTCTAGCCAGGTAATATCTGAGCAGAAACCTAGCAAAAATAACGGAGCGAGACTTTTAGATACCGAGGGAAAGGTCACTCCAGGAGGAAGGAGGAACACGTGTAAAGCTTCTGATTGCGCTTGTGGCGTTGAGCACAGAAGGAAGCGGTGGGGCTGGAGCGCGGAGAGTGGCGGAGAGAGGGTGAGACACAGTCAGAGGCGGTGGTGATGCAAGGCTGTAACAGGACTACGGGTGGTGTTAAGGTCTTAGGAATTTATTTGGAGTGAGATGGGAATCATTAAAGGGACTTGAGCATGAAAGTGACTGAGCTGTGGGGCCAGCTCTCGGCCTGGTGGTTAAGGTGACTACGTCCCACATGGCTGTGTGGTTGGAGTCCTGGTCCCCACAGTTCAAGAAACATGCTAGGGGCGGGATCAGCAGTTAGCGTAATGGCTATGTGGCTGGACTCCCACGTAGTTGATGGCGGTTCGAGTCCCGGACCCGGTGGCTTAAACTCACGCCGGGCGCGTGTGCGTGTGTGCCCAAGATCCTGAGAGGAGAATGGAGGAGAAGGGATTGTGGCTTGGCCATCCCCCCTGGGGGGTGATTTCTCGCTTTCTGTCTTTCTGTCTCTCTCTGTCTGTCTGGCAAGCGCATGCGCCCTATAGCAAAAACCTCCCCCCCCAAAAAAAAAAAGAGAAACATGCTGGACATGGGTGTCTGCTTGCCCAAAATCCTGACGAGAGGGCGAGATGGAGGAGAAGGAATTAAGTGTGTCTAGCCCCATGGGGGTGCTTTGTTAACCACCACCCCTTCCTTTCTCTCTCCCACTGAACATACCACCCTCTGGAAATTTTCTTTTTCAAAAATGGTTATTGAACCACTTTAAGTTTTGGAGGCTGACATGCTCAGTGTGAGGGACACAGAATACAGGGTTGTTAGAAGTGAGAGAAGAGAGACCGGGTAAAAGGCTACTGGAATGACACAGGCGAAAGGTGCCGGTGCTTGGACTCCAGGGGCCCAGGACAGACTGGCTCCATCCCGAAGGCGCAGTAAACACGTAGGATGTACATTGTGAAGGGGACCGAGGGGTCGCCAACGACCATGAGCTACTGCGCCCTGGTAACTGGGAGGATGCCATTCTCCGTCACTGGGACTGAACGAAACATGGGGAGGGGCCAGCAAGTGGTGCAGTGGTTAAGATGCTGGACTCCCCAGAGCCGACCAGGGTTCGAGTCCCAGACCTAATGACTTTAAAATCATGTCAGGCACACGGGCCTGATTTCTTATTTTCCCCTCACTGTCTCTCTAGTGAGTGCATGTGCACTGTGGCAAAAACCTTTAAAAAAGAAAAATAAACATGGGGAGAATCAGAGTTGTGTGCGGGTGTTGCTGTTATTGCTGCTTGTACTGGGGGTGGTGTCAGGGACAGATTATGTGATGTGTTAAGTGAGTAGTCATTCCCTGCCGTGAAGACGGTTCCTGTGCGGATTGGAGGTGGGACCTGGAGTGTGCAGGAGCTCCTGGAACCGAAGCACACACGTTGTCAGCGTATGGAGCGTACTTGTCAGGAGACTGGGGAAGAAGTACAAATATGAAGGCTGAGCCCTGGAGCAGCGCACGTCTCTCTGAGGTCGAGACGACGAGGGGGAGCTAGCTCAGAGAACTCGGGGTGAGTGAGGAGGGGCGTCGAGGTGGAGGAGGATCTCCACTGCACTGGGCTGCGTCACAGTGACCTGCGGCTCACAGCGCTCGGTGGCTTCAGCTCACACCAGGAGTGAGTCTGTAAGTCAAACTCCGTAGCTGTTTGCCTTTTGCCGGATTCTTCTCATGAGAGGCCCTGAAAGAACAGTCAATAGGAAAGATAGAGTCCTTTCGTTCTGATCCGCGAGGCAGCTAGAGCAGGAGCGAGGGTACGGGCAGAGGAACTGCATGTGATGGAGGACATGGCAGCCCCAGCAGTGTCGGCCAAGCCCAGGAAGTTCAGCAGCGACGGCCAGTAATGGCCTCCCGTGCAGAGCCATGACAAGGGCCGGACACTTCCTTCTCACGTAAGTGAAGGATGCACAGAAGACCACCCACTCTTTCCTCTCCTCTCCAATTAAGGGTCATCGAGCCCGAGGAGCCGACGATGGTATCCCCTTACATCTGTCTTCGACCGCATTGCCACCACAGTAACCCAAGTTCTTACAGCCCACACCCAGACAGAGCCTAGACGCTCTTGGGCGCCTGTGTGTGGATCCTGCACACTTCGACATTAATTCCGGGCTTCTACTCAAAGACCCCAAGGGTAATTCAACATGAGCCATAGCTAATGTTTCCTTTTCTAAAATCACTTCCATCGTGTATATTTTAATTTACTAGTAAAATGGCCAATACTCTGATGTCTGGGAAGGAGCAGCCCTTCTCTAGAACAGACTATCTTACACCTGTGGGATTAGAATCCTAAACAGAACTGCAGACCCCCAGGCTTTATTCAACATTCCCGAGAAATCACACTTCCGGTCCGGCCCAGGATGCAGTGTCTTTCCCTACAGCAGGAATAAGAAATCACCTGCTGTATTTCCCTGTGGCAGTTAAGCCTAAACCCATCCAGAACAAACTTTGTCTTCAGGGAGGCTTACAGTCCTTCTTAATCGCTTGATTCCACTGAGAGGCTACTGGTTTTTCTCTTCCAAACAAGTAGCTCTCTGGAGCCTCCAAGGCGTGGAGGGCCGGCTGGAATGCCGAAGACAGAAGAGGCTGAGAGCCCCTCCCCAGCTGTCCCTGATGCAGGGAAATGAGTTCTTCGCTTTGCTCATTACGCTAGCAGAGTGCATTTCTAATGCCTCTTCATTCATGAGTGTTTAAACATTTTAATGAATATGTTATTTACTGTAATAAAGTCAGAGTCTGCTATTAAATTAATAGAGCAGTGCACCCAAGAATCCCATAGCAGCCATTCGTCCCTGCTCGGTGCCGCTCAGTTTCAAGCACAGGGTTCCTGGCCACCTGAGTTCTCTGCTAGCCTGCAGATGCTGCTGAATAAATACTCTCTAGCTGCAAATGACCGTCAGATTCCTGGTAGTATGTACAGGCGTGTGTACATGTTTGTGTGTGTTATGCTCCAGCGTGGGCAGTAAAATCAGTGAGTCTTGGACGCAAGGAGTCCAGCTTCCATCCCGGCTCTCCTAGCTGAGTATCCCTAGGCAAGTGACACGCCGAGTCACAATTTTCAGATCTGCAAAGAGGGGACAACACGTGTCTCTTTCTTCTAAAGCTGATGAGATATTATGCACAGCGTACTCTGCCTGATGCATGGAGAAGATCTATACATTTTAGTTAAGAGCTGACTGGGGCACTATCAGCCTAGGAGTTCCTGAAATTGAGAAAAGGCACCTGCCCCAGCGAGGAGGCGATCCTAGGGAGTGAGAGACTCTGCTGTGTGAGCGGGCTGTAAACCGGATGCTCCCCCAGAGATCTTTCCGGTAGGCATGTTTGCTCAGAGTGAAATCTGCCCAAGAAAAAGCACAGGACCCACATTGGCCCTGCTCTCTTTTCCTCTCTCCTTTAATCACACGTCTTCCTTTCTTTTTTACTCTCTTTTATCATTTTGAAAATTTTTAAAATAAGTTCGGCATCATGAGATCAACTGAACGAGATCTAAAGAAACGGAGGATTTCTATTTTCAAAGAGTAGGTCTACCAAAGTAAGAATTTTGTGCTTTCTCTCCGATTCCCAAACACCTGATTGTAGACTTAATCATATAACAGAAACTCAAAAAATGGTTGTTAAAGGAATGCATTAATTAGTAACAAAGACTGGGGTCAGTTGGGATCACCTTAGCATAGTTAAGGTGCTGGACCCCCCCATGACTGATTGCATGTTCGAGTCCCAGACCCAGGATGCTTAAAAAAACTTGTTGCAATGAGACCCGCTGACGATGTAGCTGTTGTGTTGCTGGACTCCAACATGACCCACTGATGTGTCTTCTAAATTATGCCGAGTGAGTGCGCATGCATGCCCAAGATCCCGGGAGGAGAATGGAGGAGAGGGAATTGTGTTGTGGTCGTCTCCCTGGGGGCGGGGGGGTTGATTTCTTACTTTCCTTCTCACTATGTCTCTTGCTGTCTCTCTGGCGACTGCACGTGCCCTACGGCAAAAACCTCTAAAACAAAAATAAAAAGAAAAGAAAAACTTGGTAGGTACATGTATGTGCCCAAAATCCCAAAAGGAAAGAGGAATAGAGGAGAAGGAATTGCAGTGTGACCACTAACCCATAGGAGGTGATTATAGGAGGTGATTTTCCAGAAAACCCACCTCTGGAAAAGCGAATGTGCTCCCTGGCAAAAATGTTTTAAACAGTGAGTGACCAAGAGTGCATGCCATTTTATTGAATCGAAATACACACGAGGTTTGCATTGGTTAATCTGTCAGCAGCATTTTATTTAAACATTTCTAATATTATTAACATATCAGCACAAATATATGATAGCTTTAAAGAATCATCCTGTATTATAAACAAATATATATTTGATAAACAAATTTAGTCGGAAAGGTAGAACTGGATGAGGAAAATTAAGTTCTTACCCAGACACTGATCTCACACAGGAACTGTCCTACCTTAGAGAATGATCCCTGGTTCTAAGTCTCCTCCAGAGAAGCCTTGCTATCACTCAGTCAGGCCTGAATTCACGAATGCGTAGACAACTAGGGTGATGAAAGATCATGTGTCCAGACAGCTGACTTCCTCCTGCTGGTGTTTCACCCAATTAGACAACCTTTGCAGACATAATTGGCTATTCAGGTGGCCCACTGGGTACAAATACAAAACTTACTCCCCCTACAGTTTTGATTAAAGCCATGTATATCAGGGCTGGCAGGTGGCATGGCGGTTAAGGCGCTGGACTCCCACATGGCCGACTGCAGTCTGAGTCCCAGACCCGGCAGCTTGCTTTCTCACCCCCTCCCCCACCGTCTGTCTCTGGTGAGCACACATGCCCTACAGCAAATTAAAAATAAAATAATAATAATGATGATAATAAATATAAGTATATAATTTTTTTTAGATTTATTTATTTATGGGATCAGCAGTTAGTGTAACTGCTATGTGGCTGGACTCCCATGTAGTTGACAGCGGTTCATGTCCCAGACCTGGTGGCTTAAAACTCACGCCAGGTGTGTGTGCGTGTGTGCCCAAGATCCCGAGAGGAGAATGGAGGAGAAGGGATTGTGACGTGGCCATCCCCTCTGGGGGGTGATTTCTGTCTGTCTGGTGAGCACACACGCCCTATAGCAAAAAAAAAAAAAAAAAAAAAAAAAAAAAAGAATTATTTATTTATTATTATTATTGTTAATATTATTTTTCACATGAGTTTTGGCAGAGAAAGACAGAGAGAGAAGGAGAGTGAGAAAGCAAGCTGCCAGGTCCAGGACTCAAACCATGGCCAGCCATGTGGGAATTCCAGCACGTTAACCACCATGCCACCTGCTGGCCCACAAGTATATAAATATTTTTTAAATAAATCGTCTGACATGCAAATAGTGTAGAAAGAACCAAGCCCAGACACAGACCCAGAACTGCTGCGTGGCTCAGTCAATGGAATGTAGCCACGTAAGACCGAATCGGCTGCCTCACGTCCGAGAAATAGGATCTCGTGTAGCTGCATACAACCAAACATGCACTAGCTGCATACAACCTCACATGCACGAGCTGCATACAACCAAACATGCATGAGCTGCATACAACCTCACATACACTAGCTGCATACAACCTCACATGCACGAGCTGCATACAACCAAACATGCACTAGCTGCATACAACCTCACATGCACGAGCTGCATACAACCAAACATGCACTAGCTGCATACAACCTCACATGCACGAGCTGCATACAACCAAACATGCATGAGCTGCATACAACCTCACATGCACTAGCTGCATACAACCAAACATGCACTAGCTGCATACAACCTTACATGCACGAGCTGCATACAACCTCACATGCACGAGCTGCATACAACCTCACACGCACGAGCTGCATACAACCTCACACGCACGAGCTGCATACAAACTCACATGCACGAGCTGCATACAACCTCACATGCACGAGCTGCATACAACCTCACATGCACGAGCTGCATACAACCTCACATGCACGAGCTGCATACAACCTCACATGCACTAGCTGCAAACAACCTCACATGCACTAGCTGCAAACAACCTCACATGCACGAGCTGCATACAACCTCACATGCACTAGCTGCATACAACCAAACATGCACTCTTAATGAGAAGGACACACTCTTGCATCATGTAAGGACAGCAAAATACTTTCTCATTAACTCAGCACATCACAACACGAAGAAAACCTAATATCTAGAACCCAGTGATTGTTTCCAAACCACAATGTGACCAGCAAGGCCTTCCTTCACTGTCCAGGAGGCTAGACCCTGCAGCACGGCGGAGCAGGCAGCAGCACATGGACCTGCAGGGCTGGAAGTCACACAGCCATGGCAGTTTGCACTCCAGACCCGTAGCCCTGAGGCATGCTGGATGCATGTACAGATGCCCAAGATCTGTGAGCCACAGGCCTGGAGGAAGGAGGTCGCGGAGAGTACACTTCTCTCTCCCACGTGTGCACCCACTTTATCATAAAGAAGAGTAAATCTTTGTTAGAAAGAGGCAGATTACCCCCCCCCCCCCCCCCCCCCCCCCGGTATTTTTACCTTCCTTAGCTCACTCTTTATTTTACCGAGGACTTACCACTTGCTGATGTTCCAGGAAACTTGATCGTGTGTTACGCCTGCTGTCTGTTGTCTGTCTCCATACCTGCGGCACAGACTCAGACATAAATCCCTGTCTAACACAAGTTTGGAAGTGTATTTCATCTCACCAAGGTATGCCAAGGATCTAAGACAGCTCCAGGCACATATTAAGGCTCTCAATACACATTTTTTTGAACTAGCAATTCTTCAAAAGAGACAGCCTATTTTTTAAAAAATCAATTCATTTCTTTCATTAGGAAGAAATGGAGAGAAACAGTCACTTGGAAGTGGGTCTCTATGCCACGATCCACCCCAGCTCCAACCAGCATGGATCCCAGGGACACGTGAGCATGTGTGCACTGGGGGTGTACAAGAAGGCCTTGGACCCAGACACAGACGGTCCCATGTGGGTCAGCATTGCAGCGTCATGCCACCGCCATACCTCTGTCTGACCCCTGAATGAACCAATTAATATCACTGTTCTGAGTACATATTTTATTGGTCCCTGGGACATACAGACGAGTGCCGAGACGCTCGGTCGAGGCCGTGACAGCATACCTGGCGTCTTCCTCTCCCTCCACTTTGCACCTCTCTCCTCGTGCCTCTCTCACTGCGAACTGAGTGGCTGCCTTTCGGTGAGGAGCACGCCAAGTCCTCTCCTAGTCAGGGCTGCACTGGCTGTCTCTTCTGTCTGGAACATTCTCATTTTTACTGCCTTCCCCCAGAAGTCCCCTGGTCTTGCACTGGCTAATTTCTTCATCTTTAAGTATCTTTGAAAGGTTATTGTTTTAAAGGCCTTTACGCTCATCACATTAAGTAAACATCTCAATTTTTCCTCGTCTTAATACTAAACACAATTTCCAACTGCAGATTTATTTGTTTTGTCCTGTTTCTCCATTAGACTCGGGGGTCTCATGAGAATAAGAATTTCAGATTTCCTGGGACCAGCAGTTAGTGTAATGGCTCCATTGTTGGACTCCCATGTAGTCGACCGTGGTTCGAGTCCCGGATTTGGTGGCTTAAACTCACACCAGGCATATGTGCGTGTGTGCCCAAGATCCTGCGAGGAGAACGGAGGAGAAGGGATTGCAGCATGGCCATCCCCCTGGGGAGTGATGTCTCACTTTCTGTCTCTCTCTGTCTTTCTGACAGCGCACGTGGCCTATAGCAAAAACCTCTCCAAAAATAAATAAATAAATAAATAAGTGAAAGAATTTCAGATTCCCTACATGTTTTCCAGATCTTGCACAGAACAGGCACTTAGCAAATGAGTGAGGAGTAAGTGTGTAGACGGCTCACTTCTCCTAGAAAAAAGCTCTTCATTCCTACGTGCGGGGGATTTTTTTTTTTTTTAATGATGAACAATGGATATATTCAGTGGGCTTAACCCTTTATTCCCAGGGTTTAGATTTCTCATTCTAATTCAAAATCAAATTAAATAACATTTCCCTCTTCAGTAAGCCAAGCACGGCCCTGCGTGCCACTCCTGCAGCTGTCCAGCAGGGTCCAGATGTCTGCTGTCGTGCCCGAAACCAACAAGGTGGTGTGCTTTTGCGAATATATTCTTTCTGAGCATGCGTGAGACAGAAACTCGCTGGAGAGGATTTACATCCATTCCTACCAACGTGTCCGGACTCATGCATTTCCTGCCATCCGAATCAATACACAATTCAGATCGGCCCTAAATCCTCTTCACTTTTATTTCATATAAATTTATTACTCTTCACTCAGTGTTGGAAAGTTTAATTAAAGTCAGTGGCTGCATCTTGATTACTCTAATTACTTGACACAGAGCTGTGAGCAGTTACAATGTTAAATGCTAAGTAGGAACCAGTCCCTCTTATTTTATTCTATTCAACATTTTTCCCTGACCTTCAATCATAGAAAACACATTTAGTTGTCTATTGGAAGAGTGAGTGACTTACCGTCCCTGTCTTCCATCAGGGACACAACAGGACAAGCCCAAAGCCTTAAGTTAATAATTGGGTTTGGGGACCAGCAGATGTGTAATGGTTACATCGCCGGACTCCCACGTAGTTGACCATGGTTTGAGTCCTGGAGCCAGCAACTTAAAACTCAAGCTGGTGTGTGTCAGTATGTGCCTAGGGTCCCAAGAGGAGAATGGAGAAGGGACTGAGGCATGGCCATCTGTCTGGGGGTCGATTTCTCGCTTTCTGTCTCTGTTTCTCTGGTGAGCTCACATGCCCAATAGCAAAAATTTCTCTCTCTCAAAAAAAATTACGATTGTGCTTGTTGTTTTGTTTGTCGACTATCCTCACTAATAAATCTCTGGTTTAAATGTGCACAATATAACCATGTGCGTTTACTGAAAAGTAACTGTACCACTAGCCTGTCTCACACCTTCCTGTGCTTCACGCGTAAAACCTGCTGGTGTAGACTGTCCCTGCCACCAACTCTTACAGGTATGTCTTAAATTTCACCTCTCCCTGAAGATGACCTGACTTACACCAATCTCTTACATCTCAATTTTTTGATTTTTATAAATTTTATACCTGTAACTACATTGGTTTTCATCTATTTGCACTTGTTTTTAGCAGTTTAATGGAGGAGTATTTTATTCTTATAAAATCTCCATCACATCTTTATGACAATAACTAGGTTAGACCATTTGTTTTTCATCACAGTGACTACTATAGTGATAGTAAAAAGAAAGATCTGGGACCAGCCTGTGGCTTGGCAGTTGAGGTGGTTGTATCCTGCAGAGCTGACTGTGTAGTTCAAACCCCAGATGAGACAGCTTGAGAAGCATTTTCCTGAAAAGAGGGGAAAATGGAGGAGAAGAGACTGTGCCCTGGCCGCTTCTTATGGGGGATGCTTTCTCTCTCTCTCTCTCTCTCTCTCTCTCTCTCTCTCTCTCTCCAGTGAGCACACATGACTTTTGGCAAAATTGTTTTAAAAAAGTTTTTTTTATATTTTTAAATAACAGAAATAAAAAATAATATTTTTTTATTATTTTTATTAAAAATAAATGAAAACTGTAAGTTTACACTTTACAATTTATTTAAAAGAAATACAAAAATTCTTTGTGATTTCATCCCTGCCCATGCTGTCCCCTTTACCCCCAGCGTGGCTATTGTGGAATATGCCACGCCTGTTTTCCTTTTTCCACACTCGGAGAGTTATGCAGCCTGCAGCCCTGAGTACACTCCACACGCAATCCTCTTCAGTCCAAGCGAAGGATGAAGCCGAGGACCAGGATCCACTCACTGGGGCCCCTTCAGGCTTTGCAGAGGGATCCCCTTTCTCTCCACTGACGGAGCACCATGCGGCCACTTGCCTGGCAGCACAGCCATGAATCATAAAGGGGCGCATGTATAGAACTTCGGATTTGTGAAAAATGAGGACGTACATCTATGCCCACATCTAACTATCTGTCTGTCCGTCCATCACCTACGTGTGTACGTCAGAACTTATCTGTGGAGTCACAGAAACGCGTAGACTCAGAGATCGGAACCAACAGAAGGGGAAAGGGAAGTCTACAGGACCGAGGAGACATCTCGAGGCTCTGGAACCGCTGGAAAGAGCAAAGAGGCCCCTTGTTTTAAAATGTCTTCCAAGTTTGCCTTTTGAGTCTAACTCTAAAGAAAGGTTAAAGAATTAAAATGGCAATAAAATCCCCTCAAGTTTATGCTCACCATGTTTACCCATCTGAGTTAAATATTTGTAGCCCATGCAGATGTCCATAATTCTTCATTTCCCTGCAAAAACTTCTTTGTGTGATATTTTTAATAGCTTATTCCTTGAAATCTTTCTTAAGAGGTGTTTTAATATTATGTGTTGCCAAGAGAAGAAGGGATGATGGGAAATTTCATAATCTCATCCGGACACAGGGGAGCAGCCTGTGGAGAGAGCTCTGGGCCGTGGGTTCTCACTGAAGACACGCTGGGGGGTCCTTTCAAGGGGTCTCAAGTTATCAGAGTTACGAGGAACACAGAGTGAGCACGTAGCTTGCTTCCTCCTGGACTTTGATTTAATGTACACTAAAGATCATTTTTTAAAAAGACACAAGGTGGGGTGAAAAAGAAAGATAATACCAATAGAACTTGGTGGCTCACAGGTGGAGGTCTGGAGACCGACTTTGGAGTCAGTTCCACACCTAGAACTTGGTGGGTAACGGATGAAAAAAATCCATCTCTGTCACAGAATCTTCCAAAGCCACCAGTGCTGTCAGAACAAGGAACCCTGGAAAGGCGCGTGAAGGCGGAGGGGAAGGAGCACAGAAGCCCGGAGCCCCTGCACCTGGGAATCACTGGCTTCTTCCCAGTCCACACACTGGGACGCTGCGCCTCCTCCGGTTCCATCTGCCTCGTAGGCTGGGTGTTGCCAGCCCATCTTAGCAGAACATTAATGGAACGAACTGAAAAATCGGCAAGTTTTCTTAGCTCTGCCTGAGAACCGAGGTCACAGGGAAAATCACTGCTTCTAAAATTGAAAATACAGGTAGACACAAATAATCACAACTTACCCCAACAGAGAGCCACAAGCAGAAACCGCCACAGGAAGCGTTACCAAGTATCAAACTCCGAGCTGCAACTGCTGAACTTCTAGAGCATTGATGTAGACCAACCTGAGGGGTAAACTCTGGGAGGTGACCCAGTCATAGAGAGCCCTGTGCTTTTTTCTGAGTCTCTCCTCCAGAAGTACAATCAGGTGCTCACTGTGAATATTCGAAGAATCGATTTTCTCATGCTTCCAGCAAGGGGAGAGGGAAAACGGCCATTCTGAATTATGCCCGAGTATCCTGCTCTTAACTAGGCCTGCCCTCAGAGCCTGAACTGCTGGGAATGTTTCCAGAGCCTGGTTGACTTGTGGGAAGGAAAACGACCCATCCCCGTCCACTCTAGTCTTCCACCTGGGGGAAGAGACATAGCCAACTCCAGCCTATTCTAGGCATCCTGTTTTACACACAGGTTTTTTTTTTTTTTTTTTTTTTGGAGAGGTTTTCGCTATAGGGTGCGTGTGCTTGCCAGACAGACAGAGAGAGAGACAGAGACAGAAAGCGAGAAATCACCCCCCAGGGGGGATGGTCACGCCGCAATCCCTTCTCCTCCCTTCTCCTCTCGGGATCTTGGGCACGCACGCACACGCGCCCGGCGTGAGTTTTAAGCCACCGGGTCCAGGACGCGAACCGCGGTCGACTACGTGGGAGTCCAGCAACATAGCCACTACGCTAACTGCTGGTTCCCCACACAGGTTTGAAGAATAATCAAGAAACATTTATTAAATGGTAGTGCAGAGACACAGGCTGGGTAAAAGCCCGACTTAATTTAGGACTGCGGAGGCTTCCCCTGCCCTGCCTCACCACCACCCCACTATGGTCTGCACATAGAAGTTTCTTCTACCCAGGACAGCATGCCTGGCTATCAAGGAAAATGATCAGGCACACTAAAAGCAAAAAACACAGTTTTTAAAGTAAGAAGGAGCATCCAAACCAGACTCAGATACAGGTTGGAATGATCGGACGGAGCAGTGGTAACAGCTGTGATCAACATGCTGAAGGCTGTCAGGGAAGGAGCAGACGGCGTGCAGAACAGACGGGCAGTGTCAGCACGAAGATGGGCGTCTCAGACAGACTGAAAGAAAGGCTAGAGGTCAGACAGACTATCCCAGCAGTGAAGCACGGCCCTGGAGAGGCTGACTGATAGAGAAAAGAATTGATGAGCTTGAGAATTTTCCAAAGTTTATTTATGCTAGAGCACATGTGAGCATACATGAGAGAGAGAGACGAGAGAGAAAGAAAGAGGCAACCTTAACAGAGTCTTGCCATGCCGCCATCCCGGCGCCCCAGTCCTCTAACTGATCGGGATCTTGGGCACTCGGTCACATGCTCAGGGTGTTTTGGGACCAAACTGAGAGTCCATCCTACGGCTGGTCACCCGGCATCCAGCACTTCAGAGCAGTGCGTTGTGGGGGGGCCACCCACCTGGGCCTTGAGGGTATGTCAGTAGGAACTTTCAAAACTGAAAATCAAAGAGAGAAATGATTCAACATAATGGATTATCTAACAACTTTGGGGCAACTAAAAAAGGTATAGTTTACATACAATGGGGAGACAATAAGGAGGAGAGATACAGAAACAGAAGGAATATTTGAAGCAATTAATAACTGACAGTTTCTCCAAGTTAATGTTACATACCAAACCTCATACGTAGGAGGCTCAGGGGATGCCAAGCAGTATTCACGCCAAGATATACTTATGCATATGATATTCCAAGGATACAAAATCAAAGATAAAGAAAATATTCTGAAAGAAAACAAAGACATAAAAGCATCAACCTATTAAGGGCAAAGATAAGAGTTACATCCAACTTCCCAAAAATTATGCAGGCAAAAAGAGAGTGGAGTAAAATATTTATTTAAAGAGTTGAGAGAAAAACAAAAACAAAAACACTCCAGCAACCTAGATTTCTATACCTTGTGGAAATGTCCTTCACAAAATAAAGGAGAAATAAAGACTTCAGACAAAATTTTAAAGGGGTTCGATACCAGTAAAGTTGCCTTGCCAAAAATTTTAGTTATTTAGAGAAAAGAAAAATGATAAAATTCAGAAACTTGGATCTATATAAAGGAAGGAAGAACATCAGAGGAGGTAGAGTGAGGGCAGGGTCACAGTTTTTGTTTTTCTTATTCTTGCGACAGTGTACTTGGTTATGTATGTGTGCTGTGACTGTACACATGCTCACACCTCTGTGCATGTGTGCTGTGACTATACACACGCTCACACCGCTGTGCATGTGTGCTGTGACTATACACACGCTCACACCGCTGTGCATGTGTGCTGTGACTATACACACGCTCACACCGCTGTGCATGTGTGCTGTGACTATACACACGCTCACACCGCTGTGCATGTGTGCTGTGACTATACACACGCTCACACCGCTGTGCATGTGTGCTGTGACTATACACACGCTCACACCGCTGTGCATGTGTGCTGTGACTATACACACGCTCACACCGCTGTGCATGCGTGCTGTGACTATACACACGCTCACACCGCTGTGCATGTGTGCTGTGACTATACACACGCTCACACCGCTGTGCATGTGTGTAAGTGACAAACAACTGCAATGGCATGAGGGGCAGGAGGAATGACTTAGAATTATGTTTCTATCAGGCAGTAAGAACTACTTATGATATGATCCGGTGTTATTTAAAAATATACTTGGATTGGCTACAAATCCCCATTGAAGACTCTACAGCAATCACACACACACACACACTCAGAAAAAAAATCGAAGTAAAACATATATGCCAAGAATTGAAATAAATGTGAATTACGTAACGTAAATGTTCAAATTAAAACCACAAAATCTGAGCCAGCGGGTGGCATGGTGGTTAAGATGGCTGGATCTCACATGGCTGGCTGAACAGTTTGAGTCCCAGACCTGGAGGCCTGAAAATCATGCTGGCATGAGTGCATGTGTGTCTCAGATCCTGAGAGGAGGGTGGAGGAGAAGGGAGTGTAGTGGCTGTCTATACTGGGGGCGATCTCTCACTTCATCCCAGAGGAGGGAGAAGGGAGTGTAGTGGCTGTCTATACTGGGGGTAATCTCTCACTTCGTCCCAGAGGAGGGTGGAGGAGAAGGGAGTGTAGTGGCTATCTATACTGGGGGGCGATTTCTCACTTCATCCCTTTCCATTTCTCTCACATGAGCACACATGCTCTCTAGCCAACTTTAAAAAATAATGGGAGAATAAAAATTATATAATGTTTCCTCTCAAACTATAATAAAAGTAAACTAGAAATAAGTAGAAAAATAGCTTAAAAAATCTTGAAATACATGCATATTAAATGGTGTATTTCTAAATAACACATGAGTCAAAGAAGAAATCTCAAGAGAAATTTTAAATTACTCCAACTATATAAAACTACAAACACAGTTTATCAAACTTGTGAGATGCAACAAAGACAGTGTTTAGAGGAAAACTTACAGCATCGAATGCATGTATTAGAGAAGTAGCTACAAACCAATAATCTAAGCTTCCACCTTAAGAAACTAGATAAAGAAGAGAAAATTAAATCTAAAGTAAGAAGAAAACATACAGTAGAAATTTGAGCACAACTTAATGAAATAAAAAACAGAAAAATCAGCAGAGAAAATTAACAAAATCAAAGCTTATTCTTTGAAAGGATCAATAAAATTGAGAAACTCTAGCTGAGCTAATTAAGGCAAAAATATAGATGACACAATTACTAATATCACAAATGAGAGAGCATCACTCCTCATCTCACAGATTTTACAGGGTTATTATGGCAAGATGACAGACTCCAGGCCCACAGATCTGATATCCTGGATAAATTGACCAATTTCTCGAAAGACAAAATCTGCCAAAGCTTGTACAAGAAGAAATAAGCATTGGAAATATGCCTATATCTAGAGAAAAATTGATTTAGTAATTAATAAACTTCCAAAACAGAAAGCAACAAACTCAAATAGGGTCACTGGTGACCGCTATCAAACTTATAAAGAAAAAAAAAATATATATATCAATTATCTACAATCTCCTTCAGAAGACAGAAGCAGAGGAGATACTTCTGATCTCATTCTGTAAGGCTAAGCTTACCCTAATATAAATGTCAAAGATATTACAAGACATAAAACTACATATCATATGTCTATGAACATAGATGTAAAAATTCTCAACAAAATATTAGAAAATCAAATACAATGATGTATAAAAAAGAATTATACATCACAAACAAATGAGAATTATCTTAGATATACAAGGCTGGTTTAAAATTAGAAAATAGATTAATGTAACTGACTCCATGATCACATAAATAGATGCAGAAAAAACATTTTTAAAAAATTCATCATTCATGATTTAAAAGAAAGAAACCATGCTCTCCCCCCAAAAAGGGGGAAAAATCTTTCAATAAACTATGAATAGAAGGGTATTTCCTCAACTTGATAAAGAACATCTACAAAAAATCTGTAGCTAATATCACAATAGAAACTAAAAGCTTTTCCACTAAGATTGAGAGGCCAGCAGGTGACATAGCAGTTAGGGTGCTGGACTCCATCCATCGTGGCTGACTGTGGTTCAAGTCCCAGACCTGGCAGCTTGAAACTCACTCTGGGTGCATGGGCACGCATACCCCAAATCCCTAGAGAATGGAGGAAAAGGGATTGTAGCTTGGTCATTCCCCATGGTGTGTGTGTGTGGTGGGGGGTGGTCATGTCTTACTTTCCAACTCTGTCTCTTCAGCAAGCACACATGTCCTAAAGCCAAAAAAAAAAAAAAAAAGAAAGAAAGAAACAAGTAAGAATATCACCTTTCACTACATAATTATCAACCTTATACTGGAACTTCTAGCTGATGAAATAAAAGAAAAACAGTAAATAAAAAAATATACAAAATAGAAAATAAAACTATTTTTGTAGATGACATGATTGTCTTTGCACTATTTCATCTAAAGGAACTGAAAAAATTATCTCTTGGAACTAATAAGCAAATGTAGCAGAAGAGAAGGTTAATACACAAAAGTTAATTGCTTTCCAATACACCATTAATAAACATGTGGGGTTTTATAGTGACCCCCCCCGAAAACAAAACGAAACAGAACAAAACACTAAATCGGTGGTTTAGAACAACCCATATTTATGTTTTCACGTTTTCTCTGAGTCAGGAGCTCGGCTGTGGCTTACTAAGGTCCTCTGTTTCAATCTCCAGCAAGACTGTAAGTAAGTTATAAGCCAACACTAAGGTCTTTGAGAACACAACTAGAGAAGGATTTATTTCCTAGCTCATGTGACTGTTGTCAGAATTCCGTTCACTCACACATTGACTGGGGGCTGCAGTTCCGGGGGCCACTGGCCAGAGGCCATCCTCAGCCCCCTGCCATACGAACCTCTTCATGAGGCACCTCGCAGCGGGGAGGCTTTCTGCAGCAGAGTGAGTCTACTCCTAAGCTAGAACTCACATCCTGTGTGATGTATTCATCACTTTCTTCATATTCTGTGGATTAGAAGTCATAGGCCCTTGGGCTAGTCCCGTGGCCTAATGGTTAAGGAAGCCAGATCCTATGTGTCTGGCTGCATAGTTCAAATCCAGGACACGGTGGTTTCAAAAACACATCAGGTCAGGGTGCATGTGTGTTAAAATCCTAACAAAATGGAGAAATGAAAAAGAAGGGAACTGAGGCATGACAGCATCCCATAGCGGGTACTTTCTCTCTGTCTCTCTGTCTCTCTGTCTCTCTGTCTCTCTCTCTCTCTCTCTCTCTCTAGTGAATGCATGTGCTGCCTGGAAAAACTACTGAAAAAGAAGATGTAAGACACAGGCCCTATCCACTTTCAAGGGAGAGAGATTATAATAGAGAAGGCAAGAATACCAAAATATGGGGCTAGCAGGTGGGATGGTAGTTAAAGCACTGGCCTCTCACATGGCTGACCGCTGTTTGAACCCCAGACCCGGTGACTTGAAAATCACTGGATGTGTGTGCATGCCCAAAATCCCAGGAGGAAAATGGAAAGAAAGTGATTGCAACATTGCTAATTCCCCGGGAAGGGTGATTTCTCACTTTCCCTCTCGCTGTCTCTGTCTCTGTGTGTCTCTCTGGCTAGTGTGCATGTCCTATGGCCAAAACCTAAAAAATGAATAATAACACATAATAAATTTTAAAAGAATACCAAATGTATTGGGTTGTCGGAAAAGTCATGATGTACTTATTTCTTTTTTTCTATGTAAAATGCATCAAGACTTCTGACAACCCCATAATTTGGAGCCATTATAAAGTCTATTTACAATTACTAAACATAAGTTTTTATCATTAGAAAAATATATTACTTTTTGATTTTAGAAGGAACACAAGACGAAGCCCCTCGTTCTGCTAAGCCTGACTCGGGTGCTCTACCGCTCCACATGTCACCTTCCACACTTTTCTGGTCTACCTTTTCTCAAATAAACCATTACTGGGCAAGTGTTTATTTTCAAGGTGAAGGATGATTTTCTTAAAGAAAAGAAACTGTGGGGCCGGATTGCGTTGGTACAGATCAATGAAAACGATATGCGAGTCTGTTCACTGGAGTTTTCAGGGTCTCCCTGCTCCCTACGTGGCGTGAGCTGACTCCCAGCGCTCGAACAGACGGAGACGAACAGACAGGCCATCTGCAGAACCAGGGCCCTTCCTCAGCTGCGGCACCAGTGCTGAGGTCTGGTGGAAATAGAGCCGTCTCCGAATGACTGTGATGTTACAAGCCCTCTGGCAGATATTCTTGCTTTGTTCTTTGTTGCTATTGTGATGCCAGGCTAAAAAAATGTCTGTAGGATCAAAAAAGCTAAGAGTCAAAAAATAAATGATTGTTCTCTTTTCCTTACCTGTGCAGTTAAGTGATGAGTGGCTATGACATTCTCATACATTTGGTAAAGTCTTGGCGGGGTCACTACAGTGTTCTACCTGATTTCTCCCTTTGGGACAAGAAAGTCATCCCTTTGGATAGCGTTCAGGCTGCTGACCACTCAAGCTGAACATTTCCCTAGGATTTGTTCTCAGGTGAATGTGGTGGTTTCACCAAATATTCATTCCCCCCTTGTCCAACAGCTAGCCAATGTGAGAGCAAGCTTCCCTCTCGGCAGGGGTGCGTTGTGAGGGATACTCTCGGCTTCAGAGTACCCCAGAATTTAGACGAGTGCCGTAGGCACCTGCATCCTAGTTCACATTCTCTCCTTGTTTTCAATCTCACAGGTGCAATTGCTAAAACCACTCCTTAATACTTTCTCCAAGCACATTTTTACTTCAGAGTGGAAACACTCCTCTAGCAACAACTCAGCTGTACTCTTCTGGACTTAAATCTTTGAATGATTTATCAGTTTAGGAAAGGGAGTGTGTAATATCAATGACGAAAATAACAGCAATGACAATTTTAGGTAAGTTGTTCTACCATGTGCTCTGAATCAGCACGGTGTTATTTATTCCTCACATTGACCCTGTGAAATATTATTATCCTCATTTTTTTTCAGATGAAGAAAGTAAGGCTAAGAAAGTTTAAGCAGCTTGCACAAGAACTTACCTCAAGGAAGTGACTAGGAACAAGATGTGAACTCTTACTTATATACAATGTGATGGTTTTACTACTGGAACTCTCTTCAGAATACTTCGTTGCCAAGTTCTTAAGAAGACTTGCCTCTCCTAAAGGAGCTGACCACACTGAGGAGACTGACTGCAGGCAGACTCCCCCTCTGAAGAGCCACATACCTTAGGGGAAGAGCTGCCAGAGGAACATTTGAACCCTGGCAGTCCTCAGATGACCTACTGAGGTGAACTAAGTGTAGACACCGGCCTCCCGGATTTCCTTTGGAAAAGACTCATATAATTGAAAATAATACCACAAGATCCCGATCAATAGGTAAAATAAGCCAATTTAACACACCCATAGGCTTCCAACAACATAATAGTGACCTACCACATAAAGGTTCCTGTTTTTTAAATCAAAAGGCTGGCATTTCTGTTAAATTTGAGTTTTCAGGAATTGCTATCAATTTCCTAAACTGAGGCTAGTGGTAGGGGTAAGAGAAATAGAGAACAGACAGGAAGCAAGGGAGGAATAGGAGGGGAAGTGCAGAGAGATTAGGCAGCAAGTCGTACTTCTACCACTACAATCGTATCTCACTAACAGTAATTAGAAGGTCTCACAGAATCAGTAACACTGACTAAAATAAGAAGTAAATCAGCTGTCACTGCTTATGTAGCTTGGTCTGATGGTGTGCCTCCACTTGTCCAGTAAAAGCCATTGTTTACCAGGGTAAGAACGGCAGCAAATGTTTGTCTATCTTGTCTTAATTCTTCTCTTACTCTTACTGTTCAGGAAGAACTGTGTTGAAGGATGAAGAAATTGGCCGAAATGATTTCTGTGCTTACTTTATAAAAGTTGAATCAACAAGAGTCTTTCAAACGTGTTTGGATCCCAGCAGGATCTATGTGAGACAGTGAAGAGTGGGTGAGGAGCTCCACCTGACACATTAATTTAGAGAACCACACATGTTTTTATATTTATTTATTTTTTTAGTCTCAGTCTATTTATCTGACGTCTAGAAATCTTCAAAATCTTACTATACCTGGGACCAGCAGGTGGTATGGTGGTGAAGGCACTGGACACTCCCACATGGCCGACTACGGTTCAAGTCCCCGGACCTGGCGACTTACTTTCTCACTTTCTCTTTCTCTCTCTCTCTGTCTCTCTCTAGTCAAATTAAAAATGAATGAATGAATGAATAAATAAATAAATAAAATTAAGTAACTTTTAAAAATCTTACTATACCTTCAATTTTGAAGAGAGAACATACTGAAAAGGTAATCATTGACAGATCTTTGAGTCCAGAGTTGTAGCTCAAAAGGAATATGTGTTTATCATTATAGTGGATAAAGAGAGACTAAAGGAAAAGTGACGGGTCCCCATGCAAATCTTTGGAGAGGTTTTCGCTATAGGGCGCGTGCGCTCGCCAGAGAAAGAGAGAGAGACAGAGAGACAGAAAACGAGAAATCACCCCCCGGGGGGATGGCCACACCGCAATCCTAGCTCCTCCATTCTCCTCTCGGGATCCTGGGCATGCACGCACATGTGCCCAGCGTGAGTTTAAGCCACCGGGTCTGGGAATCAAACCGCGGTCGACTACATGGGAGTCCAGCGACATAGCCATTACGCTAACTGCTGGTCCCTCCCATGCAAATCTAATTATAACATTTATGCCTTTAAAATCTCTATATGAGTCCTGTTTAAAGAAATACAGATGTAGGGGCCAGTAGGTGGCATGGTGGTTAAGGTGGTTAGATTCCTACATGGCTGACCACGGTTCAAGTCTCAGACCCTGTGTTTTGAAAATCACTCCAGGCATGTATGTGTGTGTATCCTTAAAATCCCAAGAAGAGTATAGAGAAGAAGGGATTAAAGCACGGGGGGGGGGGGGTGATTTCTCCCTCTCTGTGTATCTCTCTGTCTCTCTCCTCTCTGACAAATACACATGCCCTATGGCAGTAACCTGAAAAAAAAAGAAAAAAGAAAAGAAAAGGAAGAATTAAAGAAAAGAAAAGAAATGCAGCTATACTTATGACCATGTTGAAAGACAAGCAGGGTCAGACGGTCACATAGAGGCTAAGGCGATGGATCCCACATGGCCAACTTTGCATCTGAGTCCCAGACCTGGTGGCTTGAAAAACATGTCAGGTGCATGTGTATCCATGCCCAAAAATCTTGATAGAAGAATGGAAGAGAAGGGATTGCGGTGTGGCTATTCCCCTGGGGGATGATTTCTCACTTTCTCTCTTTCTCTTTCTTTCTCTTTTCCTCTTTCTGTCCCCCATCTGAGTGCATGAGTCCTATAACAAATTAAAAAAAAAAAAGATAAGCATAAAATACTTTGTTTAGCTATTACCGCTATGAGTTTTTTCTCTAGTCATTGTCATATGTCTAAAAGAAAGTCCATGCTGTGATACAAAACATAAGTCAGGATATTAATAATGCAGCAAATCCAGGCTTCTCAGTCCAGAAACAAACTGATCACATCAGAAATGTATGAGAGGGAGAAGAAATGCACTGCTTCCTCATAGCCCCTGCCTGTCCAATTTCTGCTTGGATATAACCCTGGATATTAGCAGAGATACAAGTCACGCTTGAGACAGAAATATTACACTCATCAGATATTTTTCATAAGGATATAAATATCAAATAAGATTTACCATATGGGGCTTAATCTTGTTTTCTTTGTTTGTTTGTTTTTCTTTAAGAGAGAGATTTTTGCAATAGGGTACATAACAAGACATAGAGACAGAAAGTGAGAAATCACCCCCCAGAGGGGATGGTCACACCACAATTCCTTCTCCTCCATTCTCCTCTTGAGATTTTGGGCACACACACACACACACACACACACATTCGGCATGAGTTTAAGTCACCAGGTTCAAAACTGGAACCACGGTCAGCTACGTGGGAGTCCAGCCATGTAACCACTCCACCATCTGCTGATGCCTGTACTGGGCTCTTTTTAAGCTCTGGAAATTATATAAAGACTCTACTTCGCATTTTATGTAGGCCACAAAGCATGGTTTATTTCTGCTGTGGTTTAGATGATGGTTGGTCTCTAAAAAGTTCATGTTTTGGAATTTGGTCTTCAGTGTTATGGCCTTGGTAGGTGGCCAGACCTTTATGATGTCAGGCTTAGTGAGCTGTGTTCGGATCATGAAGCTGTCACACTTATGGAAAGGTTAATGCTGACTTGGACTGAGTTCTGGCTCTCATGAGGAAGATGAAAGGAAGATGGCCGCCCCCAGGCTGCTCTGTCCACACGCCCATGGCTCTCATCAGCCGTGCCATGACTAGGACAAGAGGCTGCGTGGATGCCGGACTCAAGTTCTTGAATTTCCAAGTGATCAGATTTTGAGCCAAATAAACTTCTATTCTTTATATATCAGTTTCAGGCTTATCTATTAGCAATGAAATATCAAGATTTAACAAATTTCATAAACTATTACTTTTTTCTTTGATGTGGGTCAAAAATATTTGTTGTAATATATTAATAAAATATATACCAAACACTTTGTGTGCAAAGCAGTGTACTGAGTACTATAGAGAAGGCAGAAGTGATTAAGATTTCATCCTGAGCCTGATAAACACAGAGTAGAACTCAGTGATTTATCCAAATGTACTCACCAGAGCTCTGCTTCTTATGAAGTGAGGGGGACCTCCTGAGCTGGCCCAGTAGGGGCCAAGTTGAAGGCAGCCATGTTTCTCGCAATTATCTCCCCTTTATCTATTTTCATATTTCCTTTTTTAGTCTGCTCTAAAGATTTCAAAGTAGTTTTTGTCTGATCAAAAGAGGTTATTTTGCTTTGAAAAAGTTTAAAAACTGGTAGTTAGTTGGGAAATAGTTGAGTAAATTTCTATGGTTTATTTATTTAATTTTCAACAAATATTTATTGAATGCCTTTGATCCTATAGACACCAAAGAATGTAAGAGACTTCTATTAACAACATTATGCCAACAAATTTGACCATTTATATGGAAATGTAAAAATGTCTTGAAAAACACAAGTTACCAAAACTAACACACCAAAAAAATAGAAAATCCAGATATTCCTGCATTTATTAAACAAATTGAGTTTGCAATTAAAATTTTGTTAGACAAAAAAAAAAAAAAGAAAGAAAAAGTTAGGGCCTGCTGAATTCAGCTGAATGTTTAAAGAAGAAATAATGTTTGTTATCCTCATAATACCAAAAAGCCTTTTTGAAAATGAAGGCTATCTTATCCCCTGATCTCTGACACCAAAACTTAGGAAATACATACATATGTAATAAGAACAGGAAATTACAGTTCAATACTAAAAGTGCTAGTATTTGTGTTAAAGGTCGTATTTATTATTTGTTATGTCAGAGCACATACACTTTTTTTAGTGTAACTTTATTTATTCATCCATTTTAATTTGACTGGAGAAGGAGCGAGAGAGGGAGAAAGGAAGCCACTAGGTCTGGGACTTGAACCACTGTCGGGCATGTGAGATTCCAGTGCCCCTAAACACCACGCCACCTGCCACTTTCCACCCTTCTTTTTTTACACAAAATTACAGTTCAATATCCCTCATGAACATAAACATAATATCTTAACAAAATTTAGCAAACGAATGTTGTTTGTGTAAAGAGTGATACCATGTGACCCTGGGGAGCTCATCCCAGCCATCCGAGGTTTGTCAATCAGTTAAAAACCTATCATTGTTATTCCCATGTTAATAGGACAATGTAGAAATGCCTTACCCTTATTCTGTTTTCATCTCAGTAGGTACAGTAAAGACATCTGGAATCATCACAATCTAGTCGTGGAAGCGATTCTTGGCCAAGTAGTAACGTAAGGCCGCGTCCTCGATCTGATAAAGCGCGTCTTAGTATGGTGACGCATTGAAAGCGTTTACAGAGTTCCATCCAGGCAGACGTTTCTCCTCTCTCCACTATTCAGCAATATTCTGTATAGATACTGGGAAAAGCAGTAAAAGAACTGAGCACAAATTAGCAAGCACTCTTCTCTCTAAAAGTGTATGTTCTCAGAAAAGAAAGGACGGAGGGTGGCAAGTGGTGTGGTGTTTAGGGGCACTGGACTCCCACATGCCCGACAGTGGTTTGAGTCCCAGACCTAGCGGCTTCCTCTCTCTCTCTCTCTCTCTCTCTCTCTCTCCTTTTTGTCTGGTCAAATTAAAATGGATGAATAAATAAAGGTATATTTTAAAAAAGTGTAGGGACCAACAGTTAGCGTAATGGCTATGTCGCTAGACTCCCACGTAGTCAACCATAGTTCGCGTCCTGGACCCGGTGGCTTAAAACTCACGCTGGGCGCGTGTGCGTGCATGCCCAAGATCCCGAGAGGAGAATGGAAGAGAAGGGATTGCAGCGTGGCCATCCCCCATGGGGGGTGGCTTCTCGCTTTCTGTCTCTCTGTCTCTCTCTGTCTGTCTGGCGAGCACATGTGCCCTATAGCAAAAACCTCTCCAAAAAAAAAAAAGTGCATGTGCTCTGACATAATGAATAATAAATATGACCTTTAATACAAATACTAGCACTTTTAGTTAAAGCACTGCTGTGGTTTGAGTATGTCTCCTCCTCCCAAATTCCTATGTAAAAATTCTAAGGAGGTGGTATTAAGAGGTGAGGTCTTGGGGCCAGCACGTGGCATAGTGGTTAAGACTCTAGACTTCTACATGGCTGACCGTGGTTCTAATCCTGGACCCGGCAGCTTGAAACTCACACTGGGCACATGTGTGTGCAGGCCCAAGATCTCGAGAGAAGACCAGAGGAGAAGAGATTGTGGCACTGCCATCTTCCCTGGGGGTATCACTCTTTTTCCATCTCTTTGTCTCTGTCTCTCTGGTGAGCACACATGCCCTATAGCAAAAATCTCTCTCTCAAAAAAAAAAAAAAAGATAGTGAAGTCTTTGGAGATAGGTCTTAGAGGAGGAGTTCCGAGAGAGCCCCTACTCCATCCACCATGTGAGGACACAGCAAGAATGAATCACCTGTGAACCAGAGAGCTGGCCCCACCAGTCACTGCATCTGTCAGTACCTCCGTCTAGTACTTCTAACCCTCGGCCCCCACCAGTCACTGCACCTGTCAGTACCTCCGTCTAGTACTTCTAACCCTCGGGCCCCCCAGTCACTGCACCTGTCAGTACCTCCGTCTAGTACTTCTAACCCTCGGCCCCCACCAGTCACTGCACCTGTCAGTACCTCCGTCTAGTACTTCTAACCCTCGGCCCCCACCAGTCACTGCACCTGTCAGTACCTCCGTCTAGTACTTCTAACCCTCGGCCCCCACCAGTCACTGCACCTGTCAGTATCTCCGTCTAGTACTTCAAGCCCTCGGAACTGTGAGAAATACATTTCTGTTGTTTACAAGCCACCCAATTTAAGGCATTTAATTTTTTTAGAATTATTTTAGTTCTATTTATTTGCATTATTGTCATTATTTTAATTTGAACAGAGAGAAAGAGGGAAAGTAAGAAAGTGAGCCACCAGTTTGGGGACTCGAGTCCTGGTCAGCTGGGTGGGAGTCTAGCACCTCAACCACCACGCCACCTGCCGGCCTCAAGGCATTCTATTTTAGCAGCCCAAATAAAATAAGCGTGGTACCACCTGGAGAGCTTGCTTTTTATTGTACAGTCGATATAATTATCCCCAAACTGACAGGGCACAGCTAATCTCCTGGCCCTGTCATTACACATGGAGACTGAAAAGTATTCGCCCACTAGCATGCAGGGCGTCATCACCGGCCTGTGGACCACCTGTTCGCGCCCCGTTTGCTATTGGAGTAAACGCAAAACAAAACGCCTCTCTTCCATTTCTTAACCTACTGCTCTTTGAACCCAAATATTTGACACCTGAGAATAATTAAGTGCATGTTCACAACAATTCTGAGAAAAATCAGAAGGAATATTCAGAATGCTAGCTTTTGGAAAATATGCACTCCAGGATGAGCCTCCGTGAGGTGGGAACCCCAATCACCCCTCAGCAGTCAAGGCTGCAAGTCATGCCTTTGTACCCCTGCCAGGCTGCGCACGAAGCACTTTTGGAATCTAATGGATATGGAAGGCAGGATAAACTATGCACAACAAATTGAGTGTGAAACAATGTTCATTTAGATCATCATCCCCAGCACACAAAAGTGCTGTTTGGGAGCTTTTCGGAAAACACCGAGGGGGTTGAAGGCTTTCTTTAATCGACTGTGGTGCAGCTTCTCGGCTGCCTCTCTGGGAGCAGTTTGGTTCTGACGTGAAGCTTTTCTTTAGGATGCTGCTGTTCGGAATATACCCTTTTCATGCCGTAAGAGCAGGGCATTACAGCCAAGGCTGAACGAGATGCTGAGTTAGTCTTTTGCGGACTGAGGTCATTCATATCAGATCATCTCATTAGGCGTGGCCACGAATTACGATGGAAGACCAGCAGATGCTTTGAAGCGAAGCCTGCATTAGCTATGTTCCATCTATCCAAAACACTGCAGAAAGAAATCCGGCTGATAGATGATTGATAGTAATTCCCACCTACTGTTAAATGGTATTGTTCAGGAAGTAATGTCCTCTAGGAGAAACTCCACCGTCCTTGCACTCTGAGCAGACTTGGTTTCCTGTGCTGATTGTCAGAGAGCTTACCGCTTCTTTCGATGACTTATTTGTACTATTTGTTGGCTTGGTTCCTCTTCTTGAAGGCTGTCAAACTTCATGAGGAGCTGTCGGCTCCTTTCATGCCCTCGTCCCTGGTAGAGACACTGCTGCGTAGTATGCACATAGTGCAGTATCACCCAGGAAAGGTGGGACGGAAGGAGGGCAGGCTGGAAAGGGAAAACCAAGCCTTTAGACAGCCTGATTTGATCATTCAGAATACTTAGTTCAGGGACCAGCATTTGGCGTAATGGCTATGTCACTAGACTCCCATTTAGTCAGCCATGGTTCGAGTCCTGGACCTGGTGGCTTAAACTTACGCCGGGCGCGCATGTGTGCGTGCTTGCCCAGGATCCCAAGAGGAGAATGGAGGAGAAGGGATTGTGGCATGGCCATCCCCCCGGGGGGTGATTTCTCACTTTCTGTCTCTCTCTGTCTTTTTGATGAGCACACATGCCCTATAGCAAAAATCTCTCCGGGGTGCTTATTAAAGTAATCAATAATATTCCATCTCTATAAGATGATTTCCGTCACTATAAAAGCATGTGATTATACCTCCCATATTAAAAAATAGAAAACGTGCTCTTGATTTTGCTCCCTTTTCTCCCCCCTTTCCTTCTCTCCCTTCTCTGTTGCAAGAACAAAGGTGTTGCAGAGCTTCCCAAGGCGAACCAAGAGTGAGGTGAGGGCCAGCACCAGGACCGCATCTCCTGTCCTCAAGGTCTGGCATTGCTCTGAACGCAGCCCAGGGCAGCAGGGTGTGACTGCAGGAGGATCCTCTGGCACTGCCCTCAGTCCTCACTGCAGGGCTCTGAGCTGTCTGGCCAGACTAGAAGTGCAAAGCGCTCTGTTGACATTCCCGGCTTCCATGAGTAAGCTCTCCTGATTCAATGCCGAGACTTCTCTGCAGGGAAAAGCCAGTCTTCCCCTCAGCCAGCATGTACAGACTTGGCTGTCAAGGGCCTGGGCTTTCCGTGGCCCGGAGCAGAGCACTGTTCCTGATCTAGGCGTGGGCAGCTCCTCTCCAGCCCCAGCATCGCCTTCCTCAGCTCCCAACCAGGGCCCGCTGTGCCTTCCTCCGAGGGTGACTCCTCACTGACCTCTCTGTGTCCTCCCACCACTGGCTCTCCGTCCTTGTTGCCCCACTGACATCTACCCAGACGGCCCCTCCGATCTCTGCAGCAACCAGCGGTGGGCTTGTACCTCCTTTCCCGGCACGTTTGTGCCCTCACCTCCTCCAACCCCCGAGAGGCTACACCCCCTCAGAACCCTCTGTGCTTATTGACACGCTTCTACCTGGAGCCATCCTGTGCTAAAGGGGGCATCTCAGGAGAAAGGGGGCCTCCCCAGGGTCTCTGTGTATTTTTTTAATTGCCAGAGGGTGCATGCACTTGCCAGAAGAGAGCCGCTGCTGGCTGCCCTAAAGCCAACGTTTGAACAATGTTTGTCTCAACCAGAAATGGAGGCCAAATGATCCACGTAGGATGTTACAGAGAACAGTGTATGTAAAGTCGGCCCAAGCCCCAGAATGTGTCCAGTAAATGGTGTAGGTCGCATTACTCATCTGCATCTCTTTCATGTCTTCACTTTTATAACAGAGAACAGTTTCCTTTGTATTGCTCAGTAAGTTACAGACCACAGTCCTGCTTGTTACAAGTTTACTATCAGAAAACCAGTTGCCTTCCCTAAACAACTGTTGAGTTTCTGCTTCCCATTCACTGTATAACTCATCACAATTTCTTTTTTCTTTCTTTCTTTTTTTGATATATTTTTTGCTATAGGGCACATATAGAGACAGAAAGAAAGACAAAGAGAAAGAGAGACAGAAAGGGAGAAATTACTCACCCCACACCAGGGATGGCCATGCTGCAATCCTTTCTCCTTCATTCTCCTCTCTGAATTTTGGGTATGCATGTACCTGAGTCTGATGTGAGTTTCAAGCTACTGGGTCCAGCACTCGAACCACGGTAAGCCATGTGAGAGTCCAGCACCTTAACCACTGCATCACCTGCTGGCTTCTAAACTACCAAAACCGCAGATGTTTGCGTTCCTCAGTAACAGTCTCATGGCTCCCATGGTCACTGCATTTGTTTTTCTATACTTAAACTTCAATGCTAACAACAGTGCTTTTGGTTATGGCTTTTCATCAACCATTTCAAACCCTTTTTAGAAATGTTGAGGGCTGGTAGGTGGTAAAGGGCACTGGACTCCCACATGGCCGACTGTGGTTCGAGTCCTGGACCTGGAGGCTTCCTTTCTCACTTTCCCTTTCTCTCTGTGTGTCTCTCTCTAGAAATATTAAAATAATGATAATTAATAAAGTTAAATAAAATAATTCTTTTTTAAAAAAGAAATGTTGAGGTATAACAAATAACATTAAAATAATAGTGGTTCCAAAAAAAAGTAAAGAATCATTACACACAAAAAGAATTTAATTCTGATTTTGGTAAGGTGTATCTTTGCATTCTCTTTAACAAAATCTCTTATTATGCAGCACGAAAGGACAAATGTGATTATGAGACAGGTTATTCATCTTGCTAGAGTTTATGTCCTTTATAAGTATTTCAAATAAGCTACAAATATTTCATTTAATTAAAGTGGGGTTTCTAAAGGACATACCTGATAGTACTTTCAGTCTGGTTTTGAGTCAGAGCAATGTTATGGATACTAAAAGATTGTTTTCTTTAGGTCTTTACCAGATTTATTTTCACTAATTTATTTCTCATTTCCTACAGATTAATAAGATATTAGGTCAGACACAATGAATTAAGGGGATTTTTTTCTCGCGTGCTTCCAGAGAAATAGCGGCTCAGCCGCCGTAAGACATGCCTAGTACTGCACACTATAGTGGACGCCGTCGGACTCCTGCGCGCCATAGCGGACACTGTCGGAGTCCTGGGCGCCATTGTGGACGCTGTCAGAGTACTGCGCACTACAGTGGACGCTGTCAGGGTACTGCGCACTATAGTGGACGCTGTCAGGGTACTGTGCGCTACAGTGGACGCTGTCAGGGTACTGTGCGCTACAGTGGACGCTGTCAGAGTACTGCGCACTACAGTGGACGCTGTCGGAGTACTGCACACTACATTGGACGCTGTCAGGGTACTGCGCACTACAGTGGACGCTGTCAGAGTACTGCGCACTACAGTGGACGCTGTCGGAGTACTGCGCACTACAGTGGACGCTGTCAGGGTACTGCGCGCTACAGTGGACGCTGTCAGAGTACTGTGCGCTACAGTGGACGCTGTCAGAGTACTGCGCACTACAGTGGACGCTGTCGGAGTACTGCGCACTACAGTGGACGCTGTCAGGGTACTGTGCGCTACAGTGGACGCTGTCAGAGTACTGCGCACTACAGTGGACGCTGTCGGAGTACTGCACACTACATTGGACGCTGTCAGGGTACTGTGCGCTACAGTGGACGCTGTCAGAGTACTGCGCACTACAGAGGACGCTGTCAGAGTACTGCGCACTACAGTGGACGCTGTCAGAGTACTGCGCACTACAGTGGACGCTGTCAGAGTACTGCGCACTACAGTGGACGCTGTCAGAGTACTGCACGCTACATTGGACGCTGTCAGAGTACTGCGCGCTACAGTGGACGCTGTCAGAGTACTGCGCACTACAGTGGACGCTGTCGGAGTACTGCGCACTACAGTGGACGCTGTCAGGGTACTGTGCGCTACAGTGGACGCTGTCAGAGTACTGCGCACTACAGTGGACGCTGTCAGGGTACTGCGCACTACAGTGGACGCTGTCAGGGTACTGCGCACTACAGTGGACGCTGTCAGGGTACTGTGCGCTACAGTGGACGCTGTCAGGGTACTGCGCACTACAGTGGACGCTGTCAGAGTACTGCGCACTACAGTGGACGCTGTCAGGGTACTGCGCACTACAGTGGACGCTGTCAGGGTACTGCGCACTACAGTGGACGCTGTCAGGGTACTGTGCGCTACAGTGGACGCTGTCAGGGTACTGCGCACTATAGTGGACGCTGTCGGAGTACTGTGCGCTACAGTGGACGCTGTCAGGGTACTGTGCGCTACAGTGGACGCTGTCGGAGTACTGCGCACTACAGTGGACGCTGTCAGAGCACTGCGCACTACAGTGGACGCTGTCAGGGTACTGTGCGCTACAGTGGACGCTGTCAGAGTACTGCGCACTACAGTGGACGCTGTCAGGGTACTGCGCACTACAGTGGACGCTGTCAGGGTACTGTGCGCTACAGTGGACGCTGTCAGGGTACTGTGCGCTACAGTGGACGCTGTCAGAGTACTGCGCACTACAGTGGACGCTGTCGGAGTACTGCACACTACATTGGACGCTGTCAGGGTACTGTGCGCTACAGTGGACGCTGTCAGAATACTGCGCACTACAGTGGACGCTGTCGGAGTACTGCGCACTACAGTGGACGCTGTCAGGGTACTGTGCGCTACAGTGGACGCTGTCAGAGTACTGCGCGCTACAGTGGATGCTGTCGGAGTACTGCACACTACATTGGACGCTGTCAGGGTACTGTGCGCTACAGTGGACGCTGTCAGGGTACTGCGCACTACAGAGGACGCTGTCAGAGTACTGCGCACTACAGTGGACGCTGTCAGAGTACTGCGCGCTACAGTGGACGCTGTCAGAGTACTGCGCACTACAGTGGACGCTGTCAGAGTACTGCGCACTACAGAGGACGCTGTCAGAGTACTGCGCACTACAGTGGACGCTGTCAGAGTACTGCGCACTACAGAGGACGCTGTCAGAGTACTGCGCGCTACAGTGGACGCTGTCAGGGTACTGCGCACTACAGTGGACGCTGTCAGAGTACTGCGCGCTACAGTGGACGCTGTCAGGGTACTGCGCGCTACAGTGGACGCTGTCAGAGTACTGCGCACTACAGTGGACGCTGTCAGGGTACTGCGCACTATAGTGGACGCTGTCAGGGTACTGTGCGCTACAGTGGACGCTGTCAGGGTACTGTGAGCTACAGTGGACGCTGTCAGAGTACTGCGCACTACAGTGGATGCTGTCGGAGTACTGCGCACTACAGTGGATGCTGTCAGAGTACTGCGCGCTACAGTGGACGCTGTCAGAGTACTGCGCGCTACAGTGGACGCTGTCAGAGTACTGCGCACTACAGTGGACGCTGTCAGGGTACTGCGCACTACAGTGGACGCTGTCAGGGTACTGTGCGCTACAGTGGACGCTGTCAGGGTACTGCGCACTACAGTGGACGCTGTCAGGGTACTGCGCACTACAGTGGATGCTGTCGGAGTACTGCGCACTACAGTGGATGCTGTCAGAGTACTGCGCGCTACAGTGGACGCTGTCAGAGTACTGCGCGCTACAGTGGACGCTGTCAGAGTACTGCGCGCTACAGTGGACGCTGTCAGGGTACTGCGCGCTACAGTGGACGCTGTCAGGGTACTGCGCGCTACAGTGGACGCTGTCAGGGTACTGCGCACTACAGTGGATGCTGTCAGAGTACTGCGCGCTACAGTGGACGCTGTCAGAGTACTGCGCGCTACAGTGGACGCTGTCAGAGTACTGCGCACTACAGTGGACGCTGTCAGGGTACTGCGCGCTACAGTGGACGCTGTCAGAGTACTGCGCACTACAGTGGACGCTGTCAGGGTACTGCGCACTACAGTGGATGCTGTCGGAGTACTGCGCACTACAGTGGACGCTGTCAGGGTACTGCGCACTACAGTGGACGCTGTCAGGGTACTGTGCGCTACAGTGGACGCTGTCAGAGTACTGCGCACTACAGTGGACGCTGTCGGAGTACAGTACACTATAGTGGACAGTATCATAGTATTGTACACTATAATAGACACGATCTCCAGGTCTATCCACTGCAGGCCAGTTGGTGTCGTCCACATTAACAGCCCAAACACTTGCTCCTCTTGTGAGGTGAAAACAAATTCCCTTCATTTTCGTTGAAGATTATTTATCAAGAGGCTGCAGATGAGTAAGTGTGAGCCTTCTCATCCAATATAGCTCTGCTGAATACCTTACCTGGAAAGAGTTTTTGAAACTGAGGAGTTTAGGAACCAGCAGTTAGCATAGTGGCCATGCCGCTGAATTCTCATGTAGTCAACCATGGTTCAAATCTCAGACCCGTTGGCTTAAACTCACGCCAGGTACATGTGCATGCATGCCCAAGATCCTGAGAGGAGAATGGAAGAGAAGGGATTGCGGCATGGCCATCCCCCTGGGGGGGTGATTTCTCGCTTTCTGTCTCTCTGGCGAGCGCACTTGCACTATAGTGAAAAACCTCTCCAAAAAAAGGAAAAGAAATTGAGGAGCTTAGCAATAATAAGGAAAGACATGTCCATTCTTTTGTTCTAGGTTCTAGAGAAAAAAAAAAAAGAAAACACTACCAAAATAAAAAAGAAATTTCAAGAGACAAACGTCCATAAGAAAATTATTACACTGCAATTGGCTAGCAATTGCTAACCGTGGGAACAGTGACTATCATTCCTGATCTGAATATTACATCCTATTTTCCTAATTTCTTGGCTGACACAGAGATGGAACATATTCCCTTTATGTCCTTTAATTATTTTGGACTGACTGATGTTTGTGTAGCTTTCAATGTTGCTAGTTCTTTTTTTTTAAACTTTTTTATTTACATTCATTCACTGTACATCATTACAGTATATAAAATGAGATTTCCCATCCAGAATACACTGTATATTGTTGGCTCAATCAAGCACATCAACATACATGTTATCATCAACAAATAATTTTCCATTTGTTGTTTCCTGTATATTTTGCTTTTTTTTTTTTTTTTTTTACCATCCTTGACTCCCTATCTCTCACCCTCTGCGTGTCTCACCCTCCTCCCACACTGTCTCTGGTATCCATGGTTGCTTTCTATGCCTTTTCCCCCCATTTTATTGATTTGCTAATGAACTTAATTAGTCTAAATATTTTCAATAGCAAGCGCAGCTGATATATACATATCCATGAACACAAGTCTGATGTTAGGCATAAACCTCAGTGAATAGAATGAACACACTATAAGGTAGCACCTAGCTGGGACTGTATAGCTTACTGCAGTCATCAAATATGCATTTTTTTTTTCATTTCAAGAAAAACAGTTTTCGTGTTTTTTGTTTTTTTTTTTTTTACTTCTGAAACTTCTTAATTAATTAATTAATTTACATCTATGCCCTAAGCATTGTCACAGCATATCAAATGTGGTTTCCCATCCAGAGTATACTGCATAGTGGCTTAATCATGCATGCTATCGTCAATAATTTTCCATTTCTAGTTTCATACACACACACACACACACACACACACACACACACATATATACATATATATATCCCCCTATGTCTAACCCTCTGCCCTTTCCCACCCTCTACTCACACTATCTCTGGTGTCTACAGTTGTCTTCCATTCCTTTTCCCCCCACATTTTATTGATCACACAATTTCTTAAATAATCTAACTACTTTCAATAGCAAGTTCAGCTGGTAATTTCAAGAAAAGCAGTTTTGAATTGGTAAGGAAATTTGCTTAAAACTTAAAGCCTGGAAACAGGTTAGTATCCTGTTCAAATAGTAGGTACATGAACCTATTGACAGCTCAAGACAGGACAAAAGCTCTTAAAACTGGACAACAAAGCCTAGAAGAAAAGCAGCAATATTTTAGTCAAAAGTCACAGAATGCTGTTTCATCAGTTCAGTCTCATGTACTTTATCTTCTATTGTGGTTTGATCTTCCCGATTGAATTCTGGGATTTAATATTCAACTCCAGACCTGTCCCTACAATTAAGCTGGCCATTTTCTTAGTTTTTGAACTCTTATTTCTGTGTGTCTGCATTTAATTTTCCTGACATAGCACTCCCTTGAGAACTTCTTGGAGATCTGATCTGATGCTGGTAAATTCTTTTAGATTTTGTTTATCTGAGAATGTTCTTGTCTTTTCTTCCCATATGAAGGATAATCTTGCTGGGTACAATATTCTTGGGTGAAATTGCTTTTCCCTTAATACTTTGAATATATTTTCCCATTCTTTTCTCACTCACATTGTTTATGATGAGAGGTCTGCTGTTAGCCTGATGGGATATTCTTTGTAGGTAACTTGTCATTTCTCTCTCGCCAGTCTTAGTATCTTGTCTTTGTTTGTGGTTTTGGTCAGGCTGGCTATAATGTGTCTTGGAGAAGGTCTTCTTGGGTCGATTCTATTTGGAGTTCTTTGTATTTCTTGGGACTGGATCTTTGAGTGCCTCTCTAGGTTTGGAAAATTTTCTTGCAGGATTTCATGGAATAGATGATCAATGTCTTTATGAGTCTCTTCACCTTCTGGGATGTCAATTATCCAGATGTTTAGACGGTTGATGGTATCTAGTACTTCTCGTATATTATTCTCAAATTTTGGGAGAATTTTCATGGTGGATTTTTCTAGATGAGCAATTTTCTGTTCTACATCTGAGATTCTATTTTCTGTATGATCTAGTCTGCTTTTAATACTTTCAAGGGAGGTTTTGACTTCCTGTATTATAGACTTCATCTCTAACAGTTCCGTTTGATTCTTTTGTAAAGTGTGTATTTCCTCTTTTAGATCTTGCAAGAATTCCCTCACCTCCTGGAACTCGTCATCTCCTTTCTCCTTTCTCCTCTGCAGTTCATTGTCTCTCTTCTCTTCCATCTCTGTTAGCTTCACCATAATGAATGTCCTAAATTCTTTATTGGACATTTCCATGATTTCCATTGAACTGTGTGTGGATGAAGAGGAGCTATTCTTTTCCCTTGGAGGAGTCGTATTTTCTTGCCTTCCCATATTCCTTGTGGCCCTGCGGTGATTTCTAGTCATCTGATGAGTGGTGCGTTTCTTCCCAAACTTGAAGTTCAGTCACTCGAGTTTGTGGCCTGGAGGCTGAATTATCAGTGGAAAATCTTCATTTCTCCTATTCCTCTGAAATCACTAGTTCTCAGGAGCCATGAAGGTGTCTTCTGATCTCAATGTTGCTAGTTCTTAGGAAGACACCATTACAAAGAAATCTCCTTAGGTAAGTCTTCCTTAATATTAGACTATTATAAAATGTTCAAAACAACCACAAAGTAGAAAACTTGATTTCCCACAGGACTCAAAATAGAAATGATTTTATGTACAGAGTTAGAGAAATAAGCACTCAATGTTGCTTAAGACATTGTGGATAAGGCTGTCTACAGATCAAGTTCCGGGGTTAGACAGTGACACAGCAGGAAAGCCTGGCCCTGCACAGGGCTGGCCCATGGGAGGATCCAGACTGCTGACCTTCCGGATGTGCCAGGCAGCACACACCCACGATCGCGGCACTGGCCATGACTGGGTCTGCCTTTCTGTCTCTCGCTGCCTTTCTCCCTCAAGGAAGATATAAATGAATGAAACGTAAAACAATATATAAAGATGAATGTCCCATCTCTGTGTGTGCTAACAGGCAATGTCCAAGTTGGTCAAAATTATAATGTGAAATCTAGAATGGGAGGGAACGGATTCCAGCATGAAAATGGTGATCTGTAGGTTTCTACTTTGTGAGCAGAGGTCAAGGAGCTAAAAAAAATCACATCACATTTTTACTTTTAATTCAGGAAATACCTTAAAAAATATGCCCATTGCTTTGTTATTCTTCTCTTTGCCTGAACAAATTTTTAATTCTTTCTGATATTCTGATTTTTCTTCTTTGATACCAAAGTACACCTGCTTTCTGAAATGAGCTGTAGAAACCTAATTAGATTCATCAATTCCCTCCTTACTTTCAAAGGAAAAAATAGTTCCAGAATATGACATGGGAAGATGTAGAAGATATGGAAGTCTTCAGTATTTTATTATAAGTATTTGTTTATAATTATGCTGCATTTTGATTGAATATAAGAATGAAGAGCTATTTAGAAATATTTTTAAAACTTTATTCAAACTGTCCATAATAAATATACCTTCTCTGGAATTTTAGTTACTGTTTCAGTCAGTATCACATTTACTTTTATTATTATAATTTAAGATATTTTTGCCATTGGGTGTGTGTATTGACCAGAGAGCGATGAAGAGAGAGAGAGAAAGGGATAGTGAGAAATCACCTCCCAGGGGAGAGAGCCATGCCACAAGCCCTTCCCCTCCATTGTCCTCCGGGTATTTGGGGGCAGACACACACATGTGCCCAGCATTTTTATCAAACCTCTGGGTTCAGGACTCAAACCATGTGTTGGCCACTTGCTGGCCCAAGAAATTCCTTTTTTTTAAAAAAAAAAGTTTACTTATGTATTTATTTTGAGAGAGAGTTATATAGAGAGGAAGACGAGCACCGTCTGCAGGTCTCATCCACAGTCTTCCCTCCATTTTCCAAGCCAGTCACGTCAGGGAGCACAGGCGTACACAGTCGGCATGGAGGGGCCACCTGGGAGCCACCCCCATCCTTCACCTGGGTTCCAGCACTGCAGAGCATGGCACGGCTAAGGCACCACCACGGCTGGGCCTATCTGGAATTCTTGGCAATGAGAGGAAGTGAGTTTGTTAGTTCTCCATATCTAATGAAAGGATTTATATTCCCTGACACTAAAATTCAGGGTGAACTTAGTGAATAAATTGTTCCTTATAGGAGACTTCCAGTAACACAATGGACAATTAGTTTATTAACTGAAAACATTTGTATTAAATGGTGTAAGTTCTGGCCTCATGATTAAAGCATGAATTATACATAATCCTTGTGTTTGAGTGTTGTAGAGTGCCAAAGCCAGATTAAGGTTAAAGGGAGTCTTTATTAGCTGGCCAGCGACTACAGCCTGAGGCTCGGGCCGAGGGTCAGAACTGCCGTCCCTACTGAAGTTTGAGCAGGGGTGCAGGAAGTGTCAGGAAAGGGAGTGACGTTTCCATGCAAGCAGTTACAGGGGCTGAATCAAGCAAGTTAATTATCTCTGAGGGCACTCTAGACCTTTGTTTAATGGTCTCCATGGCTTTGGGGTGGGGTGGGGGGGCGGTCTGGTGATCGATAGTCACATTGCTAAGGAATAGCTAAACAAAACCGTTTCCCGGTGAGTTAGCAAAGTTAGTAGCAGGTACAGGATGTTGTCCGGGTTTTCTGTGTGGCTAGCACAAGGTATCTTCTCATGGGAAGAGTAAGCAGGTTTTCAGAAGCAGACAGCCACGTTAGGGTAAGGGAACAAGATGGATGAACAGTTGCTCACGTGCAGGCTCTAACATGTGGCCTTCCACAGGGCGAACTAGCATGCTAAGAGGGAAAACAAAAAGACCGACTTACAGCGAGGGCAACTCCAGGAGGAAGATATTCACGGAACACCAGGGCGAGGGGCTGAAAGAGCCTCCTGGTGCTGTCCTGAGACAGTGACTGCGGCTGCAGGCCTCAGGGCCAGGGACCGGGAGCACAGGGAGGCTGTTGCCCAGGGCAGAGACAGGACTAGGACAGGCTGGCCAGAGCACAGGGCTGGGACCATCTTATGTCGTCTGCAGCCTGGTGCACCCTCTTTCCGGCCCATTGTTCACACTGTCTCTATTTGCATTGAGTTATAAGAAGTCTGTGCTGGAAGTGAAAGTACTTCACCTGGTTATTCCTGTTGCAGAATTTCTCTCTTCTTAAAAAAAGCTCATTCATTTATCTCCTCCAGCAGAGAGAAAGAGAGAGAGAGACAATGGCACCCCACCTGGGCTTCATGCTGCAGTTCACTGTGGCCTCAGTCGGCCACGGTCATGCATGCATGTCTGTCAACTCAGAGAGGTCACAGAACAGCACCCACGACCTCTCCTGTGTGGCCCATTGTGTCAATGTCGTGCCTGGCCCTAAAGTTTTTTTCACACGAAAATTTTTTGTTTCAATACATGAAAGTCATCAATTTTTTTTCTTTATGGAGTTTTAAAATTCATAATAATCTCCCTTTCCTCTAAATAACAAATATATGCTGTTACCATTATGTTTACATTTCTGTTTTGTTTTTAGTAGTATAAGTAATACTTGATAAAGCATGGGGGAAAATCTTGTAGGATATTTATGGACTTTTGTCTCTCAAAAAAGGATATGTCGAAGTCCTTTTTTATTCTGTTCTTCTGTCAATAACGACAAAATGCTACACCAAAGAATTTATAAAAATAGACCTTCATTTAGTTCCTGGCTTTGGAGATCCAAGTCGAGGGTCTGCAACTGGTGAGGGTCTCCTTGTCGGTGGGAGCTCTGAACTGTCCCGAGATGCACAGGGCACCAGTGGCACCAGCTCACATCTGAAATGTGCCTCGTTTCTTCTCAAAAACCCACCGAATCCAATCATGGAAGCCCACCATGATGAGTTCATCTGATCCTAATCTCCCAAACTCTCCACCCATCCACACCACAGTTAGATCATTTTCACCCTCTTAATCCCATCACAAACGAATTTCAACTCTTGAATTTTCAGGGCACACATTCAGGCCATGGTGACTCCTAAATTCTTCATTCTTCATCATGTGACCTTATTAAGACACAGGGACGTGGCAGCTGTACTTGGGTAAGTGAAACGTAATACGGAAGTGGGGCGGGCCATTGGCCATTACAGCTGGTGCACGCTGCGTGAAGAGACGAGGGCCCAGAGGACGAGGGCCATGTGATGGCAGGGAGCTGGGGGGTGCTTCCACAGGTCAGGGACGCCGACGGTGGCCCAGAGGACGAGGGTCATGTGATGGCAGGGAGCTGGGGGGTGCTTCCACAGGTCAGGGACGCCGACGGTGGCCCAGAGGACGAGGGCCATGTGATGGCAGGGAGCTGGGGGGTGCTTCCACAGGTCAGGGACGCCGACGGTGGCCCAGAGGACGAGGGCCATGTGATGGCAGGGAGCTGGGGGTGCTTCCACAGGTCAGGGACGCCGACGGTGGCCCACATGGCACTGGGAACTGGAAGAGATGTAAGAGGGAACGCGGCCTATCCTCCAGAACTGTGACACCATACATTTCTGTGTTTTAAAGTCATTCAGTGTTGGAATTTTATTACGGACACCTAGGAAACTAATGAAGATTTAACCAAAGAGCGTCACCGGAGCTGCCGGGGCAGGGAGGAGTAGTGGCCGAGGACAGTACTCTTGGGTACCGGGAACTAGGTACCAGGTCGGTGGTAGGCAGTGCAGAAGGCAGTGAGATAACCTGGAATTGTTCAGGCATAAACTGTGAATCGCAGCTTTTAAACGCTGAGCTGGAAAAAGAGACGGCAATCACAGAACAGGTATTGCTGCCTGCAGAGAGGGGCTGAGTGATGAAGCCGACGTTTCCAGAAAGGTGCAGGCCAGGACCGCAGCAGAGTGTAGGGACACACAGGAGTATGCGTCCGGTCTGGATCTGTGGGACTCGCCAGGCAGATGTGACAAGAGTGCAGGTGGGTACCACTCCGCGGCCCTCACCTGGGGGCACCGGCTAAAATGAAGTTCAATCTTCCTGTGGCAGGAACCACAGAAGGCCTGTCTACACACCTTCCGGGTCCTCAGGAAGATTATGTCCTCCTCTCTCTCCAAAGAGCTGAGGCCGAAGTCGCTGTCGATCCATGCCCATCCAAAGGGTGATGAAGTCCGGGTTGGCGGGGGCTCTGTACAGGACAGCGAGGGGCAAGGCAGCCCCAGTCGTCTAGCTGAGCGGGTGCAGCGGGAGGAGGCTAATGGCGCGACTGTCCCTGCAGGCGGCCGCCCAGCGAGCTGGGAGTCACTACGCCAGAGCAGACAGAGGCCGCGAAAAGATCCTGGAACTGAAAGTCAAATCTCGCCCAGGAGGAAGGGAAAAGGGCAAATACAAGGAGGAGCCGACTGAGAAGATGCAATCGTGAGATTAACCTTATATACAGCTTTTATTAAAAAGTGCTGAAGTGAAAAAAAAAGAAAACGTCGATACCCAGATCTCACCCACGAGGACGGGCAGGCGCCGGGAAGAAGCTCCTGTCCCCTCAACGTGGGCCCAGGTCGTGCCTCAGCGTCCTCTGTCCTGTGGCAGGGCGCTGGGTTACGGGGAGGGTGAGGACCCGAACACGCTCACAGCAAACACCACAGTTTTGGAAGGTTGAAGTATTCTGCCTTACATTAGCTAACGTTGTTCATATCATCTTGAAAGAGCATGGAGATTTTGTAGTTAGTTCAAAACATCCCTGTTCGTTATCCTGAAGTGTTTTATTTGTCACGGGTTTTACATATATGTAAACGATCACCTGATTCATAACCCAGGCCCGCTCAGGTCAGTGGCACAGGGTGTCCTGTTCCACACACGGTTCTGGGTCAGATGGGCGACTCTGCAGGTGGGCGTGATGAGTCATGGTCCCTGCTGTTAGCGTTTGGAGTAAGACTCAGGAGGCGCCATCTCAAGATAAAAAGGAAAGGTTATTTTGAGAAAGAGTGTCCAAGGTCTGAAGCTGGGAGTGCCTCAGCCCTCCCCCACATGGAGACATGGCGTATTTATCTGGGAGGGGTGGAGGGGCAGGGCCAGGGGAATGGCAGGTACTTAGAGTAGCTGACTTGCCACCGTGACCCTGTCAGCCCATCTACGGGTGTCAGCTGCCAGTCAGAAAGGGTTCTGGCCGGAGGATTCTGGTCAGAGGTCCCTGCAACCATCTCCCCATTTTTTGACAGGAAGTCACCCAAAAGTGATTCAGGTGCTGATCTAACACCTACGGTACACAGCTAATATTCAAGACGAATAATATGCTGAATACTTGTTAATAAATAAAATTTCTAGAAGAAATTATAGGAATGTATTTTATAACAGTGAAATAAGCGAAGTATTTTAAACTAGTTTCTAATACAAATATTAAACATTTTGATTTCATTATAATTAAGAACCTATATTCATTAAAAGACAACAGTAAGAGAGTGAGCGGGCAAGACACGAACGGGGGGAAATCATTTGCAATGCACCAATTCCAAAAAGACATGCATCAGAGGTGTGTGCGTGTCTGTGTGTGAAGGTGTGTGCATGCGTGTCTGTGTGAAAGTGTGTGCGTGTGTGTGTGTGAAGGTGTGTGCATGCGTGCGTGTATGTGTGTGAAGGTGTGTGCGTGCATGTTTGTGTGTGAAGGTGTGTGCGTGCGTGTCTGTGTATGTGCCTGTGCACTTATCACTCAAGTCAGAAAGTGAGAGCATAACAACACAGTTCACAACGAGTCGAAGCCCTGAATTCGGACAGAACGCAGACTAGCTAGATAAACGTCATAAAATAGAGAAGATGTTTAACGTGCGCACTTACAGGGAAAAAAATTGCAAATGAAAACCAGAATAAAATGAGACCAGCAGATGTCATAATGGTTATGTTGCTGGACAACTGTAGTTCGATTCCTGGAGCCAGAGTCTTGAAACTCATGCCCAGGCACATGTGCGTGAGGGCCCCAAATCCCTAGAGAATAGAAGACAAGGGATTGTGGTGTGGTCATCCCCTCAGGGAGGCAATTTCTCACTTTCTGTCTCTCTGTCTCTCTCAGTCTCCCTGGCAAGTGCACACACCCTATAGCAGCAAAAACAAAAACAAAAACAAAAACACTCCCTTAAAAAAAGCACACACACACACGGTAAAATATCCCTGGACTGACATTAAAATGACTAAAATTAAGAGATTACCAATGCCTATGCTGGCAAAAATGAGGCATAACTGGACTCTCAAACACTGCTGAGACACTAAGGCCCTCAGGAATTGTGGCAGAGTGCAAAATGACCCCAAAGTCTCCATCTGGTCTGCTTGTCCCTTTGCAATATCACCATGAATAGGTGTTTATTTCTCTACTCCTTCACTTGCTTTGTCAAATGGAACATTGAAATAAAAATGTGACCCAAGCAGAAGCTTGAACACACTTAGACATGGAAGGTTCCCCTGTTCTGCTGCTCTGAGGACATTCGCAGCCTCCACGTGGAGTCCAGGGGGGCTGCTGGTCCCTGACAGTATCCGACCAGCCTCCTCCTCTAGGCAGGGAGGCCACCCAGACCCACCGCCCCGGACCGTCTGCCAGCCGAGAACAGCCAGGTCAGTGTGCACAGCAGGAAGGCTGCAAACCGTCACCCTAGTCACAGGGCGAGCTCAGAGCCATGGTTTTAGATGACAATACACAGTTGTCTAAACCCTAAGTTTTAGTACAGATGATTTATACAGTAAAAGTTCATCCATATAGGGTATATAAACCAATCTCTTGTTTTTATTAATAGGTTATCATATAATCTCTTTCAGAAAGAAATGAGAACTATTAAATAAAGTACCTACACACTCTCTGAATCCAGCCCTCATAGGTCATTGTATTCCAAGGGTCTTGTGATGTGCTATAGCATCCATTTTGGCCTTAGTTACTCATCAAAAGAATCTAGTGTTAGAAACAACCACACCAAATAGATTAATTTGTGAGCTGCTCATGTCACTACGAAGTGAACAAGAAAGGCATTCACCTAGTACAGTTGGGTTTCTTACCTTTTTTTCTCTATTTATTTATTTTTTAAGCGTATAAACTACTCTGGAAGGCAGGGTTTTTTTTTTTTTCAATTAATTCATTTTTTAAATTACATAGTATGTATATTTTTAAATTAAAAAAAGAATTTTATAGTATACAACATGGTTTTGCCCGGTATGAGTACTGTGTATATTAGTCGAGCCAAAGATATTACCATATTCATTATCATCAACAGATAACTTCATTTTTATATCTGTTAATGTTTTCTTTGTTTGACTGTTTTCCTCTCATCCCCTCCCTCTCCCACCCTTTCCTACCCACCCCTTACTACCCGTCCCTTATTGACCAACCCCTCCTATACCGTCGCTATAGCCATAGTCGTCCTCCTATTATATCCACAGTCTCTCAGTTTCTGCCATAGAGCGCAGACCTTCAGTATACATGAATGAGGATATACAATGCTTGTCTTTCATAGCCTGGCTTGCTTTGCTTAGCATTGCATCTTCCCTGTTTATCCACTTGGTATCATGGGTCAGGGTCTCACTATTTATTATGGCTGAGTAGTTCTCCATTGAGTCTAGGTGTCACATGTTTTAAATTCATTCATCTGTTCTTGGATATTTGGGTTCATTCCATATCTTAGCAATTGAGAATAACACTGCATTATGCACAGATGTGCAAGTGTTTTCCCAGCAGTTTTCCTGTCCTTTGATAGCTAAGAGTGGAATTCCCAGGTGGTTCTATCTCTAGGTTTCTGAGGAGCCTCTATGTCATTCCCCACGGGCATTGTCCTAATTAATATCCCCACTCACAGTGTAGGAGGGTTCTCTTTTTTTTTTTTTTTTTTTTGAGAGGTTTTCGCTATAGGGCGCGTGCGCTCACCAGACAGACAGAGAGAGACAGAGAGATAGAAAGCAGGAAATCACCCCCCAGGAGGGATGGCCACGCCGCAATCCCTTCTCCTCCATTCTCCTCTCGGGATCTTGGGCACACACGCACATGCACCCAGCGTGAGTTTTAAGCCACCGGGTCCGGGACGCGAACCGCGGTCGGCTACGTGGGAGTCCAGCGACATAGCCATTACGCTAACTGCTGGCTCCCAGAGGGTTCTCTTTTCACCACAGTCTCGCTAGCACTTATCATTCTTCATTTTTAAACTTTAGTTGTTCTGGCTGGGATTAAGTGGTATTTTATTGTACTTTTGACTTTATAGAGTTTTTACCTACTTTCATGAAAGAAGAATTTAAATTTCATCTTGCATTTGAAAATCCACCCAGATGTACACATTCTGATAATGAGGTTTTAAACTCATGTTACATTTCAACTATATCAACACGAGATCTCGAATCTGTTTCCTTGCAAAACCACTGCTTTTCCCATGCAAACTGTACACAGAGATAGGAAACAGAAGGCAAGTGACTTGAGTTGTGTTCTCGGTGGATGTCACAGAGCCACTGGCATTCTCTAGAAGTCCCAGACCTTGGTGCAGACAACCTTTCACTCCTGTACTTCTCCGCATCCTGGATGTAGACTCTTCAGAGGACTTGTACTTTCTTTTTTTCCCCTGAAATCAATACCATAATCTTTGGAAAGATTCTCTTATCTTTTTGAAAACATTCATTAATTACTGTGTAGACATACTTTTTACATAAGATAAACATAAAATAATAAAATAAAAAATAGTTATGTTTAACTACATGTAAGTAAAAAAAAACTGAATAAACTCTGTATCTAGTTGTTAAAATTTTTTTTTTCAGTATATTGGAATTTCTGCTTTGATCAGGAAACTAAGTAATGAAACATTTCCTACCTCCACTTGTTCAGCCTCTTTTTGGCCCAGAATATATTTGGTTTTCTCTACAGGACCAAACACTACCCATTACCTCCCATGACATGAGACTCCTGTTCCATCATGACAGCCCATTAAAGAAGCCGAAGCCTATTTATTTGTATTTATTCCTAGCAGAAAACATTATTGTTTTAAAAATTTCTGTGACTGACTTTTAAATATCACTACAAGATTAATAACCAATCGTAATACTTGCTTAGTTTTTTATATTGGAGACATCAAGTATTAGACTCATTTGCATGTCCAGAATAGTAAGACATTTTAAATTAGCAAAGAGAAAGAAACTATTGTTTTCAAATAGATTGCATTAGATCATTTTAGGGAATTCATCATGAAATTAAGTCACAATTCCACACTAAAACAACACTTTATCAGGTTCAGGCACTTCCGATTTTTCCTCGACATAAAAACATGTGCTAGGGACCAGCAGTTAGCGTAGGCTATGTCGCTAGACTCCCACGTAGCCGACCGCGGTTTGAGTCCCGGATCTGGTGGCTTAAACTCACGCCGGGCGCATGTCCGTGCGTGCCCAAGATCCCGAGAGGAGGATGGAGGAGAAGGGATTGCAGCGTGGCCATCCCCCCGGGGGGTGATTTCTCGCTTTCTGTCTCTCTGTCTGTCTCTGTTTGTCTGGCGAGCGCATGCGCCCTATAGCAAAAACCTCTCAAAAAAAAAAAAAAAAAAAAAAAAAAGTAAAAATAACAAAAAAATAAATAAAAAATAGAAACATGTGCTAAGGTTGTGAATTTATTGTGGTTGCTGATAGGTTTTCTAAATAGAAGTACAATAGTTTTACATTCAACATTATTAAGATATAATACCATAATTTAAAAATCACACTAAAAGTTGCAAAACAACCCAAAAGAACTGTTTTTAAATGATTTTTAAAATTTATAGTAGTGCATGTATGCATGCACATGAGACTGAGGGGGGACTCACCTTCCACAGGGGGGCTCACCTTCCACAGGGTTTGGTCATGCCATGGTCCCATTCCTCCAGTCCCCTAACCCACTGGACCTTGGGCACTCAAACAAGGGACCCGTGTGCTCCAGGCTGAAGGTACCAGGGATTCCAAGGCTGCTGTGTCAGAGTCAGCCCAGAACTCCTTTAAGGGGAAGTTAATAGTAGGTGAGATTTAGAACCATTCTGAAGATTATCAGATCTATTTTCTTTTTTTTTTTTTTTTTTTTTTCTGTTTTTGGAGAGGTTTTGGCTATAGGGCGCATGCGCTCGCCAGACAGACAGAGAGAGACAGAGAGATAGAAAGCGAGAAATCACCCCCCCCCCCCCCCGAGAGGATGGCCACGCCACAATCCCTTCTCCTCCATTCTCCTCTCGGGATCTTGGGCACGCACGCACACACTCCCGGTGTGAGTTTAAGCCACCAGGTCCAGGACTCGAACCACGGTTGACTATGTGGGGTCCAGCAACATAGCCATTACGCTAACTGCTGGTCCCATATCAGATCTATTTTCATTGCCTAAGCTTCCCCACTGAGTTTCTTGATGTTTGAATATCAGAAGTACCTCTAGCTTAACTTTTCCAAAACTAAGTTCATTATATTTACTCACCCTTTTTCATATTCACATGTATGTCTACTACCCTTACATTAGTACGTTGCACTACCCTCTCTCTACTCAGTTATCCATGTTAGGAACGTGGAAGCCACTCTTAAGATCAACCTTTTTTTTTCCTTAAGAGAGATTTATACTATAAGGCATATGTGCTTGCAGAGAGACAGAAAGAGAGGACGTGAGAAATCACCCCCCAGGGGTGATGGCCACTCTTCAATCCCTTGTCCTCCATTCTTCTCTTGGGATCTTGTGCATGCACGCACACACACCCAGTGTGAGTTTTAAGTCTCCAAGTCCAGGACTTGAACCGCAGTTAACTACATGGAAGTCCATCACACCATCTGCTTGTTCCAAGTTCAACCTATGCCCTGCATGCAAAATCAACCACTGAGTCCTGCCCATTCTGTCTCCTGAAAATCTCTTTGGTCTTATCTGTTGTCTGTATGCTAGTCCAAGGTAATAATTCTCCACCTGAATTATTGTGTTTCAACTGGTAACCTTCCTCTACTCTTCTCTCCTTCCCACTCTAGCATACAAATCTGACCAGTAACTCTCATGTTCAAGGCCACTGTCTCTTAGATTTAACTTCCAATGACTTCATAAAGTCTTGGTTATCCTGCCCTATCTCTTCCCACAGTTTCATCTTCAGTTCTCTTCTTTTTAATCATAGTTTGTCACGCATCAAGTTCTCATATGTTGTTTCTTCCTGTGGGCACTTTCCTCTTCCCCTTCATTAGTGTGGCTGGTGTATATACACCCCAAGGTTCTGTCTTAGACATGTACATGCACACGGTCCTCCAGAACAGAAAGTTCCCCTGCTCTGGGACCCTAGAGCACCCTTTATTCCCTCGAGCACTGGACTGTATTAGACATGCAAATTTCTTCCAATAGACAGAAGGTCCGGAAAGCTAGGAATTGCATTTCATTCCCTATTACCTATTGGAAAATGTCTGTAAAATGCTTTTTCCATGTAGCTATAAAAAGATACGGAGTGAGAAAACAAAAAGGAGGTGGCATATCATTCATCTGTCCCTTAGATAGACTGTCATAGCTAACAGAGAGCTGAGGTAAGGTTTCAGCCACTAATAAACTGTGAATAACGCATAAATAAGTTCACATTCAAATCCCTAAATATCTTGCATTCCCTATTTCTATCCTACTAAAGAGTTAAATTTTATATTTCTAATCAAAAAGCGCTTTATATGCTTTAGACATATTTAGCAGTGGCAGAAAATCTAGTTGTAAAATTTTGCCCTCTCAAAGAAAAACTATCCTACTTGTTCATGGCAATAAGACACAGAGACAGCTATAAATCATAGTAAAGCTTATTTTCTCATTCAAATGTTCTAAATTTGCTTTAATATGTTATAGAATATTCATCTTCGGTAATATATTTATATATAAAAAGGGTGGAAATATAATTTGTGCAAAGCTAAACATTTTAAGGCATGCTATCCAAAGACCACTTTTTTTTTGTTTTGTTTTTTTTGGAGAGGTTTTTCCGCTATAGGGCGTGTGCGCTCGCCAGACAGACAGAGAGAGACAGAGAGACAGAAAGCGAGAAATCACCCCCCAGGGGGGATGGCCACGCCGCAATCCCTTCTCCTCCATTCTCCTCTCAGGATCTTGGGCACGCACGCACACGCGCCCGGCGTGAGTTTAAGTCGCCGGGTCCGGGACGCAAACCGCGATCGACTACATGGGAGTCCAGCGACATAGCCATTACGCTAACTGCTGGTCCCTAAGACCACTTTTTGTATGGTTGAAATTAACTGACGTCTCATGGCCATGCAATGTGGGGACCTATGCTTACATATGGGCCTAATTGATGTTTAAAGATCATTTTGAGCTCATTGAAGAAAGGGCTCATGCTTTCACTGTAGTCTCTTGGGAAATGGTAGGAGCCCAGTCAACATTTAGATAATAAAAGAAGGGAAAATAGCAGTACGGAAATGGGAACACAAAGACACACAATGACAACGACATTGAATTTCGTGATCATATACGGAAGCTACCATATTAAGAATTGGTAATGCTAATATGTATGTTCTTGGTCATGTGAACCACCAGAAATCATTCAAGTGCTTTAATATAAGCTTAAGGAAATTCTAAGAACATTAAAAGATCCAGGCAAATCTCTCTCTGATAAGCAGTTTATTATATGGATATATGATAGAAAGTATTTAGAATTCATCTTCCCTTATTGGCCCATAAAGAATTACACTTCTTTGAACCCATGCATTTAGGCTGAACTGTATAACCACCTATTTCTAACCAGTGACTTGGAAGTCAATAAATATAATGTGTCAGGTGCAGGACACGTTTTAACTTCCAGTGAGGGACCCTCCGTGGCTTTTTCCCCAGCTGCATTGAGGAGGTTCTATGCTCTAGATGGTACAACACAGTGGTGGACATTCTGCTGGTCTGTCCTGCCAAGTGGCATCACAGAGGACAGTAGTTCATACCTGCAGAGACCTTAACAAGTCTGAAATCCTCCATTTTTAAAAATTCAATTTTATTATTCTTATTATTACTATTTTAATTTGACCGGAGCAAGAGAGAGGGAAAGTGAGAAAGCAAGCCACGAGGTCCAGGACTTGACCATGGTTGATCATGTGGGAATTTTGTACCCCAACTACCATGCCACCTACTAGCCCCCAAATCTTCCATTATTTTAAAACTTGAGATATTTGAGAATTCTTCATTTTCATATAATAATCTATTAGCTCATTGGAAAAGTCATAATGCATTTTTGCATAGAAAAACACATCATGACTTTTCTGACAACCTAACACACTATCTGGATCAACTCAGCACAACTGTTTCATTATCAGAGATACGTGAATTGTCCAAATACACTAAGAAATTGAATAAGTTTGTAGAAATCTGGAAGTATTTCAGTTTTACTTCTCTGAGACTACACTGCCTAAAGTGTCTTGATCTTTACAAAAAAAGTCTTTTCTTCTTCACAATAAAGTGACTCAATGTCTATATAAGACTTTAATTACTTTGATATTTAACAGATGCAGTGGAGAAGTTAATATAGACGATGAATGTAGTCTTAAGCAGCTACCCTAGGGAGGTACAAAAATTGGTTCCTAGTAGAGGTGACCTTTAACTAATAGAAGAATGGAATAGCACTGGTCACCTTAGGGATTTAATGTGGTTGTTTAAGAAAAGAGATTGCCGGTTGAAGGTGGCCTTTGGCAGATACTGCTGTATTTATGCTGTCAACGATTCAGCCAACACGGTGACTTTATGTTCCAAAAAAGTAGACAGGGATATAATGAACTACTGTACTTCTTACTAAAGAAAATTAGAAAATGTTATTGTCAATAGCTTAAAACTTCAGACTGAAAGAAACTTTAAATATCATTTAATTTTCCCCCATATTAGAAAGCTTTGATCCAAAAATAGTTTGCCCTAGGTCCAAGGTGATTCCAAGTCAAGAACCTAGGTCTCCTAATTCCGAGGTCACTGTACTTCCACAAATATTTAAGGAACAATTACAGAGAATTATTACTATCTTTGTCTCTTTTTTTTTTTTGGAGAGGTTTTTTTCGCTATAGGGCACGTGCGCTCGCCAGACAGACAGAGAGAGACATAGAGACAGAAAGCGAGAAATCACCCCCCAGGGGGGATGGTCACGCCGCAATCCCTTTTCCTCCATTCTCCTCTCGGGATCTTGGGCACGCACGCACACGCGCCCGGCGTGAGTTGTAAGCCACCGGGTCCGAGACGCGAACCGCGGTCGACTACGTGGGAGTCCAGCGACATAGCCATTACGCTAACTGCTGGTTCCCAAGAATTATTACTATCTTTTATTGTTGGATGATGTATGTGCTCACCAGAGAGAGATAGAAAGAAGGAGGGAGAAATCATTCCTCCCCGCAATAAGGCATGGTCATGACACAATCCCTTCTCCATTTCTCCCACAAGATGGGACTTAGAATACACAAATACACGCCTGGCATGTTTTTCAAACTATCAAGCCTAGGATTTGAACTGCAGTCAGTCACATGGGATCTGTCTTCCTTAGACTTTAGGCTGTGAGATATGCCTGACTGAGACTTATTTGTAAATTTTTATGGTCCAGCCACCATTAATCCCCAAAGCCTGCAGCCATGGAACAGGGAGAAGCAGCAGCTAGTAAGATCAAATGAGACAGGAAGACTGCCTCAGACCTCCCATTGCCTTCTGACTGCTCCAGCACACCACGACTTTTACCCCCTCCACCAGTTCTAACTCTGCAGTTCAGCCCCAGGTTCACCTGGTCCCAAGAGGCTAGGAAAGAAACCAGTAGCTAAAGTTGGCTATACACACACTTCTCTGATTGGAAGACAAGATCCTCTATCAAGAACACATCTGCGACGTAGAGCTCTTCTTCTCCCCTGACAATATAGATTCGACACCAGCAATGCAGGAAGCAGCGTATAATTCATAAGATGACTAGAAATCAGTGCATAGAAAGGACATTTTTCAACCCAATAGAATCCATATAGGAAAACTCCATAGCTAACATCATACTGAAAGGGAAAAGCTGAACGCTTTTGCTCTAAAAACTGAAACAAGGCAAAGCTGCCCACTTTCTCCATTCTTCTTTTTTTTTTCTCTAATCCAATACATTTTTTTAAATTTATTTTTTACATTCATTCACTATATACTGTTACAGCATACAAAATGAATTTTCGTATCCAGAACATGCTGTATGTTTGCCTAGCATACACACTATCTTCAGCAGATAGTTTTCCATTTCGTGTTTCTAAAATGTTTTGCTTTTCTTTTTTCCCTTGACTCACTCCCTCCCTCTCATCTTGGCCATTTCTCACCCTCCTTCTGCACTGCTGCTCTCCATGCTGTGATACGGTCGAATACTTCAGTTTCTTCCACAGAGTGCAGACATTCAGAAGATATTAAGTGGGGGATATACAATGCCTCTCTTTCGTAGTCTGGCTTGCTTCACTTAGCAGTAAATCTTTCATGTTTATCCATTTTCTATCAAATGCCAAGGTGTTTGGGGCACTGGTCTCTACTTTTCAATAACCAGAGATATTCAAATAACCATAGATATTCTTTACAGATCTAGAAAAAACAATCATTGAATTTGTCTGGAAGCATAGAAGACCAAATAATAAAAAGCCAAAGCAATTCTGTGCAAGAAGAGTGGAGTAGGAGGCACTCAAAGTATATTACAAAGCTGTGATAATCAAAACGGCATTGTATTGGCACAAAAGCAGGCATGGAGACCAATAAACAGAATAGAGATTCCGGAAATAAACACCAAAACAAGTTTTTGACAAAGGCCACCAGTCAATCAAGCGCAGAAAAGAAAATCTCGTTAGCAAATGGTGCTGGAAAAACTGGACATCCACTTGCAGAAAGATGAAAATGGACCTCTAACTCTCACCATTAAGAAAAATCAGCTTGAAATGGTTCAATGATCTAAACCTAAGACTTCAAGCTATAAAACGACTGGGAATAACACAGGGGATTCTCTCAAAGACATCAGAGTAGGCAAAGATTTCTCAAATAAGACTTCCAAAGTGCAGTAACTCCAAAAAGAGACAAGTGGAATTACATAAGGTTAAAAAGCTGCACAGCAAAAGAAACAATAATTAGAATGAATCAGCAACCCTCGGAATGGGAGAATATATTTGCAAACTATGCCTCAGTGAAGGGACTGATAACCAAAACATACAAGGAACTCAAGCAGCTTACTCAAGAAAAAAAAAAATCAACCCAATTAAAAGATGGGCAAATGAGCTGAACAGACAACACTCTTAGAAGACATATGAACAGCCAAGAGCATATGAAAAGATGCTCCACGTCCCTTATCATAGGTATGATGCAAATCAAAACCACAGTGAGATACTGCCCAATCCCAGTCAGAATGGTTAAGATTAAAAATAAATAAAAATTTGTAAGTGCTGGTGAGGCTGTGGTGAAAAGGAAATTCTCCTACACTGTTGGTGGGAATGTAAATTAGTACAGTCACTGAAGAGAACATTATGGAAGTTGCTCAAAGACCAACAAATAGAACTACCATATGATCTAGCGATTCCACTCCTGTGTGTCTACCCTGGCATTTGATAGAGAGTGAATGAATGAGGGAGATTTACTGCTAACCAAAGCAAGCCAAACTATGAAAGAGAGGCATTGCATGTCTCCACTCAATATATACCAAATATATGCACTCTATGGCAGAAACCGCAAGATTGAAAGATAAAATATTGGGGAACAATTGTGGATACTAGGGACAGTGAATGAGAAAGCTGAGAAATGGGAGAGGGTGAGAAGAAAGGAATCAAAAAAAGAAAGAAGTAAAACGTTTAAAGGACACAGAAATGGAAAATTTTCTGTTCATGATAATGTGTAAATATCTTTAACTAGACTAATATGCAGTGTATTTATGCTAGGAAATTCATTTGCATGCTGTAATAATATACAATGATTGAATGTATAAAAAAATGAAAGAGAGAGACAGAGTGAGAAATTACCCCCTAGGAGAAATGGCCACACCACAATCCTTTGTCCTCCATTCTCCTATCAGATCTTGGGCATACTCATATACACACACATGTACACCTAGCACATGCTTCAAGTTGCTTGGAATGAGACTAAAACTGCCATTGGTCATATGGGGTCCAGCTACCTCCATGCCACCTTCTGGCCTTCCGTGTACTTTTTGAAGATTCCTCTCATATTTGGTTATTTTTATAGATTTTTAAGTTTTTTTTTTTTTTTTTTACAAACCTAACTTGAAAATAAAACCATTGAAATCTGAAAATAAAAATGTACAAAAAATAAAATAAAAAATAAAGTTTTGTTTCTAGTCTTAATTTTTGCTTTTTAATTCATACACGGGGTGAAGCTTGACTTGGAAATTAACTATATTTCTCTGCCACCAACAACCAAACCAAAGACTGAAAAGGCTGCATCATGCATTGATATACTATTAATAGCTTATCAGACTGGGAGCTCCAGAGAGAAGAGCAGTCCATTCAATCTAAAGGGGAATGGCAAATGAAAACACAAATCTAAAATGGTCTGTCTAACTCTCACTTTCCTTTCGGTCTCAGTTGAAAGCCCTTCCTGGTCTGCCATAGTTCGCATAACTGACTTCGTGGGCACACAGCCATGAAGTTGCAGAGTCCTGTGTTTACCCCACTGTCACCATCTTCAAATTCCTAATAATTTGAGAACTAGAAGGACTAGATTTTCATTTTGCAAGGAATCTTACAAATTATGTAGGGTATTCTGATAATAAACCAGTTCCCTCTTGTGTTTGTACCCTGACACATCTCTCCTTCACAGTGTGACTGTATTTAATTACATAAGGACTTGCTGGCTATCTCTTCCTGCTGTTACAGTGTAAGCACCCCAAAAAATAAATTGGAGGTAGTGGGGAAGAACTCAAGACAAAAAAATAAAAAAGCTATTAATAGATGAAAGAATGGGAAGTAATCTGTTGATGATGATGTATATGGTAAAATATTTAACTTGGCTGACATGCACTTCACGCATGCTGGAAAAACCATGTTTCAAGCTATAAAAATGTACACTAATTAAAACACATAGTACTGCTTAAATATATACTTTAAAATACATTAAAATTTTTTTAAATAGTGGGTTTTATTTTTTTTCACCTTTTTTATTCATTCTGCTTAGTGAAGTTGTGGAATTAAAGCAGTGTTGGTAAAAATGTTTTGAGAGGCCAGCAGGCGCCATGGTGGTTAAGGGTTAAGGTGCTGGATTCCCACATGGCTAATCTTGGTTCAGGTCTCAGACCTGACAGCTGGACCATGCCAGGTGTGTGTGTATGTGCACCCAAAATCCCTCTGGAAAGTGATTTCTCACTTTCCCTCTCATTGTCTCTTTGTCTCTGTCTCTGGCACATGCACATGCCCTATGGCAAACAAACAAACAAAAAAAACTTTGATAAATGGATGGATGAATAAATCAATGAGTAAATTAATTTCATGAATAAAAAAAGTAAAAGAAACCTGATGAAGAGTTTTGCGTTTGAAAAGATTTGTAGACAACGTAGAGTTTGAGGGTGAGAAAGTGAGAAAGCAAGCCACGCGATCTGGGACTCAAACTGTGGTCATCCATGTGGGAGTCCAGCACCCTTAGCCACCATGCCACCTGATGGCTCCCAAAGAATATGACACTTTTTAAGTGAGGAAGCCAGAAGTCATAGTTGTTGAGGCACAAAATGGTAACTTGTTCAGTGCCTGCATCTCCAGCCTGAATTTTGCAGCCTCGAACATTGTATTCCCTCTGCTTCCATGGTAGAATGAAAACATCATGACATATTTTAATGTATGGTGACGAATCACTATCAACTGTATCACATACTTCATTTCATTTAGTCCTCATGAACATACTATAAAAATTCTTCCCAGTTTTTCAAATAAGGTTCACCATTTCCAAAAGATGGGATGATTTTCCCACAAAAACACCATGTAAAGAAGTTATGGGAAAGGAAGTTACAGTTCCTTGAGAACAATTCTCAAATCTTTGCACTAGAGGGGACTTTTAAAAGTTTGTGGAAAGAGACAGCAGGTGGCAGGGTGATTAAGGCACTGGATTCCCACATGGCCAACCATGGTTCAAGGCCCGGATCCAGCAGCTTGAAAATCACACTGGATACAAGTACATGAATGCCCAAAACTCTGGGAGGAGAATAAAAGAGAAGGGATTACACCACGGCCATCCCGCCTGGGGACTGGTTTCTTACTTTCCCTCTCTGTCTCTGGTGAAAGCACACTCCCTATGGGGAAAAAGAAAGGTTTGTGGAAAGATGGAATTAAAACATGAGTTATTTCGGTGAAAAACATTTCTGCAATTCCTGCATAGTTCTTCATAATTCTCATTTCTATGAACTTTTTGAAGACAATGATAATTAAAAATGCTCTCTTAAGCCTTCGGTTACTTAAGAGAGTATCTCACTACCTTGTATACGGCAACTACATGTGATTAATAGAGCAAAGCCAGGTAGGTATAACTTGTTTACCATCAGTTACACGTTCTACTGACAGTATTTTCTAGATGAACTAAATCCAAAGAACTTGAAATGCAACATTAAAAGTTTCACTTTATGTCAGAGTCTTGGAAAGAAATGAGAAATTTTGAGATCAATTTTTCACCCAAAGATATTCCAATTGCAAATGCAAGCAATAACTCTTTTCATAGAGAACTAAAAGAAACAATAATATTTCAGAATTTATCATTCTTAAACTCTGCAGTATTTAATGAAAATGAAGCTCCAATTAAATCAAAAGGGGCATAATGACAGTTTAATTTGACAATAATTTCATATCATTGAATCATATGATAATTAATAGTAAAATATGCAAATTCCATCACCTGGCAATAGCTTTCAGAAACAGTGAAACAGTTTCCAACTAAATGTGCATGCTTATTTCATCTGGAAGTCTACTATTATTACCGATATCATTTATGTAACTATTCTCATAATCGACCGTTAACTAGATGTATATTAGGCTGCCCTCACTCACTTTAGAGAAGAAAGTCTCCTGAAGCCTTCAGTAGATAAGAAATCAATGTAATGTGAGAGTTTAAAGGAGAACCTGGTTGCCCTGTATTTAATAACATAACAGCCTCGTTTTATTCCATGTGTCAAAATAAATCTAGCCATATAATTACTTTTTTTTTTTTTTTGAGAGGTTTTTGCTACAGGACACATGCACTCGCCAGAAAGACAGAAAGAGACACAGAGACAGAAAGTGAAAAATCAATCCCCCCAGGGTGGATTGCCACGCCACAATCCCTTCTCCTTCATTCTCCTCTCAGGATCTTGGGCACACATGCACATGTGCCCGGCGTGAGTTTAAGCCACTGGGTCCAGGACTTGAAGTGGGTCTGAGATCCAAACCATGGTCGACAACATAGGAGTCCAGCAACATAGCCATTACGCTAACTGCTGGTCCCAAATCCAGCCATATTTTGGGCTTAATGTACATTTTAAAAAAGAAAAGATGAGGGGCCAGCAGATGGTGTAATGTACATTACTGGAATCCCATGTAGTCAACAGTGTGGTTCAAGTCCCAGACCTAGCAGGTTAAAATAATGCCAGATGCTTGTGGGTGTGTGCCCAAAATCCCTAGAGGAGAATGGCAGAGAAGGGATTGTGGTGTGGCCATTCGCCCTAGAAGGTGATTTCTTGCTTTCTGTGTCTCTGTCTCTCTGGTGAGCACATACACCCTATAGCAAAAATCTCTAAAAAAAGAACAGAAAAGATGAAACTACTGGGTCTGAAGACCAGGCGATCTAGAATCTTACTTTAGTTTCACTGTTTATTAGCTGTGTGTTATTAAGAAACATAACTTACTTCTCAGCTTTGTCTCTTAATCTGTAAAATAGAAGACAGAATTTATTTTAAGTTGCTTTAGAGGAATTAAATTAGACAATACATGTAAAGCTCTTAGTTCTTTACATAAAACTATAATAAGTATACAGGAACATTGGTAACACTGAAGTATACAATGAAATGAATCTCTCATAGATCACTTTGTCAACTTTAATTTAAAAATTTGAACAGAAATGCTAAACAGGAGAAACACCACTGTTTATGAATGTTAATGCTGAATACATTATCTAAATACATCTCAGAGTAAAAGTCTATTTTTCCCTTTCATTAGTGCACATGTGTATTCCTTTTATTTTACTTTATCATGATAATATTTATACAGTGACAAACAGACATTAAGTGCACAATTTTGTGAGTTTTGACCAGTGAGTAAACTGGCACATCAATGAAGGCATAAAATCACTCCGTCTTCCCAGAGCTTTGTCACAGCCCTCTCGCATCAATCTTCGTCCTCCAAAGACAAAAACTGCTTTGCTGCCTGTCACAATGGCTTCACTGGCGTTTATGACCTTTGTATGCTGGGATTTACACATTACCTGTGTCTTTTTCTAGTAACCTACACCCCTCAATATGATGTCCTTCATGTTTGTTCACGTTATGTCTTTCAGTCATTTATTCTTTTCATTACTTGTGACAGCAGTCCATTCTATGAGTATACTGTATTTTTTAATTCATCATTTTACTGATGGACATTCGCTTTTTTCCCCCTTTTACTTCCCTTGAATTTCTTTTTTTTTCTTCCCTTGAATTTCTTAAAAATATTTGAGATTAGTGTTTTAAATTCCCAATCTTTTTTATTTTTATTTTTCATTTATTTATTTTTCTTTTCTTTGGAGAGGTTACTGCTATAGGGCATGTACACTCACCAGAGAGACAAAAGAGACAGAGAGACAGAAAGCAAGAAATCACCCCCCAGGGGGGATGGCCACACCGCAATCCCTTCTCCATTCTCCTCTCGGGATCTTGGGCACGCACGCACACGCGCCTGGCGTGAGTCCAGGCCACCGGGTCCGGGACTCAAACTGTGGTCGACTACAGGGGAGTTCAGCTTCATAGCCATTACACTAATTGCTGGTCCCCCCAATCTTTTTTTATTACATTTACTACCATTTAAAAAAATGGCCAGAGATGGGCAGAGAGAGTGAGAAAATAAGCAAGCAAGCAAGCTTCCAGGTCCAGGACTCAAACCGCGGTTGGCCAGGTGGGAGTCCATTGCCTTTCCCAGCATGCCACCTTCTGGCCCCTTACATTCCTAATCTTCTTCCACCAGCTGGAGCTTTCAGGGTCTGCTGTTCTATGTCACATTAGTTCCATCTTCTGCTCTTTCACGCGTGAATTAATTTCGCATTGCATATTGGATAATGCAGTTAATAAATGCTGTCTGTGCTACGCTGCCTTTCATGAAAAGCTCCTTCGTTTTAGTCTGGCAGTTGGCTATGCTTCCAGAAAATCTTTTCCATCTTTCATGCATTTTTGTTTTTTTCTTAGCAATTTATTGTGGAAATTCTCAAAGATACAGAATCTTGAAAGAATGGTGTAGAAAAACTTATATAACACTGCCTTCCATGTTGTCAACACTTCGCTATATTCACCTGATGGTCTATCTGCTTCATCCATCCATTTGTCATTTTTTATGTACTTCAACGTGAATTACTAATGTCAGTATCTTTCACAACTGAAATGTTTAGTATGGGGCCAGCAGGTGGCGTGGTGGTTAAGGTGTTGTACTCCCACATGGCCACCCACAGTTTGAGTTCTAGATTCAGCAGCTTAAAAATCACACTGGGCACAAGTGTGTGCATGCCCCAAACCCCAAGAGGCGAATGGAGAAAGGATTACAACATGGCCATCCCCCCAGGGGGATGATTTCTCACTTTCTCTCTGTCTCTCTCAGGCCACTGCACATACCCTATGGCAAAACTTAAAAATAAATAAATAAATAAATAAATAGATAAAATGTTTAGCATGCCAGGCTAGTTTACTACTTATTGATATGAATTTATATCGATTTTTGTCCTTCGTTCTGAGAGCAGAGCCCCTAGCAGTCACTACACACAGGGCCAGAACTTCCTATTCGTTACTGAGTTGCTAAAGAGACACCTGAGAGTGGCCATTCATTATTTTACAGTTCTGGTTCCGGCGGCCCGACGTCCCAGGGCCTCTGGAGCCACATCCCAACCTGGCCGAGAGAAACAGGCGAGGCAGCAGCATGAAGGGGAAAGGAAGACGGAGAAGGAGAGGACGCGGCCTTCCCGGTGCTCTCTGCAATGCCGGGGCCTCTCCGGCAGGAGGCAGGGCGCGCTCCCGGCCCACGGAGGTCCCTGCTGGCGAGGCGCCCACAAACGCTGCAGGCAGGTCTTACAGGTGTCGCCGCCTCCCGGTGTCACTACGTTAGGGACCAGGGGTCCAGAACAGGAGCCTTTGGGGGACGAGCCTATATCCTAACCATAGCGAGCCCCGGTTGCAAGTCTGAGCTTGTCACGATAGTTTGTGCCGGGACACAACTCTGAGGTCTCCCCGTGCTGGCTGACCCCCAGGGTTCGGTCTGGAGCCGGAGTAGCAGCAGCCTCCTGTGGGACCAGCCTCCTGTGGGACCAGCCTCCTGTGGGACCAGCCTCCTGCGTTCAGGGCGCCCGGCCCTGGGAGGTTCCCCACGCAGACGTCGGGAAGTCGCCCCACTTGGCTTCTCTCTGCACAATGGCCGGCCGGTGCCGGCTGCTTCAGCGCCTGAGGACTCAGCCCCTCAAACTACCCTCCGAGAGCGGTGCTCCTCGGACCCACCCTTGGGTGAGCAGCTGGGACGGCGATGTCCGAGCGAACTCCGGGGAGGGAAAGCTGAGTCTGCGCTGTCCACCTGGCAACACGGCCACCACGGGTACGGCCGCCAGAACCGGGTTTTATTAGGAGAACTAAATGCCTACTTTCATTCCGCTTTCACTGCAGTCACCCCACATGTAGTGGCCACAAGTCTGGAAAAGTCAAAACCTCCAGGCAGGGGGCAGGCAGTGTGAGCAGCCAGCCGGTGCCCCCTCTCCGCACTCAGGACCCTGTGCCCCAAAAGACGGGCCTCCTAGGCTTGGTCCAGGTTTACAGCTTTTCATTGAAAAAGGCAAATCAGTATCAGTTATTCGTTACGCCTGGGACCGTACCATCTCTTACTTAGCTGAAAAATACGAATTGATTTTTACAGTCGGTACTAAAGAACAGCACGTCTGCCTCAGGTGCCAGGTCCCACGCCGTCTCCGGCATGACGGCAGGCGTTCGACTCCGGGAAGCCCAGCTTATCTTCGTGCAGGGGAAGGGCCTCACATTCCCCTACTCCAGCTGAGGCTTGAGGAGTTACTTCACAAAACGGGGTTTGACAAGGGACACACAAAAGCAAAAGGAGCAAATAAAGCCAATTATTGCAGACGTTTAAAACCTCGAGAAAGGAGGCCAGAGTGGCAGCCCGGGGAAGCGGTTTCCGGACACCCCTCTGTCTCCCTTAGGAACTGTGTGTGTGTGTGTGTGTGTGTGTGTGTGTGTGTGAGACACAGGGGAATCACTCCCTGCAGAGACGGGCTTTTCTCAAACTCAGCCTCAGGCCTCTAGCCCCAGCTAAGCTGCTGTGAACGCCAGGGTTCACTCTTTATCTCTGAGTGACACGCCACTGTGTGAGGCACCGCCTCTGCTTAGCCCCTCGCTGGTTAAGGGATGTTTCAGTTTCTCCGATGCTTGGTTTATTACAAATAAAGTTCCTGTGAGAGGACGATGCCCGGCTTGGTCACACCATTTGCAGCCCAAACTCAGTGATCCTGACCAGGAGGCAGGCGACTCGCGGCAAGCCTCCCACGTGCGGTCCCTGTGCTCGGCCTGCGCTCGGCACACACGGGTGTCGGTAACACATCCCTCAGCGAGCACGCAAGGGAGAAACGCCTTGCACCTGTGTCTTTAAACAGGCTGGTCATGGGGCCAGCAGGTGGCGTGATGGCCAGGGCACTGGACTCCCACATGGCTGGCCATCGTTCGAGTCCCGGACCTGGTGGCCTACTTTCTCACTTTCTCTGTCTCTTTTTGGTGAGCACCCGTACCCCACAGCAAATGAAATAATAATAAAATTAAATAAACAATTGTTTTTAAAAATAGCCTGGTTACAAGGAGCAGGAGGTGTTAACTTAGAAGCGTGCTTGCTTCTTTGGTTCATGAGAACAGAAGAAAGTTGCAGAACACCTTACCACTCAAGGCAGATCGTAGGAATCAGAGAAAAGAGAACGTTTTCTCTCGACTGGTCGCTCGGATGAAGGCCTTCAGCGTCTTGGCCTCCAACGAGGACAACGCGACATCTGCGGGGATGATAAAGGTGTGTTTCGCTGGGAGAGCCAGCCTTCCCTAGGAAACGCCACTTTCTAGCCTAAAGACACGGGCGTGCGGCTGAGAGGCTGGGCTGAAGCATGCTTTTCTATTTCCACACGCTCGCGTGGTGTGGCTCAGGGAGCTTGTCATCCATGCCGTGACCCAGACCGGGGCACATCAGCGCCATGCTCCCGCGTGTTCTCTTTAACGCCTCTCCTCGATGTTCTTGCCGTTGCACATCTTGCTTCATTCCACGGGACGCACGGTTTCTTCTCCAGGTTCCCAGAGGGACCGAGAGTCCCGCAGTTGAGAGTGATCCTACAGAGACAGGAATACGGACTGTTACGGCGTGTGCCCAGCCTGGGCGGCACAGGGCGCAGTGGGCACATCTCTGCAAGTCCAGCACCACGCGAGGACGACGGGGACCCGGTCGGAACCGGATGTCAGCAGGCTTGCACGAGGGAGCACTTCCCATGTGTACTGACTTCCAACTGCAACGAGCTCTCTTAAAAATAAAATAATTTTATCAAAAGATGATTTTTCTGAGACTAAAATTAGTTCTTTGAAAAGGAAAACAGTCACTGCTGTGTTTGGCAGGCAGCTTTATTACTCATATTCTATTTGTAGTGTGTGTTTTAAATTCACTATTAATACTCAAAGCATTAGACGTGCACACAATTGGGGGCAACTTCATTTTTCTCTCCATTAAAATTTAAAAATTTTTTGGGGACCAGCAGTTAGCATAATGGCTATGTCGCTGGACTCCTATGTAGTCGACTGCGGTTCGAGTTCTTGACCCGGTGGCTTAAACTCACGCCGGGTGCTTGTGCATGCATGCCCAAGATCCCGAGAGGAGAATGGAGGAGAAGGGATTGCAGCGTGGCCATCCCCCCTGGGGGGGGGGGGTGATTTCTTGCTTTCTGTCTCTCCGTCTCTCTCTTTCTGGCGAGCACACATGCCCTATAGCAAAAACCTCTCCAAAAAATTATTTTTAAATACTTGTCAAATGGCACATATGCTCATCCAAGAGAGACAGAAAGACATGGAGAGAGCAAAAGGCAGACAGTACCCCTCGCTGGGGCATTACCACGCTGCAATCCCTTCTTCGTCTGCCCGGATCTCAGGCACACACGCATCCCTGTCTGAAATGCTTTCGGAACTGTCAAGTCCAGGACTCAGACTGCCGGCTTGGCCATGTGGGGACCAGCTCCCTTAACCACCAGGCTACAAGGCTAGCCCTCTACTGAAAAAGCTTTGAAATGGTCTCAGTTCTAATTCTGCCGTATACGTTGAAATCCATTTTAAAGTAACAAATACTGTGCTAAAGAGGAGATTCCTACAGCCATCGCACATTCTTTAACTTTTATATTTAACTTTCCAGCCTTCATGTTCCTTTCCTTCACTTAATTTTCTTACTGTTACTCATAACTTCCTCTTTTTCATTACTGCTGCATTTGACTGAAGCGAGAAGTTAGATATTTTAAGGCTAGTTTACAAAAAGGACTTCCTGTTGGAGGTGTTATAATTCAGGCAATTACTGTTAAGTAATTCTATCTCTGTAAATGTATTCAATTCTGCAATGCCTAAATATTTGGCAAAAACTATTTCTAAGATTTAGGAAAATGGCAGAACATGGCTCTTCCTGACAATTAGGTATTTAGTTTTAAGGGAAGGAAAAGGCACAGGGGTCGGATCAGCTCGGGGCACTGACCACGAGAGGTAGGGCGAGAGGAGAGCCACCTCGAAGGCGGAGAGCCGAAAACCCGCATTCCACGTCTCACTGCGCGGCCGGCCGCACCGCTCAGGCGGGGGTGAGCGACTGTTAATCCCAATGCAAGTCCCTGCTCGCTCAGGAATACGCGTGCATAATTAATGTGGTGGCGAGGGGTTTCGTGTAGATGGGGGTGAGAAAGCACGATTTCACTTCTCTTCTTATTGCGCAGCAGACTAGCTTGATAAAGCCTTGGCGAAAGCGTTATATTTTTCTAGCTTCATCACCTGTAAACCAGGTCCCGTTATTGCCTCAATGAACTTACCTTTAGTCTGGAGAGAAGCTTACATGATTAGTCTTCGAAGACAGTAGATCAGGTGCTCGTTATCGAAGAAAACAAAGAATTACTTATGTGCTATCCAGTAAGGGCGTGTGTGTGTGTGTGTGTGTGTGTATTCTCAGCTCATTTTTTTTTTTTTTTTTGGAGAGGTTTTCTCTATAGGGCGCGTGCGCTCGCCAGACAGAGAGAGACAGAGAGACAGAAAGCGAGAAATCACCCACCAGGGGGGATGGCCACACCGCAATCCCTTCTCCCCCATTCTCCTCTCAGGATCTTGGGCACGCTCGCACATGCGCCCAGCGTGAGTTTTAAGCCACTGGGTCCAGGACGCAAATCATGGTCGACTATGTGGGAGTCCAGCGACATAGCCATTACGCTAACTGCTGGTTCCCTTCTCAGCTCATTTTGCTGTTAAATTTTAGAAATATCTTAACTCGAACCAGACCCGTGGCCTAGCAGCTGAGGGAGCTTGAGCCCACATGGTTGATAGTCCAGTTTGAATCCTAGACCCAGCAGCTCAAAAATAACATGTTTTTAGACACATATGTGCCTAAAATCCCACGAAATGGAGAAATGGAGGAGAAAGGACTGTGGCATGTCTGCACCCCACGAGGCAGGGTGCGTTCTCCCTCCTACACCCCACTCCATCCCTCGCTCTCCAGTGAGCCTGTGTGCCCTCGGGCAATTTATTTTTTTTTTTTAAAGAAAGAAAATTTCTTGACTTTGACAATTTTTGGAGACCGTTTTATACCCTCTTACTGTCCTTTTCACTTTCATGACTCCCTAAGTATTTCTGCACATATTCGCAAAGATGCTGTCCTTGACCAAACCCGGTAGGCTCCTGTGAGCTCGCTGGGCCCTGTGCGGGGCGTGTCCCTAAGGGCCCAGTATTGGCGGGAATCCCCTCAGTTACTCCTTGCCCCCCACGCTCCCTCTTAGTGACCGCAGGGCCACTTTCTCCTCACTGGCCGCCATCATGCTTATCTAGATTGTCTGGGAGAGTTTGCTGTGGCAGCTTAGCGAGCGTCGAGCACCATTTCCTTAGCAATGTCACCGCAGGGTCTTCTCCGGGTGTGAGAGAAGGACCCTCCTCTAGGACCTCCCTCTCGCAGTCAGCGCTCCTGATCTGATCTGACCGAGTCGCCCTTTCCTTCTCTTACAGTTGAACAAATAGGTGTGAATGTCAGATGAGGTGTATGTGGAGGAGTGGGGCCGAAAGACATTTGGAGAAGGGATACAGAGGTAGAGCATTGACGGGATGGGGAGGTGTGGTGTTATCTGTTGAACGATCAACGGGTCTGGGGAGAAATGTTCACATATCGAAATGGTCTCATTGTAAGACAAACAATATGATTGAAAGTATATACAAAAATAAATAAAGTAATTAATAAAAAAAAAAAAAAAAAAAACTAATGAACAACCGTCAGTAGGAATTAGTTAACTAGTTCCTGTCATCCCTGTCATCTAGACTGAGATTCTGTTCTCTATCATTATGTCCTCTTCAAACGCAGTTATTTCTCACCTATTGTGGCATGTAAAATTAGGGCAATTTTTTTCTTTGTTTTATTTAGGTTTTTGCCATGAAGTGTGAGTGCTAGCCAGAAGGAGGCCAGGAGAAGGAGCAGCGGGAAACTGCCCTGCGGGAGCACGGCCGCTCCTCAGGCCCTCCATTCGCCTCTCAGGGCTCGGGGACTCCAGCACCGCCTGCTGGCACCACCAACTGGGATAATTTAACACAAAGGTCTCTTTTAGGACTTTATGGCAAAATACGTATTTGAACATTATACATATTGTTGTTATTATTTATAAGCAAGAGAGTATGCATGTTCCCCAGAGAGAGACAGAGAAGGAAGAGGGAGAAATGAAGGGAGAAAGTATCCCCCGGGGGAACACAACCACTCCGGCACCCTTCTCCATTTCCCCATCCTCTCGGGCTTCTGAGCACGCACGCACACGCATCCAACACGTTTTCAAGTTCCTGGGGCTGGATTCAAACACCGTGCTTGGCCATGTGGGCTCTGGTTCCCTTAACCACTAGGCCACAGGGCCAGACTCAAATACTCTGTAAACATAGAACAAAACTTAGAAGAAAACAACCCTTAAAGGGACAAACCTAAGAGAAACCTCCAGTTGTCCTTGGCACATCTGGCTTAGTCAACTTTTTTTTTTTTTTTTGGAGAGGTTTTTTTCGCTATAGGGCACGTGCGCTCGCCAGACAGACAGAGAGAGACATAGAGACAGAAAGCGAGAAATCACCCCCCAGGGGGGATGGTCACGCCGCAATCCCTTCTCCTCCATTCTCCTCTCGGGATCTTGGGCACGCACGCACACGCACCCGGCGTGAGTTGTAAGCCACCGGGTCCGAGACGCGAACCGCGGTCGACTACGTGGGAGTCCAGCGACATAGCCATTACGCTAACTGCTGGTTCCCATGGCTTAGTCAACTTTTAAAAGGCAAATTTGGTAAGAACCTCGTCTGGGGACACCTTTTCCATGGGTTTCTGCAGCCCTCAGGACAGAGTCCACACCTCCCATCATGGCACCCCACGCTCTTCACAGTCCGGCTCCCTCCACGGTACTCCCCAGTGCCAGCGTTCCGAAGCGTTGGTTCCCAAACGTATGCATACGTGATAATCACTCTCACTCAAATCTCCTGAGGTTTTGTTGTTCTTATGAAAAATCCTAGGTGGCAAAATCTGTAATTTTGCCAACTCTCGCATTTCTAACTCGCAGTCTATGGGGTTGGGTGTGGGTAAACGCGCTCTCGGCCCGGCTGGGTTTCCCAGCTGGCCTCACTGTGCTAGTCTGTGATGTGCACGTGCCGTTACTGCTATCAGAATGCCTTAGTCATCATTTTCAACAATGTAGTCCTCATAGGCTTTCAAAACCGAAGCACCAATAAAATTCATTTTAGGGGTAAGGAGAACAAAAGAAGAGAAAGTTTCTCATATCATGCCGACCTGCTTTACCTCCAGGGTTCACTATTCTTTCTGTCTTCCAGCTTTCAGTTAAAAACCTAGAACAAATGGGGCCAGCAGGTGGCATGGTGGTTAAGGCACTGGACTCCCACGTGGTTGAATTTGGTTCAAGTCCCAGATTCGGTGGCTTGAAACACACTTCAGAGACATGTCTGCCCAAAATCCCAAGAAGAGGATGGAGGAGAAGGAACTGTGGCATGGCTATGCCCGTAGGGGCATGATTTCTCACTTTCCCTCTCTCTATATGTGTCTGTCTCTGTCTCCAGCGAGTGTACTTGCCCTATGGCAAAAACAAACAAAAAACAAACAAACAAAAAACCTAGAACAAAAATAAAGACAGTATTTCTACGGAGAACATAAGTTTTTAAAAAAACTGTTTTCTTGAATTTACAGATCTGTTTTCATAAGGGTCCAATACCATATTAGGCATTATGGAAGAAAAAATTAGTGCAAAATATTATAGTCATAAGAAATCTATTACCAAAGATTAAGGAAAGTATCTTAAAGATCACTAGAAATGTACAGTTAAGGATCAAACTTTAGTCTACATTTCTGTATCACTCAGGGTTCTCCCGAAAATCAGAACCAATGGAGTGTGTGGAGGAGACATGTTCAAAAAGCTCATAGACAGGGAACCAGCAGTTAGCATAATGGCTATGTTGCTGGACTCCCACGTAGTTGACTGCGGTTCGCGTCCTGGACCCGGTGGCTTAAAACTCACACCGGGCGCGTGTGCGTGCGTGCCCAAGATCCCAAGAGGAGAATGGAGGAGAAGGGATTGCGGCGTGACCATCCCCCCTGGGGGGTGTTTTCTCGCTTTCTGACTCTCTGTCTCTGTCTGTCTGGCGAGCGCACGCGTCCTATAATGAAAACCTCTCCAAAAAAAAAAAAAAAGTTCATAGACATTGTGCATGATGAAAAACTATACACAGATTCCAAAAACATTTGCACCAAAATGGCACACAATGTAACTGCATTTTTTCATAAATTAAAAGAAAAACCTCATGTGTGCACGCATCATGTGAGCAGTGTATATAGAGAGATACGTAGAAATACAGAGAGAGAGCGATCTTGAGGAATCGGCTCACCCCAGTGGCCCCAATCTGCAGGGCAGATAGGAAAGCAGAGGCACAGGGAGGAGGGCCCGTCTGAACTCAAGAACGGCTTGAAGAACGCCTTCTTGCTCTGGGGGGTGAGTCTTTTCTATCAAGGTCTTCAACTACTTTGGTGAGGCCACTCATACTACAGAGTAACCTGCTTTACTAAAAGACTGCTGATCCACATGTTAATCTCATTTAAGTAATGTCTTCACAGAAGCATCTGGAATGTTTGACCACATGGGTGGAAATGTGGCCCAGCAAAACTGACACAAAACTAACCACCACAGAATCAGAATGAAATTTAGGATTCCTGTGGACTGACAGATTGACTCAGTCATGTGAGCCACAGTACCTGACGCTGCCCTTATTTTTAGACCAAAATCTTCAGCACTAATTCCACAAAAAGCTTTCATGAAATTCTTATTGAGCAAGTCATGAACTTAAGAGCTCAGAGAAGAAAAATGATGGTGGAGGAGAGAAAAATTAGGTGGAGTTATCAAAAAAAATTTTTTTGAGAGTGCTCTTTTGGCATAGAGAGTGTGCGCTCACTGGAGAGACAGAAGCAAAAAACAAGAAATTACCCCCAGGGTGATGGTCATGCCACGGTTCCTTCTCTTCCACCCTCCTCTTAGGGTTTTGGGAATACACACATATGTGCCTGGTGTGAGTATCAAGCCACCAGGTCCAGGACACGCACCACAGTTGACCGTGTGGGGGGCAGTCCAATGCCGTAACTGCTACACCACCTGCTGGTCTCATCAAAACCTTTATTACACGAAAGTGGAAGAGTGGATCAAAAATACAGTTTCTCCCTCCTCTAATAATTAATAAGAGTGAAAAAAAAAAACACAAATAGGACAAAATAAAACTGTCAGGCAATAGTTGAACAAAAAAATTTTGAAAATTTATATCTGATCAGAGTTTGAAAGATTATCAGATGTATAATTTCATGTACCTTTTAACTATGTCCCCATCTCAATCCCTGTCTACCTAAATTACAAATAAAAAGATGCCTGAGACCAGCACATGGCAATGTCACTGGACTCCCACGTAGTTGACTATGGTTCGAGCCCTGGGCCTTGCATTTTCAAATTCATGCTAGGTGCACTTGCGTGCGTGCCCAAGATCCCAAGAGGAGAATGGTCCTCCATTGGGATTGTGGCGTGGTCATCCCCCCTGGGGGGGGTGATTTCTCACTTTCTGTCTCTCTGGCAAGTGCACACACTCACTAGCAAAAATCACTCTTTAAAAAAAAAAAAAAGAAAAAGAAAGAAAATTCTGAGAGTTTTCACTGATAAACTCTTGTCTCTGGAAGGGTAGGCCAAGAGGGTCTGTGGATAATCCTGATAGTCAAGTTAATGTCCTGCCTATTCCTGACCTGAACGAAACGGGAAGAACAATCCTGACTGGGCACCAACACGAGCAGGACCCAGACTGAGACCACACTGCCGGGTACATCAGGGAGGCCTAGCTGAATTTCAGTTTCAGATGAACAATTTTAAGTGCAATAAATATGCACCAAATATCACAAGTCGCATGCTGATATTGAAAAGATACATTAGATGTTTATCTAAAATTAACATTAAATTGGTCTTGATATGGTTTATCTGCTGGCAACTCTAAGCTGGGCCCAGGAGCTGGTGGCCACAGGAGTAAAGTGCGCCCCTAGGCGGACACAGCCCTGGAAGAGAATCCTCACAGGCTCTATCCTGGCTGAGTTCTCTGTTTCCCAATTTCACACTAACAGACCACGGGAAAATGTTTGAAAAGCAATACCAATAACTCAAACTGTGGCTCGGAGGGCCGAAGACAGATCAACATGAAAAAAACGAAAAAGCCCAACGGCAGCACAGTGATTGAGGTAACTACCTCCTACGTAGACAACTACGCAAGCCCCAGATCCGGCAGCTTGAGAAACGTGCCTGGCGCAAGTGTGTGCATGTCCAAAGTCCTGAGGAGATAGTGGAGAAGGGAGTGTGGCATGGCCAGCATTTTCCCTCTCTTTTTCTCTCTTTTTTTCTATTTTCCTCTCTCCTTGGAGAGTGCACAAGCCTTATAGCAAATTTTAAAAATAAAGGATAATTTTTTTTTTTAAGTACAAAAGTAATCAAGGAAAAGTCATCCAAATTATGTCAGGGAAAACTGAAGATCTGGACACGTCCATGGTAACATTTGGTGGGGACAAAAGACAGGACAAGGCATCCGTGCAAACCCAGGTACGGAGATGAGAAATGCGTTTGGGTCAGCACTGGTGAGGGAGCAGAGAAGAGGGAAGAAGATAGTGAGAAGAAGTAGAGGACATGGAGAAGTGGCAGGGACAGGTGGGAGGAGGAGGAGCAGGAGGGAAATGCCGCGTGCGTGAGGGTGCAGATGAGGACCCGGCCTGGGGAGCACCCTCAGGACGAGGAGGAGCACACTCTCTCCAAGGGTTCAAGAGTCTAGAAGAAATAGAAAAAAAACGAGACCCAAAAGACTGGTTTTAAAGCTTAAAAAGATATCAAATAACTTGGTTTTAACAGCAGAATTACATGGAAAGTGTGAGTTTGCAAAGCTAAAGAAATACTAAAAGTGACTTCATTACAGAAGTAATTCATTAGAAAGTGAAAAACAGTTACCTCTGAAAATGCAGTTAATATGATTTTTAGAAAAGGCTTGAGATGACATAGTGTTTGTAAAAACATGGAAAAGGGTAAAAACAATGACAGAAGATAGATATATGTAAGACCAAGGCCTGTGTGTGTGTGGTGAGAAATTTCCTGTGACTTGAGGAATTCCGTACACACATCAGAAGAGCCTACAGTGCAAAAGGAAAACGTCTGTGAGCAGAGGTGGGAAGATATCAGGTAAATTACCTAAGTGCATGAAGAAAGGACGGAATTCTTCAAGTGAATACGCAAGTCACTGACTAGAAAAGAAAACAGACTCAGCCGCCTTTGCAGCCACATTTAGCACTACGAGATAAAGCAGCTTCACACACAAACATCTGAGCGAGGGACAAAGTCTTACCCCAGGATATTCTAATCCTGTAGCTTATCGTTCAACTCTAAAGAAAGAAAAGAGGCATCTGAACCTGAAGGAAGGCCAGCGCTGCCGTATCCACGGTCTCTCCTAGGAAACATACATTGATATAATCCAGCTAACCAGGATGTCCATAACAATTAAAAAGTAAGGAACAAAAATTTGTAGTAAAAGTTCTGGTGGGTAAACATTAAATCCAGTAAATGTTTTTTCTGTGACAGAACATCTGGGGAATTCTGGTTGCAGAACAGATGGCCAATTTTATAAACTCTAAGCGTTTAGAATATAACTAATAAATAAAGATGTGTAGAGAAGAGAGTATAAGCATGTTAATTACCCCTCTTCCAAGTATGGGAGTCATTGATGCTACCTAAAACTAAAAGATGTAATGAAAAATCACAGTAATGCCTCTTAATAGAATTAATCCTGTTTGGGGAAAAAAAAAAAAAAAAAAAAAAAAAAACTTATCTAAGATTCATGAGCTTTGGGACCAGCAGATGGCATAATGGTTACGTTGCTGGACCCTTAGGCTGCCAACCATGGTTCAAGTCCCAAATGCGGAAGCTTGGAATTCTTGTCGGGTGCCTGTGCGACTATGCCCCAAATCCGGAGAGGAGAATGAAGGAGAGGAGTTTGCATCATGGCCATCCTCCCGGCCTGGGGGGTAAGTCCTGTTTTCTGTCTCTCTGGGGAGCGCATGTGCCCTGGAGCAAAAAAAAAAATTTCTCTTAAAAAAAAAAAAAAAAAAAAAAAAAAGATGTATTAGGTTTTTTTTTTTCCTTTTTTTTTTTGTTTAGTTCCCCCCCCCCCCCTTAGGGCATGTGTGCTTGCTGGAGAGAGATAGAGACAGAAAGATGCAAAGTGAGAAATCACCTCCTAGGCTCCCAGGAGAGACCATGCTGCAACCCCTTCTCCATCCTCCTCTCGGTATTCTGCACACACACACACACACACACACACACACGCCTGTTGTGATTTGCAAGCTGCAGTCATGTGGGGTCCCAGAGCCGTAACCACTACAATGGCCTCCAGCTGACCTGAGTTTTTCCTCTTTTAATGTCATTTCTTTCCTTCTACCAAATTCAAGTAAACTTAATATTTTAATTGAAAAGTATTTCTCTCTCTCATGCATCTGTGTTTTTCCAAGCATACATACAAGAAGACAGGTCCAGAAGGATATAAAACAAGTATTAACATCTGTGAGATCTTAGATAAGTCAGTGTTTCATAATTTTATGTTCAGAATTGATGTTCTCTTATCATGCACCTATGACATTTTGATTTTTTTAAAAAAATCACAGATTTATAATGACATATAAAGTCATATTATAGGTTGATTGAAATATTTCTAGTGTTTGGTTTGGATTTGGGAATTCTTTTTGTTTGTTTTTTATTTTCAATTCAAGCACTGTAGAAAGATCTCAAGAAAAATCACAGCAAATATTTCACTGTGGGAAATATTTTGTCCTCGTAAGAACAAATGAATAAAAGGCAGTGTGGAATGACAGAAAAGAAAACGAGTGTGTTAGCTTTGAGAGCGAGGACCCTGATTGAGATTTTCCTAATAAACTCTCTGGCCACTCTTTTTTTCTTTTCTTAAGAGATTGCATTATTGCATGTGTGCTCACAGAGAGAGACAGAAAGCGAGAAATCACCGCCCCCAGGCGAGAATGGTCACACCACAATTCCTTCTTTATTCTCCTCTCGGGGTTTTGGGCACACATGCACATGTGCCCGGCATGAGTTTCAAGTCACTGGGTCCAGGACTCGAACTGTCGTCGGCCATGTGGGAGTCCAGCAATGTAACCATTACACCATCTGCTTGTCCCATAGCCACTCTTTTTCAGTTTATTTAGTCATGAATTTCTACGAGCGAGAGAGAGAGAGAAGCACCCCCAATAGTTTCTTCACACATGGTGTGCCACCAGTTGGGGGGTGCCTGGGATGCAAACCTGAGGTCTTTCCCATGTGGGTCAGGTGCTATTATTGTTGCAACAGCTAAGTTAATTTGCTTCCTGAGAGAAAGAAAGAGAGAAAAAGGTCTTCATGCCATAATCTTCCCCCAGCTCTGCAGCTACGAGGGTCACTGATGTACCTGGAATGCTCAGGTAGGCCTGGGGGACGAACCTGAGCCTTCGCGCATGGCCTTCAGCCTGGTGCAGTGGTGTCCTCACTGCCCACTGCACCGAGGCTGGGCAAGCGTGACCCTCTCAGCATCCCCATGCACACGCTGGAGCCTGGCGAACACGCCTTCACACACAGTCACTGCATAGTAAACCCACTGAGTTGCTCCACACCATAAATTCTAAGGCTTTTAAGTGACAGACAGGTCACTGGGTAATAGCTGAAGAAATTCAATAGACATTTAGTAAGCACTGTACTGTGTTCTAGCTGCTGTCTTTTTCCTGAAAATATGCACACGCCCAGTGTCCACATATCTGACAGAGAATGTGCAGAACACGCTGTATGAGTGGAGGCTGGGAGGAGGGGCTCTGTGCCTTGTGGGGGTGAAGCACCCTACAATCCCTATCTTTTTTGACACAGTCTTTTATATTTCCAGGATTTCAAATGATTTCTTTATAAATTTTTTTCACACAAAGATTTCACATAAAAAATTAAGGCTAAAACCCCCTGCATTCAGCATTCCAAATGTTTTCTTTCATTTCAGTCATATTACCATTATATTAGCTATTTTATTTTCTTGATGAGCTATTTCATTTTCCTTCTGTTTTAATAAAACAGGGACTGGATAAAGTAAACAGTAATATAATATAACCAACACAGCTGAAAGTGATTGATGGGTCCATCTTTCACAAGGTCAAATTGACAGCAAAAGAGATTTCAACGTGAGGTGTGAAAGTGCCAAGTTAAAGGCCGAATGAGGCATTCGAGAACCAGCTCTAACCCGGAGGGTATCAGAATGCCTTAAGCATCCTTTAAACGTGTTGGACCAGGAATTTGGATCTGGGCAATGTTACCACAGGGCGGTGGGGCGGAACTGTCTGTGAATCAACCCACCTGCAGAGGGGACACTGCTGGGGCAGAGAGCACACAGCCAGAAAGCTGAGAGGTCGCCGATGTCTTAGAAGGCACTTGCTCTAGACGGAACCCAAAGCACCCGAACACAACCCACACACTGAAATGTAGTGGATCGCTTCAAAGAGCACTTTCCGTAAACCGAGTCTGAAACACAGGGAACCGTGGGGCTCTGCCGGAGACTGCACTGTGGGCCAATTGAAACGACTCTTTTCAGCCCCTGGAAAACCTGCCTTTAACAACTGCAACAGCACTCAGCCTAGAGAACTTGACAAACATCTTTTCCAAGCCACACAATGTCCTTACTTTAAATGTGAAAACAAGCATTTCAGGCAAACTTCATCATAAGAATTTCTCGTATGGTTACCAACGTGGAGAAATAACCTTCTATTTGGAAACTCACAGGGGTGGAGGTCATTGCGCACTCAGAAGACGAAGGGAAGAAGTAAACATTCACACAATCGAAATCTTAGGTTCATGCAAATATCCCTGGTCATATTGCAGAAGGAAGAGGAACTGGGGACACAGAAACGCAGAGTCAATTATCTGGAAATGAAATGTCTGTCTAAGCCAGAAAGCATTCTGAACATCCTCGTCTCATGGCAGCAAATACAAGGGAGACGAGGGGAGCACAGACTTGGTGATTATCTGCCATAACCAGGAGCTGCTCTGATAGTACCTGTTATAATTTATGGTGTCTGAAATATGTACTTATCCAATTTTATTTTATTTTACTTTGCAATTCATTTGTGGCTTTCATTGTGTGCTCTTGTTTTAGACTACCTGAGATCTAAACTTTGGGAAAGACCTGGAGTTTTAGGTTTGGGGAGAAACTCCATGCCTCAGTTTCCTCCTTCGTAAGATGAAAATAACAATAGTATTGTTCTATATGGTGGTGATGAAGCCTAAATCAAGCTACAGATCAGCACTGAGAATGACTCTCAGCACAGAGTACTCTGTACTGATTTGTTACCTACTAAACAAAAATAGTTATCTACACATTATGCACTAGACAAAGATACTATTTCTTTACAAATAGTGAAACTTTTAACCTTTCCATACCCTATGAGGTAGGTTCTATGCGTCTTTTCCCATTTTGCAGAAGGGGAAACTAAGGACAGAAGGAGTAACTGGGCTCCTGTTCCCAGAGCGGCGATCTTAACCATTCCGTGCTTCTCGAATTTGGCTGTGCCATTACAGTGGCCTGATTCTCCATGTGCCCTAATTGAACTAAACCGGGGCTTCTGGAAACGGGCCTCAGTAGTTCTAAAACTCCCTGAATGGCCGCATTGGAGTCTACTGCACAGCACAGGCCTCTCAGACGTAGAATACAGAAAGACACTTAAAGTAAAAAGAAAACTCGAGTTTCGCCCACAGCTATGCCAGGTTCCTGTTAAAACAACCAGACCTAGAAACGCCTTGGTTTAAAATAGAGAAAACAAGCCCCAGCAGCGAATGCTCGCTAACACGATGGAGATGGTACTCTTACCCTCCTTGTGACCGGCAGCCTCAGTAGGAAAGAACAATTAGCAATCCCATTAATCAGTGCTCTGCTCACTCCTGCTCTGTAGGCTACAACCCCGGGATAGCTTAAAAACGAATAAACTGTTCTCATCAGCCCATAATCCTGATTTCTTATTTTTTGAGGCAACATCGTTTGAAACGAGAAGTTACATTTACTTATACATCTATACGTGTAACTTAATCAAGGCAGAACATAATTAAATGAACTAATAGCACTAAAAAGGAAAAGGATGATTGATTACTACAATTGCTAATTTCCTCCCTTTACTTACATCCTCATTCACTCATTTACTCACTCACTTGCTTACCAAATACTCGTTGAACACTGCTAAATGCGTTAGGCTATCATTAAAGTCTCACTTTGGTAAAGATGATTAACATGTTCCCAAATATCCTAGATTGTACAGCACACCACGTTAAAGACAAACTTGCTCACTCATGTTGGTCCCATCACGGTAAGGCGGATTGCTCAGACCACTGCAGTAGGTACCGCCAGGACCATGGCAATGCGGCCGTGCAGGGGGAGAGAGACCGAGCTAAATTCCAAGTACTGCAGGTGGGAATTCACAACTAAGGAGCAGAATGGGGGCTGGTGGGCAGAAAACTACGACGAGGAATGAGAAGAGTAAGTAGGCCTCTGGCTAGATCAGCTTAACAAGATCGTTACTAAAGGAAGGCCAGGGTGTTCAAACTTCCCCTCAAAGATGGCAGAGCATGAGAAACCCTCTCAGATGGAGTGGGGGTTTCTTCCTAAACTGAACTAAGTAGCAGAGTTCTTTGCACAAACTGGGTTTTATAGGGAGTACACAGATGGGCCTAGGAAAAGACTCAGGAACCTGACTAAAGTTTAGCCAAGTAAAGAAACTTTGTTAATCATTATCTAAGAAAGTGGAATTTTACAAATCTAAGGTCTATGATCTTGAGTCCTATTTTTTTCTTTATTTTCTCATCTTAAGTCAACATAGTATTTTTTTATCAAAGATTCTAGGCCAAATATCTACTGGTAAATGTTCCAAAAGTTCTTTCTTTCTTTCTATTTTTTACAGAGTTTTTTTGTTTGTTTGTTTTGATTTTTGTTTTTTAATTTTTTTTTTTTTTTTATAGAGCCTGTGCACTTACTGGAGAGGCAGAGACAGAAAGCAGGAAATCACCCCAGGGGATGGCCAAGCCACAATCCCATCTCCTCCATTCTCCTCTTGGGATCTTGGGCATGCACACACAGGTGCTTGGTGTGAGTTTTAAGCTGCTGGGTCTGGGACTCAAACTGTGGTTGACTACGTGGAAGTCCAATGATGTAACCATTATACCATCTGCTGGTCCCCCAAAAGTTTTTTCTAATTTGAAAACAACAACATTATACATTATACCCTAGACATCATGCAAGTCTGAGAAGAAACAAAACTTAGAAACGTTGTCTCAATAGAACACTAAAGAATATCTGATAAAATTTGGGATATAGAGTCGGTTAGTGAAGATGAATTAGTTCCTCAGATAAAAATCACAACATGTAGGGACCAGCAGATGGCGTGATGGTTAAGGTGCTGGACACTCCCACATGGCTGACCATGGTTCAAGTCCTGGACCTAGTGACTTGCTTTCTCACTTTTCCTCTCTCTCTCTCTCTGTGTCTCTCTCTAGTCAAATTAAAATAAATGAATGAATAAATTTTAAAAAATCACAATATGCATGACCTTATTTTTCATCAGAGATCAAACCAAAGGAGATAATAAAAATGATGTGTGTAAATAGTTCTTAAGGTAAAAACTTACTATTCTACCTTCTCAAGGGAAAACATCTAATGCATGATCCAGGATATGTCACTAATTTGATAGTTTTCAGTGATTTACAATTCAAATTTTAACCTTTTACTAATTTTTTCAACAAACTATTTCTCAACTAGTCCATTTATTCCATTTATATTTGACTTTTATAGCGTGATGATCAAAACAGTCTATGATAATGCAATCAGGTCAAAGGGAAAATGGAGTTTCCTTTTCCTATCACTCCTGCCAAGGTGAGTACACTTAGAGTCAATTTCTATAACTCCACTGATGAAACTCAGGATATGCCACTTCAAAATATGGCCCCTTGGCACAGTGAATGTCTCAAGCTGAAAGGGTGTGGGTCAACAGCAGATAGGAGAAGCTCTCTCTGAACTTCCCTCCCTTTCTCCTCTGAAGCAGTTCAGAGCAGAAAGCCCTCACGTGACAGGTACTTTCCCAGTATCCAGCAAAAGGAACGTTCTTCTCTCTGATGACAAACGCAGCCCAGAGAGGAGCTAAGTTTCCCCATTCATCACTTTCAGCCCAGGCCCTCTCTGTCCCGTAACATTTCTCTGCGACTCTCCACTTGTCATAAAACCTCACAGAAAAACGTTCAGGTTCAGGGTCATCAGGTGGCACGGTGGTCAAGGTGCTGGACTCCCGCATGGGAGACCACAGTTTGAGCCTCAGACCTGGTGGCCCAAAATCCCAAGAGGAGGATGGAGGAAAAGGGACTGCGCCATGGCCATTCCCCTGGTGAGCGATTTCTCACTTTCTCTCTCTCTCCAGTGAAGCACATGTACCCCTAGAGCAAAAAAGATTTAGGGAAAAAAAAAAAAAAAAGAATCTGGGACCAGAAGGTGACATAATAGTTAAAATGCTGGACTTCTACATGGCCAATTATGGTTTGAATCCCAGACCTGGTGGCTTGAAACTCACACTGGGCACATGTGCATGTGTGCCCAAAATCCTGAGAGGAGAATGGAGGAGAAGGGATTGCAGAGAGGCCATCCCCCCGGGGATTATTTCTTACTTTCTGTCTCATCTCTCTCTGTCTCTCCAGCGAGCACACACACTCTATAACAAAAATTTTTAAAACAAAACAGAGAATCTTTGTCAGTACTAATACAAACATAGGGCAATGTTATGTACTATTTCATAATTGTTGCCAAAGCTCCTTCTGGTTTGGTGCAAGGCAAGGAAGAGTGAAGAAACCACATTTTAGAAGGAGAAATATTTTCCTCAAGTTCAATTTCATACCCAAATGTCTCTCCCTGCTCCTTCTTCCCGAGTACCCGCAGACCCATATGGAATCAGAAGCACTTTCCATGCACACCTAAGTTAGAGGCGAAGGGACTTGTGTGCCAGGGCTGCTTCATTTCACAGACCCTAACGGCTGACAGCCACAGACGGCTGGACACAGAAAGGAAAGGGTGTACAGCGGAGCGTGTCTTTGCAGTTCCATCTGGATTTTCTTTCAGAATATGTCGATGACCTAGTCCCTCACACCTGCTGCGCTCCCTGAGAAACTCAGGAATCCACCTTGAAAGCGAAGGGAGGAAGACCCCGTTTTCCTCCATCCTTTACTTCATGCTTTGCTCCTTCCCCCAATTATGCTCCATAATGTGTCTTTAGCATCATATAATGCCACACTTCTGGTATGCTTTTTATTTCATCAGATCCATTATCTCAGATATTATATACAGCCACCCTAAGAAAGTACGCCTTTATGAGTTGCTCATACTTGAAGATCACTGAAGGGATCAGAAGGAAAAAAAAAATAAGTTTCTATCTTTGTTCCATGAGCAAAAGACACAGCAGAGACATGAGAGACTGGCATCCCCAACAGGGTCTCCCGCCATGATCCTTGCCAGCCTCAGCCAGGCCTAGACCCCAGGCCTCTAAGCCGGGAGTGCCCAGGGGGGTCTCCAGCTGTGAACCCAGAAGCCTCAGAGGTGGGTCGGCCTCACAGAGCATGGCATTGTCACGGCACCCCGCATCTGGTCCCCATAAGAAAGAAATTTTTAGCTCAACTGCTTCCCTTGTCTGACTAGAGCAAATGCTCCTTAAAATACAGCTGCTATGACCCACACCTTTGAAGAAACCTCTTCTTAGGAAACGGTTGACGTTAGCCGGGGAGGCTTGAATGCAGCTGCCTGCACCTCGTTCTAGGGATGCTCCCAGCAGGAGGGAGACGGTCCATGAGCGTCAGGAGAAGGAGCCCCTGAGGTTCTGCAGTCCCAGCCCACCGCCCTTGGTTCACTGACACACGAACTGTCCCCACTCGGCTCTTCGTCAGTCACTCACTCAGTGCTGCCTGGATCCCAAGGTGCCTCCTGAGAGGCGTCTACAGTCAGTTAATGTGTAAGGCCCCAAATGTTGGCATCCGGGTTGGTTAAGATAATGTGTTTCCTCTCAACATCGAAATCCCATCCAGACCCTCCACACCCATAGATGTTCCTGGGGAAAAGAAGTTAGCAGCAAATAGATGGCTTTTCAAGGTTTTCCTAGACATCAACAGGAACTTCTGGGTTGCTCCAAAATATCTGAATTCTCTCGTTTCGGAAATGTAGACCATAGCCTAAATTACGGTACTTAGATCCAACAAATCGTAAGAGGATTTGGTATATTTTTACTATTTTAGGTAGTAAAATTTCTACCCGTTTCAATGAATGAAGTCCCAAAAAACCGAGGTGGACTAGAGGAGGAAATTATCCTCAAGCCATTTGTTGGTCTCAATAGAACAGAACCATCTGGAAAGGGCAGGATTCCCATGACGCCCAACTTATATAGACAGTGACAGGTTCACCCAGGTCCGAGTTCCAGCCTTGCCATCGAATATTTAGGTTTGGAGCCAGGCAACAGTATTTTAAACCAAGTCATATAAATCATTCTAAGCAGCAAAATAAGTTGTGTATTACTTCCCAAATACAGAATGGGATATGCTAACACAAAAACACTGTTCATGTGAAATTCAGGTTTAAGTGAGAACCCGTACTCTCTCGGGCAGCCCTTTCCGTGGAGTTTCCTAGAGCCGAAGCAGGGGACAGGACTGGGAAGGCCAGCACAGCGCGCCACGCCCTCCACTTGGAACGCCTGCTTTCTTATTCTTCAGTTTATTCCTCTTCGGGGACAGCAGCAAACCACAGAGCATGAGCAAATCTTAAGTACAGTCTCTGTGTCTCAGCACACGGAGTAAAAGTACAGAAATCGCAGACTCGGAGGGCCTCCCGGCCCCAGGCAGTCACCAGGCCTGCAAGAGTGGCACCGAGGCGAGGGCGACGCCCAGACCCACCCTCACACCGCCTGGCGGAACCTTGGGTGGTTCATGCACGCACATGCTCAGTACCTGCCTTGGATCATGTGATTCTACAGTGGGTGATATGAGCACCTGGGATCCTGAAAAGACACCCAGAGGTGCAGCCTTTCAAATGCGTTTTCCCCACCTGCCGATTTCCCTAAGCAGCCAGGCCCCCAGTTCCTGTGAGCGTGAGAGGCAGAGGGGAAGAGCCTCCAACCGCCTGGCCTTCCAAACTCCAGAGCCGCTCAAGGCCTTCCTGCACGAGCCTCGGGAGGGGAGCACCGACACGGAGCTCAGCAGACCAGAAGGGAGCGTCAGGCGCTTCCTCATCAAGTTTAAACCCTGTGTAAACAAGCAGATGCAATCATTCCGGGCCATCAGCAAAATCTGCAGCGGAACGTCAGGTCAATCTTGTTTTAAGTGCATACATATTGATAAACATCGGATCTTCACTCCATTTATCTGAGAAATATCCCTCCTATAATACATGGTAGCCATAAGAATGTCAAGGACAGGGATATATTTGATAGGGTTTGTAATTTCATCCCCTTAAAATTACCTTGGGGAACATTGCCGTTTTTCCCCACCAAGGACAAGAAATATCAATATGTGTAATAGAATTGAATCATAATTTATTTAGATACATTCATATTCGGTATTTTAGAATGGTAGCACAGCTTTTCTTAAGCAATTCTGACAGCCTTCTAAAAATATCTTATTTGTAAATCCTGCCCAGCAAAGAGGCACAGTGATACAGAAACGAATTAATTTAATCCGTATACTCAAATACCTTCCCCGCTTACCAGGGGAGGGTCGAGAGGGGGAGCAATTGGTTTGGTCCACTAATTGGCCAGTTGCCAGGTAGAATTTGCTGGTCAATTGATTTATGATGCTTGATGTGGTGAAGTCCCCCCATCCCGTCAAATTAGAGTCCGGCTGAATTAAAGCAGCGTGGGCACAGAAGCTCACTCCCACGCTTGCTGGGACGGCACGAGGGTTTAAGGAAACCCGTCACAGAAATCTTACTTCTCCTCGGGGTCAGAGGTAACTGACGGACAAAGAGAACTGAACTAAGGCTGTTGCACAGCATCAGAGAAATTAAATTCAGACTATCTCCACCATAGACGTCGAAACCCTTTGATAAAATCTACTATGTCTGCCTCCCCTTATTCCTTGCAGACACACCTCCGTTCTGTAAGAGTCATTCCTTCCATTCAGCCACTGATCTGGAAAGAGCGTCCTCCTGAGCCTGGGAGGGAGGGAGGGAGTGAAAGGGTGGAAGCCTGTGTAGATGCCAATCAAGATCGTCTCTTTCCTCAGACCAGTGATCAATTTAGAAATAGGTGTGAGAAGGTCCAGCAGGTGGCCTAGTGGGTAAGGTGCTGGATTCTCACATAGCCAACTGTAGTTCAAGTCCCAGATCTGGCAGCTTGAAAGCCACACTGGGTGCATGTGTGTGCATGCCCAAAGTCCTGGGGAGAGAATGGAGAAGGAATTGCAGCGTGGTTATCCCCCGGGGTGGTGAGGGGGAGAGAATTCCTCACTTTCCCTCTCACTGTCTCTCTGTCTCCAGTGAGTGTACATGCCCTATGGGGGGAAAAAAAAAAAAAAACTTAAAAAAAAAATTAGGTGTGAGATACCGTTCTGCACAACCTGATTCCACTGAAAGGCTACGGTTTTCTTGACTCTATAAAAAGCAATGTACAGAAATCTATTACTATCTGAACTACGGTCTACTTGGAATTCTGACCAGCCATTTCAAGAGCCATGAGAGAAGCTAACGTAAGAACAGCCAACGCTTTGAAGTTGGCAGAGAGAGAGATGGATAAGAATCTGAGTCCCTGGTCGTATAGCTGAGCCAATGAATAAATGAAATCTGGAACCACCTAATTCTTTATATAAGATAATAAATCCATTTCCAGTTGGTTTCTGTCCCTTGCAGTCAAAACTTCTTTAACTAATAAGAGGCCACTAATCCGAGATTCCATCATTTATAGCCCATCCATTCTGGAGAGTCACATCAGGTGGAAACTCACCAGTCCTTGCCCAGATGTGTGACTGCTTACCACGTAGCTCTACTCCCAACTGCAGACAATGCTTATCTTATTTTGTAGCGAGACTATGCCGCCCGTATTTCCTTGTAGTATGTGAAGGTGTCTATACACCATGCCCCACATAATCCCTTCACATCACACACTTGTGGGCTAGCCGGTCGGAATTTGAAGCCTCACGCTGGTGCTCACAGGCCATGTGATCCCAACTCAGGTGGGCCCTGGCCGTTGACTGGTTTCCTGTTACAGTGTGATGTGTGTAGACATTATGAAGGAATCGACTTTGCTGGTAAAAGTCTCAACAATTGGCTGGAAAAATAGTTTATTGGCTCAAAACCCAGCTGCTCCGATTATAGTATGCAGAGGAAGAGAAAAGCTCTTCACTTTCAGAAGTCGGCACAAGCACTCACAATCCGTGGGCTGGGTTTATGGGTAACCCCATCACTAGGTCAGAGGGGCAGGATACATCAGGCACTGCAGGCTAATCATTATCTACCCCTAGAAATGGATTCGAGTTCATTTTACTCAAACCAACTGGCTAATGAAAAGAGGAGACATCCAATAAGAAGACCATAACCCCCTTGGCAACCTAAGTGGAAGGAGTGGGTGCTGGGGGGACCACAAACAAACATCACACCGGAGAGCTAGCGCGGGTCATTTGGGAACCATGTCTGTAAGCGAGTGCGATTTTATTTTAATGTATTAGGCTTAAATCTTCATTTTTTCCTTTTTTTTGGAGAGGATTTTTTGCTACAGGGTGCATGTGCTCGCCAGAGAGACAGAGAGACAGAAAGCGAGAAATAACCCCCCCGGGAGGATGGCCAGGCCACAATCCCTTCTCCTCCATTCTCCTCTCAGGATCCTGAGCATGCGCACCACATGCCTGGCATGAGTTTAAGCCACCGGGTCCAGGACTTGAGCCACGGTTGACTACATGTGAATTCAGCAACATAGCTATTACACTAACTGCTCATCCCTCTTCTTTTTCAGATTTATGCAGTTGCCGGGGCAGGGAATGAGAAATTACCCTAGAGGAGGAATAGCCACACCACAATCTCTTCTCCTCCATTCTCCTCTCCGGATTTTGGGCTCACACGCACACACGCGTGTCCGGCATCTTTTTCAGGCCACCCAGTCCAAGACTCAAACTCTTGGAGTTGATCATGTGGGAACCAGCACCTTAACCACCACACCACCTGCTGGCCCAGATCGTGCTATTTTTAAGATCTGATTTCTACCTAATCAGTTTAGGGTAAATTCACAGATTTGACCTATGAGCAACAGACAAAAAAAAAAAGCTAGAACGATCACAGACATTACTGTACAAACTCTTGAGCAACAAAGCTCGGATTTGGCAGGTTGATTATGCACTGCATATTTTTTATTTCCTTTCTAACATTAAATTTCAAATGTCTCCACAACCCCCACAATGTCTGTCACTTGCTTTATTTTGTAAGCATGAAGAAAACAACCTACGGAAGACATTTCAAAGGAAATTTAAATGCACTTTCGTCTATGATTAAATCCCGAGCACGAACCTCCTCCGTCCCTCTTCAGTACTTCTCCTTGGCAGATTACCGGCTGGCTTGGGGAGAGGGGGTTAGAATAAAGGAGAAGCAATTTTAACTAGAAATATTAGCTTTTAATGCCCACAATTTCCACATAATAAATTTCCCTCTCAGACTGAATACGTGCAGGGTGTATTTGGCTGTGCCCCATTTAGCACCACGCTATACGGTTTTTAGATAATTGTACATTGTTTCCCATATAAGATCACCACTGTGCTCTGTCATTTATCTTATTGGGAGCTTTCTGTTCTCTCGAACAATGCAGAATACAGAGCAGCATAGAAATTCAGGCTATGACTCTCATTATCATTATTATACTTTAGTAGTTTTAATGGGTAGGGCTCAGTGATTCATAATGAAGATTATGTAGTTTTCAACTTTGCAATTGTAAAAGTGTTTTAGTATCTGCCCAATTTACCGAAAGGTACTCCGAATATAATATTGCATGCCCAGGCAAAAGTCCTCGCCGGGCACACCGATAGCATGATAAAATCGTCTGATGCATTTACCAAGACTCACGGACACCCCGCCAACACATGGTACTGCAGTGACATCATGGCTCATTTATTAAAGTGTTCATTCACTTGTGCATGAGAACGTCCGGGAGGCGTTCTAAGGAGGCGTTATGCACAGCATGTATTGAGACGCTGCTCATCTCCAAAGAGTTCGCGATTTAACTTGCCCCTTGGCCAGTTTATTAACTTAGATAGCCTCCCAACTTCTCCATGCCTTGGTTTCATTTGTCTGCTGAAAATAGTAACAATCCCTACTGTCTCAGCTGTTCAGTGGCTACTGTGGTGCTCAGAACTGCTCTAGCACCTAAAACGTGCTCCATACATGTTAGCTATCAGTATTACTTTTAAGAACACCAAAATAATTATAAGTTCTATGAATTTGTTCAGTATGTTCAAAGTGTTCAACATGTTTTGTGTGTCCGAGGCCCTGAGAATATAGCAAAGTAGCAGACATGTTACCTACGCTCACAGGACAGCCAGCCTAAGTCAGTTATTTAAGGGGGGAGGCCCTAGCAGGTGGTGTGGTGGTTAAGGGCACTGGACTCCCACATGGCCGACCGTGGTTCTAGTCCCGGACCTGGAGGCTTACTTTCTCACTCTCTCTCTCTCTCTCACTCTGTCCCTCTCTGGTCAAATTAAAATAAATAAGTAAATAAAGTTAAATAAAATAATTCCTTTTAACAATCAGTACTATTCAAAGGCAAACGTAAAACATAAGAAAGACAACATAATACATGCTGGGTATTTAACATGTCCTATACCTTGTGCTGGAAATTGTAGAATCATTTCTTAGTGTGTGATGCAAAGATCAAAAAGAACCAGATCATGTATTTTCTAGGGTACTACAAAGATCCAAATACAGATATATTTTCTTAACTCAATGCTGTAACGACCTCCTACCTTCTAAGGATTAATAATAATAGTTGTGGAAGTCTTCACTGAGAAAATAAAGTGCTACAAAGGATACCACTTTGAAAAATAATTTGAAGAAACTGTCTTATATTAATATTTTCCACTGCGCATTCTGTGGAATACTACGGGGTTGTCAGAAAAGTCATGATGCATTTTTGCATTTATTTTTTGGGGGGGAGGTTTATGCTATAGGGCGTGTGCACTCACCAGAAAGACAGAGACAGACAGAAAGTGAGAAATCACCCCCCAAGGGGGATGGCCACGCTGCAATCTGTTCTCCTCCAATCTCTTTCAGGGATCTTGGGCACGCACACACACCAAGCGTGAGTTTAAGCTGCCAGGTCCGGGACTCAAACTGCAGTTAACTACATGGGAGTCCAGTGACATAGCCATTACGCCAACTGCTGGTCCCAGTCATGATGCATTTTTAAATGCATAACTCAATATTTGCATGAGATATTGATAATATCATTTGATATTGGAAATATAGTGGTGGTAGTATTGTTTTTAAACCTCTTTGAACCTATAATAAAATTAAAGCAAACAGGAAATAAGTAAAAAACTCATAGGAAATTTTATATCAAAATCAAGGAATAAGGTAGCCCCATGACTCAGTAAATCCACCAACAACTATAATATCTGCATGGCATCAGCGGCCATGTGGGAGGGCCAGAGGGAAGCAATTAGAATTTAATGAGTCAGAATACAGGAAAACCTTAAAATTGTTAATATGGTCTCAATGCTGGGCCAAGTTTTGAAAAAAGGTAGTGATTTACTCATACCGAGGTGACTGGACGCATCAGTGGTGAGATTGAAAGGCTGAAACAGTTTGGGCCCCATGTACTTTCTAAACCAACCTGCCAAAGCCTCCAGGACAAATGGCAACTGAGAAGAAATTTCTGGAAATCGATTTGACACTTCAGGGGACGGTAGCAGTGGAAGAAGAAAAGGAGAAGGTACAGCTGAAAATGGGGGTGGGGAGGCTGGCTCCCAATGTGTGGACTATACTGTTTGAGTCCCAGAATCAGCTACTTAAGATATACACTAAGCCTGTGTATGCATGTGCCAAAGGTCCCAGGATGGTAGAGAGATTGTGGTGTGGCCATCAGATGCTTCTGTGCTCTCTCTCTCTCTCTCTCTCCCTCTCTCCAGGGGGCACACACAGTACAGCAAATTCCTTAAAAAGTGTGAGGGGGAAAGCAGGTGACACAGCAGTTAAGGTGCTGGACTCCTACATGGCCGAAAGTTTGAGTCCTGGACCCAGAGACTTGAACTCACTCTTGCAGACTGTGTATATGTGCGTGCATTCCCCCAAATCCCAAGAGGATAATAGAGGAAAATGGATGCAGCGGGGCCATCCCTCAATACCCCCTTGGGGGTGATTTCTCACTTTCTGTTTCTCTGTCTCTCTGTGTCTCTGGTGAGTGCCGGTGGCCTATAGCAAAAATCTCTCCAAAAGGGGGGGAGGGGAGAAGAGCAAGGAAATCTTTAAAAGTATGAGAACTTTTTTAAAGATGAAACACACACACACACACACACACACACATACACACATATACACACATACATATATATACACACATATACACACATACACACATTCATATATATATACACACATACACACATATATACACACATACACAGATATATACACACATATACACACATATACAACATATATACACACATACACATATATACACACATACATACACATATATACACAGAGAGACACACATACATACACACATATACACACATATATACACACATACACACATACATGTGCACATGTATACACACATACACATATACACACATATGTATGCACACATAAACATATACATATACACACATACACACATATATATACACACTCACACATACACACACATATATATATACACATATATCTATGAAAGTACATACTGAAAATACAGATTTATGAAACCACATATTAAAATATATATATGTATATATATATATTTCATACATACCTATAAAAGTACTATTTATATAAATAGAATTATACTGATATCTTACAGGAATAAGGTTTATCCCCATATATATGAAACTACACACTGAAAGTGATTATTCACGGTATCTATTGTAGTTCCACATACCTGCATTCAAAGAATAAAATTCTGATTTGTTAAATCCACTCAAACTTTCCAGCTGAAAGTTACAGTCTTGAGAAATTTTGAAATAGACTTTTAATTCATTTATTCATGTTGGAAGAATCATTACTCTTAGATATATTATTATTTTTTATACCTTTTAAATCAAAACAAAAATATTATTTCTTTTGTTTAAAACATCAGTTAGGGGCCAGCAGGAGGCACAGTAGTTATAGCTAACCACAGTCTGAGTTCTGGACCTGGCAGCTTGAAAATCACGCCAGGCACGTGTGTGTGCATGCCCCAAATCCCGGAAGAATGGAGAAGGGACTGTGGCATGGCCATCCCACAGGGGATCATAGATTAATTACTCTGCCTTTGAACTAAGGAATCTACAAAAAATTCAACGTCTTTCTGGAGTATATGATGTAGAACAAACTCTGTTTTCTGTTGCTGTAACTGAATACTACAGACCGCGTAATTTACAAAGAAGACATTTCTTTAGCTTGTGGTTCTCGGGGTTGGAAAGTCCAAGATGAAGGGGCCATACCTGGCAAGGGCCTTCACACTGCGTGAGAATATGCAGCGAAACACCGCGGCCAGCAGGTGTGTGCAGAGGGTCACGGAGAGCAAGCAGAGCTCGCGTTTACAGCAGCCACCCTCCAGGAATTCACCCATTCCCAGGAGAATTCGTCCACTCCTGCAATTCAGGCACTCACCTAGTCATGAGAGCAGAGGGGTCCAGTTTCTAACTCCCAAACTTTGGGGGACACATTCAAATCAAAGCGGCCTTTGAAGCTTACCCTAAAGATCAGCCTCCCATTGCGTCTGACCCGACACTGCACATCTAACCCCACACCTTACCAAACCCTTGTGATCAAGTCGGCAACACTCATGCTGGAAACACCGGAGCCCTGGAAGTCGTCAGCCCTTTCAAATCCTTCCATGCAATACCATCTCACTACATATTTTTTTTATTTATTTTATTTTTAGAGAGGTTTCTGCTATAGGGCACATACACATACGCCAGAAAGACACAGAGAGAGAGAAATACAGAAAGTGAGAAATCACCCCCAGGGGGGATGGCCATGCTGCAATCCCTTCTCCTCCATTCTCGTCTCGGGATCTTGAGCACACATGCACACGTGCCTGGCGTGAGTTTAAGCCACTGGGTCCAGGACTCGAACCACAGTCGACTACATGGGAGTCCAGTGACATAGCCATTACACCAACTGCTGGTCCCATAGCCATGTGTTTTCCTCAGTATCAGCTTCTCTAAGAATTATCATCAGTTCTCTGGCCTATCCTCCCCATTCGAATGGACTTCTTGGAGTCTCAGCACAACTCTCCCCCAAGCACCATGCTGCACCTCGCCTCTGGCCCACTCTGCTTCTGACAGCTCTACACACCAACACCTGCTCCGCGGCCCGAGCACATGGACCTTCAGCACCAGTACTTGTCTGGGTTGGTTCTCCCTTGTGGATAAGCTTCCATCAGGTCTAACCAGATCATGTCACTGGACAGAAGGCATAGTCAACGACGCCTCATACTGCCACGTCTTCCCAACAGGGCCAAGAGTGTCACAGCTAAGAATTTGCACTGCAGTTTGAGTCTTGGACCCGGAGACATGAAACTCATGCCAGGCATCTATGCATGCATGTTCAAAATCCTTAGAACAGAAGAGAAATGATTGAGGCACAGCCATCCCCCCCGAGGGGGGTGATTTTTCTATTTCTTTCTCTCTGCCTCTCTGGCAGGTGCACGCACTTTATAGCAAAACTCTCTCTTGAAAAAAAAATTGGGACCAGCAGTTGGTGTAATGGCTATGTCACTGGGCTCCCATGTACTCGACCATGGTTTGAGTCCCGGACCCAGTGTCTTAAACTCATGCTGGGCGCATGTGTGTGCATGTATACCCAAGATCCTGAGAGGAGAATGGAAGAGAAGACATTGCAGTGTAGCCATCCCCCCTGGTGGGTGATTTTTCATTTTCTATCTCTTCTTTCTGGAGAGCACACGCTACCTATAGCAAAAATCTCTCAAAAAAAAAAAAAAAAAAAAAAACTTTGTCCCAAATGTAAAATGAATTGCACAACTACCCTGATATTTCCCTTGGCTATTCATTATCCATGCCCTAGTTTCTATTTTCATTCTATTCATTAAACCCAAATTTAAGTTTGGAGTTGTCTTGTTCACACTGAAAATCTTTACCTACCTATGTAAATCATGATTCACTGAATACGTACCATTTACGATTTTCCCCTTTCCTGTCAAAGTTACACATTTGTACAAAACATTCTAATATGTTTCTTTTAAATAAAGTAATTTTGATCTTGCCATGCTAAAAATGCAGCAGAAATGTTGACCATGATTTGTGAAAGTGACTATTGACCCTGAGAAGAAGACTAAGAAAGCATGGCACTTTCATCATTCTCTGCCAAGTAGCTAACGGTATAATGGTGAAGACTCCAGGATGAAGCTTTTGGATATTTAATTTCTTATTTCCTACAGCAGACTTAGACATGTCTGCTTACGTAATTTGATGAGATGGACAGGTCACTTAATATTGTTGATATATCTGAGATTCCCAAATCAACAATTTCCAACAGTTAGTTTTGCTACTATTGGTCGGCTTCAACATAAGGGAGAAGTATAGGGTTATAATTGTTATCTACACGTGGTCAAGGTAATTTCCAAGAGAGTTAAGACTCCACCCTTTAACCCAGTTACCTTACTTTTTAAATTTTAGGAGGAGCGTGATCATGTTTGTAAAGAAAACTTGTCTTTGGTCTGTTTGGAGAACTAATCATAAGACTGTGAGAGACGTGACAAGGGAAAGAAAGAACTAACTTCAAATTGCTTCTACAAACCTTGAGAGTCATGAGTCACGTGAAGGCAGGAAGGGCAGCCCCAGCTCCAGTTCTGATCACCCTGCTCCGGGTCTGCAGGATCAGATCATTACATACACACTTTACATATCATCATAACGTATATACCTTGTATATTATATACCATGTATAGTGATATATGTCACTTATATATACTTCATATTATATATACTTATACATATTATATGTACTTTATATTTATTTATGTAGATTATATAAATAAATTTTACATAGATTATATATTATATAAATAAATATGAAGTGCATGTTATATATAAGCATATACAATATGTACTTTATGTATATAAATAAATATAAAGTACACATGAATATATAAATATATATATATCTATAATATATATTAAGTATATATATATAAAATATACTTATAGTCATATAAAAGAGGTATATAGACAGAGAGAGAGAGAGACATAGAGACAGAAAGCGAGAAATCAGCCCCCAGGGGGGATGGTCACACCGCAATCCCTTCTCCTCCAATCTTGGGCACACACGCACACGCGCCCGGCATGATAAGCCACCGGGTCCGGGACGCGAAACTATACCAGCGACATAGCCATTACGCTATGCTGGTTCCCAAGATAGTCATATAAACTTTATACATATATACTTTATATTCATATACATACTTTATATATTTATATATACTTTATATATAGTAATATGTATATATTTATATATAAAGTAACAATGTATATAATATCACATATTATGTACAATGTATCTAATCTATGAGTTCAAGGAGTTTGGAAATCCTAATTTGCTACGTCTTTTGGTTCCGATGTTTCTGGTAGCGCTATTTAGAGAGTCTGAAACAAATTCCCGTCACGTGAGGTTAGTTCATGACTGCCTGAAATAACAGTGGGAATGCTAGAAGGGATTATTAATTTTGTCAGTCACACAGTTAAGTAGTTTGTTGACATGCACGTGACAACTATTCTGTGTGTCAACTTAGCTAGGCCACCTTATCTAGATGTTTAGTCAAACATTCTAGGTGTTTCTGTGAGAATTTTGTTCTTAACTGCTCAAGAATGCATGTTGCTTACGAGAGACAGACATGGAGACAGAGACAGGGGAGTCAGAAACTCCCCCGAAGGGTGTGATCATGCCATAATCCATTTCTTCTCTTTTCCACCCCGTCAGGATTTGAGCGCACACGTGCTTATGTGCGGGCTCAGGTCGGAAGCACTGGCCGTGTGGACTCCAGCCCTCCCAACCACTAGGCTACACACAGGGCCAGACCATCTGCAAGGGTTTTTTTTAATGAAATTATAATTTGGATCTAGTCTTTGAGTAATGCAGATTACTCTCCATAATGTGGGTGAGCCTCATTCAATTAGCTGAAGACCATAAATGAACAAAGAGTCATCACTCTTGAACGAGAAGGAGTTCTGTCAGCAGTCAGCTCTCATACTTGAACTGCAGCTTTGCCCTGGGTCTCCAGCCCACTGACCTACCGTGGTCTTGTAAGTAAATTCCGTAAAAACCCGCCTCCTCTATCTCAATAGGAAGACAGATAGGTCCACTCAGTCATCCACGCACACGCCGTGCACACGTACAACGGCCCGTGGGTTCTCATTCTCTGAAGAACCCTGACTGCGGCAGCGTGTCACCTCCAGAGCACACCAACAGCTCTAGAAGGCAAGTACTCTGGGCTTCCTACACCCACCAAGACTGCTGACCCAAATCGAGGTTGCAAGCACTCAGCTGAAACCTACCTCTGGAGCCCCAGCTTAGGGTGCTGGACGAAGGTGCGACTGCACAAGGATGTCCACGTGCGTACGTGCCCATGTGAGTGCACACGTATTAGTATTCACGTGTATTTGAGCGCAAGTGTGTCTGTGTGTTAGGTGGAGCCATGCAGTAGCACAGGTGAGGCCATTTTCCTCTGCATATCGGTAGTACCAACGTCCTGTTTAAAACAACCAGAGTTCCCTTAGCACTTTTAAGTGTTTGCCTAATTTGTTTTTTTTGGGGGGGAGACTGTTCATTTACTGATTTCTTACATGCGGACTAGAGACAGAGACGGCACCTCCCAGAGTCTCGATGCCATGACCCGCACCCCTGCTCAGCCAGCTCTGGATCACGGGTGTGTATGCATGTATGTGTGCATCCAGTGTGACCCGGGAGGTCTCCAGCTGTGAACCCGAGACCTTCCCTGGGAGGGTCGGCCACCACCTGGAGCCTGCCTTGCATTTTCTGGATTGATACTAGCATGTTCAGAAGCTCTGTCTGCTAATAAGAAAGTTCTGTCTTAGATCTGAAGAGAAATTCTAGGTCAGGTTTAAGCTAATGAAGCAAATTATTTTCAGAGGACATGCTTGGGACAAGAGTCAAGCTATTTTGATAGCAATCCCATGAAACAGGACTCACTGTCTAATTCTCTCAGCCTGCTGACATGGAGCTGTGCTACTGTCCACCAGATCTTCTGATCATGCACCTCAAATTCCTCCTGCTTACGTGTGTTTATATTTCAGGTGCGCAGCTTAACTTGATAGCTTACGCCACTTAGGTGACAAACGGAGTTTCATTACTTGTTATGAAAGAAAGAACAAATTTCCTTCACGTGTCCACTCATGCAGCCTGGTCTGGTTCCAGAGACGTCAATGACCTAACCCGCCTCCTAACGTGCCCAGCCCACGATTAAGGCAGCCGGGTCACTGGGCAGCACTTAGCGGTCCTGCAGGAAGGGCCGACTCACCGCCAGGCGGCCCAGGTGCCCAGGCGCCAGCTCAGCACCTTCTCTGCCGCTCTGAGGAGCACTCTAAATCAGCTCAGCGTGGTTCGGGCCCACAGCGATGCCCCGGGCTCCATGATGGCCCTACAGCCTTCCTGGAGACGCCTCAGTGGTCACAGAGTCCTGGGCTTTGGGATATGAACTGGGAAAGGTCAGAGCAGTGAGACGAGTTACGAGTCGTTCATCAGCACCTACTTTCACAGATGCAGAAACTAAGTCTCTAAGGAAGAGAGCAGCTTGTTCAGTGTACCAAGTGACTGTGGCATGGACCCTTTCCTGTGCATGTTCGGTTTTCTTACTATTTCTATAAAATCAAACTACCTAGCACCCTGACAAGGGACATTCGCCCGCAACTTCAGGTTATGAGAGTCCCACTGAAACCGCAGGCACTCCTGTCTGTCCCTTTGCTCCTTTCCTGGCACCTTTCCCCAGCACATTATGCATCTCTGGTATTCTGGAATGCTGGGGAGCCTGCTCCGAGAGGTCCTGAGTTTATTCGTCAGTCGTACTAATCAGAGCAGAAGCGTCGTTCCCTGAGGGAGAAGCAGAATGTCTACATCATGCAGGCCTCACGTGAAGCCCGAGTCTGGCCCCTCTGTCAGGCTGGATCCATTTTACCTCAGTGCCCTTGCTACAAATCCCACTCACAGTCCCACACAGCAGGGATTTCGGCAATGTTTCCATCCCCAAGAGCGAAACTCAGAGTGGGCCAGACAAGGGCAAGTCAGGAGCCTGGAGCAAAGTCAGGCCAAGGAGTACCAGGAGCACCCCGCAGAGACACAGCCGTTGTGTGTCTCTGAGAGTGAAGTGGGTACCTGCTCCTGTGCCTGGGCACACTCAGACCATCCACATTTAAACAGGAAGCCCGCCGGCCTCTACTCAGCGCTTCCCTCAGCAGACACAGTGCCCCGTGCTTGACGCGTGCTGCGCTCCCGGGGTTCCATTACCGCACATCGGGGTGTGCAGACAGGACACCGAGGCGGAACCCTCAGGTAGCAGGTGGCAGCAACAGGGACCTTGCCTGCTCTTGTCCAAGGTTGTGTGCTTCAAAGGCAGACATAGCTCAGAGAAATGTGACCGGGTACGAGGGCGGCGGGCGGTGGCCCAGCTGTGAAACAGGACACCCCATGCGGCTGACCCCGTGGAGGGTTCCGGAGTTGCCTCTGGAGACCTTCCCCAGGACACCAGGCATGCGTGTACCCCTGGTCCAGGCTGGCTGAGGGCGGGCACCCCGTGACGAGAGGACCTCGTTGGAATGCTCTCTCTCTCTCTCTTACTCATTTAAGAAGCAAATCAATAAAAACTTATACAAAATGAATGTGTAAGACACCAGAATGTCTTTTCAGCTGATTATTTTGAGAAAGAGCAAACACGGGAGAACTTCTGAAAATAAAGTAAAAGTCTCCCATTTGTAAGGGACATTTATATCTAGGAAATCTTCATTTGTAGCTGTCTTTTCTGTACCTGGAAGAGGCTGCCTAATTCCTAAGAAAGCCTGATCAATAGAGAAGGTACTTAGTTCTATCTGCAACATAAACTTTACTCTTTTTTTATTTTTATTGTTTAAGTTTGCTATAGGGTGTGTGCACGTGACAGAGAGAGACAGAGAGAGACAACATGAGAGATTACACTCCGGGGGGATGGCCACACAGCAATCCCTTCTTCTCCAGTCTCCTTTCAGGATTTTGAGCACACACAAGCTCCTGGCATGCTATTGAAGCCTTGGGGTCCAGGACTCCAACTGTACCATTGCCCATGTGGGATCCAGTGCCTTAACCTCCATGCCACCTGCTGGCTCCAAATCTTATTCTCAATTAGGTCATTTCCTTGGTTACCTCTCTATATAGGTGGCCTCTTCCTCACCCTTGTTTCTTTTGTCTTTAGCTGAAGATGATATTTAAACTGAATGCTAAGTCACCCTCGGAGATTTACTCATTTCCCCCGGGGTCTCGCCCATGTGTACGTGAAGTATGCATGCTGAAAAACTGCTGTTCATCTTTCTCTTCTAAATCTGTCTTCTGTTACAGGGGTCCCACCTAAGAACTCAGAATGACAGTGAAAATATTATTATTATTATTATTATTTTGGAGAGTTTTTTTGCTATTGGGTGCATGCTCTCACTAGAAAGACAGAGAGAGACAGAGAGATAGAAAGCGAGAAATTACCCCCCAGGGGGGATGGTCACACCACAATCCCTTCTCCTCCATTCTCCTCTCGGGATCTTGGGCACACACGCACACACACCCAGCGTAAGTTTAAGCCACCGGGTCCAGGACTCGAAACGCGGTCGACTACATGGGAGTACAACAACATAGCCATTACACTAACTGCTGATCCCAAAACATCATTTTTTTTTTTTTGGAGAGTTTTTTTTTTTTTTTTTCGCTATAGGGTGCGTGCGCTCGCCAGACAGACAGAGAGAGACATAGAGACAGAAAGCGAGAAATCACCCCCCAGGGGGGATGGTCACGCTGCAATCCCTTCTCCTCCATTCTCCTCTCGGGATCTTGGGCACGCATGCACACGCGCCCGGCGTGAGTTGTAAGCCACCGGGTCCGAGACGCGAACCGCGGTCGACTACGTGGGAGTCCAGCGACATAGCCATTACGCTAACTGCTGGTTCCCCCAAAACATCATTTTTAATTACAGAAAGTATTCCATTTCTAAATGGTAAATAAAACCCAGTTTGTTCCTCATAAAAATCAACTTTCTTATTATTAATGATAAAACAGTTTAAAATAGACCTTTTCAGGGGCCAGCAGGTGACTTAGTGGCTAAGACACTGGACTTCCACATGGGCGATCGTGGTTCGAGTCTCGGACCCAGTGGCTTAAAACTCACACCAGGCGTGTGTACGTGCATGCCCCAAATCCCAGAACAGAGGGGCAGGGATGCTGCGTGGTCATGCCCGGGTGGGGGTGACTTTCCACTTTCCCTCTCACTGTCTGTCTGTTTCTCTCCGGCAAACATACATACTCTATTGCAAAAACCTTAAAAAAGAAAAACAAAGACAGATTAAATCTATAAGCAGAATATTCTATCAATCCAATCAAGTAACCAGTTAATTCAACTATCTTTTTAAGAAGTTGGCAAAATCTACTTATGTCATTAAAGGCATGGCAGTTTACCTAGATGATGAATTGGTTCCATCGAAACACTTTGGTGGCAGTGAGGGTGCATGCCACCCTCCAGAGGCACAGCACACTAGTCTCAGGAACAGCGTGGGCTCCGATGGCTTCCATGAGTCCCCACGGATGCTAAAATATCAGAGCCAAAAGTATTAAATCAATAAGATAGTGAAGGAGCAGCTGAAGTGATGAATAAAGGAAAAAGAAAACCCTTGGCAGTAACAAATGGACCGGGTCTTGAGACCATTTCTCTGAATACTCAGGGATCTTTCCAGTTGAACTTGAAGGACCTACAGATTGAATGAACAGAAGTGGAATTTGGAAGGTCACCAGTGTGTAAATACACTCTCTCATCACAGCGCAACTGAACGACACCAAGCCGGATTGCCATTAGTTATGTAAATGTGGACATCGGCTGACAGCCTGATTGATGTAGGTTCAGAAGGGTAAACAAGAACTAATTCAACAGTGCTGGCTGGGAAACAAGAGCAGGGCTCAGCGGAGGGAGCGCGGAGCAGGGTACAAAGATGAATTCTCTTGTAAGAAACTGAGCTCAGGAAATCCTGGTTTTGCATGGAGGGTGACTTGTTAGGAGATGAAGTTCCAGGGAAGAGTAGTCAAACACGCATCACCCTAGTTCCTGGGAGACCAAGCGAGTATCACCTTTGGCCTTCTACCCTGGCACGAGAAATAGGCACTGCGACCCAGCTCTGGCGTGGAGGACGGGCTCCGCTGGGGAGAAGCCACTCCCATATGGCGGCCGCCGTCGGATCCTCCGTCAGCCTGAAGCCTGCCGGGCAGACGGGCTGGGTTCCAAAGGGCTAGAGGACTGGAGAAGGGGGTGGTGGTGTAACCACCCCTGGGTGAGGGTGCTCTTCTCTCTTCTCTCTCTCTCATGCATGCTTCTATCATGAATAAAAATAAACAAACCAATGGCTGTCTCAATACCAAGCTTAACCCCTATTTGAAAACTAATTTACAACCTTTGACACATGCTTTTTCAACTTCTTAATAATATATTAATAAAAATATAAGGGAAAAATTACAACTCAAGCATGTCGGGTTTCTCAAGGAAAGAATATTTGTGAAGAAATTAAGGTTTAGTTAGATTCTTGAGTGCTTAGAATATTGAGCAGATAGGGTGTGAGCCGAGAAAAGGATAACTGGAGCACTTTTCATAGGCCCAACAGCTCTGCTTCAACCGTCTTTCTCTTGAAAAATAAGCCTGGAGAAGTAAACTGCACCAAGAAACCACTTTCAAATGTACATTTATAATTGAGAAATGGAACATTGTCTGTGAGAGTGTTGCAGAAAAACAGACATGGAGGAACGAAAAACGGCACTCAGGAAAGAAAGAGAACTCTTCATTACGCCGGAGGGCACAGAGGAGTTATCACTCTGGATCTCTGGCCCTGGCTGAGACTTGGACACAGTCTTTTATGGGTGAATTGGGGAGGGGCAGTTTCAGCACGCTTTGAGTGTCCTATCAGGGAAGGGGCTCAGTGCCCACCCTAATATGGAGCTGGCAGAGAAGGAGGGAATTCAACCTGCTCGAGGCCCTTGGCCACTCAACAGTTCAGGGGAGGAGCAGCTAGCTCACAGGGGAACAGAAAGCCCAGGCAGCTATCGGCCCTGGGTTGCTTCAGGGTTGCTCACAAGTTCCTCCATATCAGAACAGAAGGTGATCCACATCAACAGAATGAAAACATGGCCGGTCCTTCACTCCTCTCCTTTTCCAGGCTCTTTGCAATATGACATTGCATTCCTGCTGGGAAAGGTAGATTCTCGCCCCACCCTTGAGTCTGGGCTGGCCTGTGACTTTCTTTGACCCACAGATGCAGCGGAAGCACTGCTGTGCCCATTCTCAGCCTGGGGCTCCACGGTGCATGCACACTTGAGCTTTCCACTGGAACTCGCCCAGCTGCTGACAGACAAGCCCGCTACAGTGAGGGCAGGGAGACCATGTGGGCCAGAGACGCGCTGTCGCAGGTAAGGTTACCCAGGACCAGCCAGCACCCACCTGCTGGGGACTGCACGCTGGGGAATGAGCTTAGCCATGAAAGGACGGCACTGGTGAGCCCTGCTCGGATTCTAACCTGCAAACTCACAAACTAAAAACTAGTTTTAAGACCCTAAGTTTTTGGAGAATTTGTTTCACAGCTTACTTGAGACATCACCCAGATTTATTAGGAGCAGAACTCCATAGTAAGGATTATTATTGGAACCAGAATTTAGAAGAGCAAATGTGTGACAGGACATCCTAAATAGAATACAACTTCATATGCCATACAAGCCTTTTCCTTCACAAAAAAATTTTAAAATGAAGTGACAAGGTTAGATTTTAAAAATTGCAAGAAACCTAAAATTCCAATAGCTGAATTAAAATATGTATTAGGTGAATTAAAATATATTTTAGGTGCTAAATAAAACAGAACTGACCTTTAGAAAATAAATTCAATAAAATGAAAGGTAATATTGAAACCTGCCAGGATGCAGAGAAAAAAAAATAATAAAATATTAAAGTACCAAGATTTTATATAAAAATTCTAAAGCTATAATAACTAAAACTGTGATATTGGAATAAGAAAAGACAAATTGACCAATGGCACATGACTGGTTAACAGTCAAGCCCACCCCCTCCCAACTTGTCCATGCGTGAATAAACCCTTGGTTTTTGACAGAGCTGCCTGTGTTAGTCAGTGCAGGCCAGGAATCTCACACTTATTTATGGGCATACAGATGATAAAATTATAATGAAGGGAAAGAAATATTAAGTTTCCTGACTCATTGGTGGTATAAACTTAATGGTAAGATTTTATTTCTAAACTGGATGGTAGGTACAAGAGTTCTAATAGGATTATTAATCTATTACATATATATTTTATTATTATATTTAAGCTATATCTAATAAACCACTTAAAAAAGACATTTTAGAACGAATATATAACAAAAACATAAATGTGTATATAGATGTCTGTACTTAAGTTAACAATTTTTAAGTTTCTTTATTTTATTTCTTGAGAAGGAGAAAGAGAAACCAGCCCCCGACAGGGCCTCCCTGTGCTGCAGTGCCTACCCACACCAGCCTTCCAGCCAGCAGGACCATGGCATGTGGCAGGTGCCAGGTGGACCCAGGAACCAAACCAGTCTCTCAGCTCCAGCACTCTAGAATGGCACCTACTCCCTGTGCCGCTGCAGCCAGGCCTTACTTTCACGTTTTAGCTCTTCAAGAAAAAGGTTCATAAGCCCATGTATAAAATTAGAGATATTGATAAATATGTTAGTTCTTATCACTATGCTCTAAAATTAGATTCTTCAATTTTAATACATTTGTCAAATTTCCCGCATGGCAGAATCAGGTTTCAGCAAGCCACAGGGCCTACATTATCCTTCTGTACCTTCACCAGGGGCCCGGACTGTGGTGGGCAGCCGCGGGCTGATCTCAATGACAGGAATCTAGTTGAAGTGACCGAGTCTAGGTTTAGGGGAAGAGGTCTCAGTTATCAAAATAAATGCAATGTCCACAACTACTACACTTTACTGTGGGCTGGCATGTGTTTGGCTCTGTGCCCAGTGTGAACCGCTCAGGTAACCAACACGTCTACACATGAGGCTGAGGCGAGCCCTGTACCTCCCTGAGAGGAGCACCAGCCTCCCTGAGAGGAGCACCGGCCTCCCTGAGAGGAGACCATCCTCCCTGAGAGGAGCAGCGGCCTCCCTGAGAGGAGCAGGGGCCTCCCTGGAAGGCTGGGGCAAAGAGGAAGTGTTACCCACCCACAGCATGGAGCCAGGTGCTCTGGAAAGAGGGGAAGTACTCTGCAGACATTCTGATGACAAACATCTCTACAAAAGAGTTCCTTATATGAAGACAGCTGCCGTTAAAGTTTTTCAAATCAGAAATGAGCATTTAGTGAACAAGGTACAAGCTGGTAAGTATTCAGCTGGACTTTTACTTACAGAAAGAGGAATTTCTTATATTAAAAACTAGAGAATTAGATTTACTGACAACCCTGAGCTAGTAGAGGACTCCCCCAGTGCATGTGGAAGACAAAAGCCCTGGATTCAGACAGCGGTGTCTCCACCACCAAGTGGAAGGTGGGATTGCTCCCAACAAGAGAGAGGTGGAAGACAGTCCACGTTGCGCCATGTTGCTTTTCAAATTCACCAACACATTGGAAATAAACCAAATGGGGGAGAGTGATCTATCCAATTTTATTCCCTTAACTCATTGGACTCACTTATTAGCCCCTTCGGGGCCTGGCCACTCTCATCTGGAGAGGACATAACTAGTCCCTTGAGAAGGACTTGCTCTCACCTTCTGGAGGCGTCCTCATGGACTGTAGAGATTTTGGTCCAAGAGGGCCATTGTAGCCAGCGCTAATATGGCCAGCATCTGCTACATGTCTGCGTGCTCTGTGTTTGCTGAGCCATGAGTGGCCCTAACCCTTTACCGAGGCCCCGGTCTCCTGCACCATCACACATGCACGGGCTACTTCCCACACTGCACGTCTGCCTTCCATGGCGTCGCTCTCCCTACACATGTACCGCCTCCCCGTGAAGAGCTATTTGCAACCATTCGCTTGCACTGAGACCAACCATCATGATCAAAATAACTCAGTAGAAAAAAGTTTTAGACCCACGTCTGAAGCACAAGGCCTTCCCTACTGCCTTCTAAGTATATATTTTTCTCCTCAAAATTCTTCTCAAGATTTGTGCCCCAACATATCTTCCAATAATTCTAAATTAAATTAAATTAACCCCGTACAACTACAGCCAGTTTCCCCACCACCCAATCCCCCTTGACTTAGGGACAAGACCTGTCTCTGTAAATGTGAGTCGTGAAAAATCCAGGTGAGGACAGATGGATCTTGCAGGTGAGCTGGCTCCCAAGCACGAGGAAAGAGAAAAGAACAAAGCTGTGTGTTTCCAGTTTTCCCTTCCAAACCCAAGTAAAGCAGCCTCGCCTCCTCCCAGGAGGATAAGTGTGTTAGACTAAAGGATATTCCTCCACCAGCAAGGAACCACAAGAAAAACAAATCTCTTTTCTAATTCTGCTTTTCCCTTCTTAATATTTTATATTCATGTGATACTAAATTTATATGATTCTAATCTCATATTTTGCTATAGTTTGTGTCCTGCAAAATATCATAAAAAGAAATTTGTTTGTGATGAGCTTACAAAGGGTGAGTGATTAATCCAACCATGAGTTAGAAGGTGGCACCTTTGGGAGGTGATCAGGGGAAGGCTGTCAAGGAAAGCCCCCAGGACTGACGCCTGGTGGGTTTAGGAGACGAATGAGAGCGATGTGCACATGCCGGTTCTTGCTCATGCTGTCACGGAATGCTCTGCGTTGCCTCAGGACTCTCCACAGAGCACTCACCCATTGGTAGGGTCTCACCCCAAGGGCACCTTGACCTTGGACTTCCGAACCACAAACTAAAGAAATGTCTACTCTTTATAAAGTGCCCAACGTGATATTCAGTTGTTAGTGACAGAAGGCAGAGTAAGACACATCCTGTGGTGATTCATGCCTTTGTGTGTCTGTCATTGCTGTCTTTCTTTCTAGTACATCTGTCTATCCCCTTCCCATCCACATCCGCAGCCCGCACAGACACACAGTCGTCCTTCTCCCATGGGTAACTGCGGTCCAGGGTTGAAGGCGTAATCGAAGCCCCTTCTCTAAGAAGCTTCAACTGCCCTCCCATTGGCCTTGACTGCTCAGAGCAGTCTCATAGTTCTCGGAGTTGTTTTCTTTCCAAACAATGAACACGTGAATTAAAAATATCTACTGACGTGTTCCTGCGTCCCTCTAAACCACGACTATCTAGCCCTGGGCCCCACTCTGATGCCTGATCGTTCCCAGTGGCCTGGCCTTTGAACACCACAGGAGATCCTGTCTCTGGCCTCTCGACATCGTGACATACTGGTTTTCAATGCGTGAATGTGGGGACATAAGCCATACCACGGCTCTGCGTCAGAGACTGAGCCACGAGCATGTCGGATGTGTGACCCAGCAGTATCAGAGGCGTGTTCTAACTATGTAAGTCAATGGCAGTGACTCGGCAAGTGCATTTTTTTCAAGCTTTTGTGTATAATCTCTGTGGAGGAAGTAGAATGCACGGATTTTAGTATTTTTTTGTAACAAAATAAACTTGTACTGCAAGTCCATTTTTCCATGAATGTTTTGAAGTTCCTGTGTGCGCGGGACACAGGGAGAGGGCTAAGGCTGACAGTATTCAGTGGCAGTTACTTGGAGAAGCTGTGTTCTTACACATAGTCTGTTAAACCACTGAGGGCTGTGGACGAGGCTATTGCAAAGCTCAGGAAACAAGCAATGTGGTGTGGTACGACTCATTTCTGGAGTTGCCCTATGTCCTAGTCAATACGGAACTGTCCCAGGGTAACTGCTGGCCTGTGTCAGTATGAATGGCGCTCGCGCTCACTGGCAGAAGTCTCCTGATATGGACGTTAAATTTGCAATTACTTTACCTAGCCCTTCTTTCACGACACAGAGTATTCAGTACACGGGCAGTTTAGACTTTGGGTCACAGGTAATAGAACCCAACTCAATTCGGTTTAAGTGCCTGCTTTGCCCTGTTAAAAAAAGAATCTGCGTGTGTTGAGTAGACTTTTTATATCCTCTTAATAATGCATGATGTAACCAATGTTTGTTTGTTTTAGGTTTTTGTCATTGGACACATGTACTGACTGCAGAGAGACAGACAGAGATAGTGAGAGGGAAAGTGAGAAATTTTCCCCCTTGCGGGATGGCCATGCTGTGACTCCTCCTCCATCGTCCTCTCAGGGTTTTAGGCAGGCATCTGCCGGGTCCTGGACTCAAACCATGGTTGGCCAAGTAGGAGTCCAGTGCTTTCACCACTAAGCTGCCTGCCCTTCTTATCAGTCTTGATGTTTTGGTTGGAGCTGATCTTTCCATCTGCAGGAACAGGGCAATGGAAACTGCACCAGAGGGGAGGTGGGCGTCTGTGAGCATGCACCACCACCTCGGATTTCAGGGGCCAGACTTCTGCACGTGCCCTTAGCCGAATGGCCTTCCAGTGCGTAAATCATCCTCAGACAGAAGCCTAGCTTGGAAAGGAAGGACTCAATGGCTCTTACACACTGAGACATCCCAAGGTAGCTGGCTTTAGGAATTGTATCTTAGAGCCCTGCACGTTTTTCTCTTTCTCAGTGAATCCACATTCAGGTAGTAAAAGCAATCACCCATGTGAGCCCTCTAGGAACCCCAATGAAAGATGCCATCATTTTACAGGCCCTGGCGGAAGATTTCCGGGGAGGATGCGGCTTCGCCCGAGTTGAGCCCATTTCCAGACCTGCTGCTACTTCAGGAGGATAGACAATTTCCAGAGTAGAAGTCCAGGCTTCACAACTACCTCAGTGTCTAGGACAAATTTTTATGAAGCTAAAGGATTTAGTTTTGTTAAAACATATGGGAAAGCTCCCTCAGAGGAAAACCGGTTTTGTTATCAGAGAATTGAAAAAGAGAAAGCTAAATAAAACAGATGTTCACTACCCATAGGGACAATTCTCTGACTAAATCTTTCTGAAGATGCATGAGATGTTCTGCCTTTCCTAATGGAGCACAGCATTTGTCTTCCCGCTCAGCGACAGGCCCTCCATGTTTAAAAATTTCATTATATTTATAGCCAGAACGGAACAGGGAGAAACAGGCCTTACAGCAAAGTCCCTTCTTGTTGTGGTTCACACAATCCCATATGATTGCAACTCATCACTGGGACAACCAGAAGCACATGAAAGGAAGACAAAGAAAAATTCAAACAAAATCAGTGAAATTCTGTTTCAATCAGGCCTCTTTCCAATGAGCTTTTTCCTCCCACTTTCTCCATCTGAGTATTATCTGTGGAAAGGGAAGGGCCATGTGGCTAAAGGCATGTGTAGAATCTTGGCTCCTGAAATGTGACGAATGGCTCATGTTTACAAAGGCCCTTCCTCCTCTTTCCAGGTACCATTGCCCGTTGCCTCCCTGCAGGTGGAAAGATCAACCGGACACCAGGAACTGACACTGACCTCAGGACCGGTGACAACATGCATCATTAAGAGGATATAAAAGGTTTAATCCTCACACAATGGAACGTTTTCAATAGGGCACAGCAAGCACTCAAGCCGGTCTGGAGCAGCTCAAGAACAGAGGGGAGTGGCTTTGGATTGGACTCTGCATAGCGGTGAAGCCAGAAGGGCCAGGTTTGGGAAATTCACTTCCCCTTTTCTAGGGGCTTAATCCTTCGTGGCCTAGGGAGTCCAGAATATGCCTATCACATTAGGAACGATTGTTGAACGGAAGGTGGCTAAGGAGAGGCAGAAGAGCTCACTTCACTCCTTCTGTTGGCCTAAAAGCAGGACACCGATTCACAAAAATAAAAGGTATTTTGTCTGCCTTCTACTGGGGAGAATCAAAGTTAACCACTGAAGGCCACTCTTAAACCCTGACTGGTGAGTTAGCTCTGCTCACCCATGGTTATCTGCCAGATGTTTGCCTCCCCCAAAGCTGCTGCCTGCAGAGACTCAAAGTCCTGTTCCCGTCCTCTCACTCCACTGAAATGTTATTTTTCCATGCTGAAGATGCTGTAAGCTGAAATTCAAAGCTTTCTGAGACCTGGGTGTCATTCCCTGGGTGTCTCCCATGAATGTATCTTAATAAACGTTTCTTGTTTTTTCTCTTGTTAATCTTTTGACACAGGAATCTTCCAACTAGGAACCTTTGGAGATTATTTCTTCTCTGTACAAGGAAAAGGAAAAGGTGGAAGGGTGGTGCCTCAAAGCTGTCCATGATCGACATCCGAACACCAACCACGGAGGAATCAGAGTATTACAGTCTCGTGTAGCTTCATACGTGGTTAAATGACATCTGTCTACCTACCTACATAAAATGTGTGTGTAATACACACACACAGATATATAAATCTAAGTTTATTCATATAGTCTATGAGAATACACACACACACACAGATATATAAATCTAAGTTTATTCATACAGTCTATGAGTAAGACAGCACTACAGAAGGACAGCATCCCTGACAGGAGGCCATGCTGTGATCTACCTCCATCCCCAGCTGGCCTGGATCGCAGGCACTCATGTGCCCAGCACACTCAGGGAGGCCTGCGGATGCTACCTGGGTCCTCTCACGAGGGTCTGACATAGGGAGTGTCCTGTGCTACTGCTGTACCATTGTGCAGCCATTGCTTATATTTTAAATAAGGACTGTCGCATTCGTATTCGCCTCATACAGCCATTGTGATGATTAAACAAGCAACAGTAGGCGGCTTAAGAATGCATAGTGGGGCCAGCAGGTGACATGGTGCTTAAGGTGCTGGACTCCCACATGGTCTTTCACAGTTCAAATCCTGGACCTGGCAGCTTGAAACTCAGTCTGGGCACAAAAATCCCAAGAGGAGAATGGAGGAGATGGGTTGCAGTGTGGCCATCCCCACTTGGAGTGATTTCTCACTTTCTATCTCTCTGTCTCTCTGGCAAGTGCACACACTCTACAGCAAAAACCTCTCTCAAAAAAAAAGACTGCATAGGAAAAGTATAATGAATACTATTCTTCCTGCCTCCTGTGCCATTTTAATCTTTATGTTCTATGTCCTAGAGTCTTGGAAACCATTTGGTACTCTTTCATAGAAAAAATAAAAATGTTGATTCATCTATAAAGATATATGACATGCAATAAATATACATGTATACTTTGCATATAAATATATATTTAAATGTATATTAAATGTGTTTAAATAAATATATTTTTATATGTTGATCTATTTACTCAAATATTTGCATATAGTCAAATATATGTGGTCAATACCTATAAACATACAAATTCAAATCAACATAGACATATTCACACATGTACTTGTTTATAAGAAAAGATCACAGGGTTTAAAGGGAGGGTTAATCCGAGAGGACAGATGGCTACAGAGGGAATTTAAAGCATCAGCAAAAGGCCTCAGGGAGAAATCTGTGCCAGTCATGGTTCCAATAGCTTCAAATCAGCCTCCATAGACATTAACCTACTTCGTACAGATGAAATATGCCCTATCACATCCAGAGACATCTTCTTTATTTTTTATTTTTTATTTATTTTAATAAAGAAGCTTACAGATGGACCAGCCCTTTAGCCCGGTGGTTAAGGGAGCCAGATCTCACATGCCTGACCACGGTTCAAAATTTGGACCTCAGTGGGACCAGCAGTTAGCGTAATGGCTATGTCGCTTGACTCCCACGTAGTCGACCGCGGTTCGAGTCCCGGACCCGGCGGCTTAAACTCACGCCGGGTGCGTGTGCGTGCGTGCCCAAGATCCCGAGAGGAGAATGGAGGAGAAGGGATTGCGGCGTGGCCATCCCCCCTGGGGGGTGATTTCTCGCTTTCTATCTCTCTGTCTCTCTCTGTCTGTCTGGCAAGCGCACGTGCCCTATAGCAAAAACCTCTCAAAAAAAAAAAAAAAAAAAATTGGACCTCAGTGGCTTGAAAACCAGACGAGGTGGACGTACATGCACCCCAAATCCTGACAGGATGGAGAAATGGCAGAGAGGGATTGTGGTGTGACCACACCCACTGGAAGATACTTTCTCCCTATCCCTTCCTCAGTCTGCCTCTGGCTCTCTCTGGCAAGTGCATGAACTCTCCAGTAATTTAATAAAAAAAAAAAAAGAAAAAGAAAAAACTAAAAGAATTTTCAGGCGGAGGAAGGAGATGCCTTTTGTGACGTGTAACTAGGATAGACCTAACCTTTCCCTCGGCCTGACAGAACCACAGGGAGACATGTTCTGGCCTCTAGGCTTCTCTGACCTCTCTTTCCTTAGAGCATTTATTATACTTTCAAAAACTTATTATAAATTCCTCAGTGCTTCCTTGTAAGACATGTAAATCTCCCCCAGCCTCTCGCCAGTTTTACAGCCCTGGAAATGCCTTTCTCAGGGGCCTGGGAACCATTTCTTAGAAATGAAGAGATGAGTCCCATGGCCTCCCAGGCTCTGTGGAACGGTGGGTGTCTTGCTTCACCTTGTAAAGCTACCCCCTGCGTTGAAAACAAGAGCAAGTTCACTCTCTCTATGGAGAAGGCCAAGCAGAAAACACAGACGGACTAAGACCCACCACCACAGCTCTTCAAAACAACCAGCATTTTATTCAGCTCACACTGGTCTGGGTCTTGCCTCTGTTTCAATAGCCTTGGACAAAGTCATCCTTACCTGTCTAACTTTGCCAAGATCCAATTTTTCTTTGGGAAGCAGATGTGATTCCAGTATGTCCTCCTTAAACGCATGTGTTGAAATCTGGTTGTGCCTGGATTAAGAGCACTTTGCAGGTGGCATGGAGTTTTAGGGTGCCCACTATGGCCGAAGGCTGGGTGACTGCAGTTCAAGTCCCAGACCTGGTGGCTTGCTCTCTCACTTTCTCCCTCTCTCTGTCTCTCACTCCATCCCTCTCTGGTCAAATAAAATAAACAAATAAATGAAATAATTCTTCAAAAATAAAAAAAGAGCACTTTGCTTTAAAGAAAGGACTAGCTGGCAAGCAAAGTATTTACGATCTTTGTGAAACTATAGTTTATTATTGATTCGTATCTAAATTATTCTTCAATATCCCCTGTCTTTTTGTTACTTGTGAAATTGCATCTAAAATTTATTTTGCCAATGTTTTCTGGATAAACTGAATAAAGCTTCTGTTGAGGGGGACATGAGTGTGAAAACTTAATCTAACTGTGGTATTGGAAGGTGGGGCCTTGGGCGTGATTAGGGTTACATGAGGTCATCTGGGAAAGCGCCCTTGACTGGACACAGGTGACTCTACCAAGACAGTGAGTACCACATGGGATGGACACAGATCCTGGCCCCTCACCATGCCAGGCCCTGTGCCGCTCTGGGCCCAGCAGAGGGGCCTGACGAGACCTTCGCCAGATGCAACCCCTTGATCCTAGAACTCGAAAAGATTGAGCTAAATATACTTTTATCTTTGTAAAGTTGCCTGGCGTGGCATTCAGTCATTAGAAACAGAAGAACGGACTGAAATGCGGTGCTTTCCTTATGGACTGAATCTTGCTCTGCTGCTTGGAGAAAGCGCTTTCTTCCATGAGCCGGTGGATTTTCTCTCTCTCCCCTTCCCTAGAGGGTTCCTAGGCCTGCTCGTGCACTTTACCCAGGGGAAGGGACACTTGGAGCACTAGGTTCGCTCCGAATGATCCTGGAGGAGTCTAAATTGCTCGACTTTCCTCAGTGACTTTCTTCATGAGATATGCATACGACGCAGAGAGAGTTTTCCCTCCATGGGTCCGAAGGTGTCGTGTTTATTTCCGTGTGGAGAGATTGCTTTTGGGGTGCAGCAAAGCCTCTGGAAAGGGACATGGTGGCGTTCCTTCAAACACAAGGCAGCACCGGAGCCTTCCCAGTGGCTCGTTGACCTTCAGTGCTTCTTCACAGTGAAAATCCCACATGAGGAGCAGTCGCACCCCGCTCCTCGTTCATTCTGACCTGTTGCTGTCCGCAGTGTGGAGGTGCCCAGAGGTCAGTGTGAAGTCCTGGCACTGGGAAAGGCCCGACAAAAAGAGGCCCCAAAACATAGAGGACAATGAGGACAGGGTGACGGGCTCGCTCCCAGAAAGGCCGACCTAAACACTGCTGGGGGGATTTATTCCCAAGTAACCTGTATTTATACTATCAGCTCGTATATTTTACACAGTAATTATACTTCCTGGTTTTTTGAAAATCAACATGTAATTTACATCGACAGAGTTCTTGACCTCACTCAGAGTTTCGAAGTACAACACATGTGAAAGGACGCTGGTAGCCAGGGTTGTGACCTTAGGCTTTGTCATCTTTGTAACAATCCGTGTTATCTAAATCAAGCTGTATCATATGGTATTGGGTGCAGCAAAAAGAAAGAACGGGGCTATGCCTTTACGCCAAGAGCAGAAGATTGCCAGAAAAACACATAAATAAATAAAAATAAGAAGGGTTATTTTTGTTTTATTTCGTTGTTATTTTTTTTCCAAAATACCAAGAAATGGAGCTCGAGGGTAAAAGCTGCCCCAGAAAGATAAGAGCACCAAGCAGAGAGGCCTCTCCACAACGAGGAAAATCAGAGCGAGTTCAAACGGTTTTTCTCAGTATTGAAGGCTGTATTAATAGAAATCTGAACACTGTCCTGAATATTGAAATAATCTTTGTTTAAGTAGCTGGGTGAATAATGATAGGAAACACTAATGTAGGTAAGTTTTAAAGAGACAGCTTATCTTTGAAAGATTCTTTTAATCTTTTATCTTTGTCGTATTTTATTTATATTTTGACATGTTAGGTAAATAAGTAAAGTCCCTTTTTGTCACCTTAAGTGGTTATCCTTTTAAATGTTCTTAAAACATTTTTATATTATTACACTATGTCATCATTTTTCTAGGCCAAAAGACTTTGGGAACTAACCCACCTATTCATACCAACAGCTGGACACTGAGGAACAGGACTACCTTCCCTCCGAGTTTCCTGTCTACATTAACATCACTACTGGGGCCATTAGGTGGCATGGTGGTTAAGGCACAGAATTTCCATATTGCTGACCGCAGTTGGAGTCCCAGACCTGGTGGTTTCCTTTCTCACTTTCTCTCTCTCTTTCTCTCTCTCTCTGAAAAGTGTACATGAGCTATTGCAAATTTTAAAAATAATAATAATCATAAATAAAATAAAATAATACTTTTTTAAAAAAAATCACTATGATCCCATTGTCTTCAATAACATAACTTTACATAACATCACTCTATGAGTTTCTTGCCCAGGCAAATAACTGGATTGCTCATTACAGAAACATCTCAAAAGATCCATCAACGCTTCAATAAAACGTTCAGGCAGTTACGCCCTGAGACTCTTCCGAGCCCTTTGCCTCGAATCTTTGCCTGGCAGTTTTTGCTAATTCTTGACTGTTTCATCATCATTCTTGCTCTGTCTTAATTAAGTCCTCCATCTGCAATGTTGGCATGGAAAGAATCACCTTATCTTTCAATTACCAATACATAGTAATCCTGCGTTTTCCCCTCTGAGACACTGCCGAAGTTTCAGAAGCGTTTCCTCTTACCAAGGTAAGCAACAAGCCCAGCTTTGCCTTGGCAGTAGATCGTGATTCTGGAGAAGGCAGCATTCAAAATTGCTCAAGCTTAAGTGATTAAACTTCCCACGCCGTCAGTGAAAACGAGGACTCCAGAGCAGGGACTAACTCCTGCTTCATCTGGCCACCAGATTTCTCCCACAGGGGACGTGAGACGGGTTCTGCTGCTGCTGTTTTTGCCTCCCAGCATCTGTGTCTTCCTCTCTTCTGGTTTCAGAGTCCTCCTGCTTGTGGCAAATCCACTCCACGTGGTCTGGCCGAGACCCTTCAGCTCACATTGCTGGGGGTTGGCGATGTCACCATCCTCAAGTCACAGTGATTAGCACAGGACCCCAGAAGACTCAAGGTGCTCCCTGACATCAGCCATTTTAAGAAGGAAGACTCTTTTCTCTGGAATCTCCAATGGTATGGCTGATTGAGGTTGAGAGCTACCAGTGGCCATGTTTCCCAGCACATGGTGAGAGCTTATTTGAGAAGTCAACCAGCACAAGATGAAGACCTGAGGGGAAACGAGATCTTCTATGAGTTATAAGCTTTGACACCTAGTCATTGCTGAAACGCTGACCTTGAGTGTTTTTGTGAAAATGACTTCACTCCTTAAAATTAAATGATTTTTTTTCTTATGGTAAATGATCAATAGATTCACCTTTTAGTTCAACTTAGTGACGTTGGGTTTATAACACTTCTAATCGAATTTCCTTCAGAGACAGAGAGGAGACCCTAATGGATTGGTCCCACTGAGCCAAAATGAGAAACCCCAGGGCAGGGTTATGAGTGTGGCCCTGAATTACCACAAGTGGATACAAGTTCTTCTGGAAGCACACCAGTATCTGCTAACCTCGGTCTGACTTAAATCAAACACACTTGAAGCTTCTTGAGTTTGAGTTCCAATAAGCTAATAAATGCTAGAGGCTTCAAAAAGTGTGCAAAAAAAATTAAAGAACAAGTTTCTTTTGGTATGAAAAATAAAATGAAATCCATGAATTTTTTTTCACAATAAGCATTTTCTATAAACTGATTGATGACCTCCTCATACCTTCCTTTGTTATAAACAGAGAAACCTCTTCTTACATGTTGTCATTTGAGCTTTCTCATAGTTCCTTGATATTTCTGCTGGGTGATTGTTTCCCCTCTCTTTTTTTAAAGAATTTTTTTTTTTTTTGAGAGGTTTTTGCTATAGGGCATGTGTGCTTGTCAGAAAGACAGAGACAGAGAGAGAGAAAGCGAGAAATCACTCTCCAGGGGGATTGCCATGCTGCAATTCCCTCTCATCCATTCTCCTCTCGGGATCTTGGGCATGCACACACACATGCCCGGCATGAGTTTAAGCCACCAGGTCCAGGACTCGAACTGTGGTTGACTACGTGGGAGTCCAACGACATAGCCACTACCCCAACTGCTGGTCCCAAGAATTATTTTATTTAAGTTTATTTATTTATTTTATTTTGACCATAGATGTACAGAGTGAGAGAGAGAGAAAGAGAGAAAGCAAGCCGCTAGGTCTGGGACTTGGACCGTGGTCGGCCATGTGGGAGTCCAGTGCCCTTAACCACCATGCCACCTGCCGGCCCCGTGATTGTCTCATTTAGATGTCTTATAAACACTTTCTAGGAATCCTGGTCACCTAGGAATCCTGGTCCCTGCACTCTACTCCATGGGTAAGAACAATAAACACACTGTGTTAAGGGAATACATTTCACTTTTCTTTTCTCTACCCTTCCTCAAAGCCTCACTTCCTGTCCTAATCTAAAATGTCTGCAGGTTGTAGCATAGAATAAAATGGAATAGCCAGAGACCCATAAGGAAAACAGCCTTTTTACAAAGGGAAGAAGAGCTTATCTTTGGTTGAACTTAGAAACTTCATAAAGGACAAACATCTAGTCTGGATTCCAAGTACACTTCACGCCAGATGGGATTATACATATTACTTCAAATAGTCCCCCTAATAATAATTTACCAAATTAACACATGCAAATTGTCTAGCATATAGTAGTCACTTTCACGAAATAGTTTGCCTTCCCATCCCCTCAAGTCTCCTTAAGGTACAGTTTATCAGTGTAGCTACGTTATTCTACAGCAACAAATTCTCTAAACGTCGCTGTTTGCAACAACAGACTACAATTCTTTATTGAAATGCTGTGGCTATTGCAAGCCTGAGGTTGACAGAGCAGCTGTAGCTGGGGCATGACCAGCAATGAAGACTGCCACTCACACTGTGCTAACCAAGTCTGCCCTCTATGTGGTAGGAGAATATAATGCTTCACCAGGAAAAGGCAGCAACTATTTTATCTGGGATCAATACTGCTTAAGGCACTGGACTCCCACATGGCCAACAGGTTTGAGTCTCTGTCCGGGCAGCTTACTTTCGCACTTTCTTTCTCTCTCTCTCTCTTTCTCTCTCTCTCTCTTTCTGTCTCTCTCTAGTCAAATTTAAAAATAATAATAAATAAATGAAATTAAAGAAACAATTCTAAAACAAATATATATCATTTATTCCACATGAACTGTCAAATGGAAAACTGAATTTTAAAAATATCACTGATATTGTCAGAAGTCTCTGTATACAAGGGGTTTTTAAATGTTTATGGGAAGTATATATTATTAAAACAAAACAAAACTCTGTATATAAAGGGCGTTTAAAGTTCATGGAAAGTGTTTTAGTTTCAACAATTTTTGCACCAACATATCTTTTTACTTTAATTCTACTTTTCAGTGAACTTGCTGAAGTGTTCTCGAGTATCACTTAATCTGAAGGTCATTAACAGAAACTAGCTTAGCAAAGAACGGGTGTCAAGGAAGGACATAGGTTGTGAGTTAGATGTAAATTCACCGGGGCGGCAGGCATGGTCCTTCCTGCCCTAGGTGAAAGGGTGGCTGCCCTTGCCCTGATGACAGTCAACAGGCATGACAGAGAAAGAAACGGGTGCACCATTCCAGGCCCAGTGACCCTGTTGTTATTAAGGAGGGTCTGTTCTGATAGGCAACTAGACAATTTCAGGCTCCGGGGCTTCCCTCTGGTGGAGGCCATTCCTCTGTGATAAAGCGCACAGCAGCAATTGTTTATCAGCGGAAAATACGATGGGGGCCCGCAGGTGGCATGGTCCTTGAGGCATTGGACTCACATGACTGACTGCGGTCTGCATGCTAGACCCCGCGGCTTGCTTTCTCACTTTCCTTCCCTCTCTCTCTCTTTCTCTGTCTCTCTCTGGTGAGTCCATGTGCCCTATAGCAAATTAAATAATAATAATAATAATAATAATAACAATAGATAAAATTAAATAAGTTATTAAAAAAAGAAAAAGGATAGTGAAGAAGGTCTAGAGGAAACTGCTGAATTATGGACACTTACTGATAATTCACTTAGCACTCTTCACAGGCCTTTTCTTGCTGAGGATAAGAAGTTGCAGATGATAAGAAGGTTGTTCTTTGCTGAATGCATTGTCAACGCATCATAGAAAAGATGATCATCGTATTCCTTAGTACCCTACAATTCTTTGAATGTCCAAGGGAAAAAAGAGCAGAGAAAATACCTCTTGTATTTGTTGGTAGATGTTTTTGCAATAAGAAAAAAAAATCTAATAAGAACAATCGCATGCACTTAGTTTTATTCTTGTGTTAATAATAATTTCTTAATATCCTTTTTCTTTAGCAACATCGAGGTAGTCTATAAAATAACAAGGGGCCTCTTTCACAAAGAAAATTAGTTAAATAGATGACAGCAATATGAATTCCATTTATAAAAGCCAAAAGAAGAAAAAATAATATTAGAAAAATACTGGATCCGGTATTTTGACATTTCTTATGCCTACACTGATGGCACTATCAAGCCAGACCAGTGAACAGAATCAGTCATGGAGACGCCAGAACTACTGACTTGGAGGCCCTGCTAAGGGCCAGTGCTGATCTGGGGCATGACTCGGCATATTAGTGGCCAATCCGCTCATGCACGGATTTCCACGTAACCTTGTGCCATAAAACTCACAGCGGAATTCTCAGCATTTAGTCTCGTCCTCCTTCCAAACATACCAGCTTCATCTTAGGAAAGTTTAAATAAAATGTCTCAGTGGAGGGGAAAAGGAACTTATCCTAATACGTTATTCGAGGAAAAGGATGGACAGGGAGCTTTCTAAGGCATATTAGGGGACATTAGTTTTGCATCGTGCAGAAGTGCATTTAAGTTGTTCCTTTCAAAATGACCGTGAATACAAGATTCTATTCTTGAACAGTTAAATAAACTGAATAAATAAAATTGATACAGTAATTACTCTTACATGGCTCACCATGCTGACAAACATCATAAACACAGTAGTGTGATGAATTACAAGCGTTCTATCATGGGGAGACTAGCTAGAGGAGCTTCACGGACTTATTTAAAATATGCTACTCTAACAAAGTGGAAAGTAACAAGAGAATAAAAATTCACCCCAGAAGCCATTATAAATAATTCATGCAAAATTTTTTAAAATTAATACAGAATTCACTTTAAAGTGGGTGTGATTTTTTTCCTACTAGTCCTCCTATTTGCAAAATTAGTCTGTATTCTGGAACCACACCAAGTATACTGAGATCTGGAAGTTAGTAATTCAGGGCTATTTCTATCAGTGAAGGACACATATCACTTTTGGCTTCAAAAGCACTACCATTGATAGGAGCCAGGATCTTAGTCTATGTTCTAGGGCTGAAAGGTGATGCATTTTCTTCATCCATTGCAAGATACTCAACTGACTTCTCTATAACAGGTCAGGTGAGTAAGGGAAAGACACAACAAATTTATTTAATCAAAGTTTTATGTGACATGGGAGCCTTCAGAAATGAAGACTTAAGACCTAGGAAAAACTAGTTTTATGCTGAGGTTCCATGAAGAATGAACAGCCAAGGACCAAGCAGTGGTGTAATGGCTATGTCACTGGACACCCACATGATTTGAGTCCCGGACCTTGTGGCTTAAACTCACGGGATTGCTGTGTGGCCACCTCCCCAGGGGTGATTTCTTACTTTCTGCCTCTCTGTCTTTCTGGTGAGCGCATGCACCCTATAGCAAAAACCTCTCAAATAAAAGAATGGACAGCCATGCAGAAATGTGATTGGGTTCAATAAACTGAGAGGGGTATCCAGAAAAATTTGCCTGTTCAGATTCTTCTCAGACTCTCTATAGCACTTCTCCCTCAGGGTGTGGGCCAGGACACCTGCCACAAGAGGATCTTCGAGGGACAAGGGAAAAGATCCAAGAGTACTTTTCTAGGTTTCATGGCCAACTTTGGGAGAGAGATCTAGTTCCTATGACTCATGGCGGGGAAAAATTCTAGTTCCTTGATCTGCTTCGGGTTTGAATAGTAGAAAGAGAAGACAGGATAGGAGGTCGGAGGGAACATCTGCTCTGGAAGCCTTTTTAATCTCCTCCAGTTCAAAGCACTCAGTATGGGCAAGCACATGCTCATGGTTCATTTTCCAAGCCTCAACAATGCCTTCATTGATAAAATAGAAATGGTGCTCTACAAGGAAGTCTCTGGTCTCCAGAACAGCTCTTTTTCTTGGCCCCTCAAAGTCTGGTCTGGTTGGCTGGTTCGCGAACCTCTATAATTATGCTCGTTTAAGAGGTAGAACAACTCGGTTTTCATCCCAGCTCTTCTGATCCAGTCATGCAACATGGAGTCAATCACTTCAGATGGTCAGGGTCTCACTTCCTCTGGGCATGAAGAGAGGAATGGCAGTTTCAACTCCAATGATCTGCACTTAATAAAGTAAATACAATGCAGGTATCTTGGCAGACACAGCAAAGACAATGTATTGTGGCAAATACAATCTCTTTAACCTTGTCATCGTTGCACTAACAAAATCATGGGAAAAAAACTTTTTTCTCTTCTAATTTGCATCTGGTGCCTGGGATACAAATTAAGTGACAATAAAGAGAAGGAAACAAAATGTGTGTTTATCTGTTCAATAAATAACTCATAGACTAGCCCAAAGTGAAGAAGTGCATGCGAGACACACACATGCGCATACACACACACACACATACACACACATCAACTTCAATATCAAAGGGAGATTGGAGGGCTTCTGTGGGAAAATAGAGAGCTCTACGGGGCTTTCTGATGCTAATGAAATGGGCAGGCTGACTCTCCCTGGCAGCGAATTTGTAGAAAGCTCCTTGGAGAAGGATAGATGCTAGCTATGTTTTGGGGAAGCTCTGCTTTAGTCAGATAAAGGGATGTGCAGATAAGATTTCTCTCTCCATCTCATGTAGCTCAAATGTTTTTACTTGAAAATAATCTTTATACCTACTCTGGGGATTTGAGTGCATCTCCACAACTGTCTTCCTGCAGATTCACAGAAAGCAATCTTGTCCTTACTTTTTTCCAAAAGGACAGTGACCATAAACATGGTCTACTGCTAGAAGGAAGATTTTTTTAAAACAGCCTTTTGCTTGGACTTTCATTTGCATTTAAAAGAGAGACCAGCTAGGCTGTGTTTGTGATTTAAAGATAATTACACAGCATGTGGCCACATTAAGTTTGGAGAATTTTTTCCTTAAAGTCACTTTCAGGAGAAGAAGTAGAAGTTAACTTTTATTATTATTATTATTATTATTATTATTATTATTATTATTAGAAGCTTTGTGGTGCTTATATAATTATTTGTCTAGGACAAATTTTAAAATAAAATGGATTTTTCTTTGAGTTGCTCCAAGGTCCTCTTTCTCAGCACAATTTCAGTACTGTAGGTCTCATTTCTGTGGCTTCAAGGTTGGTGATTTTGCTACTTTAGATGAATTCTTGGGACACTGTAAAGCTGAACTTAAAGAACATCAAAGTTTTTTATTTTCCATTCCATTTTCCTTTCCTCTAGGCCATAAATAAAGATATTACAACCTTTAGTAAGCAGCTCATTTGTTCTTATACTGAGGCAAGCTTTACTATTGCCTTTTTAATCAAATGGTTGATATAAGAAGCCATCTTCAATCCTGGGGAATGATGCAGGAATCAGAGAAGATGACAGTTAAAACTTAGGTTTTGTTGCAACACAAAACAAAAAGCAAAAATTGATGAGTTGTGTTAGATAAAAATTATAAGAATGGATCTATTAAACTAAACTATTTTGGCCTAAAATGGCCACTGTACTCCCACACTTGGATTCCTATGGAGAAGCCAAAATCCAAGGAGGTAGCTGTTTTTCCTGAGCTGGTTGCTAAGTTACAGCCAATCACACTAGCCACACTTCGGCCAATCAGAAGACACCCATCTTTTAGGTGGTCCTGCGGCCTCAACCTGCTGCAACCAGTGACTTCTCTGCCTCTGTCACTTCCATGGCTGTGTCATGGGTCCCCTTCCTGCACGTGTCACTTTCCCTCCCGTGACCACGCAGCTAGCCAGAGTCTCTCAGAAGCATTTTTTTGGGAGACGCCCGATTTAAATCGCCTGCCCTTCGTTAAAATGAACTGCTAAATTTTGGTTTGTCTAAATTTGTTAACAGCTTAGCGTCAGCAGAGGGACCGAAGCAAAGCTCCAGCCACCCCAGAAACACCAGGCGACTGGCGTGGTACTCGTGGGGCTAACTGGGCTCCCTGCTCTTCTTTGTGCCTGGAAGTCGAAGATAGGTTTTCTCTCAGGTTCTGAGTTCCAAAAAATTGAGATTATTTTAACAACATTTAGACTGGACTGGGTCCAGGATTGAATCAGATTTGAAAATTGACTAGATTCGATTCAGTAGAGGCCTTAGATCTGGGAGACATATTTTCAACAGTGGATTTGTCTCACTCTAGGGAATCTGAGACTCCACGTTTTGGAAGTCCAGCCCATTTCATGTGTTGTAGTTATGGGCTCAGAACATAAGCATTTTAAAATAATTGAGTTAACCTCACTAAAGAGAACTTGGAATTAAGCTGGCCACAATGGGGGAGGTTTAATATGGACAAAATTAAGAATTCCATAAAAACAGTGGGATATTTTTCTTTAATTGGTATGCAGAGGCAACTAAAAGACTAAATGAATTTTAAAAAAAAGCCTCTTTAAAGGATTCTTCACAACAAGCCGACTTAAATCCTAAGCAGTAGACTAATGACATGATGCAACAAATTGTGAGCTGACGGAGCTAAGCCTGTCTCTACCTGGACCCTCTGACTCCAATAACCCTTTGTTCAAATGAACTGTTAAAGTTTGATTTTGTCTAAAAGTTTGTTTTTCTAAAGAGGTTCCTGCTCTAGGCCCCAACAGAGCAGACCAAAATTGAGTTGTATGTATGTATTAAAATCACATCATCAAACTGAAGCTTTAAGGAAGCAGATAGGCCCCCAAATAGAGCAATTTTTTCTTGAAAACAGAAGGTTTCAGTTCACTTATATCAGAGCCATAAGGAAATAAAACATACACGCATCTCGTGGCTTTCTTAGAAAAGTATGCCTGAAATAGTTCAGGATGCTACCTAGATGCGTGGATTTAGATTTTATGAACATACTTATTGCTATCAACCCAAAAAGAGATGGGGGCATAAAAAGTGATTTATTTGAGCCAGGGCTTAGGATAAGTCACCAGATACGCAAAGCAAAACTCCAGTTTCCCAGACATGGGCTCCTCAAAAGACTGACAGAAAACTGATTTAAACAACAAGAAAAAAAGGCAGAGATAGAAGTTACAAGTGAGTCATGAGTTTACAATGGTGGGACCAGCAGATGGTGTAATGATTATGTCACTGAATTCCCATGTAGTCGACCAGAGTTCGAGTCCCGGACCTGGCAGCTGAAAATTCACGCCAAACACGTGTGCATGTGTGCCCAAAATTCTGAGAGGAGAATGGAGGAGAAGGGATTGCAGCATGCCCGTCCCTCTAGGGGGTGATTTCTTGCTTTCTGTTTCTCTCTGTCTCTCACTGTCTCTCCAGTGAGCATGCATGCCCTATAACAAAATTCTCTTTAAAAAAAAAAAAAAATAGCCATTACGCTAACTGCTGGTCCCTATACCTGATTCTTTAAGTCTCAAATTCAAGAACACTGGGAAGAACAGGTTGGGGTCACATTGTAAAATCAATCATTCTTTTGTGAGATCCCAGCTTATTTACTGTGACCTGAAACTTGACTTTTGGGGCAATAATCCCGATGGGTGTAGGGTATAACCAGTCACGGGCTTATGCTTCACAAAGCCTTTAAGATTCAATGGACCTTGTGCTTCAGACCACCTTAAGGTGCCTTTCTTTCACGTTGCTCCAATACACTTCTCTTTTACCTTACAGACTCAGTTCGCTTAAAAAGAAATAAAGGGAATCCAGGTGACCAGGGAGACCTCTCATGCCCCTCTTCATGGAACTTGGTCCATCTCTGCTGTCCAAGACTCCTTGCCATTCCCCATAGCCATTGCTGCTGGAAATAACCAGCCCTGCAGAAATAACCGTCAATGCGGACTAATACTAAGCACGAAATGCAGTGACCAGGCCCAGCGAAAGACAAGTGTGTCGTCTCAGGGTACTGAGATTCAGCGGTTTCTCTTCTTAGTTCTGGGAGCAGGAGAGGTGTCCACCAGCACAGGAGTCGTTTACGTTGGCCTGGCCTGAGGAGGTGGGGCAGCTGGAAGCAGAGGCTTACACCTTATAGGTGAATTGGAAGGCCTTAGATTAGTAATTGATGAAAAAGAACATGCACGTCTCTGTTCCTGAGAGAAATCGGCAAGAGAATGTGCTTTTCTCTAGAGAGAAGAGGGATGATTACGCGTCCCAACGACACTGTGCCTGACAAGAGGTGGCATCCCGCTACCACGGTCTGCTAGTGTCTGCGGGCTGATGCTCCCAGGCCCCCGGGAAATGACTTTGGGCTAGGAAAGAGTAGTCAGAATTCCATCCTCACCATCATAACGTTGCCTTTAAATCACCCTGAAATCTGTAAGGCTAGACACATGTTATTGAGGGAAACTTGGATATTGTGAGGTTCAATCACCCTAACTCTTACCCAAATAAAAATCTTTTACTTTACTTGTTTTGCCTCAGCTTTTGTTTTTGTTAACAGGTTCTTAACTTTTAGAATGTAGGCCATAAACTGACACTGACATTAGTACTTAAGTTTTTTTCTGAAATTAGGTCAGAAGTCTAAGTTAAGACTCTGCCTAACCAATTAACTATGAAAAAAACCACACCTAAATTTTGATCCTAAAGATTCCAAGAATATGAAAAGTGTTATTCCAAATAATGAAATATTTTCCATGAGCAAGGGACCCCTGGGGCTCCCGAGAAGATTTTAAGATATCTGAGGATATTTTTGTGTTTGTGTGGGGGAGGTGCTGTGGATCTGAGTCGAAGTCAGGAATGCCATTAAACATTGTGGGAGACCAGGGTCCGCCACCCCAATACGAGGATGTTCAACTGAAAGCAATTTTGAAAAAGGAGACGTAGAAACTCTCTCTGCTCTCTCTCTCTTTGCCTAATAGCAGGATATATAGCTTTATAAAGACAAAATGTGTCCTGTCCCTCTCCCCACTTCTCTTTCAGGGATAACAAAGATTGACCACTTAAGACAATTTTCAGGCCCTTGTCAGCTGGAGATGACAGCAAAGGAATCTACACTTTTCTAAAGGAATCTAACAAAAGCTTCTCTAACTCATTTTTATGGGTGATGTACTTGCCTTCCAAGGAAGTGACCTTCCTACAGACCAAAGGTCATCTCCCTTTGTCTCATCATTGTCCTTTGTTGAAGATGCCATGCAAACCAGAATTCAAAGCCACTCTCCAAGAGCCAGTCATTTCTTGGGAATCCCTCATGTATGAGGAGAATTCAAAATGTATGTAAAAAATGAAATCAAAGTATGTGTTTATTTTGGCACAAGAAAATTTTGATATCTATTCCTAGGTTTTTCATAATATATGTTTTTCTTTTCTCTCTCTCTTTTTTTTTTTTTGGAGAGGTTTTTCGCTATAGGGTGCGTGCGCTCGCCAGACAGAGAAAGACATAGAGACAGAAAGCAAGAAATCACCCCCCAGGGGTGATGGTCACGCCGCAATCCCTTCTCAATTCTCCTCTCAGGATCTTGGGCACACACGCACACGTGCCCAGCATGAGTTTTAAGCCACTGGGTCCGGGACACGAACCACGGTCGACTATGTGGGAGTCCAGCGACATAGCCATTACGCTAACTGCTGGTTCCCAATATGTGTTTTTTATAAAATTTAGAATACTCCTTGGGACCAGCAGTTAGCATAATGGCTATGTCATTGAACTCCCATGTAGTCGACTGTGGTTCGAGTCCCGGACTCGGTGACTTGAACTCATGCCAGGTGCGTGTGCGTGCGTGCCCAAGATCCCGAGAGGAGACTGGAGAAGGGATTGCAGTGTGGCCATACCCCTGGGGGGTGATTTCTTGCTTTCTGTCTCTCTGTCTCTCTCTGTCTTTCTGGCGAGCACACGCACTCTGTAGCAAAAACCTCTAAAGAAAAAAAAACCTTTGGAATACTCCTTGTAGACATCTTGTAGATATTGTGAGAAATGCACTCAGCCATCGAGTGCCCAGGAATGGACACGAAAACATGAGTTACTGAGAAGTGAGACTTTAATGGCGGGCTTCCCAGATCAGGTGTCTGACCGGCAGGCACACCCTAATCAGTTACAAGGAGTACTGTACCCCTAGTGCTCAGGGCCCTCCCAGTTTGGGCGTACACTCTCCAGGACACCTCCTGAGGTGATTATCCCCTCAGGTGGTATTAAGGCGCCGGATCAGGACAAGCCTACAAGAAAGGCGCACCAAATGTCTGGAGGAGGGAGAAGAACCAGGAACTGAAAAGGAGCAAAGGACCGGTGACCAGCCACCATCTCGAGAAGTCATTTCTCAAGGGTTGTGTTTGTTCAGTAACCTTGTGGGAAAGTGTTCTTCCGGGACTGTCGTATCTACAAGCTGATTAAGAAACTTCTGTTAAGCTGTTCTTGAAAATTAATCACGTAAGGCTATTTTTTGCCTATACAAAATATACACTTTAATAAACTTCTATTTGGTTTACTCTTATAAACTTTCTTTTTTAAAGGAGTTTATTCCAAATAAGAACCTATGATGGTTGAAGAAAAAATTATTTTTCTTCCCCTATAACCTCCCATAATCCACAGGAAAGCACACCCCAATTCCCTGGAACAAAAACCTCTCTGGCTCAGAATAGTATATCAGAATATACAGCTTACAGACCCACGTGTAGTAGGTGCTCTATTTTTAAGTTTTCCAGAAAATAAATGATGTTAGGTTGAGAAGTTTGGAGAGATTTGGGATGAAAATCATTTTATCGTTTTTTTAAAAAACAAAACAAAACCCTTAATTTTGGGATTAACCATATGGTTTCTGCTGATATGAGTTCATCTATACACTGGGCCAAATGGCCTACTGGTTGGTCCTCGGTGAGAAGTTTCAGCCCTGGACTTTCTGTCTGGGCTAAAGAGAAAACAATCAAAACCAAAGTCTTAATCACAAAATGTGCATTGTTGGCGCCGTATAGTTTATATCTGTATAAAGTAAAATGATTTTTCAAAAGACCAACACAACTAAAAGTATGGAATATCTACCCAAGCGGCACACAGAAATATTGGTTAGGCTTCTGGAAAGCTGTATTTCCCCTTCTAAAATCATATTTATAAATAAGTTTACAATTTAGGACATTGGTTGAGCAAGACCTCCTCCCAAATAAAATTTTATAATTAGTTCATTCACCTTCACACTAGAAAATAGACAAGATTACCTTCCTAAAATAAAAATCTAAAACTCTAACTCCTCCAACGTAAAAATTCATCCTGTCTCCTTGTCTAAAACACCCTTCACAAAATGATTCCGAATCACTTCAGACTCGTGCCTCCCTTTTGTCTATTATCTGTATTCTAATCACAGACATTTTAGCTCTCATTTCCGCACCTTGCCACGTGTCCTGTAAAGAGTCCCTGCCCTTCCATATGTTTATCTGAGTATGATCTCACCCTGAGAAACATGGGTGCCGTGTTCTGCCCGTGCACGCTCAGCCCCTCCGTCTTCTTCCCTCAGTGCTTCAACTTTCCTTCGAATGCACCCGGTCATTCTTTGAATTTTTTTGAACCTGCCCCACCAGGTCATCATTACAACTGGTACTTAACTATTTATGCACATATTTTGATTTATCCATTGTTTCCCTAACATGCAATCACTTCACATCATAGACATCAAATTACCGTGTTTGTGGCATCTATAGCCATTGATTTGAGGACAAAACTTCAAGAACCATTATTTGATTTTCTTTAAAGTATTTTATAAATGTATTACTCATAAGTAAGGTTATTGCTTTAGAGGTGGAGTCTTAAATGTCTTCAATAAACAAACATCTATCAAATAACTATGAATGTATGATCACTAATAGCAACAGTGATCAACAATTCAAAGAGCTTAAGGCATGTGTTAGACTTGGTGCTAATACACAAATGTTTATGTTCCCCCATGTTTATAAACAGACCCTCAAGTTCAATGTGACGATGTTAGTAGGTAGGGGTTCAGGAGATGATGAAGCTATGAGGACAGAGATCTCATGAGAGATATTACTGACCTTATGAGAGGCCCCAGAAAGCTCCTTTGTCGCCTCTTCCAAGTTCTCCATAGCACAAAGATGGCCTCTTGCCAGGAGGTGGCCTTCACCAGACACCTTATCTACAGTTCCATTATCTCGGAGTTCCCAACCTCCAGAACCACAGAAAGACTATTTGTAAGGTATTCCCAGTTTATGGGATTTTGTTATAGCAGCTTAAGTGAACTACAGCAGAAAATTTCACCTAGAAAAAAGGATGATGCGGGGCCAGCAGGTGGTGTGGTGGCTGAGGGTGCTAGACTCCCACATGCCCGACTGCAGTTCACATCCCACACCTGCCAGTTTTCTCTCTCTCTCTCTCTCTCTGTGCGTGTGTGTGTGTGTGTCTGTGTGTCCCTCTCTGGTCAGGTTAAAATAAATAAAGTTATTAAAAAAAGAAAGAAAAAAGGATGACGCTATAACAAATATCTAAAATGTGACAGTGGCTTTGGAACTCAGAAATGTGTAGTCTGAAAGACTTTTAAGATACATGCTAGAGAAATCATATATTATTGTAAATCGATCATAAAAGACAATTCTGGTGAGGGCTCAGGAGAGGACAAGGGCTATAGAGAAAGCCCCAGGGGCCAGGAGATGATGTAGTGGTTAAAGCGCTGGACCCCCACATGACCGGCCATGGTTCACGTTCCAGACCCAATGGCTTGAAACATTCCAGGCGCATGTTCATGTGTGCCCAAAATCCAAGAGAAGAATGGAGAAAAAGGGATTGTGGCGTGGCCATCTCCCCAGGGGGGTGATTTCTTACTTCTGTCTCTATTTCTCTAGCAAGCACACACACACACACACACACACACACACACACACACACACTATAGCAAAAATTAAGAGAGAGAGAGAGAGAGAGAGAGAGAGAGAGAAAGCCCCAAACTTTTTAGAGAATACCTAAATGGGTGGTCAGGATGTTGGAAAATTTGGTCATCCTGATGAGGTTTTAGATGGGAATAAGGGATAAGTTATTGAGCTATGAACAACCATCCTTGTTCTACAGTGAAAAAGGCCTTGGCTAAACTGCATGTACATACCGTGTTTATAAAAGGTAGGACTTGGAAACAATAACTTTGGAAATTTTGTTGAGGAAATTTCTAAGGAAAGTATTGAAGGTGCAATTTGGTTTTTCTTAAATGTTTATAGTAAAATGTACATAGAAATTATTTCAGAATGTAATTATTAATCAAAAGTGAAGCAGAACTTTAGAAGTTGGAAAATTCTCACCTTCCTTGTACTGAAAGAAATGGGAAAGCATGTTCTGAAGAGAAGCCAGTAGCCAAGTGACAGCTTTTGCAAAAGTAATTAATATGGATCTGCCATATTAACAGAGACCAGGTGCTATTCATGATAACAGGAAAAGAATGACCCGGAAGGAATTTCAAAGATTATGGGGGACACCTCTCCTATCAAAAGCCCAGAGTGCCAGGGCCTGGAGGACAGACCAGTTTCCTAGGAGGGGCTGTGGTACTCATAGGACCTCAGCGCTCACTGCCCACCGTGACATAAAGATGCTACCCTCCTCAGTCCACGCCAGACCCTTCGACTGTCACAGGTGTGGCACAGCCATGGGAGCTGCCACTCCAAGGGCACAGGGAGAAAACCTTGGTGGTGTCTGTGGCACACAGACTATGTGAGCTGTGGGTACATGGCTGCATCCACCTACATCTAGATTTCCAAGGATGCCCTGTAGACCCACAGAGAAGAAAGCAACCTTGGGAGTGGGACTCAGGCACCGAACCACCACGGGGGTAGAGCCGTTGCAGAGCCCCCTGAGGGCAGTAGGTGGCAGAGCTGTGGAAGCAGGGCTGCCCCCGGACCTCAGACTTGTAGAACCACCACAGAGAGACTACCGTTCAGGGCGGCAATGGACGCAGGACCCAGACGCAGAAGCACAGCACTGGTGGGCCGCACGGTTGACCCGTGCAGAGCTGGGACTGTTCAAGGCCTTGGGAGTGTGATCAGTGCCCAGCGGGTCCAAAAGGCAGGGCCCCCACCCCAGGAGAGCTGGATGGCAGAGCCTCGGGCCAGAGAAAGTCATTCTCAACCTTCAGTTTTGAATTTGTGAAATTTTGGGCGTCTCCTTTGGCAGTGTCTGTCTCTAGTTTGTGTCTGTCCTCTCCTTGTGTTTTGGAAGCACACGACAGGTTTGACCTTGTGGGTTCACGGTTCTAGAGCAGGCTGCCACTGGCTGAATCATGCTCATATCTGATTCGGAGGATATTAAGAAGTGACTTTGGAATTAAGTTCTGAAGCTGATGCTGAAATTATTTAAAATGTTAGGGGCTGCTGGAATGGAATGACTATGTTTTGCGTGAGAGACTGACATGAGTTGTGGGAGTCACGGCAGACTTCTGTGATTTGAATGTCTGTGTCCCTCCCCAAATCCTCATTGAAATCTACGCGCACATTTGGTGGCGTTAGGAGATGGGGACTTTGGGGGAGGTGATTAGCTCATGACTGGAATGAGCGCTTCCAAAAAGCCCAGAGAGCTGCTTTGCCCTCTTCTGCCGAGTGAGGACGCAGCAAGAAAATCCCACGTGTGAACAGGAAGTAAGTCTGTACCAGACGTTGTCGGACAGCCCTTGGTGGGGAACTTGCCAGTTTCCAGAACTGTTGTTCATAAGCTCTTCCGTATTTTGATACGGCAGCCCTAACGGCGAAGACGCTCGGCGATTCTGAGCATGTGAACTGTGACCCCGTCACTAACAAGCCTGCGGTTGAGGATAAACACAGGCAGGTTCATGACAGGAAACTGATCACTGACTTCAGCCGAAATATGTATTGGTTTCTGGCAGATCCTAGTATTTACTTATTGAATGTTATCTTGGTAGTGATGACAACAAAGGCGGTAATAATCGTAAGCATCAAACAAGATATAAAAACACTAAGGCTCTGTTTTTGAGGGGGGGCACATGAGCTGGCCAGAGTCATAAAGCTGGAATTCGGCAGTAGGGCTCCTTTATGTCCCCCAAGTGCCAGATTATAAGGAGCGAGTATTTGAATTTCAGCTTATTTCAGTCCAAAGGCCCCGCACTGTGCCCCATGTCACCTCTGTCCATTCAGAAACCCGGAACCTGCCAGAGTCCTGAGTAAGAAGCTCGCAGAGGAGAGCAGGGTTGACGTTGCGACTCAGGCGGAGGATCTCCCCTCCATGTGGTCCACCACTCGTTTTCAAGCTCTTTGCTAACATCGCCATTGCTTTTATTGCATCCTTTAAAAAAGCCTTGCTTAGTCATAAAAAGTAGTTTCTAAAGCTGGAGGTGTGAGTGGGGCCATCACCCCAGCACTTGGCAGTGCAGATGAAATCACTACCAGGCAGCACGCATGTTCTGTCTTAGATTTCTCGGCGAAGGTGGCCCAGACTCTCCAGGGCCACAGCTGAGCCGAGACACAGCAGAAAGAGTAAGTTAGTGGGCTACACTGTGGTGGCTTCAGAGAAAAAAATAAAAACCACTTAACATCACCTAACAGCTACCTGTGAAAACCCGTAACGGGCTTCAATGAGATCTAAATTAACCGGACACATGCTTGCAGTGATGATTACTAAGACCCAAAAGCTAACAAGAAAATCAGGCCAGAAAATGAGCTATGCTTTTTCCTGCAGGAGGAGAACAAAATAAAAAAAAAGAAATCCCTTCTCCCTTTTTCTTTCATTCACACACATAAACCCACACAGTCACACAATACGCATACACAACTGTTGATTTGGCCACAAAAATGATGCCTTGTAGGAAGGTTGTTTTTTTTTTTTTTTTTTTTTTTTTTTGAGAGGTTTTTTTGCTATAGGGCGCGTGTGCTCGCCAGACAGAGAAAGACAGAGAGACAGAAAGCGAGAAATCACCCCCCAGAGGGGATGGCCACGCCGCAATCCCTTCTTCTCCATTCTCCTCTCGGGATCTTGGGCACTCACGCACACGCGCCCGGCGTGAGTTTTAAGCCACCAGGTCCGGGATGCGAACCGCAGTCGACTACGTAGGAGTCCAGCGACATAGCTATTACGCTAACTGCTGGTTCCCTAGGAAGGTTGTTTTAAAATACATAGACTACTTAACTCTCACTAAACCAAACACAAAAAATGGCAAAAGACTACCAGAGTTCTAATACACAGTACAATTACATACTTATTTAGTTGGTTTTTCATGGGATGTTTGCCTTTAAAATTAATATTAAGTAACTGAAACATGGTGGAAAGAGTACAGAAACTAAAGTTTGAACAAGGTTCCAGTAACCACTTACCACTTACAGATAACAGTAACTTTAGTAAGTTATTTACTATGTTGCCCTAAGTTTTATGACTTGTAAGATGGCGTAATAACTGCTGCATTTCATGGTTTTCATGAGTGATAACTGAGATCAATAAAGTGACCAGCCCAGAGTCTTCTACGACAGAGAGTATTCTTTCTGAGAGGATTTTGCTATATGGCGCGTGCGCTCACCAGAAAGACAGAGAGATAGAAAGCAAGAAATCACCTCCCAGGGGGGATGGCCATGCCACAATCCCTTCTCTTCCATTCTCTCTCTCAGGATCTTGGGCACGCACGCACACACACCTGGTGTGAGTTTAAGTCACCGGTCCCGGGACTCAAACTGCGGTCGACTACATGGGAGTCCAGCAGCATAGCCATTATGCTAACTGCTGGTCCCAACAGAGAGTATTCTTACACACTAGGTCCATTAGCCTTTCTGTGGGGTTTTGCTTGGGGTCTCTGAAAGCAGCCCCTGAGACATGGGTTGAAGTTTAAGTAGTAGTTTGGGAGGAGATTATAGGGAAACAGTGGAGAGAGATGTGGAATGAAGCCAACAAAAAAAGTGCTACCCAGCCATAAAACACTGCGTTGAGCTCAGTCCCACTGTGGAAATACTGAAGACAAAACAGAACACAACTAAGCATCGCCCCAAAGGAGAGGCAAGAACACTGGCTGTCTCTCCACCGCCTCGTCTTTCCCGGGCTAGGGACGCACTGGGAAGCGCTGGAGTATCGACTTTGAGATTTCTTTCTTTTTTTAAAGAATTATTTTATTTTTAACTTTGTTTTATTTACTTATTTTAATTTGACCAGAGAGGGACAGAGAGAGAGAGAGAAAGAAAGCAAGCTGCCAGTTTCGGGACTTGAACCATGGTTGGCCACGTGGGAGTCCAGGGCCCTTAATCACCATGCCACCAGGGCCCCACACATGCTGGCGTAAACTGCTTCCCTTGGTCCCTTTACAGAAAAAGAGTTCTCAGGCAGAAAGAACGCAGGTGCTCACAGAGCTGGGGCAGGGGAGAGTGAGCATGGAAGGCCTGTGTGGGGCCGGCCGGCGAGCGGTGCAGGGCGGTCCTGTCCTGGGCAGTCTGATCCCGGTTATCGGCTGCCTCTCCTGACCGTTCTGACACCACAGGACTGTTCAAGGAAGGCTGGAGGCTGGCCCAACGTGCTGGGACTCACCACACCCGCCCCAGGAAGCTACGCCCTGCTCTCTCCCTCATTGTGACAGAATGGCTCCCATAGCAAGCTTCTGACCTGACCATAAGAACAAGTGAAACCATTGCACGTCCAGAGCTCCTATGTAGGGGTGTCTGTCTCACCTATCACAGTGCTGGATTCTAATAAGTGAACAATTAGCACACTCAATGAAATGTGAGCAGACCTAGTACCTGCTTCCCACGTGCTGGGAGTTCAGGCTGAACTAGTGAGGCAGTCGGACTGTGCATGAGAAAAGTGATTACTCCCCCTGACCGTAAGCGAAACCGTGAGGTGATCGTGTCTGCAGCATAGTTTTTAAAAGAATGATTTATTTAATTTTATTTATTTATCATCATTATTACTTACTTTGCTATAAAACATATGTGCTCACCAAAGAGGCAGTGAGAGAGAGAAAGTGAGAAAGTAAGCTGCCAGGTCTGGGACTCGAACAGCAGTCAGCCATGTGGGAGTCCAGCGCCTTTTCCACCACGCCACCAGCTGGTCCATATCTGCATCATATTAAACGCTACGGCAAAGGAGAACTTCATTCATCTTCCTTGCCTTAGAACCTATCCCATGCCTTACTTTCTTTTAAATATTAGGCATTATTACACACAAAATGAAATAAATATATACCCCTTTACTCACCGGCAAAATGAACAAAGGGTAATATTTTAGCATAGTGGCTTCAGAGGCTTTTAGGGGAATGAAATCAGACCCTCTCATCTCCTTCATAACTCTCCCCATCCCAGTCTCATGTCCCCTCTGTGGAGGCATCAGTGACCTGACCTGCATCCCTCATATCTTTTTCCACTCATAAGTAGATATGCTCATCTTGTCTATTTCCACACGGAACCTAACAGCGACGTATGACAGCAACTGTACAGTCTGCCTTTCTCATGGAACTGTCAAGATGAGACACCTGGATGTGGTTTCTGCTCTATCCGCTCTATGCCATTCATCAGGTGGATTTAGCAGAACAAGTGATAGATATTTGCTGGCTGCTATAATTTTGTACAGACGGTGTTGCTTCTTTCTGGTTCTGTTCTGAGGTGGGAATTGGGTCTCTGTGTGCCATTTAGTGTAGAACATACTGTGCTCACAAATAGCTACTAAATAGGAACCAGACAGTAAACACTCTGGTCCTGGATCTACCTGTGACTGTATATGTTAATGGATTTTTCATATTCTTTTCTGGATATCTATGAAATAAACTCTAATGTTAGGAATAAAGCCACATATTTAGAATTTCCATCCATTACACTGCTCTGTTTCTGGGCTTCGGTCTTCAGAACCTATGAAGTAGAAACATATGACAATGATCAGCGTTTTTAGATAGAATTTTCTAGCCTCATGTATGAATAGAAAATGAAGACTTCTAGTTACACCTGACTGTCAGTATAGACGACCGGCCTGTATCATGTGCAGATGGAATAGCATCCAACTGGAACGGCACCACCGCCCTCCACCCCACCTCCACCGTGTGAGCACAGAGCAGTACCACAGCTCCCCATCGCCTCACCAGAGATCTGAGCTTATCTTCCCTCATGGAATATTCAGGTAGGTCTTAGTGGGAAGACGGGTGGTAGAGAACGATTACACCATCTCGACAGCGTGTTCCTTACTGACACCTCCCCTGCACACCTGTGTAACCTGCCACCTGTCTTCCTCAGTCTCCTGTCCACTGTCAATCCTTTCTCTTCCCTTGGTAACGGTGGGTTGTCTTACGTTTCAATATACTGAGCGCTTTCTTGTCCGAAGGTTTTGTTGTGGCATTCTCTGACCTGGGGCACATGTTCCCCGTCTTCACTCAGCCAATTCCACCTCATCTTTCAAATCTTAACTTAAAACCTCCAGTCGGGACCAGGCAGTGGCACAGCAGGGACACAACTGGACCAACAGGAAGGTCTCAAGTCCACGTCCCGGGCTCCTTTGCACACGCTAGGCACATGTGCACGTGTCCACGATCCAGGCTGGCTGAGGCTGGGAGAGAAGACCGCCTGGGTGAGGGTGCTTGTCTTTTCATCTCTCTCTGTTTCTCTTTCTTTGTGTCTCTTTCTTTCATGGAGGCAAAACATACCCTTAAAATAAAACAAAATTTGAACCGGGTTAGGGCCATGAATTATACAGTTTCTAAAAAGCTACACAAGGTCAGAGCACATAGGACAGTGTTTTGCTTTTGTTTTTTTAAGGATTTTTTCCATAGGATGCATGCACTCACTGGTGAGAGACAGAGAGACGATGAGAGGGAAAGTGAGAAATGACTATCCCCCCCGAAGGGGGTATGGCCACACCACAATCCCCTCTCCTCCACTTTCCTATTGAGATTTTGGGTCTGCACACATACATGCCCAGTGTGATTTTGAGACTCAATGGTCCAGGACTTGAACCATGGTCAGCCACGTGGGAGTCCAACATCTTAACTACTACAGCACCTGTTGGCCCCACAGTGCAGTTTTAAGTAAATGGTTGTCATGGAATAGGTTTTGATGCCTTCTGTCCTCTATGGTTCTGAGCAGAGTCTGCACCTGTCTTTTCACTTCTGTTGCACGCACAGTGACCCGGCCTGCAGTACAGACTCAATTCCTATTTGTAGAAACAGTAAGAGACACTGTCTCCAGAACGCTGGTCCTGCAGTGGAGACAGCACCAGGCAGTATACGAAAAGAAACCAACGTAGCATCTCTTAAGATTCCAGATGCAGCTTCCGTGACACAGTGTGCTGAAGATTCGCCTTTTCACTCTTCCTGCTACTGCTCTTTGCATTAATCATTAGGCAATGTCTAAGATGCTTTTCAAATAAAAAAAGGAATTAGTTTTTGTCACTTTTAATGCATTTTCAAAATCAAAAGGAAAGGCAACTGGATGAATATGACATACTCCATCTGGAGCGTGTTTTGTTCTACGCGATTTCTAGTCCGCAGACTTTTGTCTTTTTCTTTCTTGCTACTACACAGTTGTCACAAAAATAACATGTCTTCTTTGGGCAGGATTGTTTGTCTGCGTTTTATGATCTCAGCACAGACATTTGAATGTGTTCATTCGGTTTAGAAACTCAGAATGTCTCTAACACACATATACACAAAGAGACAGAAAAGGAGAGCAAGAGAGAGAGCTTCCCCTTGCCAGGGCTTTCTTTCAGATTTACAAGTTTACCAGGAAGACGTTTCTCACAGTTGCCATGCTTTTCTCTATTTTTGCAGAGGGAAGGTTCTGATTCCTCATCTTATTTTTGCCAGATTGAGAAAAACTCCCCCCCAAAGCACTGTGGAATATTGCATGATTGACTTTAGCACCAGGGGGACAAAATCTAAGACAAGAGATTTAAAACTTCATGCCACTGAGTGATCTAGGGTCGTGTAAGTTTACAACGGGGTTGGCTGTTTTCAAATCAGAATCGTTTGGAGGACCTATGAAAACACAGCTTGCTAGATCTCAAACAGCAAAAGCAAAACAAGGTTTATTCATGGCAAAGTTGCAAGATGATAGGAGCCAGACTGATTAGATTTTGAATTTCTTCCAATAATTAATATAAAATCTACACTTAAAATGTCTTTGAGGGACTAGCAGTTGGCATAATGGCTATGTCACTGAACTCTGATGTAATCGACCATGATTCAAGTCCCAGACTCTGTGGCTTAAACTCACACTGGGCACGTGTGCATGCATGCCCAAGATCCCGAGAGGAGAATGGAGGAGAAGGGATTGAAGCGTGATCATTCCCCCTGGGGGGTGATTTCTCACTTTTTGTCTCTCTCTCTGTCTTTCTGGTGAGCGCATACAACCTATAGCAAAAACCTCTCCAAAATAAATAAATAAATAAATAAATAAATAAATAAATAAATAAATAAAAGTCTTTGATACTATCTCTTAGATAGCTCTTTTCTTTTAAAATGTTAATGTTCATACTTTTCTTTTTGCCATTTATGTTTTTGCCATAGGCTACATGCTTTTGCTGGAGAGAGAGAGAGGAAAAGTGAGAACTCACCCCTTCCCGGGATGGCCATGCTACAATCCCTTCTCTCCCATTCTCCCCTCAGGATGATGGACATTCACGTACACAAGCCCAGCGTGAATTTCGAGCCACTCTGAGACTGGAGCTGCAGGTGACCGTGTGGGAGTCCAGGGCTTACCCACCTGGCCTCCTGCTGGCCCCTATTGATGCGTTTTTGAATTGACTTGCCACACTGAAATAATCGAGAATCTTGCATTACTGCTAGGAGAAAAGCTTCTTCTGACTGAGGAGAAAAGCTCTTCAATTAAATTAGAAAAGATTAAAATTTCTAAGTTACTCACAAGCAAAAGAGATGTTAAGTAAGGATTCAAGGATTCCAGGCCTTATGGTATGTAAGGAAATATGGGGGTACTTCAGAAAGATTGTGGAAAAAGTGAAATTAAAATGCAAGTTAACTTAGGTACAAAATATTTTTCAGTCATACAGTTTTTTCACAAGATGCACTTCCTGTGAACTTCTGAGGACCTCTCATCTGTCCTGTCACTATGTGATAGGAACATGTTTTTAACTCTGAATTAATTTACTCATCATCACAGTGATTTATAGGAAGAACCTAATAAAACGAAGGCACATACTACGTGATCTATTCCTTCCTCTTTTTTCCTAAAACCTTTAAATTCTAGAAGGATGAAGCTAATTTGTGAGCTGGAATGATGAAAAATGGTCCGGAATCTACTACATAATCTTTCAATGGTGTTCAGATCGAATTTCCCCTAGCAACACTAAAATAAGGTGATTTTTCAAACTCCATCTGAGATGAGCATAACACCAAGCAAATAGCCTTTCCAGTACTGCCTTTCTCCCCCACATCGCCCTTCTTTCAGGAAAACTGGAATCGAGCATTTAAAAGTAATTAGGGACAGAAGGAGAGAAGTTTTAAAAAGTGAGGAAAATGAGAAAGCACTAATCACATTATATCAGATAGTGATTTGAAATTGCTTTATCAGCTTGAATGCATAACCCAAGAGGGTAAAGGTTCAGAGTAAATGAGAAGCTAAAACCTTTTCTCTGCCTCCTCCGGAGCCCTGAGACCTTACCCACAAACCCTCAATCAATATCCAATAGGAAGGATTAAAGGTAAATACATTTCCCTTCCATGCAGGGATTTAGAGGGGCTTCTTACTTGGTTTCCAATCCTGATCACATGACAAAACTTGTTTTTCCTTTTCTGGTAGGTCAATTTATCAACCACCTTAAGAGTCTCCCTCCATTTTTAACATTTGACGGTGAGGATTTAGGTGAATAGGAGAAAAAAAATGAGGCACGCCTATCATTCCTTACTACCCATATCGGTCATTTTATGTATGACCCAGATGATTTCACTGACAATAACATCTCCTAATGCAATTCTAGACATCTATCCCACCGCGTTAATGAACTTCTGCCCAGTCTAAAAAATAAAATCTCTTTTATGACTAATTTGATGGTCAAAGATAGAGCTGTCTGGATTTCTCTCCTAAACCACCTGATCTAGCAACCACTATCAGCTTCCAGCCCTCTCCTATAATGAGAAAAAAATTTAATTAAACTTGAAAGCCTCGAGCCATTATAATAGTTAAATCACATTTTTCTACTTTCAAGTCATGTGTCTATATTTCTGCTATATAATCGCAAGGGGACTCACAAGAGGGGCAGCTAATAAACGGAGGAATATTGTGAGGTAACAGCTACATTCTCTAAAGGTCAGCTGCAGATGGGAAGGTATGCTCTGTTGACGCTGCTTGCAGCTTTATGACAAGGCAACAACTCCTGAGAGAACTCTAACTCCAGGTGTCACTTTTCTTTCACACGCACACGGAGATTAACATCTGACAAAATATTAAGCTTGAGAAATAACTTCCCTTAAAATGGATTTTTTCAAAGCAAAAAAATGCCCTGAATAAAAAATAAAATAATCTATGGCAAGTTACCAAAATTCATTTTATTTCTCATTCTTTGGTTTCCTCTAGTCATCCAGTCTCTGAAGAATCTTTGTCAGATCTTTTCATCAAAAAACAAGGTGCAAAAATATTCTTGTCTTTAGTATAAATGAGAGTCAAGTGGATGTATTAATTAGACATTATACAAATGAAGAAAACTCTATAAATTCTAATGTAGTCTACTAATTTGATGACTATTTAAAAATTTTATTACCTGGTATTAAATTGACGTTAAATAAATATATTAAAAGCATAAATGAATTTCATGAGTATGTTCTATTGGATATTTATGATAAAGCTAGAAAGTAAAAACGTCAGGTAAGTTTAATCCCACCTCTTAAAGAGTGCTGTCTCCACCACTGGCTGGCGTTAGTGGGGACTGGAGTAACAGTCAGCCAGGCTTCTCTGGTTTCTCAGCCAGCGAGACGCCTGACTCGGCTCTGCCTTCTCAGGTACATGAACATGTATTTAGCTGGAAACCGTGAGTAGTTCTCAGATCGCCAGCTATGTGCTAACCAGCTGTGTATACCAGTTACAGCGATTATGCACGGACTTCAGAAAGAAGCTCCTATAATCCTTACGTTACAAATACGAAGCCTAAATCTCAAGAAAGTTGCTGGTGCTCCTCCCCACGCCCCAGAGGCCCTGCTGCCCCCTCAGCTGCAGGTGTTCCAGACACTAAGCCTGTGCCATTCGTCACTTGTTATCCTGCTGGCCAAGGGCAGGGCTGACAGAGAAGGCGGTAGCGACAGAGCGCCCACAGCAGGGCCCTGACGCCGTGCTCTGCTCCGTGTCGTCCGCCAGCTCTGGACCGTGGACAGGTGTGCAGACACATTCGGTGTGTGGGCTCGACCTGGGAGCCTTTCCCTCTGGTCTGGCTCCCCAGAACAACACACTTACCTGCCCCGGCCTCCGGTCTCACTTCTGTGATGTGCGTGATTTTTCTGCGTTCTGGCTAGTAACACTAATTTCCTGGTGTATTTAAATTGGTCCTGGAGCTAACAGGTGGCATGACAGTTAAAGCGTTGGACTACCACATGGAAGACCATGGTTCAATCCCCAGAGCTGGCAGCTTGAAAATCAACCCATGCACGTGCGCCCAAACCCCCAGGACGAAAATGAAGGAGAAGGAATTGTAGTATGACCATCCCCCCGGGGGCTTGATTTCTCGCTTTTCCTCTCTTTGTCTCTCTCCAGCAAGAGCACACGCCCTATACAAAACCTTAATAACCAAATAATAAATAATACAAATAAATAATAATAATAAAATAATAAACTATATTTATTCATCTCTGTGTCACTCATGTTTACCTATCTTCTAAAAGTCACCTCACTTGAGAATGTTTTTTATTCCACTTTTCCCCATTTATTTATTTATTTATTTATTTATTTTTCCATAGAAGAGAGAGGCAGAGAGGCACTCCCCGCAGGCCCTGGTGTCCCCGCCCACCCTCCGTCTCTGCGGCAGACACACGCTCACCTGCCTGACGTGTGCACGGAGCTCCCAGAACACAACCTACTGTCCCCACTGCCATCGAGCCACGGCCCAGCCCCTGCTACTCCCTTTTTAACTTTCCATACAATGACACATTTTCCCCAGGACCTATTCTATGCTTTATTATCCAGAAAATAAGCACTAACTTGAGCTGTTACTGTGTGGCCAGCACCGGGAGGTAACTAGGAGGAAACCCTCAGGACAGTCTGTGTAAGTCGAAGATGCCGTGGTTTCTATTAGGAAATCGTTGTCATCGCGTTGGGTCATAAACAGCTCAGAGTTCAGGTTAAGAGAGAGGACAAAGTAGCCGAGACTGCAGTAATTAGAGAGTATTCATCAGAGGGACGGGCCTTGACGAGATCCTAGTAAGGAACAATTTGAAAGAAGAAAAGGAGGACCGTGTCAAGCCACAGGGTGAATACGCGAACAGGCACTGAGAAGGCTATTCCTGCAGATGTAAGACATCCTGCTAGGACGTAGTAGAGGAGCAGCAGCTACATAGAACAGGCAAAGTCTGGAGTTTGAAAACAAATGGGGGAAAGAGAAAGGAACCCTAAGATGAAATACCTTCCGGTGACTCTAACACACCGAGGTCGTGCTCCTCCGAAGTCTCCACTTCATGGACCACGTGGAAAACGCAGTTGTACAACACACTGAGGTGCAAGGTTGGGCTACACAGCTGGAGGTGATCCCTAGGGCGCCCAGTGTCGGCTGAGTCCGCCCACCCTGAAGACAGAGGGCAGCAGTGATCTTAGCACGTCAGGGAAGTCGTGTGAGCAGTCTTCACCAAACGTCTAAACATCCATGGTCAGCACTAACTGCCTGTGTCCCTGCTCTACTGACAAACTTTAGTAACGCAGAGACTCTAGGAAGGTAAGACGTAGGCCGATGGCAGTGATCAGAGGAAACGATGTTTGTTTTGTCGATTGAGATTTCAGCAACATTCAAATCAAATCCTGGTGGTGTTAATTTAGTATAAAGGTTGCTTTTCAGACCTCCCTATTGGGGCCCAGTTATATCCAGGATAAAAGTCAAACTTACACCATCTAAACAGTTGTCCCTGACCAGAACCGTGCCTCCCTCCACATCCCATCTCTCTCTCCCTTTTCATGCTCCATGCAAGCTGTCCTTCCACTTAGAAATGTCTCTGCTCAGGTTTCTGCACAGCTCCTCCTGTGGAACAGCTTCAGAGAGTGTCCTCAGCAGCACTGAGTAAAATGCACCCCCTCCAAATGACTCTGTTAGGTTGCGTTCTTGTATCTTCCTGCCTGCAGAAAAATAAAATAAAATAAAATTCCTGATTATCTTCTTAAATTTGTTTTGTCTGTCTTCCTCTCAGTGTAACTTCATGAGGATGGTGGTCCTACCTTGCTCACCCCCGTGCTCACAGCAGATGCTTGATATAAATACTCCGATGTCTTCTGAAAATCCACTGACCTCGAACACGCAAGGTGAGGTCTCCACTGCTTCCCCTCCTCTGGCTCAGCGGGAACTCAGTACAGCTAAGTCTTTTAAAGAAGGTAATGCTCCTGCCCCTACTTTCTTGGGTTCTGAGTAACTTAGGTATAAACTGGAGAAATGTATGCCTATTCACTGAATAATTAGTACTTAATTCAAACTATATAAGAACTTCTCAAAAGGTACTTTATTTTTTATTGGAGAGGATTTTTTTCTTTCTTTCTTTCTTTCTTTTTTTTTTTTTTTTTTTTTTGCTATAGGGTGCGTGTACTCACCAGAAAGACAGAGAGAGACAGAGAGATAGAAAGTGAGACATCACCCCCCCCCCCCCCAGGGGGATGGCCATGCCGCAATCCCTTCTCCTCTATTTCCTCTTGGGATATTGGGCACACATGCACACGTGCCTAGTGTGAGTTTAAGCCACCGGGTCCAGAACTCGAACCAGGGTCAGCTACATGAGAGTTGAGCGACATAGCCATTATGCTAACTACTGGTCCCCAAAAAGTACTTTTTGAAGAAACTAAGCATAGATTTCATTTTCGGTGTAATAAACTCATACTTAAACTCCATTTTAGATTAATTTTTTAAAGCTCCTTATTTTTTTTTTTTTTTGGAGAGGTTTTTTCGCTATAGGGCGCATGCGCTCGTCAGACAGACAGAGAGAGACATAGAGACAGAAAGCGAGAAATCACCCCCCAGGGGGGATGGTCACGCCGCAATCCCTTCTCCTCCATTCTCCTCTCGGGATCTTGGGCACGCACACACACGCGCCCGGCGTGAGTTGTAAGCCACCGGGTCCGAGACGCGAACCGCGGTCGACTACGTGGGAGTCCAGCGACATAGCCATTACACTAACTGCTGGTTCCCAAGCTCCTTATTATTTATGTGGTTTTAATTCCCGATACAAATATTTCTCAAATACCTGTTAAGCTAGCTTTAACTATCAAATATCATAGTTAAAAAAATCTAAATTTGGTGAAAATATTGAGTAAAGGTAGCTTAAACTGTCCAACTTTCTACTGTAAAGTTTGTTTATGGTTTTTAATCAAACCAGAGCCTAAATAAAATCTTTCATGTCTCTTGGGACTGCCAAGTTTGCTTCTGTCCTCTCACTCTTTCTAAAATGACTGAAATGTTATGAAGACCCAGGTTGGGGTCTCTGAATAAATATGCAGGTGTTTTGCGAAGTGATTAGACTGATTCATGTGTCCAGCTGAGATTCATGTTCTTTTACCTTACTGTGTTACTTAGGCACCACGAATAGTTTCTCTAAAGGAGATTTAATGTTAATTTGTCCAGGACCCTGGAAGCAAATCTGAAAACCCAAGAAATCAAAGTGAAGGAAAAAACTAAGTAATCCAATGTGATGTGTTTTTTAAAATCAAATTGCCAAAAACCCACAGCAACCAGAATTGGAATTGAATTTCCCAGATTAGAAGTTTTTCAGATGGCAGTTAACTAGCAAACTATTTCCTTCTACTTTCAGTATCCTGACCATGGTTCTGAACACAAACTAAACTGCTATGGGTGTTACGTAACTGCTTCATTGTTCAATGTAGCATGAAAAATTTAATACCTAAAATATTTTTTCCTCTATAAATTACCAGATAGAGTAATTAAGTCTGCATTGTTATTTTTGTTCATTTGAAAATTGATATTGTACAGACAGGGTTGGGTCTGTTTTTTTTCCCCATAAGCAGCTAAAAAATGATAGGTTTATGTCTGACAGTGCCCTACCCTGATTACACTGACTGCTTGTCACCACTGTGGAGACAAGACACAGGGCAATGCCTTCTGTCTTGTGACTTTTCTAACCTGTGAGCCTTACTGCAAAACCTATCAAATAGTTTATACTTTCTCAGGCTTTGCTTTGTAGCCACTTCATTATCTATGTGATATCACTGCATTATTTTCCTTCATTTTAGATACAAAACCATGCTACACTTCTCTGCTGCAATGAAAGAGAAAACTAGTAACTCTGAATATAACTTCTGTGGTCCTAAGAGCAGCACATTGCAGAGAATAAACCGAATCTACTTTGTCACTAAGATGCCAAGGTCCTAATCATGGTGAGCATATTAAAAAGAGTGATTTTGGGGGAAAACATGTTATAAACATTTGACATGACTTTAAATCATGATACAAAAGAGTCCTGAGAAGGGAAGCAGAAAAGAAGCAAACTCTCCCCCACAATCCCAAAACTAATAGCTGTTTCCCCTCTAAAAGAAAGGGGAGAGGGACCAGCAGTTAGTGTAATGGCTGTGTCGCTGGATTTCCATGTAGTCGACCACGGTTTGAGTCCCAGACCCGGTGGCTTAAACTCACGCCGGCACGTGTGCGTGCGTGCCCAAGATCCCGAGAGGAGAATGGAGGAGAAGGGATTGTGGAGTGGCCATCCCCCTAGGGGGGGGTGATTTCTCGCTCTCTGTCTCTCTGTCTCTTTCTGTCTCTCTGGTGATTGCACGTGCCCTATAGCAAAAACCTCTCAAAAAAAACAAAAACAAAAACAAAAACAAAACGAAAAAGAAAGGGGAGGAATGTATGGCCATGATGTTACAGTGAATGGATTCATCTATTGCCTTAAAAATCTAGAAACTGGACAAATATTATTAATCAACTCTTATCAGTCTTTCAACCAAGGACATACATGACTGTGATGACTAAGGGAACAGAAATAAAATGATCCCTAGGACTTAGCGAAGATTCCAGGCTGTAGGCCAGGAGAATTAACCCAGACAAAACTTCGCAGTTTCACGTGTAAAGGAGACAAAAAGCAGAACTCATTCAAGATAAGGGGACTGAGATTTGTGAGGCCCAGCACTCGAGAGGGAGAACCACCCAGACCCTGGGGACCAGGGAAGAGTTCCCGCCGTCTTCAGCTGAGTCCCTTTCTGCGTATATGGGAAAAGAAAGTAGCTGAGACTAGACAGTGAACCTCTGGAACGGAGTCGGCAGGGCAGTCTCAGGGCCAGACTCCCTAGTAGAAAGGCCTCGGACTACAGGTGGCATTAAGTAGAGCCCTCAGAAGGCAGTCCCTTCTTTCTGGAGCTTGACTAGATCTTGATTAGGTCTAAAACAAAGTTGACCTTCCATAAAAGCAAGGTTCAGAAGATTCAAACTAAACCCAAGTTACCTCACTGTGTAATGGAACAAAAGATCATTTACTATTAAAGGAAAAACACTCAACCTCACACTCAACATTATGAAACTGACACGTCCAGAATTCAATGGAAGAAGTTTCTGGAATGCAGAACTGTAGACTACTGAGTCACATGGGAAGAATATGATTCAGGGATAACGGGACGGTTACACAAGGCTGCGGAATTGTTATAGGGGCCTGGCAATGGCCGAGGGAAGAAGAGACACTCTGCGAGGCTTATTCATGTGAGAAGGTGTTGGGTGTATGCCCAGAGACCTCCCTAGGTATGCCCGCTCTGTGTGAGCACATGGGCCAGGGCTGACGGAAGCTGAGAGTGGGTCACAACATGGGGACCCCGTTGAAAGTAATCTTTCTGTCTCTCTGTCTCAGAAAATAACTAAATAAACTAAAAAAACCCTATTATTATAAATGTGATTTGTGATTTGTATGGTCCAGTCTAGAAGGTAGAGAGAAACATATGCAGGATGAGAGAAATGAAAGTTATCAAAAATAGACGTCTTGCAACATCTAGGGACAAAACCATACAACATGTGAAATGAACAATATACTTGATGGTATTAATGACAGATACTACAAAAGAGGAAATCAGTAAACTGGAAGACATAGCAGTAGAAACTAAACAAACTTGGGCACAGCAAAAAATACCATAGATTTGGCAGAGCACATGTCTGAAGAAACATTATCAACTATGCCAATGCACACGAGAATAAACAGAAAAGACCACGCCAAAAAATAGCATAATCAAATTGCTGAAAACAAGTGATAAAGGGAAAAATCTTTTTTTTTTTTTTTTTAAGAGAGATTTTTTTGCTATAGGGCATGTGTGCTTGCTGGAGAGACAGAGAGTCAAAGAGACAGAAAGCAAGAAATCACACCCCCCACCAGGGGATGGCCACGCCTCTCAGGATCTTGGGCAGACACACACACACTGCTGGCTTGAGTTCAAGTCACCTGGTTTGGATTTCAAACCTATGTGGAAGTCCAGTGATGTAACCGTTATGCCACCTGCTGGTTCTCAAGAGAAAAATTCAAAAAAAAAATTTTTTTTTTGAGAGAGATTTTTGCTAAAGGACACGTGACCAAGAGACATAAGGTGAGAAATCACCCCCCAGGGGGGATGGCCACGCTGCAGTCCCTTCTCTTTTCTCCTCTCGGAGTTTTGGGCTCACACACACACTCACCCTACATGAGTTTTAAGCTGCCGGGTCTGGGACTCAAACCAAGTCCCAGTACATGGGAGTCCAGCAACCTAACCGTTACGCCACCTGGTCCCAAAGAGAAAAATCTTAAAAGCAGTTAGACTGTAGCCGAGGCACCATGTCGGAGGCGCACCTGATCCAGCCTGCCGGGATTACAGCTCCATCTGCGTGGCCTGCAGAGCACGGATTCGGCCCAGCTCTCCGCGTGGCTCACCCTGCGCCGGGCTTCGACGTGTATGGCAGCAGCCGGACCCGTCCTGGCGGGAACTTCACCAGCACGTCTGAAGGACTGAGATGAGCCGGCAGTGAAGACGCTGCGACCCTGCAGGCTGAGGGTAATGCCCACACACTGGCGCTGGTATCCGAAGCCCCGGTCAAGAGGGCGTTTCAGACTAGAAATGCGGTTAATGGATTTGGAGGCGGAATGACTTGGAATCCCGGAACAAGGGCGCAGTGCGCAGTGGAGATGCCTTCTGTGAATTTGCAGCATATGCGGGGATCTCGGTCACCTCGGTAACGTCCTGTGAGCGAAGTTTCCCGCAAGTGCAGAACTGGACATGGACAAGTGACACCAGTGACCGGGCAGAGGCTGTCCCCGCAGGAATGACCCTGCCAGGCCACTGACCTGCACTGAGGGCCCTGAACGGAAGCCTCGCTCTCCCTCCCGCGGGGACAGTGTGCCCGCAGGTGCGTCCCTCAATGGCGGCGTGTAAGTTTGCTGATACGGGACGTTACAAGTACTATTTGGCTCCCGAGACCCAGGACGAGGAAGGATCGCAGATCCTCTTAAAAACCCAAGAAAGTAAAACTAAGCTCTTTGCCATAGGGCAGGCGCCACCAAGCCCTAAAACTAAGCTCTTTGAGAACTGTATCTGAGATGCCAGCTCGTACTGAAATCGCGTCACCAAATCTGTACTTCTGAGCGCACACATACATACTATTTTCTGTAAATAACCTGTTTTTCTTCTCCATTATCTACAATTTGTTTAAAGAATAAAGTCCAAAGTGGTATTTAGTCTTGTTCATCTAGAAATAAGCCTGTTTTAGTTAGATATAACAATTTTATAACAAAAGGATATGGATTAAATGCAGTTTTAAGCATTGTTTTTCACTTTAAATAAATTCACCTGAATTTTAATTTTTTCCTCTTTTTTTGTTTTAAAGAAAAAGATTTTTGGTTTAGAACGCATGTGCTTCCTGGAGAGACAGAGAAACAGAAAGGGAAAGTGAGAAATCACCCCCCCACACACACACACAGAGGGGAAAGCCATGTCATAATCCCTTCCCCTCCACTCTCCTCCTGGGATTTGGGGCATGTGTGCACACACACAGTGTGCTTTTCAAGCCTCCAGGTCCAGGACTCAAACCTTAGTCAGCCATGTGGAAGTCCAGCACCTTAACCACCATGCCACCTGCTCACTTCTTCTCCCAATATTTTTTTTAAAAAAGCAGCTAGCAATAAAAACCAGAGGAAAATAAAACAATTTATAAAACACACACGAAGATCTTGGTCATTCGTCCGAAAATTTGAAAGAGTAATTATTCTCACCTTCTGATTTTCAAGTAAATAAATAAGACTTCTGAAAGCTTATTTGTCAAGATGAAGGAGCTTATAAGAAGACAGAGCAAAATATGTTTGGGGAGTGGTTGGGAAGATTAGGAGAAGATAAAATTATAGCATGTGATTTTATTTTCCACCTCTCAATATTCTAGCATAGAGAATTTGGTGTGGAGAGCAGCCAATCTAAAAAAACGTGATTAAAACATGTGGCCTGAAGACGCATGCAGACACGGGCTTCCCTAAGCTACTCTGGCAGGGCTATGAGAACCATCCACATATGAAAGCAGTCCCTGCCTGCTGTCAATGGCTGTCTTCCTGCTCTCTTAAACTCAATACCTCCATACTGCCCAGTATCAGCCAAAGGAAGTCACAAGCCTTTTTCAGATTATTCCCCCAAAAGGATCTGTGAAATTATATGGTGCCAGTCATTTTCACATCTTCAGTTGATTTACATCCTAAAACAACTGGCTTTGCATCCCAATTTCTCCTCCCTGATTCTCTTTACATTCCACTTCCTTCTTCCCCATCCCTTTTACATCCCATTTTCCCCTTCCCCCATTCTCTGCCCTTTAAAAGAATAAACCTGAGGCTGGTTATGGTCTCAACTTCTCCATCAGAGAGGCTGTGCCCACCAGACCCTCGTTTTTCTAAACTTGTGTGTCTTTGTGTGTTTTGTTATTGTGTCAATTTCTAATCCACAGCCTTCCCCACTCAGGGAAACGTGTTCATGCTGAGCTGGCCTCGGCAGTTTGGGAGGACCAAAATCTCATAAAACAATCTATTCCAAGCCCTTGACTTACAAAGGAAGAAATGGGTAACAAAGAGAAAAGAAATTAAAATCAAACACCCAGGTGATGGCAGAGTAAGCCAGGGCTCAGGTCATTGTGGAAGAACACAATTTTAATTCTCATATTCCTGTTTTCTCTGTGCGAATCATCTGAGGGGGTCCTGGCGGCATATAGCCCAGGTGCCTGTGTGTCGGCCCAGATCCCAGGCGGTCGGGCAAGGCTCCAGTCCTGGTCCTGGCGGCGTACAGCCCAGGTGCCTGTGTGTCGGCCCAGATCCCAGGCGGTCAGGCAAGGCTCCAGTCCTGGTCCTGGCGGCGTACAGCCCAGGTGCCTGTGTGTCGGCCCAGATCCCAGGCGGCGGGCAAGGCTCCAGTCCTGGCGGCATACAGCCCAGGTGCCTGTGTGTCGGCCCAGAACCCCGACGGATCGGGCAGAGGGGGAAAATTGATCGTGGTATGACCAGTCCCCCCGGGGTGCTTTCTTCCTCCCTCACCCCTTGTGTATGCACACACATGCTGGTGTAATAAAAGAAAAACTGAAAGATAAGAGTCACCTGGATGTTATCAATTGAATATTTATACAAATGAAAAGCCTGGGGACCGGCAGTTAGCATAATGGCTATGTCGCTGGACTCACATGTAGTCGACCACGGTTTGAGTCCCGGACCTGATGGCTTAAACTCACGCTGGGCGCGTGTGCGTGCATGCCCAAAATCCTGAGAGGAGAATGGAGGAGAAGAGATTGCGGTGTGGCCATCCCCCCGGGGGGTGATTTCTCACTTTCTATCTCTCTGTCTCTCTCTATCTGTCTGGTGAGCGCACGCGCCTATAGCAAAAACCTCTCCAAAAAAAAAAAAAGCCTGAACCTCAATTTACACTTACACAGAAATTATTTCAAGAATCATGTAACTAAATATAACATTTTTTTTTTTTAAAGAGAGATTTTTACTATAGGGCATGTATGCTCACCAGAGAGACAGAGAGATAGAAAATGAGAAATCACCCCCCGGATCTCTTCTCTTCCATTCTCCTCTCAGGATCTTGGGCATGAATGCACATGCACCTGACATGAGTTTTAAGTCATCAGGTCCAGGACTTGAACCTCAGTTGACTACGTGGGAGACCAGCAATGTAACCATTACACCATATTTTTAAAATAATGCTTCTAGAAAAAATATGAGAGCATTAATATAGTCATGAAATAAGGCCGAGGATTACTTGGACAATACAAAAGCAGTACTTTGTTTCTTCTTCTTCTTCTTTTTTTTTTTTTTAAGAGAAATTTTTGCTCTAGGGTTCGTGTGCTCACTGGAGAGACAGAAAGTGAGAAATTACCTCCCCCCGGGGTGGAGGGATGGCCACGCTGCAACCCCTTCTACTCTATTCTCCTCTTGGGATGCTGGACTCTCACACACATGCACATGGCCTGAGTTCTAAGTCACTGGCTCAGGGCCTTGAACTGTGGTTGACTACATGGGAGTGCAGCCATGTAACCATTCTGCCATCTGCTGGTCTCAAAGTAGCATTTTCTATTAAGAAAGTAAATTGGCAAATTAGCTCTGATGGAAATAAAGAACTTCCACCTGTTGAAGACACGGTTGCCCCAGCCACAGTGGTGCATACTGCCGAGAACACCTGGCTCAGTTCTCCCACCACAGGAGGCTGGGTTCAATTCCTGGTCCAACCTGAAGGCTGGGCACAAGGGCACACACCTGCAATCCCAGCACTCGAGGAGGCCGAGGCAGGAGGATTGCCATGGGGTGAGACCCTGTTTTCAAAAAGAGGGGAAAAAAAAGACTCTATTAGCTGCATGAAAAATAACAGCCATAGGGTTAAAGACTACATTTAGAATATACAGTCTTGGTAAAGAACCTCCATCCGCAACAGATACAGAATCTTTACAGAGTATTTTTTCAAAAAAATAAACCTGGGGAAAAGACCGAAGAAGGGACTTCTCATAAAAGTGGACATTCACCTAGCTAATAACGATGAAAAGTGCCCAGAGTTGTATTCATACAGAAAGACAGATTAGAGCCACGATGAAAATCGTCTACACACCCCGACCAACGTCTAAAATTGAATAGACTCACAGGGTCTTGACTAGAAGTCTCGGACTTCTCTTGAAGAAGTAGACCTTGGTGCAAAACACTGGAAAACTGTCTGTAGCACATGCTCAGCTCGTTGTGTATTTACCTTAGGATAGCAGCTATAGGGTATAAAATCAGAAGGATTAAACGTGTTAAGACTCCGGGACCAGCAGTTAGTGTAATGGCTATGTTGCTGCACTCCCATGTAGTTGACCACAGTTCGCATCCCAGACCCGGTAGCTTAAAACTAATGCCGGGCACGTGTGTGTGTGTGTGTGTGTGCCCAAGATCCCGAGAAGAGAATGGAGGAGAAGGGATTGTGGCATGGTCATCCCCCTGGGGGGTGACTTCTTGCTTTCTATCTCTCTGTCTCTTTCTGTCTGTCTGGCGAGTGCACGCGCCCTGTAGCGGGGACCTCTTAAAAAAAAAGTGTTAAGACTCCGTGTAGAATGTTTAACTGTAACACCTAACAACACAGTCTGCCAATGACATACATGTAGTCAACTCCAGAAGCGAGCAAGAAAGTGTGCTTTATTCAAACATTGGAATACTATACACCAAGGAACAGGAACTCGTACTAGCACATGCGACGGTGACTGCATTTCACAGGCGCGGTGTGGAGCAGCAACGACAGAGACCCAGAGTGCACCCTTTTGTACAGCCACAGTGAAGAGCCACCTAGAATGACCTGAGAGAAGCAAAGGTACATGCCATCTGTCTGGTCAGCGTGGCCGGGCAATGTACGGCACTGAAAGTCTCACGGGAAATAACCACGAGACTTTCACGGCCCCATCCCGTGTGGTACCAAGAGAGAAGTCAGTGAAATATGGGGGTGCGCTGTGAGTCACGGAGGGCAACGGATGAGGGCTCGCATGACAAAAGGAATGGCTGCTGAACGTGAAGCCACATTTTAAAAGCAGGAAACAGAATGGGGTCTCCCACGCAGTTCCCCTCCGAAAACTGCATGCAATGACGCTGCATTGTACTAGGGCATGGACAGTAAAATGTGTATCACGCATGTAAGAATATTCGAGGAGGGGAACAGGACTAACCTGGCTATTAAATATGCATAGTTGGGAAAAAAAAATAGGGCCTTTCAAAGACGTGGTAACAATGTGCCTTGGAGTGAGAGGATCATTCGATGCGCTCTGACTGGTGCTTAGAGCGGAGAGAGCTAAGATGGCAGGCAGACGGCAGAGGCAGGTGTACCGCCCACTGAGCAGCCCATGGACGGTCCGTGTTTGACACCCCTTTGTAAAGAGGCTCCGAGGACCACAGCGAACACAAGCGAGGCTCAGCGAATAAAGCGCTGTGACAACACGAAGCCACTGTGCTTCTGCAGCACGTCGAAGTCCGGGCCGGGGTCACGATGTGACGAGGAACGAGCTCCGCCGTTGTCCACACGAGCCTTTCTGCAAGGCCCAACTCAGAACTGGAGAGGACTCGGGGTCCCTTACCTCACACAGCCCAGCCTGAAGCGGGAACGTGTCCAGAGCCGGCCACAGTTCTGCTGGGCTGCTGACTGACTTTTGTCAGAGGGTTTGTGCTCTCTGCAGAGAGAGGGAAAGGGAAGGAAAGTGAGAAAGCACCCTACGGGGTGGGGGTGGCCACACCCTTCTCCCCATCCTCACCTCCTTTTGGGTTTGAGCGCAGTATGGACACACAGGTACCCGGTGTGGTTCTCAAGTCGCAGGGTCCAGGACTAGAAATTCGGGTGGACCCAGCCTCAGGTAGTAAGTGATTTACCTAAAATACACGGTGGGCGAGGGAAAAAGGGAGTTCAGCACCCCATCTGCTGCCCTGCTCCGCGCAGCTCCTCCCATGTGGCCCTCGGAGGGTGCTGCCGCTGGGGGAGTAGCATGGACCCACAGGAGACCACGAGCCACGGTGGAGACCGCAAGCCACGGTGGAGGCCGCGAGCCACGGTGGGAGACCGCGAGCCACGGTGGGAGGCCGCGAGCCATGGTGGGAGGCCGCGAGCCACGGTGGAGGCCGCGAGCCACGGTGGGAGACCGCGAGCCACGGTGGAGACCGCGAGTCACGGTGGAGGCCGCGAGCCACGGTGGAGGCCGCGAGCCACGGTGGGAGGCCGTGAGCCACGGTGGAGGCCGCGAGCCACGGTGGGAGGCCGTGAGCCACGGTGGAGGCCGCGAGCCATGGTGGAGACCGCGAGCCACGGTGGAGGCCATGAGCCACGGTGGAGGCCGCGAAGACCCATGTGAGTTATGTCTCACCGAGAATCAATGCCTCGAGGATCAATTTCTCCCAGTCACTGATTGCAGTTGCTTTTCTTAAAAGCATACTTCTTGTTTCTATATTTACTGATAAGAGTCTCTTGTTTAAAACTACTACTATCCTTTTTGGCCCAGGTAAATAGTTTAAAGAAAAACTCAACCGTATTCACGGGAATGAAGTATTTCAGGGCCCTCTGTGAAAGCTCAGGTGCCGTGACTTGTAACCATGGATTGAGGAGGCACCGGACGTGTGGCCAGATCGGCTCTCCTCCCAGAGGTGTAATCCAGAGGTGCTTTGCGATGGTTTTACTCACATATGCCACTTTGTCTTAAAACTTAAATGACCACCACAAAGATGGTAATAACAATAGTAGTTCAATCACTGAGGGTTCTGTGAATTTAGGTCTAGGGCTAGCTCTCACTGATTTTATAGTACTTCTTTTCTTGTCATAGAGTGTCTGTGCTTTCCAGAGAGAGAGAGAGAGAGAGGGTGGGAAGTCCCCCACAGGCGGGCTGGCCATGCCACAATCTCTTCTCCATTCTCTTCTTGGAATTCTGGGAGTGTACACACATGGGTCTGGGAAGACTTTCAAGCTGCCAGGTCTGGGATTCGAACCATGGTCAGCCATGTGGGAGCCCAGTGCCTTGCTCACCATGCCACCTGCTGGCCCCGTAGTTGCCACCCTAACATGTATGTTGTGTACACTAGAAGGCGTGTGCAGTCCCCAGAGATGGAGTGGGAGGGGAAGGCACCCTTGGTGGGAGATGGCCACGGGAAACCCTGCTACTTCACCTCCCCCTCTTTTCCAGGTCTTAGGAACACGTGCACATGCTCCTGACTCATTTCTCGAGATACTGAGCCCAGGGTTCAAGACACTGGGTGCGCCCTGTGGCGTCTGGCTGCTTTAACCACCAGGTCACAGAGTCAGTCTGGTAAGTTTTTATCCTAACAATTAGAAGGTGCATTCCTCCACAGACAAGTGTGTCCGAGGAGAGGGATGCTGGGCGGCCTCCCGCCTCCTGCAGCATGTGCACCTGCTTTGTCTGTCCCCTTGGAACAGCGGCAGGAGCAGGGCACTTGCAGGCTCAGCTCCCCCCTCCGGCAGACCTAACCCTGACCCCTGACGGGAGTGGCAGCTTGCTGCTGCTTTGGCCTTCGCCATGGCCCAGGGAGGACCTGTTGGCCTAACTCATTCCCTCCACAGTGCTCCTCTGGCCACAGTCACTGGCTCTGGTTGGTCAAATCTGATAAAGGTTAAAGCTCTTTTTTGTACATGACCTCCTCAATTTTCAGTGGATAAGCTTTGCACATTAGGAGCCAGATCCCACATAGCCAATAGCAGCTCAAATCCTGGTCCAGGCAGCTTGAAAAGCATAACAGGCACATGCTTGAGTGAAATGGAGTGAAAAGGACTGCTACATGACCACGCTCCTTAGGGCTGCTTTCTCTCCAGCAGCCCTACCCCCACTGCGGCCCCACCCTACCAGCGCGTGCACCATCTGGCAATAAAAACAAACAAACAAGCAAACCAAAAACCTTTTACGGTCAAGGATAAGCTAGAATGCCTTGTTTGGGATGCAGATGTGTGGGCTAGGACCAGAGATGCCATTGTGCTTCACAGAGCAGGACACTGAGGATGAAGGCAGCACACCAGGGGAGGCAGAGTGGGGAGGCAGAGTGGGGAGGCAGAGTCGGGGAGGCAGAGTCGGGGAGGCAGAGTGGGGGAGGCAGAGTGGGGGAGGCAGAGTGGGGGAGGCAGAGTGGGGAGGCAGAGTCGGGGAGGCCGAGTGGGGGAGGCCGAGTGGGGGAGGCCGAGTGGGGGAGGCCGAGTGGGGGAGGCCGAGTGGGGAGGCCGAGTGGGGGAGGCCGAGTGGGGAGGCCGAGTGGGGGAGGCCGAGTGGGGGAGGCCGAGTGGGGAGGCCGAGTCGGGGAGGCCGAGTGGGGGAGGCCGAGTGGGGAGGCCGAGTGGGGGAGGCCGAGTGGGGGAGGCCGAGTGGGGAGGCCGAGTGGGGAGGCCGAGTCGGGGAGGCCGAGTGGGGGAGGCCGAGTGGGGAGGCCGAGTGGGGGAGGCAGAGTGGGGAGGCAGAGTGGGGAGGCAGAGTGGGGAGGCAGAGTGGGGGAGGCAGAGTGGGGGAGGCAGAGTCGGGGAGGCAGGCAGAGAGTCGGGGAGGCAGAGTGGGAGACGTGCAGAACAAGAGCTGGCGCCCTGAGACAGCTGTGACCCTGGCGCTCTCTGAGGTTTTCTGCTTTATGAGCCAATGCATTACTTCTTATTGTAAAGCCAATTTGCAATTAAAAAAATTTTTTGGTCACACATAACTAAAAACACCTAAAATGAAACAACCTATAATTTTACTATTTACAGATAATTACTGTTTTTTTTTCTTTTTTGAGAAGTTTTTGCTATAGGGCGCGTGTGCTCACCAAAAAGACAGAGAGAGAGACAGAAAGCGAGAAATCACTCCCCAGGGGTGATGACCACACCACAATCCCTTCTCCTCCACTCTCCTCTCAGGATCTTGGGCACGCACTCACACGCGCCTGGTGTGAGTTTAAGCCACCGAGTCCGGGACTCAAACAGCAGTCGACTACATGGGAGTCCAGCAACATAGCCATTACACCAACTGCTGGTCCCCAGATAACCACTGTTAATATCTGGTCTAGAGACTCCCAATCTTACGTGTATACTTGAGTTAAAAGAAAACAAAGTTGGGAATCAGTAGTACATACAGTTTTGTAAGTCGTTATTTCAGTAAAGATGCCATAAACAGATCTGCATGTTATTATGTTTTAATCACATCATTTTTAAAGGCCTTCTATTATTGCATTATGCTTATGCTATAATTTATTAGATTTAATATGTACCTTTGGACACTGAGGTTGCTTTCAATTTCTGCTGTCTAAACGGCAGGTTAATGAACAACTTTGCAACTCTATTATCTGCCATATTTATGCTTGTCACTTTTGAATAAATACCAGGAAATGTGGCAATCAAAATAATATGCATACATCTAAGGATTTAGATTTTCATTGCCAACATGCCCTCCTGAAAGGCAATTCCACACTCAAAACAAACGTTTGACCGTGTCCTTTCAGTCTTCCCTCCATTGGGCCCGCGGGTGGCGAGGCGGTTAGGGCAGCTGGATCCTCCCTGGCTGACTGCATGGTTCCAGTTCTGGATCCTGGGCTTGAAAAACGTGCCAGGTGAGTGCGTGGGCATGCCCAAAATGCAAAAGAGGAGAGAGACGGAGGAGAAGGAGCTGCAGTGGCCATGCCCCATCCAGTGCGTTCTTGCTCACTCTCTCTCTGGGGAGCACACATGCCTTCTGACAAAATGAAAGAAAAGAAAAATTCCCTCCATTATACAGTTCTTCTTGGTAGTAAAACATGGACAAAGATGTCCTCAAAGTTATGAACACTGCGATTACACACATTATTGTATATTATAATCAATATAGTTGATATTCATAATAGATAATAAAAATATCTACCATTACTTGAACGATTTATTTTGCACCAAGCACTTTTAAGGGTTTGCTAATATAATCTTCACAACATTCTTTTTTTGAGGGGAGAGGATTCTCCGCTCACCAGAAAGAGAGAGGCAGAGAGAGAGAAAGCGAGAAATCACCCCCTGGGGGACGGCCACGCTGCAATCCCTTCTCCTCCATTCTCCTCTCAGGATCTTGGGCACGCATGCACACGCGCCCAGCATGAGTTTAAGCCACTGGGTCCGGGACTCGAACTGTGGTCAACTACATGGGAGTCCAGCAATATAGCCATTATGCCAACTGCTAGTCCCATCTTCACAACATTTCTAAGAGGTAGGTATGATTAACTTTTTTCAAATAAGAAGAAACTGAGTGCGATAAGTTTCTCGAGATAGCATGCTAATAAATGACAAAACCATCCAGGAATCTCTAGAGAGCACAGAAGCAAAAATGTCCTGAAAAAGTGAAACCTAGATAAGAAATACGGTGACCAGAGCCTTGTTGGGATTAATTCCTGATAGGTTCAGAGGACTGCAGATTTCATTAAGAGTAGTCCGGTGTGAGGTTTCTCCGTTGTAATAAATTATCATTACTAATAATTGCATTAAATTAAGCAGGCCGGTTATAACCGCCCTTAGTTTTGGGCCTGGAGCTTCTGCTATCTAGCACTACATGAGACACATTTGCGGATACAGAACTCTTACTTTAAGACGTGGCTAAACCTGGAAAAAAGACCACAGGTAACACGTCTCTGCTTCACCAGACCCTTTCTCTTTTTAAAAATAATTATTTATTTAATTTATTTCTCATTATTTTATTTTTTAATTTGCTACAGGGCATGTGTACTCACCAGAGAGAGAGAGAAAGTGAGAAAACAAGCTGCCAGGTCTTGGACTCAAGCCATGGTCAGGCATTTGAGAGACCAGTGGCTTGTCCGCCATGCCACCTGCTGGCTTCTCACCACTGGACAAAATTTATTAGCTTGTCCTTTCTGAGGAAAGAGCACTGAACACTCACGGATAAAACCAAGTGCTCAGATGTAAGTAATGAGGGCCGGCTTCGCTCCCTGGTCCCAGGTGGCGGCTCAGATGTAAGTAATCGCTCCCTGGTCCCGGGTGGTGGTGGAAGGTATTCTACGTCCCTGCTGGGAACTGTTTGCACCAGATGCTTGTCCGGCTTTGGTGTGAGGGGGAGGTGTGCTGGGAGACCAGGCCATAAGCCAGTGGGGTCAGTGGGAGACATGGGAATTGGCCGGTCAGGTGGACCTGCAGCGCGGATGGGACCCGGAGGCTGAGCTGTCCAGCTGGGAATTGGGCTCCGGACATTCCGGCTATAGCTGAGTGTCAGGTATTAAATGCTCACTTCAAAAGCGCTTTTAGGGACCAGCAGTTAGAGTAATGGCTATGTCGCTGGACTCCCACTTAGTCGACCGCGGTTCAAGTCCCAGACCCAGCGGCTTAAAATCACGCCAGGCGCATGTGCATGCGTGCCCAAGATCCCGAGAGGAGAATGGAGGAGAAGGGATTGTGGCGTGGCCATCCCCCCGGGGGGTGATTTCTCACTTTCTGTCTGTCTCTCTCTGTCTTTCTGGCGAGCGCAGGCGGCCTATAGCGAAAACCTCTCAAAATAAAAAAAAAAAGAAAAGCTCTTTTATTGTTTGACGGTGCCTTTTGCGTTTGTAATGAGCCCTTTCACAGCGACAATCTAAAAAGCAAAACGTTTTCTACAATAAAGGAAAAATTAGACTTAGACTTAATTTTTTTGAGAATTAATTTTTTTTCCCGAAAAAGTTGATGTCAGGACTGGCCGATGGCATAACGGTTGCATCGCTAGACTCCCGTATAGTCAACCGTGGTTCCTGAACTGGTGGCTTATAGCTCACACCGGGCACGTGTGCATGCATGCCCGAAGTCCCGGGGAGAACAGAGAAGGGATTGTGGCGTGACCATCTCTGCAGGAGGTTGTTTCTTGCTTTCTGTCTCTCTGTCTCTTTCTGTCTCTCCGGTGAACACACGTGCCCTATAGTGAACAATGTCTCTGAAAAAAAGAAAAAAGTTGCTGTCCATGCTTACCTCCATGAGATGTTAGTCACCGTTTACTTCCCATGACAGGGAGAATAGTGATACCAGAGACACAATCTGCAGGAGAAACGGCAGAAGGTGGGACCAGCTGGTGGCGTGGTGGTGAAGGCAGGCGAGTCCCACGTGGCTGACTATGCAGTTCAAGTCCTAGTCCTGGTGACCTGAAAAACACGCCAGGCATGTGTGCGTGCCCGCCCAAAACCCCACTAGGAGGGAGAAATGATGGTGCAGAAGGGAGTGTAGAGTGACTGTCCCCATGGGGTGGGGGTGATTTCTTACACCTTCCCCCCAGTCTCTGGCAAGGACCCATGACCTCTGGCAAAAATTATTTTAAAAAGTAAAAAAAAAGAAAAAAAAATAGAAGTTAGTCATTTTTTTTTTTTTTTTTCTTTTTTGGAGAGGTTTTTGCTATAGGGCGCATGCGCTCACCAGACAGACAGAGACAGAGAGACAGAAAGCGAGACATCACCCCCCAGGGGGGATGGCCATGCCACAATCCCTTCTCCTCCATCCTCCTCTCGGGATCTAGGGCACGCACGCACATGCGCCCGGCGTGAGTTTAAGGCACTGGGTCTGGGACTTGAACTGTGGTCGACGACTCGAACCATGGTCAACTGCATGGGAGTCCAGCTACATAGCCATTATGCCAACTACTGGTCCCAGCTAGTCATAATTTTAAGAAAAACGTGTTCCAGTACCACAAGTTAAAATATTATCTCCCTTTTGCTGTCTTCTTCTGTCTTGGAAGAAAAAAAAAAGAAAAAAAAAGCCTCTGGTGGCACGTGATTACATGCGTAGGAAGGCCCCAGGTTCGTGCTCAGAGGACACCCCAGGCAGAGTGGGTGCCAGCGCGCTGGGTCCCGGCTGCTGTCCCCACGACAGGACCATGACAGGAAGACTCTTTTGGGAGAGCCTCCCTCCCTCTGCCGTCCTCGCTCACTCACTAAATAAATAAACGTAAACTCCATGCCTGTGCCACCGCGGAAGATGCTACACACCATGCTGTGATGCTTGGCCTGTGATTTAGACCAGGCAATTGAATTCATTTTGCTAATTTCAATTCCAAGATTTCTTCTTCTTTCTTTTTTTTTTTTTTTTTTTTTTTTTGGAGAGGTTTTTCGCTATAGGGCGCGTGCGCTCGCCAGACAGACAGAGAGAGACATAGAGACAGAAAGCGAGAAATCACCCCCCAGGGGGGATGGTCACGCCGCAATCCCTTCTCCTCCATTCTCCTCTCGGGATCTTGGGCACGCACGCACACGCGCCCGGCGTGAGTTGTAAGCCACCGGGTCCGAGACGCGAACCGCGGTCGACTACGTGGGAGTCCAGCGACATAGCCATTACGCTAACTGCTGGTTCCCAATTCCAAGATTTCTTAAGCACAAATAAAAAGTGAACCAATTACCGTTAATTCACTTTGTGAACAGAAAATGCATTTTTGTAAACAATTCAATAATGTCAATTTTGTTTCACTGTCTCAGATGTTTCAAATAGAAATCAGTCATTTCCAATTATGGTGTGATTTTTTTTCTTTTCTTATTTATTTTTGTTTTGTTATAGGGCATGTGCACTCACCAGAGAGAGAGCGAGAAAGAGATATCACCCCCTACAGGGGATGGCCACACCACAACCCCCTCTCCCGTCTCTTCTCGGGATTTTGGGCTTACACGCATATGTGCCTGGCATGCCCAAGCCCCCAGGTCCTGATCGCACACCGCCAGGTCAGTCACCATGTGCTAGCCAGCTTCCTTCACAACCACACATGCCACCAGCTGGCCCCATGGTGGAAGTGTTTGGATTCAATCTGTAAAACCATTATAAAATTTTACAGAGTTCACTCTGTTGAAGGCAAAAAATCTGACATTATTATCACCACTTTAAAAAATGTAGTTAAAAAGTTTATCCGTAAAGATAAAACTATTTTGGTATATGAACACAATTTTTCCTGGAGCAAGATCATGACAAAACAATATTTTTACTAATGTAAGTGTGACATATTGGGGCCTCAGAAAAGTCATGATGTATGTATGCATAGAAAAAACAGAAAAATATGACACAGCTTTTCGGATGGACCAATATTTTCTATAGCAGAATACCTACAACAGAACCTCCACTCCAAATGCTTTTCTTCCACTCCATGAAGTGGCTGAGGTCTGTGCCCACATACTCCTTGTTCCCCTAGGACTCCACCCTTGTCCCCTACACGGTGAGGAAACTCAAGCCAGTCTGCTGAGCACACAGCTGGGCGGGATGACGTGGTGCTGTTTCAGGCAGCAGTCCGTCAAGGTCCCGGTTGACAGCCACCCCAGCCCACCAGCTATGGGACTCGAGGGATTAGACCCTGGCTGTGGAGTTCCTTCAGACCGGGAGGGCCTCCTCGTTGAGGCAATGGGCGCTGTGGGCCAGCTCCTCCTGCCGTACCCTGATTAAATTCTCGACGCTGAGAACCTGTGAACATAACGAAGCTGCTGTTCTATGCCAAGAGGTACTGGGGTGATTTTTTATGCTATAACGACTAACCAGTCCATGAAGGAAGTGGTGAAGCAACGTGTAGTTGGAATTCAGTATGACACACGCATAATTCAACGCAGCGGCTGAGCAAGCTGTGGTATTCTACACATTAAAACCGAAGCTATAGTTGTCAGAAATGTACAAATACATATAGGTCCTTAGACTAAATGAGATGCAAAATTGTATGAGAGAAGTGAGATTTAATATAGAACCGCTTCAGTATGGTGGCACGTGCTTTCTCTCCTGATTGGTCAGCAACAGTCTTGAAAAAATTGACACTTCAAAAAAGTACTTTTGAAATCAATCAGAATTTTCTATATAAGGTAAACATTTTGTAAGAGTTATCAAACTTTAGGTTGCTTTTTGTCCAACACCAGTCATAAATCTTTAATATATTTAATAAATGGATAACACACACACACACACACACACACACACAGCCATTGAAGTTTTTAGCAATTTGTAAATGATGAAAATGAAGATTTCTTACAAACCAGAAAATATTCAAAGCAAGGAAGGAACCTTAAAATTTATACAATAAGATTTCAAACAGTGTGAAAATGTATTTTTTAACTCCGTATTTAAGTGAAATACCTTAAATTTTAAGGAAAATATTTGTATAGCAATTCTAGTTTGATAGTAAGAATTTCTATTTTAAATCATCATGGTACTGAAACACAGAATCCTATAATTTACTTGATAAAAATGACTGAAAAATAATATTCTAGGGACCAGCAGTTAGCGTAATGACTACGTTGCTGGACTCCCATGTAGTTAACCGCTGTTTGAGTCCCGGACCCGGTGGCTTAAACTCACACCGGGCGCGTGTGCGTGCGTGCCCAAGATCCCGAGAGGAGAATAGAGGAGAAGGGATTGCGGCATGGCCATCCCGCCTGGGGGGTGATTTCTCACTTTCTGTCTCTCTGCCTCTCTCTGTCTTTCTGGCGAGCATATACGCCCTATAGCAAAAACCAAAAAAAGAAAAAAAAATTCTAAAGCAAGATACTTACAATGGGATAAAGAAAGACGGTATCTATAAAAATATTCTGTGTGGATCTATTTCCACATTTCTAAAATAAAAGTAGTAAGAATATTTCCCATTTATCATCTATAAAGAAAGCATTTCCTCAAGCATATTATAACAAATAAATTTAAAATGTTAATATTAAATGTAGTAATAATAAAATGCTACTTCACAACTATTATAGTCAATTCAACTTAAAAAAACAACTATCTATTGTAATAAATACATTCATCAGGAAAAAAAAAAACTTAGAAAGAGACAAAATAAAAAAAAAACTGATGAAAGTACATGACCAGGGGAACCAGCAGGTGGCATGGTGGTTAAGTTACTGGACACTCCCACGTTGCCGACCACGGTTCAAGTCCTGGACCTGGGGGCTTTTTGTCTCACTTTCCTTCTCTCTCTCTCTGGGTGTCTCTCTCTGGTCAAATTAAAAAAAAAAATTGAATGAATAAAATTAAATAATTCCTTAACAACAACAAAAAAGTACATGACCACATACCAAGAATAATTCTTTTACTTTTTTTTGTGAGAGAGATTTTTGCTACAGGGCACATGCATTTGCCAGTGAGACAGAAAGCAAGAAATCACCTCCCGGGGGATGGCCATGCCGCAATCCCTTCTTCTCCATTCTCCTCTTGGGATTTTGGGCACACATGCACATGCACTTGGCATGAGTTTAAGCTGCTGGGTCTGGGTCTCAAACCGCTGTCAACTACATGGGAGTCTAGCGACAATTACTATGCCATCTGCTGGTCCCCTGTCATTGTTAATGTTCAGTTCATTAATCACTTTTCATTTTGCTTTCATGTACACAGATATGTTACATTAATTTTTATAAATAATTTTTAACTTGCCAGGCACATGTGCACATGTGCCCAAAATCCTTAGAAGAGAATGTAGAAGGAATTGCAGTGTGGCCAACACCCTTGGGGGTGACTTTTCATTTTCCCTCTATCTCTGGCTCTCTCTGGTGAGCCTAAGTACATTAGAGCAAAAACAAACAAAATTTTTAAATTAATTCATACGCAATAATTATGTGTATCTTGGGGATGTAGCGTAATTTTTTTTTTGACATATGAATACAATGTGTACTGATCAAATCAGGGTAATTAGTATAACTATGACCTCTAACAGTTAAATGTTATTTTGTTTTAGGACATTCAAGTTCTTTCCTTTTAGCTCTCTGTAAGTGTAAAATATATTATTAAGTATGTGTCACTGAAACCTAGTATGTATTCCTTCCATCTAACTGTAATTTTGTATCCAACAACCAGTATCTCCTCATCCACCCCTCCCCTCCACCGTGCCCGGTATCTGGTAACCATCATTCTACTTTCTACACCAGGAGGTCAGCTTTCTGAACATTCGCATGTAAGTGGGATATGTGTAACAGTTTGTATAATCTGTAAACACTTTCTCCCATTCCGTAGGCTATTTCTGCTCTCTGTTGATTGTTTCCTTTGCTATGCAGACATTTTTAGTTTGATAAAATTTAATTTGTTTATTTTTGCTTTTGTTGTCTGTGCTTCTAAGGTCTTGCTTAAAAAAAATCCTTGCTTAGAAAAATGATTTGAGGTTATTTCCTTTATGTTTTCTGCCAGTCATTTTATAGTTTTGGATCTTACATTAAAGTCTTTGATCCATTTTGAGTTGATTTTTGTATATGGTAAGAGATAGGGATCTAGTTTTATTTTTCTGTGGATGGATGTTTAATTTTTTCCAGTAGCATTTATTGAAGCAACTGTCCTTCTCCCGGTAAATGTCCGTATCATGTTTGTTGAACATTCACTGGCTGTATCTATCTGACTTCATTTCTGGGTTCTCTATTCTACTCCATTGGTCTATGTATCTTATTTTATAGCCATGCTATTTTAATATATATGTTTTATTTATTATTATTATTTTGTACATCAATCATTATACATCATCTAGCATGTACAGAGAATTTACCTAACATGAAATCCTCCTCAGACCAGTCCAGTTGAGAATACCACACACGTCATCAGCAACAGGAAATAAACTATTTCAGTGTCCCACAAATGCTGGTTTAATTGCTATACCTTTGTAGTGCATTTTGAAGTTTGTTAGTGTGAGGTTTCCATGTCGGTAGTTTTTGCTCAGGATTTCTTTGGTTATCTGGGGTCTTTTGCGATTCCATAAAAATGTTATGATTGTTTTTCTCTTCCTATGAAAAATGCTATTGCTGGGAACCAGCAGTTAGTGTAATGGCTATGGCGCTGGACTCCCACGTAGTCGACCGCGGTTCACGTCCCGGACCCGGTGGCTTAGAACTCACACCGGGCGCGTGTGTGTGCGTGCCCAAGATCCCGAGAGGAGAATGGAGGAGAAGGGATTGCAGCGTGGCCATCCCCCTCGGGGGGGGGGGGGGGGTGATTTCTCACTTTCTGTCTCTATGTCTCTCTCTGTCTGTCTGGTGAGCGCATGCACCCTATAGCGAAAAACCTCTCCAAAAAAAAAAAAAAAAAAAAGAAAAATGCTGTTGTTATTTTGATAGAGACTGCACAAAATTTAAAACTGTTTTTGGAAGTATGGACATTTTAACAGTATTAATTATTCCAATTTTTAAATATGGAATGTATTCCTATTTTGTGTATGTGTGCCTTCTTCAATTTCTTTCATCAATGTTTTATAATTTTCATTGTAGATTTTTTTATTTCTGGGGATAAATTTATTTCAAGGTATTTTAGTTATGTATTTGTAGTTATTGTAAATGAGATTGCCTTTTCTCCTTCTTTTTCAGCTTGCTCATTGTCAGTGTATAGAAACACTGATTTTTCTTTTCTTTTCTTTCTTTCTTTTCTTTTTTTTTTTTTTTTTTTTTTTTTTTTTTTTTGAGAGTTTTTTGCTATAGGGTGTGTGTGCTCACCAGAAAGACAGAGAGAGACAGAGAGTGAGAAATCACTCCCCGAGGAGTTGACTGCACCACAATCCCTTCTCCTCCATTCTCTTCTCAGGATCTTGGGCATGGACGTGCATGAACCCAGCATGAGTTTAAGCCACTGGGTCCAGGACTTGAACCGTAGTCGACTTCATGGGAGTCCAGCGACATAGCCATTAGGCTAACTGCTGGTCCATGGAACACTGATTTTTCTATACTGACTTTATAACTTTGCTGAATTCACTTTTTTAGTTTTAACAGGTGTTTTGATCATTTTTTTAAGTCCTTCAAATATATAAGATCATGTTGTCTGCATTCAAGGACAATTTGTCTTCCTCATTTCCAATCTGGATGCACTTCATTCTTTTATCTTGCCTGATTACTCTGGTGAAGACACCCAGTAATATGTGGAATGACAATGGTGAGAGTGGGCGGTCTTGTTCTGTTCTGGCTCTGAGAGGAAACGTTTCCCCCCCTCTCAGTATGATAATGGCTTAGTTTGCCTTTTTTTGGCTTTTATTGTGATGCACTACATTCCTTCTACACCTAATTTGCTGAGAGTTTTATCATTAACAGATGCTGAACTTTATCAAATGCTTTTCCTAGTCTACTGAGGTAAGTATATGGTTTCTGTCTTTGAGTCTATTGATTAGCATATATTGCAAATCCCTGGGATAAATTCTGCTTTATTGTGTTATATAATCTTTCTGATGTGTTGCTTTTATGTTGGCACTCATATTTTGTTGAAAATTTTTGCATCTTTTCTTATTCCTTTGTTTGGTTTTCATGAAAGGATAATGCTGGCCTCATAGAAGTGTGAAAGGATTTCCCTGCCCTTTAATTTTTTTGGAATAATTTGAAAAAATTCTGTGCTAGTTCTTTTAAAAAGTGCATAATTTAATGATTAAGCTGCTCAGCCCTGGGCTTTTCTTTGTGGGAGACTTTATCACTGATCCAATCTCCTCACTCATTATTGGCCTGTTCAGGTTTTCTACATCTTCTCAGTTCAAACTTAGTGTGCTTTGTGTGTCTAGGAAGTTATCCATTTCCTGAGGTTTATTTGTTGGCATACAATTATTTGTATTGGTCTTGAATGATCTTTTGTGTTTCTGTCATTGTAATGGCTCCTTTGTTGTCTCTGATTTTTATATATTTGGGCTTCCTATCTTTTTCCTTAGTTTTGCTATTATCAATTTTGCTTATATTTTTCAAAACCAGTTTTGTTTTATAAATATTTTGTTTTTTTTTCCTTTCATTTTCTATTTGATTTATTTTTTTATCTTTATTCTCTCTTTTCTTCTACTAATTTGGGGTTTAGTTCTTTTGTGATTTTCTAGTTTCTTGAGGATCGTCATGTTATTTAATATTTCCCATTGTTTTTTATATAGGCATTTATTGCCATGAACTTCCTTATCACTGCTCGACATATCTCATAGCATTTGGTATGTCGTGTTTACATTTTCATTTGTTTCCATATTTTAATTTTCTTTTTTATTTCTTCAAGTTTAATTTCTGTGTTTCTGTATCATATCCAACACTCCTCTTGTTACTGATTTCTAGATATTTTTCATAGTAGTCAGAAAAAATACTTAATATCATTTCTACTTTTAAATAATTATTTAGAGGTTTGTTTTATGGCCTAACATAAGATCTATTCTGGATAATGTTCTATATGGTGAAGAGAAAAATATATACTCTTTCTCTGTTGAATAAAATGTTCAGTAAACATCTGTTAGGTCCATTTGTCTTTGGTAAATTTTTAATCTGATATGTCTTTATTGATTATCTGTCTAGATAATCTGTCTGCTCTGTGGTTATGAGGCTTATAAAACAATCTCATAGTTCTAATTGTTATTCTAAACTTATAGAAACTAAACTTTGATCCCATAGAAAAAGGAACAAACTAAAACAGCATTTTAAATATATTCTTCCATACATTTTTTTTTTTTTTGAGAGTTTTTTGCTATAGGGCGCGTGCGCTCGCCAGACAGACAGAGAGAGACAGAGAGATAGAAAGCGAGAAATCACCCCCCAGGGGGGATGGCCACGCCGCAATCCCTTCTCCTCCATTCTCCTCTCGGGATCTTGGGCACGCACGCACACACGCCCAGCGTGAGTTTAAGCCACCGGGTCCGGGACTCGAACCGCGGTCGACTACGTGGGAGTCCAGCGACATAGCCATTACGCTAACTGCCGGTCCCCTTCCATACATTTTTGAATTTAAAAAATTTATTTATTACATTTTTATATTTAACCATTACACATCTTCACAGTGTACAGTATGGTTTTTTTAAAGCATGCATGCATCGCTTCTTGATCAAGTCAAGAATATTACCATATACATCATCCTCTAAAGATAACTTTCCATTGTTGTGTCTATAAAATATTCTTTTCCTACACCTGCCATCACATAATATCTGTCCCTTCTTATACAGTCTCTTGTATCTACACTTGCAATCTCTGTTGTTCAATCTTCTAATCTTTCAATGTCTGCCATGAAATGCAGACATGTGGGATATAGAGAGCAGGGACATGCAATATCTGTCTTCCATAGTCTGGCTTTCTTCACTTAACATTATAGCTTTCATATTCACCCACTTTGTATCAAATATCAATATTTCATGTGTGGGGACCAGCAGTTAGCGTAATGGTTATGTCGATGGACTCCCACGTAGTCGACCGCGGTTCGCGTCCTGGACCCGGTGGCTTAAACTCACGCCGGGGGCGTGTGCGTGCGTGCCCAAGATCCCGAGAGGAGAATGGAGGAGAAGGGATTGCAAAGTGGCCATCCCCCCAGGGGGTGATTTCTCGCTTTCTGTCTCTCTGTCTCTCTCTCTCTCTCTGGCGAGCGCACGCGCCCTGTAGCAAAAACCTCTAAAAAAATTTTTTTTTCATGTGTGTTTCTGGCTAAGTAGTATTCCATTTCATATATGCCACATTTTTTCAACCCAGGTTTCCATTCTTGGGCATTTAGGTTGATTCCATGTCTTAATACTTGTGAATAATGCTGCAATACAGATAAATGTGCAAGTGTCTCTCTGAGTGTATTCCTGTCCTTTGGGTAGATACCTAAGAGTGGAGTTACTGGGTCATATGATACTTAGATTTGTAGTTTTTTGAGGGCCCTCCATATTGTTCTCCACAGTGACTGTACTAATTTGTATTCTCACTACCAGTGTAGAAGGGTTTCCTTTTCATCTTGGCCTTGCCAGCACTTACCATTTTTTCATTTTTTTCATCTTAGCTATTCTGACCAGTGTTAGGTGGTATCTCATTGTGGTTTTCATTTGCATTTCCCTTGAGTCTGGTGGTGATAACTCCCTCAGCTTGTGTTTGTCTGGAAGAGTAGTTATCTCTTTTATTTCTGAAGGACAGCTTTGTCTGGTACAGTATTCTTGGCTGGTTGTTTGTTTGTTTGTCTTTTTCTTCAGCTCTGTGAATGCATCACCCTCCTCCCCTCTGGTCTACAAGGTTTCTGCTGTGAAGTCCACTGCCGTGTCTATGCTGTGTCCTTTGTAAATGATTTGCTTCTTTTCTTCCTGATTTCAAAATCCTCTCTATGTCTTTGACAGAGTTCGATTGTAATGGGTCTTGGGATTGTCATATTTGTGTTAAATTTGCCTGATGACCTTTTACCTTCCTGTGCCCGAATAGTTACGTCTTTTCCCCTTATTTCTTCAGAAATGTTTCTGTTGTTATTTCCTTGAATAGACTCTTTACTTTTTCGTGATTCTGAAGTCTCTCTTGAGTGCCAATGATCCTGACATTGACCTTTTTAATGTCCCATAAGCCTGTAAGCTTAGTTCATTTCTTTTTATCCTTTCCTCCTTTTCTCCTCTTATTTTATGATTTCAGCTTATCTGTCTTTGAGCTGAATTATTGTTTCTTCTTCTTAATCAGTCCTAGTGAAGTTTTCTGTGGTATTTCTAAGTTCATCTGTGGTATTTTTCAGCTCTAGGATTTCCGTTTGATTTTTAAATTATTATTTTACTGTTTTTGTTAAATTTAACTGATGAATATCTATATCATTTTCTTCTGTATTTTCTTGGAATTCACCAAGTTTCCTAAAACCTGTGCTTTTGAATTCTAGGTCTGAGGCCGTGCACATCACCCCCTCCTTAGGGTCAGGTGCTCGCCTTACTTTGTCCATTCGATGAAGCGACAGTTTTGTTTGCTTGTTTCTTGTAGACATATGTTGACTTCTCACTAAGAAGACAATATTTATTTCAGTTTTTGCTACCTAGCTTGGTTTCTGTTGACTCCCTAAAACCTGTACATCCAGAGGTCCAAGGCATGTTGACTGCTGAGTTCCCACAGCCCGTGGTCTCTGGCCACCTTTTGGCACTGGATGGTGCCCAGGTTTGCCATGAGGCTCCTAAAGGTTTGGGTCAATCCCATCTGCCCAGGTTGCCTCCTTACCAGCACTAATGGTACTCCAGGCCCAGACTGGCCGCTGGTCTTACCAAGGCCCAAGGTTTGGTGGAGTGCCCCTTCCACGTGGCCCTGCCAGAAAAGCCAAAGGGGGTACCCAGGCTGGGAGGGCAGATGGGAACAGTTTGTGCCCAAGGGACTCATGGATTATGACTCTTTCAGTGTGGGACTGTGGAACAGCTTCTCTGTTTTGGCAGAAATGAAGGGCTGTTTCTGAGATTTACACCTTGCCTTTGCTAACCCCACTTCCGTTTTTGCCTCTAGTTGAGCTCAGGAATTGTCACCCTTTAGGCACAATGCTTCCCAAGGGTAGAGGAAGGAATGATCTTTCCTCAGAAAACCCTATGATTGCAGGGAAGCTGACTGCTCAGATTTTGCTATTTTTGTTGTGGAAATTATGAGTCTTGGGAATTTTCACATGGAACTCTGAGGGACGGGCTTTCTTGTTAGAAACGTCTGTTTCCTTACAGCTGTCCGACTTCAGTCCTCTGTGGCCCAGGGGTTACCACAATCTCAGGACTGAGTGTTGAGGCATTGTGGATGCTTGACTGAGGGCTGGGCCATTGTTTATGCTTTCATGTGGGGGGGAGCAAAGCTGGGTATTTCCTACTCTGGCATTTTGATGACATCACTCCTCAAGAATGTTGCTCTGTAAAATAATTTTAAATATGACTTTTTAAAAAATATTTGCCATACAGCACGTGTGCTTGCCAGAGACAAAGAGAGAGGGAAAGTGAGAAATCACCCCCTATGTGGATGGCCACACCACCATCCCTTCCCCTCCGTTCTCCTATTGGGATCTTGGGCATCCATACACACACACCAGCATAATTTTTCAAGCTGCCAGGTCCTGAACTCGAACCACAGTGTCAGCTATGTGAGATCCTGTGCCAGCCAACACATTATCTGCTGGCCCCTAAATATGGCTTTTCATGTTTACTGATATAATGAACCAGTTTTTAGCCAGTAAATATTTATGTATATCATATATGCTATATATGAGTGTGTATGTAAGTCATTTTAATTATTTTTAATGGTTCGTTTTCTGGAAAGTCATGACAGATTCTTCTATGTTTTTCCATGCAAATATATATCATGACTTTTCCAACGACCCAGTATATGGCCACTTAATATAGAAGACTAATCGTTATTCCAATAATTATTCAAAGCTAAGCAATCTCTCTTTCACTGTAGGTCCATAAAGTAGTCGTGATTCTCATAAGGTAGTAAGTCTGGGACTCTAGTCTACTTTGGGGCCATTGGACAGAACTGAGATAGTAAGAGCTCCGTGGCAGCTCCCCAGGCCTGCAGGGTGCAGGGCGATCAGAAGGCTGACAGACGAGTTTGTTCAGCAGCATCACTACAGAGTGTAGAGGAACATGTCCAAGGTGCTCAGTAGTAGGTGTTGGCTGTGGTCAAAGCGCTCCTTCACCATCTTCCTGCTTTTACCCTAATGACTCACCCATCTGCTTTTTACCCATGGGCTTCCAAATCGCACACAAGTGTTCTAGAGACTCAGTTAGTCCCACGGAATCCGATAGCAGACGCTGGGTAGTCTTTGAAGTAGGCCAAACGTTTCTAGTTACGATCAGCCCTACATACAGTACCAAATTAATGGCACCTTCTCATTTAAATTGTGTTCGTCACACACTTTTCCATTTAAAATTTTACAAAGTCAGATTTCCTGTGGAGCAGAGGAGCTGTAATGAGCTGGTGTCTGCCAGAGTTGGGGCAGTGATGGCTTCAAGGTTATGGACTGGCAGAACGCTGGAGGAGAAATGGCTGGCAAATACCAAAGACGCAGAGGAATACAGTACATTCCAAGGATTTGCTGAATTTGTGCCACCGTTAGAATTTTCCTACGTTTGAGAAAGTAGAATTAATGGGGCTGTGAATAAGTGCTGCTTTAGGGATGATTCTCGGGGTAAAGCAAACTAGAATGATTTTGTAGTTAAGCTGAAAAGGGAATAGAGAACAAGAGGCGGAAGAATGGAGACAGGAAGCAGGAGATACTGATGGCTCTCTGTTACTTCTTTCAATAAAGTTACTTTAATGAAAAATGTCACTGAATATATACTGAGGAATGCTTCACTTACTTTTAATAAGCCACACCCTAAGCACCTAGTATAACCCAAATGCTATTTGAAGTACTTGGGATTCAAGCTGGGGGGGTTAGAGGGGGCATAAAACAAAACTCTCCTTTTACAGAGTTGATGTTATAGTAGACACTCGTTAAATTCTCCATGCGAAGAACGACAGGTTATTTTGAAATGATGATCAGAGAAGAGATTTGAGGAAGATACCTTAATGAAGTGAAGCAGCTGCTGCATGAATATCTGGAGAAAGGGCATTTCTGGGCAAAGCACAAACAGTGCAAAAGCTCCGTGTCAGAAACACGCTAAGGCACACACAGCGACAGGAGTGAGTTTGCTCAGGAGTGGACTGAAGGAAAGTGAGCATGACACTAGACAATAGCAAAACACAACTCTCAACCATTGTCTCCAGGGCTAGTAAGTACTGTGGCCTATGAAGTCAATATATGCAGGTATTCGCTCAAGTCCTCGCTGTGGAGGGGTGGGGAATCAGTACTTTCAGCTGTCCCTCACTTTCAATGCTCCAATATGGCACCTGTGCTTCCCCTGATTTCTGCTCCTGCTGTGACCCTTAAACAGAGCTGCCTAGAAGCTGGCCAGGACTCCCACCTAATAATTCAGTTTTTACATCCCTAATTCATGGCAAGCTACCAGCTGGGGGCTCTATTCGTTCTGAAGAGTCCCTTTGAACCCTTTCCTTCAGCTTTGCAGTCAGGCCACCCTTTACTACAGAGCGTGCCCCCCGCTCTCCCTCCATCTTGGCCTTGAATATCTCAAACACCGCCTGCACAAAGATGTGCGTGCACACAACACACTTCCACCTGTCCCACGCGCACCAGCTTGCTCCAGCAAATGGTGGATAGCGCTGCGCGTTTGACACGTTCGAATGGTTACTCTTGATTGCAGCTCCTGTCGACTGGACCCTGACGACATAAAGCACTAATTTGTTTTTCCTGATGGCTCATAGCAGCTCTTGGAAACCAGTAAAACCAGCCTGTATGAGGTCACCGTGTGGTCAATTGCACTCAGAGTTCATAATGGAAAGGTTTTCCATGATAGCGTTATTTTCATTTTCCTTATATAAACCCATTTCTCATAACAAAAGGCCTCCTAATCCCCAGCCTCAAATATTTGTTGTTTACTGAGCTCTTTCCAAAACTCTATTGTAGAAAAGTGAGTTTTCAGGGTTCTTCACCTGATATGATTAAATACGATGGATTTATGTCATGTGTTAAGTCCTCTCTATATCGAAGAGAAGTGAATAGCAATCCTCTAGAAACAGTAAAGTTGCAGCAATTAAAACTGAGGCAAACTTTTTTTCTTAGTATTTTATTTGCATTTTGGGAGGCAAACTTTTTTTTTTTTTTTTTTTTTTTTAAGCAGAGAAGAATACGGACTATTTGACAAGTTCAGGAAACTGTGGATTGTACCTTCACCAGCCCAGGCCTCGATCCTTCACGGAGTCCAGCCTCTTCATCAGGTTATTAATGCACCGGAGCAGCACTGCTTCCTGTCTCACCCCGGGGCATCTTCCTATAACCTTCCTCCATTCCGACGGAAGACACTCCTTTGTAAAAGCTTAACCACTCTTTAATCTATGGCAATATGTTGCTCGCTCACCCATAGTTATTTACTTCCATAACTTGTTTATGGAAAACTTTATCAAGAGTTAAACCAAAACAAAGAAAATTAAAAAAAAAACAGATTATTATGTTAAAAAGTATCTGCAGTTTTATTAGTCTTTTTTTTTTTAAATCGTAAGCTTCAGAGCCACATGATTTCGCCTTAACAAATAAAGCCTATTTCAAAATTACAGTGTTGAATTTTTAAACTATCACACTGATGTTTCTTAATTAAATTTTCTCATCATTTCTAAAAGCTTAAATGAAGAGTCTTGACTGGCAATGACTAAATTCCCTTTGAAAAAGAAGGGATTTCTTAGATAAGGCAAAAAATAAATAAAGGAATAACTTTTAAGTATTTCTATAATGACACATTTTTCCCCTAGTTCTATAGGTTTTATAACCCAGAAAAAAAATGCCACTGAGTTATAGCCAGTTGATATAAGGGTCTTATTTTTCTTAGGTTCCTTCTTATAAACAGTATTTCCTATGAAGTATCACTTGACTCATTTCAAGATTCCTCGGCTAACATAAACTTCCCTAAATGGAATGACTTAGATTATCAATGTCAGTTTAAAAGAAAAAAACAAAAGCAAAGAAATCCACTAGTAATGGCTGATCAGTTACATATTTACCCATTTCCTTTAAAACAATAATTATTTGGAAAAAAAATTTTTTGAGAGGTTTTCACTATAGGGCGTGTGCGCTCGCCAGACAGACAGAGAAAGACATAAAGACAGAAAGCGAGAAATCACCCCCCAGGGGGGATGATCACGCCGCAATCCCTTCTCCTCCATTCTCCTCTCGGGATCTTGGGCATGCACGCACATGTGCCCGGCGTGAGTTCTAAGCCACTGGGTCCAGGATGCGAACTGCGGTCAACTACCTGGGAGTCCAGCGACATAGCCATTACACTAACTGCTGGTTCCTGGAAACATTTTTTTTTTAGTCTCTACTGTTTTCCTTTCTTGCTTTATTTTTAAATAATTGTCTTCAAGTTTGGCACGCATTTTGGTTTGCTTCTGGTGGTGAGCACCTACTTGTACCATAGGTTGAGATTATGTTAGTAGAGCACAATAATATTAAGAAAATTACTTGAGTGACTCCAACAGACTTAAATCAGCATAAGAAGTGGAAAGATCATTTTAATTACCCCTTGAAATGTAATCATTAAAAAAGAAATTCCAGTCATAAAATTAAAAAAAAAAAGCCTGAGGACCCAGCTGTGGTTGTGTATACTGGCCTGCAGGGTTGAGATTCCAAGGCCGACAGCAGGTTTAGACCCCAGTGGACCTGAAACACGCCAGGTGTGCACACATCTGAGATCCTGACTGCACGGGTCTGGGGAAGGAGAGTGGAATGTGAAAAGATCCTGGTAAGAGTGCCTCTTTGTCTCCCTCCCTTTCTCTTATCCTCCCTCTCTCTCATGCTCTCTCTCTCTCTCTCTCTCTCATGACAAATAAAATGAGTATTAACAGGCATTAGCCCCAGAACCTGCATAGCAGCACTCGCTAAGAAAACTGAGGTGGAGATTACCTTGGGGACTCCACTGTCCCTGACTGTTCCAGCTGCTCAGACCATCCCACTTCACCTTCCCCCTCTGCCATCAGCTGCAGAAACTGCACAGTGGCAGCAAGTGAGGACTGAGGCAGGAGGCCACTTCAGACCTCTAGTTACCTTGAGCCCACTCATGAATACTTCAGACTTCATAGTTTCCTGCAATGTGTGGAATGAACCCCCACTTTCTTTCCCAGTTGAAATCCTATAGCTCAGCCCCAGGTGCACCTGCTCTCAAGAAACTGGGAGACCATTGGGACATTCAATTCCAGTGAAAATGGTGCCAGTTGCAGGGTAAGTATCAGAGAGATGGAGCTGCAGAGAGACTGGCTCAACTCCTCCAGCACAAAACCCTCACAGTTAACTCCAAGAAAGTAGAAAGAAATGTATAGTCCATCAAATGAACAGAGACCAGCACAGAGGCACAAGAAATATGAGAAACCAAGAAAATATTTCTTCCCCAAGGGAAAAGAAAAAACTCTCACCATCCACAAAGAGTACAACAGAACTCATGGATTGTCACATAAATAATTTAGAATATTCATAGTGACAAAACTAAATGAGGTGCAAGAGAAAAGAGACAACAAACTCCAGGAGAGAAGGAAGTTCTTCCATGATTTGAAAGAAGAAATAGACACCATAAAAAAAGAATCAAATGGAACAGTTAGAGATGAAGATTATGGGACCAGCAGTTAGCATAATGGCTATGTCGCCGGACTCCCACGTAGTCGACCATGGTTCGAGTCCCAGACCCGGTGGCTTAAACTCACGCTGGGCGCGTGTGCGTGCGTGCCCAAGATCCCAAGAGGAGAATGGAGGAGAAGGGATTGCGGCGTGGCCATCCCCCCTGGGGGGTGATTTCCTGCTTTCTGTCTCTCTGTCTCTCTCTGTCTGTCTGGCGAGCACACGCGCCCTATAGCAAAAACCTCTCCGAAAGAAGAAAAAAGAAAAAAAAAAAAAGAGATGAAGATTATAATACAGGAAATCAAAATCTCCCTCAAAAGTATTAAAAACAGATTAGGTTATGCAGAAGACTGAATCTCAGATCTAGAAGACAAAACCTCGAACTTAGAAAAAACTCACCACAAAGAATGAAAAATAACCAAGAAAAATGAAGATGATATTCAAGAAATACAAAATACAATTAAATTCCCAAACATACAAATAATTGGTATCCTAGAAGGTGAAGAAACTAAGGTCATTGATCATCTATTCCATAAAATCCTGGAAGAAAATTTTCCAAGTCTAAAGAAGCACTCGAATATCCAGAACCAAGAAATACAAAGGACCCCAGACAGAATCAACCCAAGAAGATCCATCACGTATCATAGCCAAACTGACCAAAATCACAGATAAAGACAAGATACTAAAAATGGCAAAAGAGAAAAGTCAAGTTACTTACAAGGGTTATCGCATCAAGTAAACACTGTACCTTTTAACAGAAACAATGCAAGCAAGGAAAGAATGGGAATATATATTCAAAGTGTAAAAAAGGAAAACAATTTCAACTAAGATTACTATACCTGACAAGATTATCCTTCAACTGGGAAGAAAAAATAAAAACATTCTCAGATTAAAAAAAAAACGAAAATCATTTACCAAGACCAGCCAGCTCTTCAAGAAGTTCTGAAGGGAGTGCTATACCAGGAAAACTAAAGAGAGACAGACAGAAATAAGAAAATGAAAAACAACCAAGAAAATGGCTAATTTAATGGTAGGGACAGTTCAAAATATCAGTAACAATGTTGAATGTTAATAGAATAAATTCTCTAATCAAGAGACACAGACTAGCTGAATGAATATAAAAATAAAAACCTTCTATCTGTTGCCTACAAGAAAGGCACCTCATGGATAAAGACATACATAGACTAAAAGTGAAGGGCTGGAAAAAGGTATTCTGTGCAAGTGGAAACCAAAAGAAGGCTGGAGTTGTGATACTGATTTCAGAAAAAATAAGCTTCAAGACAAAAACTATAAGAAGAGACAAAAAAAAGGTATTATATAGAAGAAAAGGGCTGATTCCTCAAGAAGATATAATGCTTATATATATGTCTATGCACCCAGCTCTGGAGTTCCCAAATACATAAAGGAAAGACTGCTAGATCTAAAAGAAGAGAGAGACTACAACACACTAATTGTTGAGGATCTCAACAGCCCACCGCCTCCTTTGGACAGATCATCTAGACAAAAAATAAGCAAAGACATGCAAATCTTAAATGATACCATAAATCAAGTGGACTTGACAGACATCTATAGACCTTTCCACCCAAAACCCACAAAATAAACAGTTTTCTCACCCCCATGGAACTTTTTCAAAGACTGGCCACAGGATAGGGCACAAAATAAGCTTTTACAGATTAAAAGGCTATATCCAGCATCTTCTCCAACCATGATGGAATTAAACTTGATATTAATTTCAGAAAAAAAACTCGAAAATACACAAACATCTGAAAACTAAACAATCTACTACTGAATGACTTCACAACTACTGATGAAATTAAGATGGAAATAGAAGATTCATTGAAACCAATGATGAGCACACCAGTTCCCATAATCTATGGGACACAGCAAAACAGTCATCAGAGGGAAGTTCATAGCAATTAGTGTGCGTAAGAAAAAGATGGAAAGGTAGCAAAAGGACAACCTAGCAGCATGCTTCAGGGAATTGGAAAAACAAAAACAAAAAATCAGCAAATTGGAATAGAAGGGTCATTTTTCAATGCAGTAAAAGCCATCTATGACGACCCGTAGCTGCCATCATACTTAATGGAGAAAAGCTGAAAGTTTTTCCACTAAAAACTGGTACTAGACAAGGCTGCACACTTTCTCCACCTTTTCAATATATTGCTGGAAGTCCTAGCCAATACAATCAAAAAAGAGAATAAAATAAAATGTATTTAAATAAGGAAGAGGTGAAATGATCTTTTTGCAAATGGCATGATTGTATACATAGGAGACCTGAGGATATCGTGAAAAAATTCCTGAAAGTAGTAAATTAATACAGTAAAGTGGCAGGATACAAAATCAACATACAAAAACCAATAGCATTTCTATATACGAATAACAAGCATTTCTATATACAAACTGAGGTAGAAATAAAAATAGTAATTCCATTTTCCATAACCACAAAAAGTACAAGATACCTAGTAATAAATCTAACCAAGCAAGTCAACAATCTCTACAAGGAAAATTATGAAAACCTAAAAAAGAAAATGAAAAGGACACGTAAAAAAAAAAGGACATCCCATGTTCTTGGTTTGGAAGATTTAATATAATCAAAATGGCAATTCTACCCCAATTAATCTACATGTTTAACACAATCTCAATCAAATTAACAGAGACATTCTTCACAGATCTAGAAAAGATAATCATAGAATTCATCTGAAATCATAAAATACCCCATATTACTGAAGCAATCCTGCACAAGAAGAGTAGAGTAGGAGGCATCTCACTCCCTGACCTCAAAATATATTACAAAGCTGTGAAAATCAAAATATCATGGTATTGGCACATGTCTATGTGGACCAATAGGACAGAAAAGAGACTTCAGAAACAAATCCTACAACATAGAGCCAATTGATTTGAAACAAAGGATACCAGTCAATCCAGTGGTAAAAAGAAAAGTTATTTAGCTAATGGTGCTGTAGAAACTGGGTATTCACTTGCAAAAAGATGAACTAGATTCCTAACTCTCACCTTTAACAAAAATCTACTCAAAGTGGACCAAAGATCTAAACTTAAGACCTCAAACTCTAAAACTGCTGGTGAAAAACACTGGAAAAACTCTGGGAGACATTGGAGTAGACAAAGACTTCTTAGGTAAGGCCCCCAAAGGACAGGCAATAATCCCAAAAATAGACAATTTTGATTACATCAAATTAAATTTCTGTGTAGTAAGACACAATAATTAGCATGAATTGACAACTCTAAGAATGGGAGAATATTTTTATAATCTATGCCTCAGATAAGGGACTAATAACTAGACTACTCAGGGAACTCAAGCACCTTACCTGGAAAATATAAAAATAATCCACTCAATTAAAAGATGGGAAAATGACTTGAACAAACAAATCTCTAAAGAAGACATATGAACAGCTAAAAAGCATATGAAAAAATGCTCCACATTCTTTATCATAAGGGAGAGACAAATCAAAACCACAAAGAGATACCACCTAACCCCAGTCAGAATGACTAAGATTAAAAAAAGAAAAAAATGATAAGTGCTGGTGAGGCTGTGATGAAAAGGGAACTCTCCTACACTGTTGGTGGGAATGTAAATTGGTCCAGTCACTGTAGAGAACTATATGGAAGTTCCTCAAAGATCTACAAATAGAATTGCCATTTGATCCAGCAATTCCATTCCTGGGTATCTACCCCAAGGATAAGAGAATGCTCAATCGGGAAAGTGCTTGCATATCTATGTTTACTGTGGCATTATTCACAATTGCTAAGACATGCAACCAACTCAAATGTCCCCAAACAGATGAATGGATTGAAAAAGTGTGGCATTTATTCTCTATGGAATACTACTGAGCCATAAAAAAATCCTGTCATTTGATAGAAAGTGGAAGAATATGGAAGATTTATTGCTGAGTGAAGCAAGCCAGGCTATGAAGACAGACATTGTATGTCTCTACTTAGGTATTAACAGGTCCACACTCTATGGTGAGAACTGGAAGATTAGAGGATATAGAAGCATGAAAATGGTTAGGAATACTGGAGCCAGCATGGGAAGAGGTTCTGAGAAGGAGGAGAGTGAGAGGAAAGAATCAAGGAGGAAAACAGAGGCAAGACATTTATGGGACACAGAGAGGGATGACTACCTGTTGATGATAACATGTATGATACCTTCAACTGGACTGGTGTGAAGCAAATTCACTCTATAAGCTGTAGTGATGTACAGTGATTGTATAAAATAAATTTAAATAAAACAAAATAAATTAGTAATAATAATAAATATGAGATCTTTGCTAAGTGCTTAACCATTCTCGATTGACTTATGATCACAATGCTACTTGAAAGATCAGATTAAAATGGTATCAGTAAGTGTCTAATCAAATTCAGAAAGTGCTTCAGAATATCAGGGGCCAGCCAGCAGTGTAGCGACTTTGCACATGTCAACCAATAAACACTAAGGGGCACTGCACCCCAGGGTCTCTGAACGGTAGGTATTGCAGCTAAAACGAAACTGTCACGGAGAGAAGACGGAGTGTGCCTCAGGCCTAGCTTGTGACAGAATGACTATTTTTGAGATGCATTAATTTCCTGAGACTCACTGTGCATATAGGTAATGGGACTATATATATAAACTTGGAAAAACACTAACATTAATGTAAAATTGCAGATATTACCATACAGCTCTCAGAAAAGGAAAGAAAAAAAAGTTACAGAGAACTTAAAAAATCTAACATGAAGCTAGCACTCTGAATAACCAGTATTTTTCAGAAGTTAACTTTTTTTTTTTTTTTTTTTGGAGAGGTTTTTCGCTATAGGGCGCGTGCGCTCGCCAGACAGACAGAGAGAGACATAGAGACAGAAAGCGAGAAATCACCCCCCAGGGGGGATGGTCACGCCGCAATCCCTTCTCCTCCATTCTCCTCTCGGGATCTTGGGCACGCACGCACACGCGCCCGGCGTGAGTTGTAAGCCACCGGGTCCGAGACGCGAACCGCGGTCGACTACGTGGGAGTCCAGCGACATAGCCATTACGCTAACTGCTGGTTCCCAGAAGTTAACTTTTCAGGAAAAGCAAAACATCCAGAAAAGTTTGCATTAGGGAGTTTAGATGATAGTTGGGGCCGGCAGGAGGCATGGTGGTTAAAAGCACTGGATTCCCACATAGCCGACCGTGCTTCAAGTCCTGGACCTGGTGGCTAGTTTTCTCTCTTTCCCTATGTCTCTCTCTTCCTCTCTCTCTCATCAAATTAAAAAATAATAATAACAAATGGAATTAAATAAATAAATAATTCTTTAAAAAAAGAAGTTCAGATGATAGCAAAGCTTTTAGGTTAGAATTGAGAGCAATCTGTGTGTTTGATTAGTGGAAAGGAATCTTGAACCTCCTACTCACCTATTGCCTCAGTAGATTATTTTTTTCCAAAGCCCTTTCCAAAGCCCTGTGAGCAGGTGGACTTCAGGGTCTCTCCCCACAGCCTGCTGCTCCCATTCTCTCTCTGTCAGTGGAGACAGCGTGTTCTAACCCATATCTATTTTAACGGCTGCAACATTACTGCTTCTAGATGACTGCTATTCACTTTTCTTTGACAGAGAGATAACTCAAGCATAATATAAAAATGTCATATCTATTATCCTTGACAAATACATGTTTATATACATAAACCATGATTCAGGACAGCCCAAAGCAATGGCCATCGTTTTCAATCATCGTTCCTTTTCTCTTGCCCTCTCCCTCCACAATTTCTCATTTGGTGAGAAAAAAAAACTCTCCCAGAGTTTTTCCAGTGTTTTCGCACCTTTCTTGAAAATCTCCCCTCCCGAGAATCATTGCATACTGGATTTCCAATCCCCACCCTGCAGGCTGCCAACTCCTCCTCTGGCCTCTCCAAAGGATTCGAGTACACCCTCGGTCTGCACGTTCCTTAAATGTATTCGATGTTCTTAAAACCGAGCCTATTGGTGAGACAGCATGTTCTTTAATCAGCAGAATTCAGGTCCTGACTTTATATTTTACTGAGTCCACTCTCACTTTGCCTTGCTTGTAATTAACTGTCAAATGATTTTTAAATCTGTCCCTACAGCATGAATATCGCTCCACTTCACCTGTCCTCTCCATCTTTGTTCACACCTTTTTCAGCAACCCTTAAATGTTAGAATGGCCTCTTCATTTTTCCTCTTTTTTTTTTTTTTTTTTTTGGTCTATCTTCTACATTGGACCATCACTAATTATTCTAAATATTTTCATGGATTCCCCATTCTCTCTCGTCCCCCACCATTCTCTTAAGGACAAAGTCTTCACTTTCCTTCCTTACCTTACCTGTTCTGCTACTCTGGAGCAGGCCTATGGAGACTTAATCTTTGAAAATATAGCAGGAATATAGGAGGAGAGAAAAGGAAACCCAGGCAAACTGCCTAAGGGCAACTCTCACGGTCAGTTCTAACTTCGAGGAGGTAAGGAGGCATGATCCAGCCACATGCCCGGCAGAAGGAGCACCAGAGTACAGTGAATGCTGCTGAAGACTCCCACAGAGCTGCTGCTCACACACTTTGACGGGAGGTTGTCTCAAGACCACTGCGGGGTAACCACATTTCAACTTGGGGTAGCTCTTCACCACTTTGGAAGGCGGCTTTACTCCGACCACAGACAAAAACATCTTTCTCTATTCTGCTGACAAGGCTTTAGTATGACAAATTGTGAGTGACCACAATAAAAAATAAGTAATTGCTCTGTAATCAGAAAGAGTAACAGTATCAATTAGCTAAGTGTTTAATAGTTCATAATTATGGAAGGATTAGTACATGCAAGATATAAGGCTTTGCATGAATTAACTTATTTAATCTTCATAATAGACTCTGATAAAGTGCTATTATTATCAACATTTTATCAAAAAAAAAGAAAATAAAGACACATAAAAATCAAATAATTCACCTAGGCTCATATAGTAAGATGAGACAGAGTTGGAATCAAACAGAAATCCTGACTCAAAAGACAACCCTTTTACCCCTTCTTCAAGAGAAAGCCTGCTCAATGGCGCCTGAGATCTAGACATTCTGGGAGAAAGGAAGATGTCCCACTCCTAACTGGGCCTCCAGCATACAAAACCCATGTGAACAGCCCTTCTTCAAGAGAAAGCCTGCTCAATGGCGCCTGAGATCTAGACATTCTGGGAGAAAGGAAGATGTCCCACTCCTAACTGGGCCTCCAGCATACAAAACCCATGTGAACAGCCCTTCTTCAAGAGAAAGCCTGCTCAATGGTGCCTGAGATCTAGACATTCTGGGAGAAAGGAAGATGTCCCACTCCTAACTGGGCCTCCAGCATACAAAACCCATGTGGTAGGAAAACCCCTTTCATATCTCCTGTCTCTGAATCAATCTTTGTCTCTCTCTACCTCTCACTCTCTCTCTCTCTCTCTCTGTCTGTCTGTCTGTCTGTCTGTCTTTTTTTTTTTTTAATTTTTGCTTTTTAGAATTTTTTAAGGTGAGGCTTCTTACAGGGCCCTTTGGCCCCTCCCTCCTAGGCCTTTGTTTTGTTAATAATCCCCTCTGCTCCTCCCAGAACAGCCCTTCTTCAAGAGAAAGCCTGCTCAATGGCGCCTGAGATCTAGACATTCTGGGAGAAAGGAAGATGTCCCACTCCTAACTGGGCCTCCAGCATACAAAACCCATGTGGTAGGAAAACCCCTTTCATATCTCCTGTCTCTGAATCAATCTTTGTCTCTCTCTACCTCTCACTCTCTCTCTCTCTCTCTCTCTCTGTCTGTCTGTCTGTCTTTTTTTTTTTTTTTTAATTTTTGCTTTTTAGAATTTTTTAAGGTGAGGTTTCTTACAGGGCCCTTTGGCCCCTCCCTCCTAGGCCTTTGTTTTGTTAATAATCCCCTCTGCTCCTCCCAGAACAGCCCTTCTTCAAGAGAAAGCCTGCTCAATGGCGCCTGAGATCTAGACATTTCGCGCGCGGGTTTCTAATTTTTGATTTTTATTGAAATTTTTTTAATATTAATTTTTCTTTTTTAGATTTATTCCAAAGCTTTTCTCTTTTTTTTCTCTGTTTCTTGTCTGGTATTTTTTGTTGTTGTTGTTGGTATTGTTTCCCTCTCTCTGCTTCCTTTTCTGCACACTTCCCAACCCTCATATTAAACTTCAAAAGTTTGGGAAGAAACCAACCATCCACCAGATGACTAGAAATCACTGCAGGACCACAAGAAATATGGAGAAGCAGGAAAATGCCCCTCCTCCAATTGAAACGGATAGCTCCTCTTCATCCACACACAGTTCAAGGGAATTCATGGAAATGTCTGATAAACAATTCAGATCATTCATAATGGCAAAGCTAACAGAGATCGAAGAGAAGAGAGACAAGGAACTGCTGAAGGGGAAGGAGAAAGGAGTTGAAGAGTTCTAGGAGGTGAGGAAATTCATGCAAGATCTAAAAGAGGAGTTTCACACTTTACAAAAGAATCAGAAGGAGCTGTTAGAGATGAAGGCTATAATACAAGAAGTCAAAATCTCCCTTGAAAGTATTAAAAGCAGACTAGATCATTCAGAAAATGGAATCTCTAATGTAGAAGAGAAAATGGCTGGCCTAGAAAGGTCCACCATAAAGACTGAGAAAATGGCCCAAAACTTTGAGAGTAATATGCAAGAAGTACTAGATACAATTAAACGTCCAGGGGCGGCAGGCGGGGGCTCCGCTCCGCATGCCGGCGCGTGGGGGTGGGGAGGCGGGCGCGGGGGCTCCAATCCACGTGCTGGGGTGCGGGGTCAGGGCGCGGGGGCTCCGCTCCACGTGCCCTGTCTGGAGGTCTGGCCCGATGGGCTCTGCCCCACGTGCCGTGGCCGGGGCTCTGTCCTGTGTGCCATGGCCGGGGTCTGCCCCGCGTGCCGTGGCCGGGGTCTGCCCCGCGTGCCTGGGCCGGGGTCTGTCCCGCGTGCCGTGGCCAGGGCTCTGACCCCACGTGCCATGGCCGGGGTCTGCCCCGCGTGCCGTGGCCGGGACTCTGCCCCGCGAGCCGTGGCCGGGGTTCTGCCCCACGTGCCGTGGCCGGGTTCTGTCCCCACGTGCCGTGGTCGGGGTCTGCCCCCTCGTGCCGTGGCCGGGGCCCTGCCCCGCGTGCCGTGGCCGGAGTTCTGCCCCGCGTGCCGTGGCCGGGGTCTGTCCCCCACGTGCCGTGGCCGGGGTCTGACCCCGCATGCCGTGGCCGGGGTCTGCCCCCGCGTGCCGTGGCAGGGACTCTGTCCCGCGTGCCGTGGCCGGGGTCTGCCCCGCGTGCCGTGGCCGGGGTTCTGCCCCGCGTGCCGTGGCCGGGGTCTGCCCCGCGTACCGTGGCCGGGGTCTGCCCCCGCGTGCCGTGGCCCGGGTCTGCCCCGCGTGCCGTGGCCGGGGCCCTGTCCCGCGTGCCGTGGCCGGGGTTCTGCCCCGCGTGCCGTGGCCGGGACTCTGCCCCGCGTGCCGTGGCCGAGGCCTGCCCCCCACGTGCCGTGGCCGTGGTCCTGTCCCCGCGTGCCGTGGCCGGGGTCTGCTCCCACGTGCCATGGCCGGGGCCCTGTCCCGCGTGCCGTGGCCGGGGTTCTGCCCCGCGTGCCGTGGCCGGGGCCCTGTCCCGCGTGCCGTGGCCGGGGTTCTGCCCCGCGTGCCGTGGCCGGGACTCTGCCCCGCGTGCCGTGGCCGAGGCCTGCCCCCACGTGCCGTGGCCGTGGTCCTGTCCCCGCGTGCCGTGGCCGGGGTCTGCTCCCACGTGCCATGGCCGGGGCCCTGTCCCGCGTGCCGTGGCCGGGGTTCTGCCCCGCATGCCGTGGCCGGGGTCTGTCCCCGCGTGCCGTGGCCGGGGTCTGCCCCGCGTGCCGTGGCCGGGGTTCTGCCCCGCGTGCCGTGGCCGGGGTCTGTCCCCACGTGCCGTGGCCGGGGTTCTGCCCCGCGTGCCGTGGCCGGGGCCCTGTCCCGCGTGCCGTGGCCAGGGTCTGCCCCTGCGTGCCGTGGCCGGGGCTCTGCTCCGCATGCCCTATCCGGAGGTCCAGCCTGACCGGGGCTCTGCCCCGCGTGCCGTGGCCGGGCTCTGCTCCGCGTGCCGTGGCCGGGACTCTGCCCCCGCGTGCCGTGGCCGGGGTCCTGCCCCGCGTGCCGTGGCCGGGGTCCTGCCCCGCGTGCCGTGGCCGGGACTCTGCCCCACGTACAGTGGCCGGGGGTCTGCCCCCGCGTGCCGTGGCCGGGGTCTGCCCCCGCGTGCCGTGGCCGGGGCCCTGTCCCACGTGCCGTGGCCAGGGTCGGCCCCTGCGTGCCGTGGCCGGGGCTCTGCTCCGCATGCCCTATCCGGAGGTCCAGCCTGACCGGGGCTCTGCCCCGCGTGCCGTGGCCGGGCTCTGCCCCGCGTGCCGTGGCCGGGCTCTGCCCCGCGTGCCGTGGCCGGGACTCTGCCCCCGCGTGCCATGGCCGGGGTCCTGCCCCGCGTGCCGTGGCCGGGGTCCTGCCCCGCGTGCCATGGCCGGGACTCTGCCCCGCGTGCCGTGGCCGGGGGTCTGCCCCCGCGTGCCGTGGCCGGGGCCCTGTCCCGCGTGCCGTGGCCAGGGTCTGCCCCTGCGTGCCGTGGCCGGGGCTCTGCTCCGCATGCCCTATCCGGAGGTCCAGCCTGACCGGGGCTCTGCCCCGCGTGCCGTGGCCGGGCTCTGCTCCGCGTGCCGTGGCCGGGACTCTGCCCCCGCGTGCCGTGGCCGGGGTCCTGCCCCGCGTGCCGTGGCCGGGGTCCTGCCCCGCGTGCCGTGGCCGGGACTCTGCCCCACGTACAGTGGCCGGGGGTCTGCCCCCGCGTGCCGTGGCCGGGGTCTGCCCCCGCGTGCCGTGGCCGGGGCCCTGTCCCACGTGCCGTGGCCAGGGTCGGCCCCTGCGTGCCGTGGCCGGGGCTCTGCTCCGCATGCCCTATCCGGAGGTCCAGCCTGACCGGGGCTCTGCCCCGCGTGCCGTGGCCGGGCTCTGCCCCGCGTGCCGTGGCCGGGACTCTGCCCCCGCGTGCCATGGCCGGGGTCCTGCCCCGCGTGCCGTGGCCGGGGTCCTGCCCCGCGTGCCGTGGCGGGGACTCTGCCCCGCGTGCCGTGGCCGGGGGTCTGCCCCCGCGTGCCGTGGCCGGGGCTCTGCCCCGCGTGCCGTGGCCGGGGTCTGCCCCGCGTGCCGTGGCCGGGGTTGTGCCCCGCGTGCCGTGGCCGGGGTTCTGCCCCGCGTGCCGTGGCCGGGGTTCTGCCCCCGCGTGCCGAGGCCGGGGTTCTTCCCCGTGTGCCGTGGCCGGGGCCTGCCCCCGCGCGCCGTGGCCGGGGCCTGCCCCCGCGCGCCGTGGTCGTGGTCCTTTCCCCGCGTCCTGTCCCCGCGTGCCGTGGCCGGGGTCTGCCCCGTGTGCCATGGCCGGGGTCTGCCCCCTCGTGCCGTGGCCGGGTTCTGCCCCACGTGCCGTGGCCAGGGCCCTGTCCCGCGTGCCATGGCCGGGGTCCTGCCCCGCGTGCCGTGGCCGGGGTCCTGCCCCGCGTGCCGTGGCCGGGCTCTGCCCCGCGTGCCGTGGCCGGGACTCTGCCCCCGCGTGCCATGGCCGGGGTCCTGCCCCGCGTGCCGTGGCCGGGGTCCTGCCCCGCGTGCCGTGGCCGGGACTCTGCCCCGCGTGCCGTGGCCGGGGGTCTGCCCCCGCGTGCCGTGGCCGGGGCTCTGCCCCGCGTGCCGTGGCCGGGGTCTGCCCCGCGTGCCGTGGCCGGGGTTGTGCCCCGCGTGCTGTGGCCGGGGTTCTGCCCCGCGTGCCGTGGCCGGGGTTCTGCCCCCGCGTGCCGTGGCCGGGGTTCTGCCCCGCGTGCCGTGGCCGCGGTCTGCCCCCCGCGTGCCGTGGCCAGGGTCTGCCCCCGCGTGCCGTGGCCCAGGTCTGCCCCGCGTGCCGTGGCCGGGGCCCTGTCCCGCGTGCCGTGGCCGGGGTTCTGCCCCGCGTGCCGTGGCCGGGACTCTGCCCCGCGTGCCGTGGCCGAGGCCTGCCCCCACGTGCCGTGGCCGTGGTCCTGTCCCCGCGTGCCGTGGCCGGGGTCTGCTCCCACGTGCCATGGCCGGGGCCCTGTCCCGCGTGCCGTGGCCGGGGTTCTGCCCCGCATGCCGTGGCCGGGGTCTGTCCCCGCGTGCCGTGGCCGGGGTCCTGCCCCGCGTGCCGTGGCCGGGGTCCTGCCCCGCGTGCCGTGGCCGGGACTCTGCCCCGCGTGCCGTGGCCGGGGGTCTGCCCCCGCGTGCCGTGGCCGGGGCTCTGCCCCGCGTGCCGTGGCCGGGGTCTGCCCCGCGTGCCGTGGCCGGGGTTGTGCCCCGCGTGCCGTGGCCGGGGTTCTGCCCCGCGTGCCGTGGCCGGGGTTCTGCCCCCGCGTGCCGTGGCCGGGGTTCTGCCCCGCGTGCCGTGGCCGCGGTCTGCCCCCCGCGTGCCGTGGCCAGGGTCTGCCCCCGCGTGCCGTGGCCCAGGTCTGCCCCGCGTGCCGTGGCCGGGGTTGTGCCCCGCGTGCCGTGGCCGGGGTTCTGCCCCGCGTGCCGTGGCCGGGGTTCTGCCCCGCGTGCCATGGCCGGGGTTCTGTCCCGCCCTCCGTGGCCGGGGTTCTGCCCCGCGTGCCGTGGCCTGGGTCTGCCCCCTCGTGCCGTGGCCGGGGTTCTGCCCCGCGTGCCGTGGCCGGGGTTCTTCCCCGTGTGCCGTGGCCGGGGCCTGCCCCCGCGCGCCGTGGCCGGGGCCTGCCCCCGCGCGCCGTGGTCGTGGTCCTGTCCCCGCGTGCCGTGGCCGGGGTCTGCCCCGTGTGCCATGGCCGGGGTCTGCCCCCTCGTGCCGTGGCCGGGTTCTGCCCCACGTGCCGTGGCCAGGGCCCTGTCCCGCGTGCCATGGCCGGGGTCCTGCCCCGCGTGCCGTGGCCGGGGTCCTGCCCCGCGTGCCGTGGCCGGGCTCTGCCCCGCGTGCTGTGGCCGGGACTCTGCCCCCGCGTGCCATGGCCGGGGTCCTGCCCCGCGTGCCGTGGCCGGGGTCCTGCCCCGCGTGCCGTGGCCGGGACTCTGCCCCGCGTGCCGTGGCCGGGGGTCTGCCCCCGCGTGCCGTGGCCGGGGCTCTGCCCCGCGTGCCGTGGCCGGGGTCTGCCCCGCGTGCCGTGGCCGGGGTTGTGCCCCGCGTGCCGTGGCCGGGGTTCTGCCCCGCGTGCCATGGCCGGGGTTCTGCCCCGCGTGCCGTGGCCGGGGTTCTGCCCCGCGTGCCGTGGCCGGGACTCTGCCCCACGTACAGTGGCCGGGGGTCTGCCCCCGCGTGCCGTGGCCGGGGTCTGCCCCCGCGTGCCGTGGCCGGGGCCCTGTCCCACGTGCCGTGGCCAGGGTCGGCCCCTGCGTGCCGTGGCCGGGGCTCTGCTCCGCATGCCCTATCCGGAGGTCCAGCCTGACCGGGGCTCTGCCCCGCGTGCCGTGGCCGGGCTCTGCCCCGCGTGCCGTGGCCGGGACTCTGCCCCCGCGTGCCATGGCCGGGGTCCTGCCCCGCGTGCCGTGGCCGGGGTCCTGCCCCGCGTGCCGTGGCCGGGACTCTGCCCCGCGTGCCGTGGCCGGGGGTCTGCCCCCGCGTGCCGTGGCCGGGGCTCTGCCCCGCGTGCCGTGGCCAGGGTCTGCCCCCGCGTGCCGTGGCCCAGGTCTGCCCCGCGTGCCGTGGCCGGGGCCCTGTCCCGCGTGCCGTGGCCGGGGTTCTGCCCCGCGTGCCGTGGCCGGGACTCTGCCCCGCGTGCCGTGGCCGAGGCCTGCCCCCACGTGCCGTGGCCGTGGTCCTGTCCCCGCGTGCCGTGGCCGGGGTCTGCTCCCACGTGCCATGGCCGGGGCCCTGTCCCGCGTGCCGTGGCCGGGGTTCTGCCCCGCATGCCGTGGCCGGGGTCTGTCCCCGCGTGCCGTGGCCGGGGTCTGCCCCGCGTGCCGTGGCCGGGTTCTGTCCCCGCGTGCCGTGGCCGGGGTCTGCCCCCTCGTGCCGTGGCCGGGGCCCTGCCCCGCGTGCCGTGGCCGGGGTTCTGCCCCGCATGCCGTGGCCGGGGCCCTGCCCCGCGTGCCGTGGCCGGGGTTCTGCCCCGCATGCCATGGCCGGGGTCTGTCCCCGCGTGCCGTGGCCGGGGTCTGCCCCCTCGTGCCGTGGCCGGGGCCCTGCCCCGCGTGCCGTGGCCGGGGTTCTGCCCCGCATGCCATGGCCGGGGTCTGTCCCCACGTGCCGTGGCCGGGGTCTGTCCCCGCGTGCAGTGACCGGGGTTCTGCCCTGCGTGCTGTGGCCGGGGTCTGCCCCCGCGTGCCGTGGCCGGGGTTCTGCCCCCGTGTGCCGTGGCCGTGGTCCTGTCCCCGCGTGCCGTGGCCGGGGTCTGCTCCCACGTGCCATGGCCGGGGCCCTGTCCCGCGTGCCGTGGCCGGGGTTCTGCCCCGCATGCCGTGGCCGGGGTCTGTCCCCGCGTGCCGTGGCCGGGGTCTGCCCCGCGTGCCGTGGCCGGGTTCTGTCCCCGCGTGCCGTGGCCGGGGTCTGCCCCCTCGTGCCGTGGCCGGGGCCCTGCCCCGCGTGCCGTGGCCGGGGTTCTGCCCCGCATGCCATGGCCGGGGTCTGTCCCCACGTGCCGTGGCCGGGGTCTGTCCCCGCGTGCAGTGACCGGGGTTCTGCCCTGCGTGCTGTGGCCGGGGTCTGCCCCCGCGTGCCGTGGCCGGGGTTCTGCCCCCGTGTGCCGTGGCCGGGGTTCTGCCCCCGCGTGCCGTGGCCGTGGCCTGTCCCCGCGTGCCGTGGCCGTGGTCCTGTCCCCGCGTGCCGTGGCCGGGGTTCTGCCCCGCGTGCCATGGCCGGGGTTCTGTCCCGCCCTCCGTGGCCGGGGTTCTGCCCCGCGTGCCGTGGCCTGGGTCTGCCCCCTCGTGCCGTGGCCGGGGTTCTGCCCCGCGTGCCGTGGCCGGGGTTCTTCCCCGTGTGCCGTGGCCGGGGCCTGCCCCCGCGCGCCGTGGCCGGGGCCTGCCCCCGCGCGCCGTGGTCGTGGTCCTGTCCCCGCGTGCCGTGGCCGGGGTCTGCCCCGTGTGCCATGGCCGGGGTCTGCCCCCTCGTGCCGTGGCCGGGTTCTGCCCCACGTGCCGTGGCCAGGGCCCTGTCCCGCGTGCCATGGCCGGGGTTCTGCCCCGCGTGCATTGGCCCGGGCCCTGTCCCGCGTGCCGTGGCCGGGGCCCTGTCCCGCGTGCCGTGGCCAGGGTCTGCCCCTGCGTGCCGTGGCCGGGGCTCTGCTCCGCATGCCCTATCCGGAGGTCCAGCCTGACCGGGGCTCTGCCCCGCGTGCCGTGGCCGGGCTCTGCTCCGCGTGCCATGGCCGGGACTCTGCCCCCGCGTGCCGTGGCCGGGGTCCTGCCCCGCGTGCCGTGGCCGGGGTCCTGCCCCGCGTGCCGTGGCCGGGACTCTGCCCCGCGTACAGTGGCCGGGGGTCTGCCCCCGCGTGCCGTGGCCGGGGTCTGCCCCGCGTGCCGTGGCCGGGGCCCTGTCCCACGTGCCGTGGCCAGGGTCTGCCCCTGCGTGCCGTGGCCGGGGCTCTGCTCCGCATGCCCTATCCGGAGGTCCATCCTGACCGGGGCTCTGCCCCGCGTGCCGTGGCCGGGCTCTGCCCCGCGTGCCGTGGCCGGGACTCTGCCCCCGCGTGCCGTGGCCGGGGTCCTGCCCCGCGTGCCGTGGCCGGGGTCCTGCCCCGCGTGCCGTGGCCGGGACTCTGCCCCGCGTACCGTGGCCGGGGGTCTGCCCCCGCGTGCCGTGGCCGGGGCTCTGCCCCACGTGCCGTGGCCGGGGTCTGCCCCCGCGTGCCGTGGCCGGGGCTCTGCCCCACGTGCCGTGGCCGGGGTCTGCCCCGCGTGCCGTGGCCCGGACTCTGCCCCGCGTGCCGTGGCCGGGGTTGTGCCCAGCTTGCCGTGGCCGGGGTTCTGCCCCCGCGTGCCGTGGCCGGGGTTCTGCCCCGCGTGCCGTGGCCGCGGTCTGCCCCCCGCGTGCCGTGGCCGGGGTCTGCCCCGCGTGCTGTGGCCGGGGTCTGCCCCGCGTGCCGTGGCCGGGACTCTGCCCCGCGTGCCGTGGTCGGGGTTGTGCCCCGCGAGCCGTGGCCTGGCTCTGCCCCGCGTGCCGTGGCCGGGGCTCTGCCCCGCGTGCCGTGGCCGCGGTCTGCCCCCGCGTGCCGTGGCCGGGGTCTGCCCCACGTGCCGTGGCCGTGGCTCTGCCCCCGCGGGCCGTGGCCGGGATCTGCCCCGCGTGCCGCAACCGCTGATGGCCGTCTCTGCTTTCCTGAGCCGCGTTCCTGAAACTGTGTTCCATGGAGATTCACCTACATTTGCGGGGCTGCACGAGACCCACCCTTGGTCCAGCCCTGAGTGCAGTCTACGTTTCCTATTGTTGGGAACTTTATGATCTGATAATTGGAAGAAAAAATCATGTTTATCATAAAAAATAATTAGAATAATAATAATAATGATTGGGGGAAACATAGGAAAGATATTGAATGTTGAAGTGGGGAGATTAATGTCTCTGTACTGACTGACATGCATGGCATTCCCTTTTGAAAAAGCAATGTAATACACTGTAAAGTTATATGTAATTCAATGTAATAAAAAAATAGACAATAAAAAAAATAATGAGAATAAATAATAATAATAATCTGAAAAAAATATGAAAAGCTATGTAATGATGATGATGTGGACAGTAATGTCTTTGTCTTGACTGATATGCATGGTAATCATGCTGGAAAAAGAAATGTAATACACTGTAAAGATATATGTGATTCAATGTAATATAAAAAAGATTATGATAAATAAAATTTAATTTTTTTGGAAAAAAACAAACAAACAAACAAACAAAAAAAAACAAATAGCCTAACTGAGAATGAATGATGGTTTCCGCAGAGCTATAGCCAGAAGGAACTCTGAGGGGAGACTCAAAGAACCTACACAAGTGCACCTGAAGGAAAGCAGTCGGCTTCAAGTATCAGCAGACCAGTGTTCTGACAGGACCGCTCAAGGCTGGGAAGGGACCGCGCCTTCCTGCCCCATGTCCTGCTCGCTCCCTTGCCCACTTTGGAGAGAACTGACAGCTAGGGATGGGGAGAGAGGGTTACAGAAGAGACAAGAAGGCTCATCTTGATCCCTTCCCAGCTTCCCTGGGGCTGGGGAAAGAATTCGATTACCAAGTGAAGATGGGTGTGTGATCTGAAGTGACTGTAGGTTGGCCTTTCTGTTATTTAACAATGACCAAAAGAATTATGTGGGCCCACTGGAGTGGTCATCCAAGATGGGAAAACTTTCTCCACCAAGTAAATTTTAAAGAGGATAGTCAAAAAAAAAAAAAAAATCAAAAAAAAAAAAGACAACCCTTTTAAATAGGACATTGTATTACTTCCAGGCAAATGGCTTTGCTTTTTTTTTTTTTTTTTTTTTTTTGAGAGATTGTTTTTGCTATAGGGTACATGTGCTCGCCAGAGAGACCGAGGCAGAAAGACAGAAAGCGAGAGATCACCCCCCGGAGTGATGGCCACACCACAATCCCTTCTCCGCTGTTCTCTCGGGATTTTCAGCACCCATGTGAGTTTCAAGCTGCTAGGTCCCGAACTCAGAATGCAGTCAATCACGGGGAGCCAGCACCTTATCCACTATGCCACCTGCTGGCCCCTAAACTAAAGGTTTTTTAACAGTCTTGGGAACTAACTGGGTGAACTAACTACCCTTACCCCTAATATTTTATTCAGATGAAAACTTCTTACTCCAAACAAATGACAAAGATGTCTAGAATCTCAGAGGTCTTAGCCAAGTACTTGAGCAAATTCGAATTTCTTTTTTGGAAAACAATCCTGCCCACAGACACTCTGGCAGCCCTTCCATCGAATGGGAATCGAATGGCTCTCTATCAGAGGAGAGAACGAGCCAAATGCTTGAATTTTCAGATGAGTATGCTCTCTCTGTGCCTGCTCACCACACACAAAGCATATGGATGGCATCTTCATTGACGACTGAGAATATCTGTACTGCAGCACTGCAGAGAGGATCCAGCCCAGAATGTACTCCAGGCCAGCGTTTGCTGAGAGCTCTCTGCCATAGCTGGGTTTTGAGAGGCGACCTAAGGGACGCAGCAGCTGCTTGCTCTTCTCGGCTCTTCGCGTTTGATCACTGTGTTAGACTGGCTCACAAGACCATAAGTTTCAGTGTGTTTACTGTCTTTCAAACAGTCCAAAAACTGTTAAAAGACTTTGTTGAGTTAAAAGCTAGTTTTATGATCCTAGTTTTTAATAGAAGGCTCACAGAAAATAGTCGCTAAATCCCAGTTCTTAACTCCTGTCAGTTTTTTAGCAGAGTTCATGTTGTGCATGAATCCCTTCATGTAGACAAATAGGAACTGCTAATTTCAGAAAAAATTAAAAAAGCTTATGTCTTTTTTATCTAGTGCCTCAACAAATTACTACAAAACTAGTGAATTTAAAGAAGATGTAGTTATCATCGCTTAGTGCCTGTGGATCATGGAGCAGTTTCAGCTTAGCTTCTCCTTCTCTTGTGCTTCAAGGTCTTTCATGAAGCCACTGCCTGGAGGACGTCAGGGCTGGAGTCTCATCTGAAGGCTCAGCTGGGGAAGTTCCCGCTGAAGTTTGTTTACTTTGTCACTTGTAGGGATTCAGCTCTTCAAGGGTTTTTGGACTGAGGGCCTCAGTTCCTTACTGCGCATTGGCTGGGGTCTGCCCGAAGGTTCTTGGCATATGAGCTTCTTCAACGTGACTGTTTATGACATCAAAGCAAACGAAGGAGAGAAAACCTGCCAGCTACCAAGACAGCAATCAGAAGTCTGGGGGGTTGAATTATGGAAATGGCACCTCCTCACTTTCGTCGCGATCTCTCCGTTGGAAGCCTGTTACTTGTCCAGGCCAAGCTCAGTGGAGGCCATCATGGAGCCTGCCTGCCATATCTTCTAGATCAATTTTGAGACACCACATCACTGTGTTTTTAATTTTAATGAACAAACTTCTGGATTTAGTTACAATGATCATTTTATCTAACTTTTCTAATACATTTTCCTCTTACTATTAATAGTTCATAAATGATTTTCATTCATATTACCTGTTTATAATACTAGGAAAGTCAAATGTATTTCAAAGTAAGGTATATATTGTAAAAAATTAATAACCTGGCTCTTGGAATCATATAAACGTGCTAATACATCAACTCAATAATTCAAGAAAATAGAAACAGGGATGAATTGTGAAAAATGCATCCCCTTCTTACATCATCTCTTTTTTTTTTTTGGAGAGGTTTTCGCTATAGGGCTCGTGCGCTCACCAGACAGAGAGAGACAGAGAGACAGAAAGCGAGAAATCACCCCCAGGGGGGATGGTCACGCCGCAATCCCTTCTCCTCCATTCTCCTCTCAGGATCTTGGGCACGCACGCACACGCGCCCGGTGTGAATTTTAAGCCACCAGGTCCGGGACGCGAACCACGGTTGACTACGTGGGAATCCAGTGACATAGCCATTACGCTAACTGCTGGTTCCCTTACATGGTCTCTTTAGTCAGCAATAACCAAAAAATTTCTCGATTTTTCAAAACGTGAAAAAAATATTATGAATTTTGAGTGCTGCATATCATGTAAAAGAAAATTATAGTAATGACATTTAGGAGAAATAGGTAACCTATTCAATGATATGGAATTATGCCCACAGTACAGATTTTTCCCTAATGTCATGGCACACATTTTGAAATCACATATGAATTTACCTTGCCATTTTCACTGTGCCTTTATTTACCATCTAACTGCAGTTGTAAAACAAGTCAGCTTTTTCATCTTTGTCCCTTATATTCTATACTGAATTTTGTGCCCTAGTGAAAGAACCCCATTGTGTAAACAAAGCAGTTAATTTAAAGCCTGCCTTACTTTCAATCCTAGGTAAGCATCATAAATAATTTTAATGATAATGTCAGGAATGTGTGAAATACTTGAAGGGTCATTTGTCTTGCCAGAGCAATATTGAGAATTAAAAAGAAAAAATTTACATTTTGGTAATTAGGCTTTTCTAATCCCTTTTCTTCTTCAGTCAAGCTATAACCTGCTGAATTGAAAATATAAGTCAGCGCTTTATAATACCAGAACAAGTAGTTTCTGGCATTTCTCTGGGTTGAGCCAAACTTCGGTTTCCATGGATGCAGTTGCACAGCTCCCAGTTGTTCAGTGCCATGGCAACCAGACAAAGGAAAGCCCTGCTTCTCAGCTGCCAGCCTTCTAGCATGGGTCGTGAAAGGACAGCAGCGAGGGCACATCTGCCTCACTGCTCTCACTGAGAGCCTGGCCAGCCTCACTCGGGCCAAGAAATGTGCCTTCATGACAATGCCCCCGGGCAAGCAGCCGCAGATGCACTAATGTTTTCATGTCTTATTTAACAGGCTATGGTATCACCAGGGAGTAACTGGGCTCCAAACTGATCTTTCTGTTAATTGCTGGATATTCGTGTAAAATACCCAATAAGCGCACCAACTGTCATTTAAATAGAAATATGAAGACATCCTAGGCTGGTCTGAAGTTGGCCATGAAAAACATAATTAAATTGTTTTAACAGATTCCACAAAATAGACCAATCTCAATGGAGCAGCGTGCCGTGCGTGAAGTGAACAAGGTCCTTGAGAGCGGCCGCAGGCATGTTTTCTCCATCTTTGTATTAATACTTTTTCAGCAGGTCGTAGGTAAATTTCAGAAAATTTTGTAGAAATCAATTAGATTTGTTTGGAGCTACAAAAGAAGTTATGACTTCTATTTATTGTCATAAATCTACTCTTCTTCATATTTAAGGGATTAGTAATTATCCATTTACAAAATGGCCAGAAAACTTCAGGGAAGCAAAAGTAAATTGTGAAATGCTTCAAAGACTGAGCAGGATTCGTGAGCCCATTGTGTCAGGAAATACACTAAAAACTTCTATGCAGAACACTATAGAAGGATTTTGCGATTGGAACTAACCACTTAAAGTTTCTGATCACACCAGATTAACTTTATACTCAATAGTGAAAGTCTCTTCTCAGAGGGGCGTCATAATACTGATTACATTACCTTCCACATATCTGTAATTACGTCCGCCTATCGTGTATGTGGGGACGGGAGACTTCGGTTCTGGTTTCAGCACACCTTTCCTTGTTGGTGCAGCCTAACCCCTCGGGTCTGCCTTTGGAGCCTGGAGCCCTCCAGCCCACATGCTGTGCATAGTGCACAAGCTACTTGAGCATTTTCATTTACTCATATCTCCTCAGCTCACCCCCAAGCTCTTCAGGAGCTGAAAGGCTGGTAGAAAAGCCAGTCACCTGAAGCTTCTCATATAAACTTTACCTGCTCTGAACCAGAAGACACAGGTCTCTCATGGAAATACACCTAGGATTTAGGAGTGATAGCCCTGCCTCCGACATGACAGAATCTACTCCAATTGATAGGAAGAAGTGAACACTTTATCAGATGACCAAAAACTGGTGCGGTGATAGAAGAAACATGAAAAAAGCAAAGAAATTAACTCTCCCTTAAGGGAGCACAATAAGCCCTCACCAACAATTGACAACACAAAAGAATTCACGTAACTGTCAGAAAAAGAATCCCGGGAACCATCAGTTAGCATAATGGCTATGTCGCTGGACTCCCACGTAGTTGACCGCGGTTCGCATCCCGGACCCGGTGGCTTAAAACTCACGCCGGGCGCGTGTGCGTGCGTGCCCAGGATCCCGAGAGGAGAATGGAGGAGAAGGGATTGCGGCGTGACCATCCCCCCGGGGGGGGGGGGTGATTTCTCGCTTCCTGTCTCTCTGTCTCTCTCTGTCTGTCTGGCGAGCACATGCGCCCTATAGCGAAAACCTCTCCAAAAAAGAAAAAAAGAAAAGAAAAAGAATCCCAAATATTTTGCCAAAACTCAATGAGATGCAAGAGAAAACAGATAATTAATTCCAGGAAATGAGAAAAATCATTCCAGGACATGAATGAGGAATTTTATTAAGAGACAACCTAGAAAGACTCAAACAGAACTTCTAGAAATGAATATGATACAAGAAATTAAAATCTCCCTTAAAAATTTTAGCAGCAGATTTGACCATGCAGAAGAAAAAATTAAAGATAAAGTCTCCAAAATACACCAAAACCAAAAAGAATTAAAAAATTAGGATAGCATATGGGAATTTTAGACACCATTAAATACCCAGATATCCATATTCAGCATTCCAGAAGGTGAAGAAACTGGTAAAAGCAAGACATATATCTTTCATGAAACATTATCTGAAAAATGTCCAAATCCAGAGAAACATGGAGAAATTCAGACTCGAGAAATAAAAAGAACATCAAATAAAATCAACATTAAAAAGATCCTCCCCACAGCACATCATAGCCAAATTGGTAAAAATCAAAGACAACATTCTAAGGGTGACACAAGAGAAGTGTAAGTTACTTACGAATGTTCTCCTACTTGGTTATCATCAGATCTTTCAACCAAAACAACGCAGGCAAGGAAAGAATGGGAAGGCATATTCAAAGCATCAAAAGGAAAACAATTTCAAGTGAGAATACTATATCCAACAATATTATCCTTCAAATGGGAAGAATGGATAAAATCACTTTCAGATAAACACACACTGAAGGACTCCACCAGCCCTGCACTCGCTCTTCAAGGAGCACCGACAGAGTACACTACATGAGGAAAACCAAAGAGAAACACAGAAATAAGAGAACAAAACAACCAAGAAAATAGCTAACAAAATGACAGTTAATTCCACAAATATTAATAATAATGTTGAATGGTAGTGGATTAATTTCTTCAATTAAAAGACACAGACTGGCTGAATGAATTAAAAAAAAAAAAGGAGACCTCAATCCACTGCTCACAAGAAACACACCTTACTGATAAAATCATACGTAAACTGAAAGTTAAGGACTAGAAAAAAATACTCTATGCAAATGGAAATTAGAAAAAAGAAAGACAGTCACAGTACTGGTATCAGACAAAATAGACTTCAAGACGACAGCTGTAAGAGACAAAGAACGATACGATACCGTATAGTACTAGAAGGGCTAGTTTATCAAGAAGATATAACACTTATAAATATCTATGCACCAGGGTCAGCAGGTGGTGTGGTTAATGTGCTGGACTCCCACATGGCTGACCATGGTTTGAGTCTCGTACCTGGTGGCTTGCTTTCTCACTTTCCCTCTCTCTTTCTCTCTGGTCATTTTTTTTTAAATAATAAATTAAATTAAATAAATAGCTCTTTAAAAATGAATAAATAAATATGCACCCAACACTGAGGCACCCAAATGCGTGAAAGAGAAATTGCCAGATATAAGAGGAGAGAGAGAGACTGCAACACAGTAGTTGGAGATCTCAACATTTCAGTCTCTCCTCTGAACAGATTATCTAGACAAAAAATAAACAAAGAGATACAATATCTGAATGATACCATAAATCAAGTGGACTTCACAGGCAATTATAGAACTTTTCACTCAGTAACAAAATACATGTTTTTCTCACCCCCACATGGAACATTTTTGAAAATCAACCACATGAAAGGGCACAAAATAAGCCTTTACAAATTCAAATAGATACACACTATGTCCAGCATCTTTTCTGACCACGATGAAATCAAACTTGAAATCACCTACAGAAAGAGCCCTTGAGAATACACAAACACATGGAAACTAAACAATTTACTCCTGAGTGACTTCACAACCACTGAAGACATTGGGACCAAGCTCAGAAGATTCATTGAACCCAGTGACAAAATGAGCAGATGAGAGTCACAACCTGAGGAGCACAGCAAACATGGTCGTAAGGAGAAAGTTCACAGCAGTTAGCGCTCCAAGAAAAAAAAAGCAAGGTGGCAAATAAACAGCCTAACAAAGTATTTCAAGGAACTGGAAAAACAACAACAAAAAGCCCCCCAAAATACCAGGAGAAAAGCACTAATAGAGATGAGAGGAGAAATAAATGAAATAGAAGGAAAAAAAAAAACTATATGGAAAATAAATGAAACCAAAAGCTGGTTCTTTGAGAAAATGAACAAAGTTGACACATCGTTAGCTACATTAATCAAGAACAGAGAAAGGAACCAGATAAATCCAAGCAGTCACAAAACAGCAGTAGGAGAACCAGACACAGATGATTATGAGTGTATGCTATGAGTGACTAAAGGCTAGAAATCAAAAATCTAGATTACATGGAAAAATGTTTAGACACATATAATTTACCACGACTGAACCAGGAAGGAATAGAAAGCCTGAATAGAACAATAACAAACAATGAGATCAAATCAGTAAGAGTCACCCAAAAAGAAAAACCTAGGTCCTGATGGTTTCACTTCCAAACTCTACAAAACTTTTAAAGAACTAACCCCCAGTTCTCCTCAAACTATTTCTAAACATGAAAAAGGAAGTAACCCCCCCAATTCATTCCATGAAGCATCCACTGTCCTCATTCTAAAAACAGAGACATCACAAAAAAAGAAAACTACAGACCAATATCGCTGATGAGTACAGTTGTAAAAATTCTCAGCAAGATACTAGCAAATTGTATCCAATAAACACATGAAAAAGATTATACACCATGTCCAGGTAGGCTTTATTCCAGGTATGCCAGGGTTCTTCAACATGCACACAAAACAATAAATGTAATACATCACGTTAACAGGAGGAAAGATAAAAACCATATGATTATATCAATCGATGCAGAAGTATTTGATAAAATACAGCATCCCTTCATGATTAAGACTCTCGACAAAATTGGTATAGAAGGACATTCCTCAACAAAATAAAAGTCATCTATGACATAGCTAATGTCTTACTGAGTGGGAAAAGCTCAAAGCTTTTCCATGAAAAACTGGAACAAGGCTAGGCTGCCCTCTTTTTCTACTCATTTTCAACACAGTATTGGAAGTTCTAGCCAGTGCAATCAGACGAGAGACTAAAATTAAAAGCATACAAATAGGAAAAAAAGAAGTGAAATTATTATTTGCAGACGATATGAATATATACAAAGAACATCCAATAGAATCCATTAAACATTTCTGGAAGAGATAAATGAATAATAAGGAATAGTAAGTAGTAGAATATGAAATCAATATACAAAAAACTATATTGTTTTTATACACCAACAATGAACAGAAACTGAGATAGTCATAAAAAAATAAAAGATTCGTAGATAAACTAACCAAAAAAGTGAGAGACCTCTACAATATGAAAAACTAATAAAAGAAATTGAAAATGACACACAAAAGTGGAAAGATATCATATCTTCCTGGATTGGAAGAACAAATATAATCAAAATGTCTATTCTACCCAAATTAATCTTCAAGTTCAATGCAATTCTGATCAAACTGCCAGAGATATTTCTCACAGAAGTGGAAAAAATAATCGTAAAATATGACTGAAATCATAAAAGGCCCTGTATCACCAAAGCAATACTGTGCAAAAAGAAAAAAGTAGAAAGTATCTCATTTCCTGACCTCGAAATACATTACGAAACTGTGATCATCTAAACACCATGGTACTAGCCCAAAAACAGGCGTGTAGACTTATGGAACAGAATAAACCAGAAATCAACCCCAAAACATGTAGCCAACTAATTTTTCAGAAAGGGTGACAAGAAAAGAAAATCTCTTCAGAAAATGATGCTGGAAACACTGGATATCTACTGCAGAAAAATGAAACTGGACTCCTATCTCTCACAATTAAAATAAAATGGATCAAGAATCTAAACATAAAACCACTATTTCCCTGTGGAAAACACAGGAAAAACTCTTGGAAACAATGGAGTAGGCAAAGACTTCTTAAAGAAGACCTCCAAAGCACAGAAAGTAATCTTGAAAATAAACAATGGAATGATATCAGGTTAAAATCTTCTGCACAGCAAAAGAAACAATTAGAGTGAAGAGACAACTCTCAGAATGGAATAGTGGAAAAATATATTTACAAATAATGCATCAAATAAGGGACTGATAACCAGAATGTACAGGGCACTCAAGCAGTTTATCTGCAAAAAAACAATCACTCCAACTAAAAGATGAACAAATAAGTTGAACAGAAAACTCTCCAAAGAAGACTTATGAACAGCCAAAAAGCATATGAAAAAATTCTCAATCTCTCTTATCATAAGGGAAATACAAATCAAAACCACAATGAGATACCACTTGTCCTCAGTCAGAATGGCCAAGATTTAAAAAATAAAGAATGGTAAGTGTCGGGGAGGCTGTGGTGAGAAAGGAACCCTCCTATACTGTTGGTGGGAATGTAAGTTAGTACAGCCACAGTGGGGAACAATACAGAGGTTCCTAAGAAACCTACAAACAGAACTACCATATGACCCAGTAATTCCACTCTTAGTTATCTACCCAAAGGATAGGAAAACCCTCAGTCAGGAAAAACACTTGTACAGTATTATTCACAATTGCTAGGACGAGGAATTAACCCAAATGTCCAAGAATAGATGACTGCTTTGAAAAAAAATGTGACACATGTACACTATGAAATACTACTCTGGCATAAAAAACAATGAGACCCTAATATTTGATACCAAGGGGCCGAATATGGAAGAATTATTGCTAAGGAAAGCAAACCAAACTATGAAAGGTGAGAATTATATGTCCCTATTTAATATATACTACATAATGTCTGCACTCTATGGCAGAAACTGAAAGACTTCTTAGAAGGTGTAACAGCAAGCAGGACAACTAAAAATACTAGATACAGTATAAGAAGGGGTGGGTAGTCAGGAGTGGGAAGGAGGGGATCAGGGACAAAACAAACAAAACATTTAATAGACAGAAAAATGAAGAGTTATTTGCTGATAACAATAAAGGGTAATGTCTTTGACTTAACTATATACACTGTACTCATGCTGGGAAAATCATGCTGTACATTGTAAAGATGTACAGCGTTTAATCGTAAAATAAATAATTTTTTTAAAAAGTTTTTGCCATAAGGAGTATGTGCTTGCCAGGGAGGAGAGAGACAGTGATACAGTAAGAGGAAAGTGAGAAATCACCACTCAGACAGAAAGCGCGAAATCACCCCCCGGGGGGGATGGCCACACCGCAATCCCTTCTCCTCCATTCTCCTCTCGGGATCTTGGGCTCGCATGCACACGCACCCGGCGTGAGTTCAAGCCACCGGGTCTGGGACTCGGACAGCGGTCAACTACATGGGAGTTCAGCAACATAGTCATTACGCCAACTGCTGGTCCCTTGGCATGATTATTTTCAAGTCACCAGGTCCAGGATTCAAAGCATGGTCAGCCATGTGGGAGTCCAGTGCCTTAACCACCATGCCACCTGCTGGCTCCAATATTTTTTTTAAGTCTCTAAAATCATCTAGTATCATTTGATGAGAGAAAATACAGTAACTTCGCAAACCACCTAATGAAAATCTATGTGTGTGTGTGTGTGTGTGTGTGTGTGTGTGTATCAGAGTTTTCTGGGAAGACAGGATAGATGGATGATGGATGAATGATGGATGGGCAAACAGATGCAGTGATGGAGAAAAAAAGGACTACCTGAGAGGAGATGTATTACGAGTATTAGTGCACATGATGATGAAGGCTAAGAAGTTCCACTATGGACCATTTGCAACCTAAATAACTAGATTTCCAGTAGCATAACTCAGTTCAAGTACAGCATCCCCAGAAACAAAGATGCCAATGGTGTAACTCAATCCAAGGCCAAGGCCTAAGGACCGAGAGGGGCTAGGCCTCCAGAGGCCAGACAGCCTAGGGTTCTGATGTCCAAGGGCAGGGAGGAAGGGCCTCCCAGCTCCAGAAAATATGGCCATGTGCCTATTGGATAGCACCTCCCCATACTGAGGGCAGACCTCCCTGTTTAGTCCACTGACTCTCACGGCAATTTCTGGAAACACCCTGACAAACTCATTACCAGCTACCTAGGTATCCCTTAATCTACTCAAGTTGACCTGAAATTGGTCAACTAGTCATTACGTATGTCATCCCTTAAGGTAAGACTTTTTGTTTTTGCGTTTTAAATTTTTGCCATAGGGCACATGGGCTCGTAAGAGAGAGACACAGAGAGATGGAAAGTGAGAAATCATCTCCCAGGGGAGATGAGCAAACCGAAATCCCTTCTCTTCCATTCTCCTCTTGGGATTTTGGGAATATGCGCACCCCCTCCTGGTGAATTTTTCAAGCCACAGGGTCGGGGACTCGAACTGGAGAATCAAGCACCTGCTGGCCCCTTAAGATAAGCTTTAATCCAGATCTGTACCTGACTCACAGGAAAAATCCAGATATCACATCTCTCTCTTACCACACACAATGAGTTTACGTTCAAACCTAAAGAATACTGCTAGGTAGACATGTGTGTCTACTAACCTGTCTGCTGTTTGGGGTTCCATGACTTTCATTTTCTGATGTGGTAGACAGTAATGGATGGGAAACAGGCTAGCTTTTCTCAGTCCACACCAGCGCAGGGGTTAGTTGGAGGCTCATAAGCTGCCCAGTAGACTGAACGAACATTTTCAGTGAACTTCTGTCATGCATCCAATCGACCTTTGGAAACCCAGAGGGAAAAGATGACACATATTCTCCAAGCAGAAATGTGGCAACAGTGTTAGTTCTCAGTTACCAGAACCAGCATTTGGCTAATTAGCATCCCGACTTAATTTTTGTTTGAACGTATTGTCCCCTTTTTTCCCATTGGCACAATTTCCTAGGTAGCTAGCTGAGAATGTAGTCATTCAGAGCAACTTCCCCTTCTAGAGGTCTTTAAAACTCCGCTGATCACGTAGAAACCTGTTATCTACCATGGCCTCACATCTTCTTTAACAAAAATAACTACTCCATTCCTTTCACTATAATTACGGTGTGTCAAGTGCCATGCCAAGTATATCTAAAGCACTATTTCCAACATCAAAAGGATGTCTGTTAGCCTTGAGTTTAGAACTGAGTGAAGAACACGGATAGATAAGGTAAGAATTGGAATAAAGGGGCCAGCAGATGGTGTGGTAGTTACATCGCTGGACTCCCACAGTCTGACCGTGATTGGTGTCCTGGACCCAGTGGCTTGAAAGTCCCGCTGTGTACATGTATGCCCAAGATCCCAGGAGGAGAATGAAGAATAAGGGATTGCGACATATCCATCCCCCTTGGGGAGTGATTTCTCACTTTCCCTCTCACTGTATCTGTCTCTCCCTGTCTCTGGCAAGCATACGTGCCCTAAGGAAAAAACCTCTACCAAAAAAAAAAAAAGGAAGTGTAATAAAATGACCAGAACAGTGAATGTTTCAGGAGTTCAGAGAAACTTAGTGTAGAGAGGGACCCTGAAAAGATTTGAAAGAGAACAGTTGGACTTGACTTTGAAGATGTGTAGGACAGATTTTTACAGTATCCAGACCTAGTGATTAATGTGTCATCGAAAATGATACTTCTTACCATGAAAGGTCACAGTCAAACATGCCGGCACCTGCCGATATCCTCCAATGCCATCAGCTGCTTCCTACGTCCACACTGGACGATGAAACCAGTGTCTTCTACTGGCAACTCCTTGTTGGTTGGCGGAGGGAATTCAAAACATCCTTCTACTTTTTTCATTTCTTCTTTAGTTGTCCAAAGGTATGTGTGCTTGCCAGAGATACATGGAGAGACAGAGGTAGCAGAAGAGAGAGAAAAAGTACCCCTTCCAATGGGGTGTGTTCAGCTGCATTCCTTCTCCAGTTCTTCGTGGGGTCTGGGCATGCATGCACACATGCCGTGGTCATTTCAAGCCAACAGGTGGCCTCAGAACCATGATCTGCCACATGGAATCTGACTCTCTCGACCACTAGGTTATGGGATTGCCCCCCCCCCCATTTTTTCCCTATATACTTACAATTTAATGTCTATTTCCCCAACAAGAATGTAAGATCTAAGAGAATAAGGATTTGGGACTATTCTCTTTTACTGTGGAAACCAAATACCTAAAAAAAAATCTGTCCAGACCTGGTTCGGGCGTCACGTGTCCTGACCCGGTGGGACAGTCGAACAGGTTTCCTGAGGGAAGGAGTGAGTGCCGGAACAAGCGGCACAGTGTCACAGCTCGGAGACGACACAGTGTCGTCTGTTTATTGTGGGCAGCACGGTACAGCACGGAGACGACGCAGTGTTACAACTCTTTAGGGTCGCGTCGTCTGTTGTGAGCAGCACGGAGACGACGCGGTGTCACAGCTCTTCAGGCTCGTCTGGAGACGATGTAGTGTTACAACTCTTCAGGGTCGTCTGGAGACTGTGCGGTGTCTCAGCTCTGCAGGCTCTCCAGGGTCGTCGTCTTCCTGGTCTTCTGTGTTGTCTTCGTTGTCTTCCTGGTCATCTGGCTATTGTGGACCAGGCATGGTGGTTATATACACATTGGTGGATCGCAAAGGTGGGTTATGATTGGTTGCAAATGGTGGGCCGTGATTGGTTGTAAACGGTGGGCTGTGATTGGTTGTAAACGGTGGGTTACGATTGGTTGCTTTTGGACCAATCATGAGGTGCCAGATATGCAAATCTGAGGGATTTCTAGTGACCAATCATGGCAATTGTTTGCTCTCTGAGAAACCTCGGCAGACTCCCTGTTGCTCAGCCTCCCACAGAGGCCACACTGCGGTTACCCTTCACCAGTGTGACTTGTTTGACTTGTTTCTCATCTTTAGCTTCTACAAATAATGGTGCTATGAGCATTCACATACCTATCTTTCTATAGATGTGTGTGTTCGTGTCTCTAGGATAGATACCCAGGAGTAGAAGTGCTGGTTTGTGTGGTGATTGATGTCCAACAGTTTACAGAAATGTCCACGCTGCTTCCCACAATGACTGTACCATTTTACATCTCATTAGCAACTTATGAGTGTTTAAGCTTCTGTAAATCCTTGCCATTGCTCGTCTTTTTGAATTGTGTTATTATTTAAAACCACATTACTTTGGGGTAGCTTGTTACACAGCAATATGTTAGCTAAGCAGCTATATTATTTATTTTCTTCCTCCACTCCTAGGGCAAATCTCCACCTGCATTGTTCCCCAATCTAATCCAAATACCTAGAAATTCGCACATTAAAGGTGGTCACCAAGGGAACCAGCAGTTAGCGTAATGGCTATGTCGCTGGACTCCCACGTAGTTGACCGCGGTTCGCATCCCGGACCCGGTGGCTTAAAACTCACGCCGGGCCCATGTGCGTGCGTGCCCAAGATCCTGAGAGGAGATTGCGGCATGATCATCCCCCCTGGGGGGTGATTTCTCACTTTCTGTCTCTATGTCTGTCTCTGTCTGTCTGGTGAGCGTACACGCCCTATAGCGAAAACCTCTCAAAAAAAAAAAAAGAAAAAAAAGGTGGTCACCAATATCGAAGGACTGGACTTCGGAACAACCACATTAAGTAGGTAGTATTGTTATGGACTATTTTACACTTATGCAAACCAAAGTACTGGTAACAATATTGAGTCATCTCCTAATGGGCCATTTTTTCCCTCTATTTTCCTAAAATTCAAAGTAGTAAATGAGTTCTGGGAGGTTTTATTATGATCACTTGCATTATCTCATATGATATATGTATATAGTGTGTGTGTTTATATATATATATATATATATATATATATATATATAAAACACACACACAGCTATATGTATATATATGTATATATGTATATATATACACACACACAGCTATATTTATATATACTACATATCTACACATACATACATAGATTCACATGCATATATACATGCATATGAACACATGCACACACACACATACACAGATACATACGCAAACAGTATATTGCCTCTGGGGATGTTCAAGATCAGAAAGGAAGACACATTGAAATGTCAACTGACAAAAGAAATTCACAATAAGTAACAGCTGTCTACCTCTGATCTGTTTGCTATTGCCCTGTGGAGAAAATGTGTAAGAAAAAAATGCTCTAGAGAAGTCGTAGGCAACCTCAGTCAAGCAGGTCCCTGCTGGTAGGTCAGTGGGGTGCACAGCAGAGGTCTGGGGGGCAATTTGTACTGAAAGCATTTTACCCGATGCTCCTGTAATGCCCAGGAGTGTAACCCAAAAGCACTTTCCCTCATAGCAGAAAAGTCTAGAAGCCCATAGGCAAGTAAAAATCACTTATATAAGAGATTTTGCCAAAGAATTGTGTAATTTTTGCCTGAATTGCAAGTTCATATTTTTAGGAAATGGCAGCTTATTGAATTTTTTTATTTTATGATTTAAATTGCATTTAATTGTAATGATGAATGGACTGCATCATTATGTCTTTTTAAAAAAGAAATAAACAATCTTTAAATGGATAGTTAGAAAGAAATAATTACAGGTTATGATAAAATAATCAACATATAAAAGAAAATTTGAATGCCCTTACCTCAGGATGACTGGAAAGATATCAAGATAAATTTATAATAACAGAACAAGAAGAAATCATAACAATCATTTTAGATCAATTCCCTGACTTTAAGCAGGATTTAATCTAAACTATTTTACTAAAAGAAGTATCTATTATGGTCTTAAATTTTTTTAAGGAAGCATATCATAGTTTATTAGCAATATAATCTATAATTTTACAACTTTTAGTTCAAATCAGAGAAACACCAATAAAGAAAAATAGCACTGATAATTCATTCTTTTAGTAACAATTATCTGGAGCACAGTCTAAAATTCTAGGTCAGCTGAGTTATGTTTGTAATGCATTTGTCATGACAAGGCAAATTCATTCTTTTAATGCTACTTTAAAACAAGATTGCAAAGTGGACAGTAGGTGGCCTAACGGTTAAGGTGCAGGACGCCCACATAGTTGACAACAGTTTGAGTCCCAGACCTGGCAGCTTGAAACACGTTAGACGCGAGTGTGCGTGTGCCCAAAATCCCAAGAGGAGAATGGAGAAGGGATTGCAGTGTGGCCATTGCCCTTGGGGGGAGGATTTCTCAGTTTCTCTCTCTCAGTCTCCCTGGTGAGCACATGCGCCCTATGGCAAAAATCTCTCTCTACAAAAAAAAAAAAAAAAAAAAAAAAAAGGACCCAGAAAAGCATTCATGAGCCCCCTCATCTTGTCAAATTAGGAATGTAAGTCTATGAGGATCTTAGAATGAAACCAAAATATACTAATAGCTAAAAACAAAACAAAGACCTACGTTTGTTCAGTGCTCACTGGCTGCCAGCAGGCCCTCCGCGTCTCTGACTCCCAAGCTCCTTCTACCACCCTATGCTCTCCTTGAAATACGCCCTTACTCTTGTGGTCTGTCATTCCAGTTTGCCGTGGCCCAAACTTCTCTGCCCTTCCTGAAAATGGTGGCAGCAGGCAGCAATCCACGTGCCGACAGCGCTTCCCAAAGGCCTCCTGACCTGTCTCTGACCTTGCAGCTCTTACAATCTGAAGGAACGCCATGCCGTGTTAACCAGAAGAGCCCAGCGTGCCAGTGAGCTCCAGAGGCTGTACCATAGAGGAGCTGTGAGGGGTGGACTCAGGTGTAAAGAGCCTCCAGGGACCAGCAGTTGGCGTAATGGCTATGTCGCTGGACTCCCATGTAGTCAACCTTGGTTCGTGTCCCATACTCAGTGGTTTAAACTCACACCGGGAGCATGTGCGCATACCCAAGATCCCGAGAAGAGAATGGAGGAGAAAAAAAAAAAAGATTCTTCAAAGATTACAAGGAAAACCATGGAATGGGAAGAAAATGCAGAGCTAGAGAGTAGGCTTATAAACCACAGAGAGGAAGACCGAGAAACACAAACCTTTTAGAAAAACTACAGCAAGATATTGAGAAACCGGATCCCCGTCCCCCACTGGTAGTGGTTTGTTCCCATCCAGGCCAAGGCAAAAGCTGAGACTTGATCAATGCTAAGTTTTGTTTGTTTGTTTGTTTAGAATTTTTGCCATAGGGCATGTGTACTCATGAATGAGATAGAGACAGAGACAGTGAGACGGAAAGTGAGAACTCACCACCTGAGGGTATGGCCACACCGCAGTCCCTTTCCCTCAATCTCCTCTAGATTTCTTGAGCACACACACACAGGCACTCAACATGATTTTCTTTTTTTTTTGTTTGTTTGTTTTTTGAGAAATTTTTGCTATAGGGCACATGTGCTTGCCAGAAAGACAGAGAGAGAGAGAGAGAGAGAGAGAGAAAGCAAGAAATCACACCGCAGGGGGAATGGCCACACCACAATCGCTTCTCCTCCATTCTCCTCCTGGGATCTTGGGCACGCACGCATACGCCCTCGGCGTGAGTTTAAGCCACCAGGTTCGGGACTCAAACTGCAGTCGGCTACATGAGAGTTCAGCGACATAGCCATTACGCTAACTGCTCATCCCTCGACATAATTTTCAATCCACCCGGTCCAGGACCTGAACCACAGTCAGCCATGTGGGAGTCCAGCGACATAATCACTATATTATCTGCTGGCCTCAAGGCTGATTTATTTTTACATATTTATTCATTTTTACTATATGTGCATGAGCTCACTCGAGACAGTGAGAGAAAGAGAAAGAGAGAGAGAGAGAGAGATGACCCCATGGGAGGATGGCTACACTGCGAGTCCTTCTCCTCCATCCTCCTCTCTGGATTTTGGGCACACACGCCAGCGTGCTTCTCAAACCACTGGGTCTGGGGCTCAAGCCACACAGCTGGCCATGCGGGAGCCAGTCCCCGTAGCCTCCATGCCACCTGCTGGCCCCAATTTGTCCTTTGGTCGCCGGTACTGGCTGAGAATGGCAGGCTGCTCTGCTTCAGCACCCCTGCAGTTATATCTTCATTTACATCCTTCATCTCCAGACAGTTCAGGCACATCTCTGCTCATTTATTTATATCTTCATAAATGTAAAACCTAGGGCCCTATTTATCTAGTCATTGAAAGTCTATAAAACAGTAATGTGGAATGTAAAATATTCAGTGATTCTAAGAGAAGGCAGTTCTGAATTCGACCTTATTTCCACTGGTCTATTCATCAATGACGCTAAACATTATAAGCTTGATAATCATACATAAATAAGGATCAAATCTCTAATGAGGAATTAAACTAAAATCACTTCCAAAGCAAGCGTATCCATGTCAATGTTTCAGGAAACCTTGACTTGGGTCATAATTCTTGTCATCTTTTTCATAAGAGAAGATTCATGCACCCTGTGATAACAGTAACCTTTTCAAAGAATGGCAGATACTCTTCGTATATTTAAGTAATTATGAATTATAACTCCTAAATTATGGTGTCTAAAAATATAAGAGAAAGTAAGATAACTCAAATGACAGTAGGAAGTAACTTTATTCTATCTTCAACCCTTTTTGTGTTTGACTCAGTAATATTATTGCATCTCTTGGTTAAACCATTTTAATGGCATTTCATCATCACATGTAGGAATAGAAACACATTAGTTAATTCGAAGCTATTTGTTAACGCCTCCTGTGCCCAGTGTAAGGTTTTGTTGCACAGTGGTGCTTAGGTGTTTAGGAGCAGAAACATACTATGTGTCCCGTGGTGACTCTCAGTTGGTCATTCAACAAACACAGCCATCACTTCTGGTACTGAGGCACGGGAGGGAACGGAAATCACCGTCCTCTCTCAGGGGTAGTCACAGGAATGAGAGACTGGGCGGCCGGAAGCGACAGGGAGCGAGGGGGAGCAACACAGACCCCTGTGGGACTGGGGGAGCGCGTGATAGACTGAGATCAGATCCAGCTGTGGCAGAGGGCGCTGACGAACGCTGCTCAGAGACGGGCAGCTGGGCTTCCAGGACAGAGCGCGGCAGAGAGAGGGGCAGCGGTGGAGCAGCTCCTTACACGTTTGAAACAGCAGGAAAAGTACACGCAAGATGGAACAGGAAAAGTAAGGAAAAGTAAGACGGGAACAGATATTCCCAGGCACTTCCTCGGGCCACGCTCCACGCTCAGCATCTCAACAAGGTGTCTCCCTGAGTCGTTTCCAGCGACCACACTCCAGTTCTAATGTTTGTGTCAGCAGTGCATTTTACCGGAGAGAGAGCAAACGGAGTGAAGGAACGAAGTGAGGAAGGAATAAAGCCCAAATTCAAAACACGCACACCTTCGAGACATCTCAGCAGCGTGAAGGAGAGGGATGAATACCCGTTAGCTGGAGGAGGAGCAGGGAGGACCTCACAGCACGCCACGCCAGGGCACTGCCCGTCCCCAGCACAGGCCGTGGGGAGGAAGGCCATTGCTGCGCCGGTGACCTTGACGAGAGCTACCGTCCACGTTAGCAGAGAGCAAGGGCTGCTGCACCAGGCGGCGAGCTACCACGAGCGGACGGAAGGGATCCGGGCCTGTCCTGGCAGACGTGACTCCTTCCCACAGATGTTCCTGTGTTCTGTGAGAAGCAGGGATACACTCTTCCATGCAGCCGCCAGCTTCCTGAGGTCCAGGAACGATTTCTATCACTGTCTGAAAAAACGGCTGATGAAAATTATTCTAACAAATGTCAAAGTAAGGATGGATCCTCCCGTGACTGGAATGACTTACATTTCACGCCCTTCATATACTTTATATCCTCGTGCTCTTTCAAATTAAAGTCTAAGGCAAGAAGGAACATGTGGTGTACGTGCTCACAAAAGCCGTGGAGCCATCGCAGTGAAACACTTAAGCCCTGGAGCAGCAATGTGAGTGTCCCGTGTGCGTCACGTACATGTGTGCAATGCCACTGAGCTCTCATGGCTACTGTTCTTAAAAATAGATCATTTATAAGAGCTGAGAATGTACAGTATACCGGCAAATGTTACTGAGCTAAAATTTATTACAGTCTGAGGGAAAAAATGATTACAATACATTCCTCTGCAAACCTACAGAAAAATGTTATAATTTAATCGTAAGCCTACCCATAATACACATATGTCTCTCTAATGGTCCAATAAGATATTTTTTCATATAAAATGAATACTAAAAATCATACTCTTTTGAAACCATCACCTCACATGCTCCTTAAGAGCAATTATTAATTAAAGTCAGTAAGTAAAAGAATTATAAAGACCATAAGGGACATACCATCCAGCATTTCCAGACTGATTTACACGGAAGGATTCAACGAAGAAGGTCTTTTCCAAGAAAAAGGGATGCTCTTGTCGGGTATTTGGGAAATCGCATTATACCAAGTCAACAAATTTCTTTACCAAACCATACCAAGTCGTGCTCTGTAACATGCTAATTAGCAAGGTAAATTTCCAAGAGGGCTCTCATTTGTCCGGAGAGTCTTCTAAATTTATTTTAAGGTGGAACTCTTTATTCGAGGAACAAGGATTAACATCAGCCCTCTCTAGAACACAGCTCGGAGAGCTCATCTCATTTCATTATCTTAATTTTACTTCTGACACTGAGACAGGAAAAGGATAGGGGAAGGTTCCCAGATTCATAAAACTCAGCGGTGACAGAGCCAGACCTTGCCGCCTGTTTTCTAATGCCTCGCCTGGCTCTGGTCACTTCTCCTCTTCCGTTCCATGCACTTCCAGTCTGTTCCTTCCCCTCAGGCGTGTTACACAGGCACCCAAATGGCCACGGCTGTGTGGGCCAGCAGTGCACTGAGAAAACACTGACAGCCGCTGCCACCACAGGGCCCACCCAGGCCAGAGAAAACCCGAGGACCAAGCAAGGAGGCCTTCCTTTTCACGCCGGCACTGCCCTGCTTGAAGCATATTTCATCTCTCCATTCCACAGCCGGAGTGACTCTGTGCCGTTGTAACTGGCTGCTCAGCTTGAAAGAACGGGGCAGACCTGGCTGATTAACGTCCCCACTCTGCACCTAACACCCCACCGTGCACGTCAGAAAAAGTGCAGCGTTCAAAACACTCACTGCGAAGCTGCTATCCAGACGAAATTCAAAAGAAGAGGAAAGCAGACGTGCTCTCTGGGACAGCCCTTCTCTCGTCCAGCGCAGGCCTTCGGAACCCATCCAACAGTAACTTAACCACACTACGAAAGAACCACCGCCCGGGGCCAGGTTTGCGCTTTATTAGATTTCAGGAGGGGGAGAGAATATTTTTAAAGAAGTGTTTATTTTATTAATTATTATTATTATTATTTAAATTTGATATAGGGCATGTGTGCTCGAGACAGAGAGAGAAGAGAAAGTCAGCCTCCAGGTCCGGGACTTGAACCGCAGTTGGCCATGTGGGAGCCAGCACCTTAGCCACCACAGCACCTGCTGGCCCTTATATTGTTTTTCACAAGCTCATTTCTTTCTCATGAGCATAAAAGAGCAAGAAACACCCTCAGTGGGGCCTCACACCACAGCCCCCTCCCCCAGCCCTCCAGCTAGGAGGGGTCAGGGCACGGGCCCCGTGTCCAGGCCGGCAGGGAGCAGAACCCAGCATCACTCGAGCAGTGCGTTACCATGGTGCCAACAAGCTGACCCTAGATTTCTGATTTTGAAACCCAGTGGCCCAAGATATGTTGCTGTTGGAAATGTTAAACATGATCCCTGAAGTATATTCTAAACATTAAATTCAATAAAAAATAGCTGAAGTATTTTAGGTATCATTTCAACTAGAGCTATTTAGAGTGACATTAGTCAAAGTAACCGACTGCCTGGAATACTGTCTAATCGACATAACGTGGAGTGCATTGTTCTTAGAAAGAGTCGGTACAATCTGGCTGTGTCTTCCACATGGAGAGCTCACCAAGTCAGGCTTTTACAGTAGATTCAAATAGTGGATAGACCTTTTATGAACCCCAGCATTAGACCAACCCTTTATAAGCCAGGTAAGAACCAAACTCTCCTTCCTCTACTTATGACAACAAAGTAACAAGTTCAGAGCGCAGCACCACCAACAAGAGAGTATTAGCAAGAATGGCTTCCCAGAACTAGCTGGTCGAGGCACCAAAATACATCAAGTGTTCATCCACACGGCTGCTTTGAAATCAGACCAATGTAAATACAAGGAAAGGCCGGGTTTCTGTTACTCCCTCCCCATGAACATGGGAAGAACACAGAAGCCTTGAAATCGCCGTTAGGTGTTAAATAACGAAAAGTGCTGCCTCTCGCTCTTCTCTTTCCAAGTCGTAGAGCTTCACTAACAGTGAGTGGGTCCCAGCAGTGAGGGCAGTGATGTGACTGACACCAGCAGTAATAGAAATATTACCCTCTGGGACTCGTCAGCTTTGCCTGCACGAAGCAGCTTGAGGAGATCCCCTGATGGTGATTTATGGCTGGAGGCTCAGAGCCATCTGCTCTCCGGGAGAGTCCCTCGGCCAAGGTGAAGAGGGGCGTTTTCCCAGCTGCATCCTCTTCCCTTCCACAGTCTACCGAAGAGCATCCAGCACGCCACAAAGACCTGGCACTAATGTGAACATGGCAGACATTCTCCTCCATATGTTCCAGTTTCAATGGGCTCTTCACAGTAACTGTCTCATTTGCTAGCATTTCTCCTCTCGTCCTGATGCGAAGTGTCAATTTTTCTCACTCTATAAACTCCCTCATATTCACCCTACCCCCTGCTGTTCACAGTTACTCGTCCATTTCTGTTTTAATGGAACGTATTTTTACTATTGATAAAATTTCAGGGATTAATGGAATCTCATCAAGTTGGATTATTTACTTAATATTAAAGAAAGATGGGGCTGACAGGTGGTGTGGTGGTTAAAGGCGCTGGACTCACATGGCCAACCACAGTTTGAGTCCCAGACTTGGCACTTGCTTTCTCACTTTCCCTCAGTATCTCTCTCGCGCGCACATGCCACCTCTCTGTTCAAATTAAAATAAATAAACAAATAAATAAAGTCAAATAAAAAAATAATTCTTGAAAAAGAAGTAAAGAAAGCCAAGGCAAGGCACAGTTGACCAGCCATCCCAGAGTCACGTAGCTGGTCGGTGAGAGGGCTTGGACTCGACCACTCGACTCTCAGTGCTCTGCCGACATTTACTGCTTACACAAGGGAAGCGTCGGTGTCTCTGACTTCCTCACTTGCACAGTCTAAGGAATAGTTTTGGGTTATTTACCACCTAACAAATCACAAGCAATATGTCAGATGAACCAAATATTTTTAAATTTTTATTAAACAAATCAAGAGACAATAAACATAACTCTAGAAGGCCACTATTCTTTCTTACAAGGAAAAAAAAACTTTTAAAGGTAAAAAATCACTGTTCTATATTTTTATTTCATATTCTAAAATGTGATTTCTAACTAGTTCTTTTGCTTGTTTGTTTGTTTTAATTTACTAGCGGGCAGGTGTACTTGCCAGGGGGAGAGAGAGAAAGCGAAAGCGAAAGCGAAAGCACGCCCTCTGGGGGATGGCCACACTACCATTCCTTCTCCTCTGTTTTCCCCTTCAGGGTTCTGGGCACACATGCTATTTTTCAAACCACCAGATCTGGGACTTGAACCACACCGGCAGCTATGTAGGATCAGCTGCCTTAACCACCACACCACTGGCGAGACCAGATTTCAAATTTGTACTAACAAAATGTAGCATACACAAATAGGATAATATTATAGGGACAAATCTATTGTGTTAGCTACAGATGCAAAGTGGACTATCTCAGGAACTAAATAGGGCTTGGAGATGCTGCTTGTAGATACGAAGAGGAGTAAATGACAATCGCAGAATTGTAATAAGCCACATATGAGGTCTGATTGGGTTTGCTTCACCAATTTTAACCCCAGGACAGGACTGAAGCATCTGGAGGAACTGTGACTACCACTGGTAGGTTTGTCCTACTTCAGGAGGAGTGGTAGAAATATATCTTATCTCCAAATCGGCTCGATGTCCCTGAAACAACCCTCATGATAATGAAAACCTGGCCTGGTACTTAGTGCAGTATGAGAACTTTCTGCCTCGAAGGGGTTTAATATCACATTGCTGTCTTCTTCTTTTTCTTTCCTTCTTTCGTATTTCCTCTTCTATCTTCTTCCTCTTCATCTCCATCTTCTCTTCCTTCTTCTCTTTTTTGTCCTCCAACTCTGCCTCTTGTTCTCTTCCTTCATCATTCATTGTTCTCTCTTAGGTTTTGGTTGGTAATAATTTACTCTATCCAAGTAAGCAGTTCGGGAAGGCTCTGCACGTAGGCGTTTTGAAATAACGGTGATGTTATCAATTACACCATGCTTCTCTTCTCTACCGGGGAGAAGTCAACCGACCCTATGACAATAACTCATGAGCTCATCTCACAGGAAAAGCAGGAGCAGAAGAAAATACATAACCGCTTGATGACGTCTCAAAGTCTAACATTGGGAATCTAATCAAGAATACAACTTTGGTGGTTAAGGCGCTGGATTCCCACATAGCTGACTGTGGTTCTAGTCCTGGACCTGATGGTGAAATTCATGCTGGGAGCCCGTGTGTGCATATCTAAGATTGCAGCATGGCCGTCCCCCCGAGGGTTGCTTTCCCATTTCTCTCTTTCTGTCTCTTGCTGGCGAGCACACGTGCCCTATAGCAAAAACCTAAAAATAACAGAGCTTTGGGACTCTCCCCATGTTTCCCTCTTCCCTATTGTAGCTTAACAGTCCCTGTCCTTAGTCAGCGAGAAGGTGGCTTTGTGACATCCCCTTATCTCCTGCCATTACAGCTGGGTGTCCTCTGCTTTGAGTAAAGTCTTTTTTCTACACTAACCTGCGGCTTTAGCTGTTGATTCTGCTAGAGCATTGAACACATAAACCTGGATGTTATAAGATTGGGATTTGTTATCCCTTCCTCAACATCCTTTGATCAAATTACTTACACTAATTAGTCAAGACCAATACCCATGGGGTGGATTGACCCATGGAAAAAAACAAAAACAAAAACAAAACTAGGGAAATAAGAAAGAAGTGTGAGCAAAGAATTCATCCTATCACTACTGCAGGAATAACAAGTTTGGTGGAATGAAGGAAGCAAATTTCAGGTTTCAGAGTGTTTTAGAAAGAATAGCAGAAAAGGGAGTCACAATAATGAAAAAGAAAACTTTCTCAAAGACTGTTCTAAAAGACAGGAAAGAATGAAGACAGGAGCAGGAAAGGGAATTTGTGTGGGGGAAAGTCTTTTTTATTTTTAGAGAGAGAGATTTTTGCTCTAGGGTGTGTGTGCTCATCAGGGAGAGAGAAACAGAGACAGAGAGATAGAAAGCAAGAAATCACCCCCCTTGGGGGTGTATGGCAGGGATGCAATCCCTTCTGCTCCATTTCCTCTCAAGATTTTGGTCTCACTAACACATGCAAATGGCATGTTTGAAGCTGCTGAGTCCAGGACTCTAACCATGGTCGACCATGTGGGAGTCCAGTGATGTAAGCATTATGCCATCTGCTGGTCTCAGTCTTTTGTTTTACAAAGTAGAAAACTATAAGCATCTTTGCTATGGGTGGGAATGATCCTGAAGATAGTAAAAATTAATCATCCAGGAGAGGGGCCAGTAGATGGCATGATGGTTAAGGTGCTGGACTCCCTCATGATTGACTATGGTTCAAGTCCTGCACCTGGTGGCTTGAAAATCATGTTGGGTGTATGTGAGTGCAAGCCTAAAATCCTAGGAGGAGAACAGAGAAAGGTCTGTGGCATGGCCGTGCTCCTGGGGAGTGATTTCTCACTTTCTCTCTTGCTGTTTCTCTCTCTCTCTTTCTGGCAAGTGCATGTCCTATGGCAAAAACCTTAATAATAGTAATTCAAGAGAGAATATAAGGAAGGAGGAGGGAAGGTTCTTTGTGCAATGCACTGGACTGAACAGGAAGGGACACGGGTCTGTATGAGACAGAACGGGAAGCCATCCACAGGAGGAAGGAGCTCTCACGTGTGGTCCAGGGCAGGTCGTTGGTTCAATGCAGCGATGGGAGTTTATGAGAGCTCTCTTCTGGCTGCTCTAGTTTCTCAGTAAAACAAAAGGAAATGTCTCCAGCTGAGAACAAGCATCAATAGAATATTAAAGTTCCAGAAAGCAGGAAAAGCTACACAATTGTTATCCCAGAGAATGGGTGAGATATAGGAATAGAGAAATACAGGATAACTGATGCTTTATAATAGTGACAGATTATAAATTACCTAAATATGCAACTAGAAGATATTGGTAAATAAAAATCGTGAGGAATTTGATTCAGCTATAACATACAAAGAATTTAGACCTCATCACTCTCATGCATAACAAAAGAAAAAACTGAGCAAACTGAAAATCGGTGATGTTTCTTAGACCTCTGCAAGAATTAAGATCACATGACTAACTGCTGCCCGGACTGGATACACAGATGAATGCCCAGAATCACAGCTAAGACGAGCTTACCTGGAGCAGAAGCCCTTGCAGCTATAAACTAGAAGAACACTGTAAGTGATTTTGACGAATTATTGGTGGTTCAGATTAGACTCTTGAGAGGAAGAACTCCTCTGACCCTATCGTGGTTTTGCAGAGTCCCCACATATCCAAGGGTTTTATCTCCAAAGACCCTAGCAGGATAGCCTGAAGGAATGCTCCCTTGTACTTACGACACAAGAAGAAGAAAAGTAATCATTTTGAAGTATGTCCAAAACATTTTCCATAATAAAGGCCTACTCTATAGGAAACCCACACACATATACACACACAAACAAAAACAAAATTCTTCTGAGATCTGAGGAAAAGGCACTTCCAGCTTTATCCCCCTCTGACCTACCCATATCACCTAAAAAAAGGAAAAAGAAATGGGAAACATTTGTGAAAGTCACAACTCAGTAACACAGCTCCATCAAAAAGTTGAAATTACTGGGCGCGTGTGCGTGCGTGCCCAAGATCCCGAGAGGAGAATGGAGGAGAAGGGATTGTGGCGTGGCCATCCCCCCGGGGGGGTGATTTCTCGCTTTCTGTCTCTCTGTCTGTCCGGCAAACACATGCGCCCTATAGCAAAAACCTCTCAAAAAAAAAAAAAAAAAAACTTGAAATTTGGGGGAGCCAGCAAATGGCATGGTAGTTAAAGCACTGGACCCCCACACAACCCACTGCAGTCAAGTCTCAGAACTGGTGGCTTGATTTCTCACTTTTATTCTCTTTCTTGTTAACACACATGCCCTATAACAATTTTAAAACAACAGGGGCCAGGAGATGGCACAATGGTTACATCATTAGACTCCCACATAGTCAACTACGGTTTGAGTCCCAGACCTGGCAGCTTAAAACTCTTGCCAGGTACATGTTCGTGTATGCCCCAAATCCCTAGAGGAGAATGAAAGATAAGGGACTTTGGTGTGGCCATCCTCCTGGGGGGAGACTTCTTGCTTTCTGTCTCTCTGTCTCTCTGGTGAGCATACGCACCCTATAGCAAAAATCTCTCAAAAAAAGTAAAAAAAAAAAGAAAAAGAAAAAGAAAAGAAAAGAATAAATAATAATAAATAAGATTTAAGAAATAATTCTTTAAAAAATTGTAATTTAATCATAAATTCAGAGACTATTTCTCCTTCTCCAGACCTTATCACCAAACCAACAAATTTCCAGTGTGATAATAAGGATTATAGGTGAAATAGTTACAATAAGCTATGTTTAAGAAGTTCCCTGGGACCAGCAGATGGTGTAATGGTTATGTCACTGGACTCCCACATTCTCAACTGAGGTTCAAGTCCTAGACCCTGCAGCTTAAAACTCACGCTGGGCACGTGTGTGTGTGTGTGTGTGTGTGTTTATACAAAATTCCAAGAGAAGAATGGAGGAGAAGGGATTGCGGCATGGTCATCTCCCCTGGGAGGATGATTTCTTGTTTTCTATCTCTCTGTCTTTCTCTGTCTCTCTAGCGAGTGCACCTGCCCTATAGCAAAAGTCTCTCTCTCTCAAAAAAAAAGAAAAAAGTTCCCAGGGAAACCCAAAGACGTGTCGTTGCTACACATCAAGACCACCAGGAGAGACTGGCGTCTCCTGCATCTCCAGCTGCAGCAAACATAAGCTAAGCCCAATTTCTAGCCGTGTGAATGTAGCTCAACTCTCAGAACCAAATAGCTCATGTCCAGTTTTCAGTAAAAACGACAAGGCATGCTAAAGGCAAAGGAAAACCCAGTGGGAGAGCACAAGGCGAGACTCAGAAACAGACTTGGATGCGATTTGGATTTTGTAATTAGTAGGTAGGGAATTCCAGAGTGTGATGGCTGAGGGGCTCTAAAGAAAAGCAGACAACATAAAGAAGAGTAATACACACAAAGATGGAAACTAAGAGAGAATCGAAAGAAAATGCTTCATAAACAAGCATGATTCCAAAGCAGAACGTCCTTGAATTCAGCTGCACATGGCCATGGAAAGAACACATGACCTTGAAGACATGTCACTAGAAACTTCCCAAACTAAAACGGGACGAGAAAAACGAGTGAACTGAACAGAACAGCTAGAGCCTGTGCGGCAATTTAAAATGAAGTAATAAATGCTAATTCGAAGACTGGAAACCAAGAAAGAGAAAACAGAGCAGAAGAAATAATTGAGGTAACAATGGTTGAAAATTTTCCAAAATTAGTGGCAAACATCAAACACAGATCTAGGAAGCTCAGAAATTACCAAAGATCAAGACCAAAAACAAAATCACACCTAGGCTTATCATCAAATTGCAAGCAAGGAAAAATAAAGCAAAATACAAGAAGCAAGAGGAAGAAAGGCACAGCAACTGTGGAGGAGCAAGGAGAAGAGTTAGACTAGACTCTCCACCAGAAACCAGGCAAGTGAAAGAGAATGGAGTGGAAGCATGGAAAGTGTCAAAAGAGAAAGAAAATGAACAAACAAAATAACAGGTCCAGAAATCTGTATCTAGCAAGATGATTCTTTTTTATTATTTTTATTTGTTTTTAGGTTTTTAAAGAGACTTTAGCCAGATTGATATCCACCTCAGTCCAGCCAGGAAGAAAGAAATAATAAAGACTGGAGCAGAAATAAGTGAAATAGAAAATAAGTGAACTGTACAGAAAATAAATGAAAGCAAAAGCTGGTTCTTTGAAAATATCAACAAGATTGACACACCACTAGCCAGACTAATTATCCAGCAACATGATTCTTAAAAAAGAACAAAAAATAAAGACATTCTCAACAACACAAAAATATGAGAGAATCCATCACCGGAAACCTTCTCTACAAAAAAAATGATACAAGTTTTTACCCCAGCCCCATAGCACAGTGATCAAGTGCTGTGTATAGAAAAACTGCATTCCACGTGGCTGACCACGCTTGGGATCCTGACTACGGCAGCTTGAAAGACACACTGGACCCTTGAGTGTGTGTGCCCCAAATCCTGATGGGATGGGAAAAGAGGAAAAAAGAGTGTGGGGTGACCATGCCCCATTGAGGGGTGCTTATTCTCTCTCTGGCAAGTGCATATACACTTTGGCAATTAAAAAAGAAATCTTGGGACCAGCAATTAGTGTAATGGCTATGTCGCTGGACTCCCACGTAGTCGACCACAGTTCACGTCCCGGACCCGGTGGCTTAAAACTCACGCCGGGCGCGTGTGCATGTGTGCCCAAGATCCCGAGAGGAGAATGGAGGAGAAGGGATTGCGGCGTGGCCATCCCCCCTGGGGGGTGATTTCTCACTTTTTGTCTCTCTGTCTGTCTCTGTCTGTCTGGCGAGCACACATGCCCTATAGCAAAAACCTCTCCAAAAAAAAAGAAAGAAAGAAATCTTTTGCAGGACCAGCAGATGGTGTAATGATTATGTTACTGAACTCCTAAGTAGTCAACTGAGGTTTGAGTCCCAGACCCAGCGACTTAAAAACTCACACTGGGTGCATGTGTGTGCATACCCAAATCCTGAGAGGAGACTGGAAGGAAAGGGATTGGGGCCTGGTAATCTCCTGGGGGGGGGGGGGGGGTTGATTTCTGGCTTTCTGGCTTTCTGTCTCTCTCTGTCTCTCTGTCTCGTACATGCGCCCTGTAGCAAAAATTTCTCTTAAAAAAATATCTTTTTGTTGAGAATATAAATGAAATAGGTCAGTTATTCATACCAGTACAACAAAGGAAGAGTGTATGGAGCAGCCTGGAGCCTGCTGGTCCAGGCGGCGGGATCCCACCTGGCTGACCACTGTGGCTCCAGCATCGTGCAGCACTGCCCCACCTGCCTCGCTGCGGTTGGAACAGGTCATTGTTCTGATCGAGTGAATAATAATAACAGTGCATCAGGGCATTAGAATGTATGAGTAAATTAAATGAAGGACATTTATCAATAATCATTGTTTTTGTCTCAAACTTTTACATTTAAACTTTTAATAGACAAGATCATGTTTATTTATGGTGCACAGCACGTTTGACTTCATTACTTTCTATAGCTGAATAATATCTTGTACCTACATACCAGAATTTATTTTGCCAGTGACGGACATTTCAACTGTTCTAGGCCGCCCTGGATGTCTTTGGCCAACCAGGTTTCTCTTTCTTGCATGTCGTTTTCAGACTTACTAGAATGTGCTCGAAATCCTGGGAATGTAATACCTCGAGTTAGAAAGAGGCCACCTAGGACAGCCCAGGCTGTGCTCCCTTCTCTGGAAGCAGGAAGTCCTTCAAAGCTCACCCCAGGGAGTCATGTGACCCAGGAGGCATATAACCCCAGGTGGGAAGTCTGGGTCCCTCAGCTACGGTGCCCGCAGCCCACCTCACTCCACTCATCCCAGGCAGCTTTCTCGAGCTGTGGGAGCCAGGATCACAGTGGATCCTAGCCTTCCTCTGCCTCTCGCTGCCCTTCTTATGTAGTAGACCCACATGTTGTGGGTTCTCGGACTCCTACTCTAGGATGTTGGCAGAGTGATCATCTCCGCTCCCCTCCACACCGTGGGAGTCCTCCTTGGACTGCTGCTTCACAAGCTGTGTCTGCCTTTGCACTGCTGTGAAGAGTGCTCCCACAACCACGTGTGTGCCTGTGTCCCTTCTACGGGACACACACTGACCTTGGAAAAGAGGCCCTGGGAATGCTGTTATAAGGGATACTCACCCAACATCGAAACAATGGAACGTTACTTGAAAGTGGAAATAGAACATATTGCTCTACTGTAGCCACTAAAACAATTTTAACACTTACAGTAAGAGAATAAATAAAATGGAATCACACAGTGTTTAGTATAAACCAGAGACAGCAGGAAAAGAAGGATGATAATTGAAAGAGAAAAAGAAAGGAAGAAGATAATGAAGTAGCGGCTGCACAAAAAAAAGCACAAAAAATAAAAAGAAATAGTTACTGTTAACAACTATAGTTGTTAAAAATGATTAATCCAACAATATCAATGACCACTTTAAGTGTGCATGCTCTGAGTACATCTATGAAATGAAATATTGGGCCCGCTGGTGACACAGTTCTAACACACCTGAACCCACACAGGGAGAGCCCTGGGTATACATCCTGGGAACCCCTTGAACATATGGGCACATGCCTCGCCTGTGTCCCCGGCCAGCTGAGACGGGGGTGGGTTGTGGCATGGGCACCATGGGGTAGGTGACTCTCTCTCACTCTCTGTCTCTCAGAAGACACGCATTAGTAAACTTTAAAAAAAGACAGAAATTGGGCCTAGCAGTTAGCGTAATGGCTATGTCGCTGGACTCCCACGTAGTCGACCATGGTTCGAGTCCCGGACCCGGTGGCTTAAACTCACGCCAGACGCGTGTGCGTGCGTGCCCAAGATCCTGAGAGGAGAATGGAGGAGAAGGGGTTGCGGCGTGGCCATCCCCCCTGGGGGGTGATTTCTCGCTTTCTGTCTCTCTGTCTCTCTCTGTCTGTCTGGCGAGCACATGTGCTCTGTAGTAAAAACCTCTCAAAAAAAAAAAAAGACAGAAATTGTAAGAATGAGTTAAAAGCAAGAACTAACTACATTGTCTATAAGAAACCTTTAAATGTAAATTCAATATGCTTAAGTAGATTTAATGGTTAAAAACAGAAGAATCAGTTGACTATTTCTCAAAAACTTAAGCAATCAATATGATCGAAGCAGTTCCACTACTAATCAATATCCCCGAGAGTTGAAACAGAAACTTAAATATAGTGTGTGGATACATCTAGCTCCACCATTCACAGCAGCAAAGACAGAAACAGCCCAGTGTCCATCAGTGGATAAGTGGATTCACAAAGTATGGTGTAGACATGGGAAGAAATATTATTCAAACATACAAGGAAATAAAGTTTTGATAAATATGACAAGGGGTATTTTTAGGCTACACCAAAGCATTAGACACTAAAGAAACTAGACCCATATTACCTGATTCCATTTATCCAGAGTAGGTAGATTCTTAGAGACAGACAGCAGATGAGTAGTTTCCAGGGAAGGGGAGGGAGAGTAAGAAAATACTACTTAATGGGTATGGAATTTCTTTCTGAGGTGATAAAACATTTTAGAAGTGGTGGTTGTGTGACATTGTGAAATTGTTCTTTTACTTATTTACTTTATTTTAGTTTGCTATAAGGAACATATGCTCACCAGAGAGAGAGAGAGGGAAAGGGAGAATGGAGAAATCAACCCCACCAGAGGGCTGGCCATGCCACAATCCCCTCACATCCTTTCTTCTCTAGGGATTTTGGGCGTGTTTCTCAAGCTGCCAGGTCCTGGACTGGGCTTGGTGGGCTCCGACAGCCTTAACCACCATGCCACCGTTTGGCCCTGGATGTATTTGAATGTCATGGACTCTTCACTCTAAAATGGTTGGCCGGGACTAGCTGGTGGCATGGCCGCTAAGGCAGCTAGATCCCATCTAGACAGCTTTGCAGTTCATGTCCAGACACAGCAGCTTGAAGAATGTGTCAGGAGTGTGTATGTGTGCCCAAAAATCCCAAGAGGAGAGATGGAGGAGAAGGGATTGCAGTGTGGCTGCCCCCAGGGGGTGATTTCTCACTCTCTCTCTCACTCACTCTGTCTGTCTCTCTCTGGTGAGTAAATGCACCTTATAGCAAATGAAAAAAAAAAAAAAAAGAACCTAAAAATAAATAAATACATAAAGTAAAATGGTTAACTGGATCTTATATGAATTGAATCTCAAATTAAAAATGCATATCTGGGAAAAAAGTAAAAAATAAACAAAGCTATAGTCTTATGCTAATCAAAGGGAAATTGGAGTGGCTATATTAATGCCAAATGAAGCAGATTTTAGAAGCTAGGAAACTTTTCAGGAGTCAGGAGGGCAGCTACCTAGTGACAAAGGACTCGGTTCTATAAGGAGACATAGTTGCGAACGTGTACGCACCTAGTGGCGGAGTCTCAAAACGTGTGAAGCAAAACTGGTAGAAATGCACGAAGAAATGGACAAATCCTCAATTCCAGTCGGAGACTTCAACACTTTGTTCAGTAATTGGTGGATTTGGCAGTCAGAAACTCAGTGAGGATAGTTCTGAACGGAGCAGCAGCACCAGGCCTGCTGACGTAACTGGCATTTACAGGAGAGTCCACGGAGCAGCAGCAGCAGCGTTCTTCTCAGGTCACACGAGACATTCCCCAAGACGGAGCGCGTTCTGGGTCATCAACAAACTCAAAAGGTCAGAAATCGGACAGAATCGTGAAACGGTCATCGCCACGTATTGTCCGAAATCATCACAACTTACATCTCTGAAGACTCTTCATGAACATAAAGAAGATATTTGCTAAATACAAAATAGATACATTGATATGTAGGCCCTTGATTATGTAAACACATGGATACAAAATGTACTTGTGGTAGCTATCTTTGGGGTTGTGGTGATTCAGCTTTTAAATTTTATTATGTAGATTTCTAGTTTCCTACTATTACATGCATTAAGTTCATGATTTTCTAAAAGTCATTAATGAAAACATTACATACCTTGACTTAGTAGTGTCACTTCTAAAAATGTATCATAAAATAACTGAAAGGCCAGGTTTTACACAAAATCTCACATAGTTTATTTGTAAAGGGTCAATATGAAACCACTACGTGTAATCATTCACTAGCTATATTTTGATGTATTTTTATTTTAAACACAGTACCATCACAGAAAAACATTTGGGAGAAATAATGACAGAGGAAAGTATTCACAAGGTAATTTTAAAAGGAAGAAAAAGTTAAATGGAAAATGCAACCGTATCAAGAATAATCTCAACTTGCTTGTTTAAGTTTCTTTCTTTCTTCCATGAGCAACAGAGACGGAAGGAGACAGAGGGCGGAGAGACAGCACCCCACCTGGTGTTAGCGCCAGGATTCACCCCAGCTTCAGCCGCCGAGGGTCACAGGCTGACAGCCCAAGGTACTAGGGAGGTCTCTAGGTGGGACCAGAACCTTCCATGGGGGTTGGCCTCCCCGAACGCTGCATTTTACCACGGCCACTGTCTGGCCTATTTCTTACATTGAACTTTTACTTTTTTTTTTTTTAGAAGTTTTTGTTATAGGGCACGTGCACTTGCCGAAAAGACGGAGAAAGAGAGAAGACAAAAAGCAAGAAATCACCCCCCAGGGGGGATGGTCACGCCACAATCCCTTCTCCTCCATTCTCCTCTCAGGATCTTGGGCACGCACGCACACATGCCTGCATGAGTTTAAGCCACTGGGTCTGGGACTCAAACCGCAGTCGACTACATGGGAGTCCAGAGACATAGCCATTACGCTAACTGCTGGCCCTTTACATTGAACTTTCATAAAGCCTGTCTCATGTAGTGTAAGAAGGGTCATTTGTTTGCTTCTTTATGGTTTTGAGTAATTTCTGGATTTTTTATAACTGGAGGATATTGTGATTATATCAAACAATACATTTCAAAAGAAAATGCTCAATAAAAGAATGAATTCAATATAAACAATTTAATGTTTCCAGTGAAAACCATAAAAAGCTTGAGATTAGAGGAAGAGTGATTGATTTCAAGAAAGAACAGGTTCTGCTCTTCAATCGTTTCCATTAAAGGGCCCCATTTCCCAGGTGTCAAGAGCTCTCTGCTGCCTGACCCGAGCAGGGTGGAGCCATGCTGCCTCGTTAACTCTGGCAACCGGAGCTACTGCGCTGAGAGCTCGTGACTGACGGAACCAGAATGTCACACGCCATCTCACTATTTTTACTGATTCTGAAACTGTTTCAGGGTCACTGATGATGCTTATCAGCTATAAATGGTTAACATTTGATTAATATAGTTCAAGAAGACAAAATGCCCAGTAAACATCTTCTTACTGTGCCAAGTTCAAAAACAAGCAATTACCAAGAAAAAGCTAGCTGAAATAAAATTAAAACCTTATTTTCAGAATCTAAGGAAACAATAAAAATGATAGAAAGATAAAAATATTTCCCAGTTTCTCCAGTATTTAATAAAAAGTTTTTGGTTTGATTTGGTTTTAAGGTTTTTGCCATGGGAAATGAGTGTTGCCAGAGAGAAACAAAGAGAGGAAGTAAGAAATCACCCCCCCCCCCTCCATGGGGATGGCCACACTGCAATTCCTTCTGCATTCTCCTCCTGGGGTTTTGGGCGCACACGCAGGCACCTAGTGTGATTTTCAAGCCGTTGGGTCCAGGACTCAGACTGTGGTGGTCATGTAGGAGTCCAGCACCGTAAGCACCATGACACTGGCTGGCCCCTAATCAAAAGTTTGTTAGTTCACCCGCTGACCAGAAGAAAGAAAAGGATAAAGACAGTCGGACAGACAGAAAGAAAGAAATACGGAAGGAGACAGAAAAGGAAGATCATTTTAAGGACCACAATGCCATTCACGGCATTTCGAGACTTAACATTTAAGGTGTCAAATATACCAGAGTTATCCCACAGATCCACGATGCGGGAGACAGAGTAATGGCCACAGTGGGAAGAACGTGGCTTCCTGCCTCTGTCTCTCGAGGAAAGCTCTGTGAACTCGCCGGCCCTTCCCCATGCGCTCTCCTCCTCAGGGAGTGCTGGCTGATGTACGTCCAAGCCGCGTGGCCCAGCTCCGCAGGCTCGGCCGTCTCCTCCTTCCTGCACACTGGGTGTCTGCTCCTTGGCCCTTCTCATTGTTTTAGAATTATTTATTTATTATTGTTTGTTTGTTTGTTTTTAACTTGACCAACAGAGAGAGAGAGAAAGGAAAAGTGAGAAAGTAAGTCACCAGGTCTGGGACTTGAATGCAGTTGGCCAGCAACCAAATGTCCAGCGCCTTAACCACCATGCCACTTGCAGGCCCTGGACATAAGGTTCTCAAGATGCTTTCTCTGTGCCTTGTTTGATAAATATAGTTATTAATAAAAGTATAAGGAAACTCTCAAAATGAAACAATTAGAAAATGGTATTTATCAGAGTTTTAGCTTATGAGCTGGATGTTAGGTGATACACAGGGGTACACAGGGGTCAGGACATGTCGAGTTCAGCGGATCGAGACCCACACCCAGGTCTGAATAAGCCTTGTAAGTAAGTTATTCCACTTCCTTCTATGCTTGTCTTTCAGAGCATGTGTCCCCCGCAGGAAGCAGCTGAGGTTTTTGGTTTTGTTTTTGCTTTGCTGCTCTCATAACCGTGTCTCGTGGAAAAGGGAGGAGCCCAGTCTCACTGCAGGTCAGTGCGGAGACCCCGAGGGCCCCTGCTCTCTGCCAGAAGACGGGCAGAGAGGAACCGAGGTAAGGTCCCCAAATCTTCAATCTACTTGAAATGTGAAAAGGTACTTTGCAAATAGAATAAAGTTAGGATGAGGGGATTATCTTTTTTTTTTTTTTTTTTGCTTTTTAAATTTTTTTTCTTTTATTTTTTATTAAATTTTTAAAAATTTTTATATAAATTCAATCACATTATTTAGCTTACAAAGTGAACATTTCAATATGTGAACATTTCTCCCCAGTGCAGTTGATCAGAATATCTTCCACCAATAACACCACACCTCCCCATCCCGTCAATGCTCTGTCTCCGTATCCCTCCTCCAAATGTGCTTCCCTAGGCCCCTCTTCTCCACACACTCCACTTCTGGCACTAACCCCCATCTCTTGTGTTTGTACAACCTTAGGTCAATCAGGTTCAGTTGTAGAGTGCAGACACTCTTATCTTGATTACCTGGGTAAGTCCTAAATGTAAATAATCATAAACTTCCTGACGACTTAAAGAAGACATCCTGTGGATGGCTTGGAGGTGAGGACGGGCTCCTGGCAGAGGAGTGCCACCTGGGGAGCAGGAACTCAGGAACACGAGTCCTCCTCTGGAGCCGCGGGAGTGCGCACTCCTGCAGACACCTCAATTTCAGACCAATGAAATGAGTTTGAATTTCCGACCTCTAGAATTTCTTTTTAATTTTGCCACAAGGTGCATGCACTTACCGAGAGAGAGAGAGAAAGCATCCCCCTGGGGAGTGGTCAGGCAGCAATCTCTACTCCTCCCGCTCTCCCTTCTCTCAGGATCTTGGGCACATGCTCAAACGGTCCCAGCATGACAAACCATGGGGTGGGCCATGCGGGATCCAGCCCCCTTGGCCACCATTCCGTGGGCTGGGCCCTGACCTCAAGAGTTTTAAGAGAATAACTGTTGTTTTAAGCCACCGCGTTTATGCTTATAATTCTTACAGTAGCAACAGGAAAGGGACCCGAGCCCACCGTCGGTAACAGCGGAACCACGAGCAGGGATGACCGTGCCGACCAACTCACCTCCTCGTCTCGCTGCCAAATGAGGACCGACGGGGAGAAACATGAAACAGCACTGTGAGGACTCCAGCAAGCCTCAGAGTCTGTTATAACAAACACTCAGCTGACCACGTTCTCAGACGCTAGACACTCACTTCTACCCGCAGGCTAGACAACAGCGCCCACCCAGGGCATCTGGCCTGTCACCCCAGGGAGGGAGAGCGAGCTCCCTGGTCTTTAGGGGTAATTTCCCAGGGCAAGTTGTAAACTGCAGGATCAGAGTGGGACATTGCTTATATAATGACAGCATGCAAGAATTCATTTTAAGGGACAAACAAAATACAAGTTTGTAATCGTTTTTTATAAACTTAATGCCCTACTGTGTCCTATTTTTGCTAGATTCTTGTTGCTCCTGGAAGCAACCTCTCTCCTGTCAAAGATTCGTTTAAAAAAAAAATGATGGAGAAAATTACAAGCAAAACACATATGTAAACTCTCCTCTGAGTCAAAAAAGTTGAAATTTCTTTCTAACAATGACCTACCCTTGAAAATCTATCTGCTTTAAAATGTAGTTAAAGGAACGTGTAGGCCAGTTCTGTGATGCCGACAACACGCTTCAGTGGTGCGCTGGTAAGCCGGCTCTGGAAAAAAGGAGGAGAAAGAGGACGAAGGAAGAAACACCCCTAGTTTATAGCAACTGCCAATCCCCATGATATAAATATTCCTCCTGCGACCGAGTTCGAGTTACTAACAGTTTCAACTTGAGCTCATGAAACTCTCGAGTATGTATCAGTCAGCGCTCATGAACCAGGCAGCTACAGTACGTCACTACGAAATGTCAAATTGCATGTGGCTGTTAGTGGGGCCAGGACACGTCTCTGAATAGCTTTTGTATGTCAGAAAACAAAGAATAAAAATGAGGGAAAAAAATTAATGAACTATGAAATGAATCTTCGTGCTACCGTTGGTTCAGGATTTTCAGCACAAATAGAAAGGGCACGAGCAGAGGAGAGACGCCAGATCCAGTCCTTGAAAGAACAACTTTACACTAATTAGACTAACCTCGCCGAGCAGCCAAGCTCCTAACGCATCGCTATCCTAGCAAGACATGAAAGGGCAAGAAGAGAGAATGAAGTACGAATCATCGAGTGGATGAAGCTAAGTCCTAATTCAGCACAGAACCCTCCCAACATACATGGAGGAAAACTGGTGCTTCAGCTCTTGCACTTTTAGTTCTAGGAGTTCATAATTCTTTCTGGAGTTATTTATTATAAGAAATCTAGGTTTACTTTGCTTGGAATCAAACCCCTTTCTGCAAGGATGCCAGTTAAGATCAAATTTCCGAGGGCCAGTTCATAGTGCAGTGGTAACTCAAGGCACCATGAGGCTGACCCATGTGGGGGTTCCAAGTTTACATGTGGAGACCTCCCTGAGGCTACTGGCCATGTGTGTCCGTGGGTGGATTGTAGCACGGGGACCCTATGGGAAATGTAGTCTCCCTGTCTGTCTCTCTCTCTCTCACAGAAGAGATAAATGAATGGACTCAGGAAAGAGAGAGACTGTTTCAATGGCATGAGGCAACCTGATCTTATAACCCCTACTCTTGGCTTGAGAGAAAGCTCTTATTTCTAAGACTCACCTTTCCATGCATGAACTGATTCTATCCTTAAATCTGTCAGTCAAATAGTTGGTCAAGCATTTTTTTTGCTTGACCGTGTGCTCACTGGAGAGAGAAAGAGAGGGAAAGTGAGGAATAACCCCTCCCCCCCAGGAGGATGGCCACAGTGAAGTCCCTTCTCCTGCAATTTCTTCTCTTGGGATTTGTGGGCAAGCACACACCACCGACTGTGCAGTTGGCCATGTGGGATCCAGCAGCCTTAGCCTCCACACCACCTACTGGCCCCAAGCTTTAATATTTTGCTTTAAGTGTGTGTGTTCACTGAGTGCATGTGCTCACTGTAGAGAGACAGAGAAAGGGAAAGTGAGAAACCACCCCGCGGGGGGATGACCAGGCCACAATCCCTTTTCCTCAATTACCCTCAGGATTTGGGGCATGCCTATACATGCATCCACATGATTTCCAAGCCTCTGGGTCTGGGACTTGAACCTCAATCCACCATGTAGGAGTTCAGCACCTCAGCCACTACCCCACCCATCGCTTGCTGGTCCAAAGCTTTAGAATTTAAACTAGGCTTTACTGATGAATCTGGCTGACAGAGACAAATCCAGAGTGGCAAATAGACTTAGTCGTCTGATCAGCAAATGTAGCTCCACCAAGGAGCCCACTTACCCCGTCTGCTCCCTGAGTTAGCTTAGGGCAACCTCCACTGGCCAGGGACCATCCTTCCTGCCTCTGAGCTCACCCTTGAGCATATCAGCGATTGCTGGTATCCAAAGAGAAGAACATAAAGTGCCCCTTCTCTCTCCTATTTCATCCTTGCTTCCCAAACTCATTTTCTCTCCTAGAGCTTGTCTCCCAGGATCACGGGCATCAGAGATATTTCCTTCTTTCAGGAACCAAGTTACACCTCCCCAGGGTCACAGCGCAGTCCCATTTCACCAGAGCAACCACATCAGAAAGCTACAGGTGTAGTTTCCCTGGACCCTCAATATTCTGAGATGTTCTTTGCTCCTGCGCTCCTTCTTTGTTCTGGACGCTTCCTCTGGTTCCAGATGGCTTGCAAATGTTTTTTATTTATTTTGAATTGCCAGATGGTGCTTATGCTCACCAGACCATGAGAGACAGAGAAAGCATCCCCCAATGGGTCATGATCACACCATTGTACTCCTTCTGCCATTTCTCTATCCTAGCGCGCGCGCGCACACACACACACACACACACACACACACACACACACTATGATTTTTTTATCTGAACTGCATTCAGACATGTAGAATGCAACTCTTTTAACCACTGAGCTATGAGATTACTGAGCAGACAACTCTCTTCCAAATGCTTTTCTTATTTTCCCCTAGGTTTTTGCCAAAGGGCATGTGCACTCACCAGAGAGAAAAAGACAGACAGAGATGGTGAGAGGGAAAGTGAGAAATCACCCCTAAGTGGGGATGGCCACACCACAATCTCTTCTCTTGGGATTTTGGGCACCTTCACACACATACCCAGTGTGATTTTCAAGCCTGCAGGTCCAGGACTCAAATCACGTTTGGCCATGTGGAAGCCCAGCACTTTAACCATTATGTCACTTGCCGGCCCCTCCCAATGCTTTTACATATTTGCTTAGTGTTTCCTGAGAACGCTTTCTCATCCAGCTGACCATTGGGAGGACAGAAGGAAACCTTAACCTGGTCAAGACTTAGAATGCTCTGCATCCTCAACTTACATCTCAAAGAGAAAATGACTAGGAATTGGTCTGGGAGGGGGAAACGGTTACAGATTCTGTTTGGCTTTTTTTAAAGGACAAGCTCTTTGGGAGTGCTCCTCTCCTAAAGTAATATCAAGTAAGCGAGTCTGGTCCCGTTTGTCTTATAAAAAGTAAAATATCAATTCTGACTTCAGTTGAAGAAATTACATTAGAATCATACCCTAGGTGCTGCCTTATAGTATGTTCATTCTACTCACTGAGGTTTATGCCTAAAGTCAGACTTGTGTTCATGGATATGTATATATCAGCTGCACTTGCTATTGTAAATATGTAGACTAATTAAGTTCATTAGTGAATTAATTAAATGGGGGGAAAAGGCATAGAAAGCAACCATGGATACCAGAGACAGTGTAGGAGGAGGGTGGGACATGGCAGAGGGAGAGGGATAGGGAATCAAGAATGGCAAAAAAAAAAAAAAAAAAGGCAAAATATACAGGAAATAAGAAATGGAAAATTATTTGTTGATAACACATATGTTGATGTGCTTGATTGAGCCAATATACAGTGTATTCTGGATGGGAAATCTCATTTTGTATGTTGTAATGATGTATAGAGAATGAATGTAAATAAATAAATTTAAATTTAAAAAATTCGAATAATAATCAAAATAATAATCTGAAAAAATGGTAAAAATTTGATGATGATGGTGTGGATAGTAAAGTCTTTGTCTTGACTGATATCCCTGGTATTCCTTCTGGACAAAGACATGTAATAGAGTGTAAAGGTGTATGAGATCCCATGTAATATAAATAAGATGATGATAATAATAATAAAAGGAAGTGGTAGACACACATACACACACAGAATCATACCAAGGAGCAACTTACAGGAGAAGGGGAACAAGGACCATAAGAAAAACAAAGCTCTTTTTGAAGTAAAGGGCAAATCGGAGTGCCGATGCCCAGGAGGGTAATGTGTACACAAATTCGGGAACTCCAGCTGGGACTGACTGGTACATCACGATGGCTCCGATACAGAGACGCCACCTCTGCCGCCTGCTCTGTGGGGAAGTGGAGGCAGCGGACCTGACCGGTGTGGGACTCCACGTCCCAGGAGCTGCAGCCAAGAGCAACGTGGTGATGGAATAGGGAAACCTCGTCGTTTAACATCGAGGCTCTGACTGCACACGGTCTCCCCAGCTGCCAGTCCCTAGGAAGTCTGTCCTCTGCCTTGGCAAAAGAAAAGCCTACTTGTTCATCCCGTATCTGTATCTGGCTGTCTCCTTGCATTTTCCAGTCAGTCAAAGAAAAATAAAGATATTACCACCATGTAAAGTAGAACACACAACTTCTAAATGTGTCCCTGTACCTACAGTGACAGTCCTGGTGAGCCTCAGTCAGAGCGTTCCCAAGGAACTGTGTAAGAAGACCCAGGTGGCCTCACTATCATTGGAGACCAACATCCACTTTTGGTAGATACATAAAACCTGTCTTTTTATTATTAAGACCTCCTTTCAGGGCTTGCCCTGTTGCCTAGTGGTTAAAGGATGCAGATCCCACATGGCCAACCAGAACACGCGTCCCTCACCCAGAAGTCTGAAAAACATGCCAGGTGTGTGTGCATGCACGCCCCAAACCCAACAGGATGGAGATGTGGGGAAGGGACTGCCACACGGGGGACGCCTCCCCTGTCCCGTGCCTCTGTCTCACTGGCCCTCTGGTAATTAAAAACGAACTAACAAAACTCCTTCCAGACATTCTTAAGGACGCCTCCGATTCTGCACTCACACAAGGAGATTGCGCAACGCATCCAGTATTCTGCTGACACCATCGTAACGCCTCTTAGGTAAACTTCAGGACAGATGTGGGATGGTTGGAGACAGATAATGTGCTAAGGAAGGAATTCTAAACTCTGCAGACAAAGTTCGTTTTTATCTGCATTTCCTACATGGCTACAAGGAAGAATCTCGTGGCAGGACTGAGCAGAGATATACGAGCGTTTCCTAATGGCAGTTCTAGAACATTAGGTAAGCAGCCTCTTCCTCATGAGGAGCCCAGCCTCCTCTCATCGCTCATCTGCCTAAGAAGCCCGCATTCGCGTCGTGGTTGAGTGATGTGAGGCTAACTCCTTTGGCCAGTGAAAATCAATTCCCGCTGCTTTTAAATACTCCTTTCACACTCTAGAGCTTAAGTCCAAAGTTAGGTTTTATTTGAATGTGATTTTTTTAAAAACAGAAAACTCTGCAAGTGTGTGTTTCAGATGAATATATAGAGAAAGAAATAGCTAGCTATCAATGGGTAATAGATGGATGGACGATAGACACACAATCTATCTTAACAGAGCTGGAAGCCAACAACCTTACAAGTTTACCTGATAATCAGTTTTGTATGTCCAATTGGTTAGCTACAACTAAAACCATAAAATTCTATTTTCCCAATGTGAAAATGCCGGTGGCCTGCTGGGGTGTGGTGATTAAGGCGGATTAAGGCAGCTGGATCACGAACTTGGGCAGCTGTGCGGTTTGAGCCCCAGCTCTGGTGCTTTGAGAACCGTGCTGGGCATGTGTGCGCACACCTGAAATCCTGAAAGAAGAAGGGTTGTAGTGTGACCATTCCCATGGAGTGGGGGTGCATTCTCGCTTTCCTTCTCTCTTTTTCCCTCTGTCTCTCTCTGAAGAGTGCATGCACTTGCTGGCATCTTTTTTTTTTAAGAAAAAAATAAAACTGCTACTCTCCTGCTTTATAGTACAATATGACATTTCATTTTCTGTGTTTTAAATTTTAGTTTTAAATGTTATACTTACCAAAAAAAAAAATAGCAAAGTCGTAAGGAAAGTCTCATACAGCCCTCACCTAGCGCCCTTCTTGCATGACGTCATAAGTGAGCAACAGTGGAGCAGCCCCCGAAGCACTCCAGAGACAGGACCAGCGTTTCCCGTGACGCTTCTGCTCTGGGGCCCAGTCCCCGTCTAAGGTCCCACGTTGCTGTGGGTCTCCACAGCCTGCTAGAGCCGAATTAGCGGATCTGTGCGCTGCAGGACCTACTCCGCACAGGAAGCCTGCTGTCTGAAGGAACGGCCGTCCAGCACAGCCCGGAGCGAGCTGGGGCTCCGCGGTGACGTCCCAGAGCCTTCGCATTGCTTCCCGTTTTATGCTGTTTTTAATTATAGAGACTGTGTGCCTGGTTATGAGAGGGCGGCACTCCGACCAGCCCCATCACACCGCTACTCCTCTCCCCAACCCTCCAGCTTCTCAGGTTCTGGGGCCCACTCACACCCCGGGTGCTCTCAGGCACACAGCGGGATCTGACCAGCCGTGGGCCACGGGCTCCCAGGACGTCGTCAGTTCTCTGCAGACTGCTCCACCTGGTGTGGCCTTACTTACTATTTCTTTATAGCTTTCCACTTTTGTGTCTTTTTTCTATCTGAATCCTAAATTGCAACTCTAACAAATGTATCCCTTTTCCTTTATTATAATGGCTATTTTTACAATTGAGAGTGTCAAAAGAAATATCAGAACAGACAATATGGTAAACAAGAAAAAGTTGATTATTTATTTTTTGTAATCTTAGGGAAACTGCTCGACTTCCCTGGATTTCCAGTGTCCATCTGTGAGACTGAAAGCAATAATGCGACTGTACTTCTTAGGGTTGACTGTAAAGCGCCAATCCCAGTGTTTAGAACCTAATTAACACTTGCTAAATGTGGTCATTAATTATTCTTCTGCACAGTGGTTCTCCAGTGGGGTCGATCATGCCCCAGGGAACATCTGACAGTGTTTGGACACACCTCTGGCTGTCACAGCCTCCAGGCGGCGCTGCTGACCAGAGGTGGGCCACCGCAGAACTCCTGTGAGTCACAACCCAGCAGACGGAGGATCACCTGGCCGCAAGTGTCAACAGTGGGAGGTCGAGAAACTGTTCTTATCGTAAGATCAGCTTCTCTGTATCCCGGCCCCCCGGCATGTAGGGAAACTGGAGTTAACCGAGGAAGCAAAACATATTTTATAAAATCTAACCCATTCAAACATCTACCATCCGAAGCTGGTCTTTATGACCACAGTGTGAGTTCTGGACTAGGAGGCTTGAAACTCGTGTTGGACACATGTGCACGTGTACCCAAGATCCCACGGAGAGAAGGGAGGAGCGGGGATTGTGGCGTGGCCATCCCCCTGGGGAGTGAAGTCTCACTTTCTGTCTCTCTGGTGAATGTATGTGCCCTATAGCAAAAATCTCTGACCAAATAAGTGGATGAATTAACTAAAATGAATTAAAAATTAAAAAAAAAAATAGATCATAAAGTGGAAAATGGAAACCACGAGGTAAAACTGCAGCTCTCTGTGGAGAAAACTGAGGTCTTAGTCAATGTCGTCACTATCGCTTTGCTGTGCGTGTCTTGTTTCCCCGACCCCGGCTGACCTCAGTGCTCAGTCACAGGGAGGCAGGGAGACGCAGTGCTGACCTCCCTTCCGTGAAGAACAGGGCATGTGGCACATGCACTTTCACCCTCAGCTAACCTTCACCCAGGACCGAGCGAGGGCTGCAAAACCTTTTTTGCTTTTTCGTGTGTGTGTGTGCGCGTGCGTGCATGCACTTCCCAGAGAGAGAGAGAGAAAAGACGAGGGCACGCCCTGGGGCATGGTCCCATGCAGCCCCTTCTCCATCTCCCTCCCTCGGGATTTCGGGTGCACACGCCTGGGCCCAGCCTGCTTCTCGAGCAGCCAGATGAGCACTGACCTGTGCAGGAGGGCCCACGCGTGGGATTCGATGCCTTAGCTGCCACAGACTGGCCCGGCAAGGCCTACACTGCCCTCGTCCTTGTTTCAGAGACTCAATTCATTTGTCTCTGCCCCAGCCACCTTTCTCCAGGAATGTGACCTGTCTGGAGCCCGACCCCATTTCCTCCTTGTCAGAACGTCATGTCCTTCCAACTGTCTTCTAACAAATAGGAGATTTGGTAGTCAACAGAAAAGGCGGTTTTCTCGCATTTAACGAAAGTAAAAGATGAAGTGTTTTCTATGATTATTTTCTACAAGAGAGCATCGTGGAGACGTGACCGTCAGGAGGCCTCGTACCTGCTCTCACGGAGGCGTGAAGCAGTGTGATCACGGCAGCGGGCACTAACTCCAACAGACTGGAGACCAACGGGACGCCGACCGCCGTGCAGCACTTCCAACACGGGAAGACACGCAGGCTGAGAGTCAAGCTTGTGACACGTAACTTCTCAATAGGAAAGAAGGGATTTTTCATGGGAGTTGATAGGAGAGCGGTTTGAATACTAATCATAAAAGGCATAATTGCAGCAATGATGAAGGCGTTTCCGAGAATGACGCAGAGGCTCAGGCTTCGCACCCTTTGCCCCGTTGCGTGCGAGCAGTCACCCAGTCGGCGCTGAGCGGTCATGGTCTGCCCTCGGCAGTGAGGAGGCTGGGGCCACTGCCTCAGGTAACGTGGCGGAATTGGGGTCTGAAACCACGGTAATTAGCCAGGACATCCGATTGCACACCATAATTAAAACTGAACAATGCTACCAAATTTATCACTTTGTTTAGAGAAAGATTTTTGCTGTAGGGTACAGGCACTTGCTGGAGAGAGAGAGGTAAACAGAGAGACTGAAAGCGAGAAATCATCTCCCCAGGGGGTTGGCCACACTGCAATCCCTTCTCCACCATTCTCCTCCCAGGATTTTGGACATGCACGCACATGCACCCTGCATGAGTTTAAGCCACCAGGTTCAAGACTTGAACCCTGGTTGACTCCATGGAAGTCCAGTGATCTACTGGTCCCGATTTTATCCATTTAACTTAAATTAAAAAAAAAAAAAAAAAGCCCTGTGCTCACTTTATTTGTGGTCAAGAAACGATTCCTCAGAAAGCATGCAAGGTAATTCACCCACCCGTTGGACAGACATGCGTGAGTGCTCGGTATGTTGGAAACTGTTGGAGATACAAAGGTAAATCAGATAGCGAGCGTAGCCTTGAAGAGCTGATGATGTACTATGAGCTATTTTAAAAGTGGGGGAAGAGTCAATGAGTTGTTTCCAGGAAGCTGAGGGAAGAGATACTGCTTCTTTCAGAGCTGTATCCATAAAGGCAGGGCCTGGAACCGTGCATGATTAAGGACGGGCAATGGGTGAGTTAGGCGTGGATGACAGTGGACACAACCAAAGGCAGCATATTTCCTGGGCCTGAGTATGCATGTCAATAGAATTCACATGCAGAAAGGAAGGGAAAAGCACATTCAAACAGAGCTAATGAAGAGAGTAAACCGGGGGGCTAGCAGGTGGCGTGGTGAAGAGGACCCTGGGGGAGAAGGGACTGTGGCATGGCCGTCCCTCCTGGAGGGTGTTTTGCATTTTCCCTCTCTATTTCCCTCTCTCTCGCTCTCTCCAGTGAACTCTCATGCCCTATTGCAAAAACTAAAAAGGAAAAAAAAAGTGATGGTAAATAAGGCGGAAATGGTAGCGTGCAGGCCAATTACAGCCAGAGTCTAGTTTGTGAGACTGTCTTTATTCCTAAGCAAATGATGAGAATTAAATCAATATTTTTATCTATTAGCCCACATTATTTTTCCCAATATTTTCATTTTCACTGTTTTTGTTTGTGTGAGTGCTTTATTGTATAGTCTAAGGTCTAATAAATATTTTTCTTTAAAAAAATTTATTACATCTATGTAATAAACACAAGTGTCTTCCTAGAAATATTTGATGACTCTGTGCATACTGGTGAATAAATGGATGCTAACTCGCTTACCTTAGATTTACAAAGTCTACTTACCGCTTACAGACAGTCCTCTGTGGCTCAGTTGGTACCTTTATTTTTTTATTATTCTTTTTATCTTTTTTGAGAGGTTTTTGCTATAGGGCGCGTGCGCTTGCCAGAAAGAGAGACAGAAAGCGAGAAATCATCCCCCAGGGGAATGGCCACACCTCAATCCCTTTTCCTCCATTCTCCTCTCCAGATCTTGGTCATGAATGCACACGTGCCTGGTGTGAATTTAAGCCACTGGATCCAGGACTCGAACCGTGGTCAACTACATGGGAGTCCAGCAACATAGCCATTACGCCAACTGCTGGTCCCCATTAGTAATTTTTTTTTTACATCTTACTCTATTGTTTGACTTTTCAACAAAGAATATTTACTAGCTTTTCCTAAAAAATTTCTTTCATTTATGCACAGTAGACTAATAAACTCAGTTTCATTCATACTATTTATACTTTGTAAAAGAATTATTTATTAAATTTTATTATTATTATCATTATTATTTTAATTCATCAGTGAGAGAAAGAAATGAGAAAGTAAGACACTAGGTCAGAGCCTCAAACCACAGTCGGTCATGTGTGAATCTAGCACCTTAACCACCATGCCACCTGCTGGCCCCTTCATTTCCATTTTTTTTTTACAATTAAGACATGTTTATTGTAATAGATCATTCCCCACTGTAATACATTTGAGTTTCCATTTAATATCGTTTTGTAGATAGATGCTCTTAATTTGGAAACTGTATATCCTTCAGATTGTAATCCTCAATGGAACTTAAAAACCTCTTATTAAACATAAATTCTGCCTTTAAACTGCAAGAATATGCAGTTAAATAAAACAAAGAGACTATCATATTTCATTGATATCAGTTTTGTTGATACATATTTCAATCTTGATCTAATGACTGACTTGTGTCCAAAATGAAAAACAAATTTAAAATAACTTGATCACCTTATTTCAACTGTTCCCATACAACTCCATCCATGTAAAAGTAAATGCAACTTTATTGTATCAAAGATGCAAGCTACTTAACATAAATTCAGTGAGGCTGAACCTTTCATAAATAGCATGAAGATATGGGTTGATGAAAGACGTCCGAGATCCTACTAGTAGTAGTTTCTGTTTTGCATGTTAATGTACTGAAATACTGAATTTAAAATATAGGTATGAAATTATTCCATTTTTTCAAGACCTATTAAATACCTTCTGGAAGTTTCAAGGAATCCTTGGAGCTGTGAGCATAATCTGTTCAGAAATGTAACCTCTACAAAAGCTTCCAGGAAATTTCAGAAAAATATTATCTTCTAAAAGTTGATTGATTTGCCAAATGATGCAGCCAGGTTTGCTTCTCTAAAAGCTTCTGATAAGGTCAGAGTACGCGGCAGACTCATCTATAGCGTCACAGGATGCTCCATCTTCCAGAGCAAGAGCAGCTTCATGACCGTTTCTCTAGCGCCTGGTCCCAGAGTACGTGCTCCTAGTACTCTGTCGACTTCTGCCCGGGACTCTTCACCATGCCATCTGGGTCAGCATTTCTTGGCTCTGCTATCACAGCAAATGGGAATTTCCCAACCTTGTACTCAGTCCCTCCTCTGATCGCCAGCCCATGCACCTTCAGGTGTGCGAGTCACGGATGGCGCACAGCTGCAGTCAATGGCTCGGCACCACCGCCATCCTCCCACTCAGGCGATGCCTCACCTTCTGCTTTGTGAGCCCGCATTGGACCTGCGACCACATCACCAATCGCATAGGTGCTTGGAATTTCAGTTTGGAATCTGCTATTGGCTGGAATTCTCCCTCTGGAACATAGTTCAATTCCAAACTCTTCTAGTGCCAAATTCTGAGTAATGGGTCATCGAGATGCAAACCAAGGGTACATCACAGTGAGAACCTCAGCTTTACCGCCAGCAGCAGCTTCCATAGAAACACCGATCTTTCCACCTGACTTTGGGGGCACCAGTAACCTTAGTGTTCAATTTAAATGTAAACTCAGTTTTGAAGGATGCACTGAAGACTTTTAGGCATCACGTCACTTCCAACTGCACATATGTGACCCCAAAATTCAATAGCTATTACCAAGTCTTTGCTAAACTGAACCCAGTTCTCCACCTATTACTCCTGGATCAATAAAGACCATTTTTTCTGGAACTTTTTTTAAAGATAAAGCACCTGTACATGACACTATTGTATCTTCATCAGTCGTGATTCCAGGAAAAGGAGTGACTTCTGAACCCGAAGCTGTAAGGATGCGCTTTGGACTCCGGACTGCGACAGGTCTGCTTATGGGTCTCTGAGACCTGAGAGTTGATGACGTCTTTACGTCCGGGAGGCTGCTCCCAGCGACTCTGCGGCCCTCACCATGCCACAGATGAATACATTGAATTACATCGTAAACGCTATGGATACCATTTGGATAACCATGAGAAAACGAGAAAGAAGGAAAGTGGGGAGGCTCATGAACGTTCAAAGAAGGTGAAAAATGTGATTGGTCTGAAGGCTAAGCTCTATCATAGACAGCTCCATGCTGAGAAAATACAAATGACAAAGACTATCAAGGTGCATGAAAAGAGGAACACCAAACAGAAGAAAGATGAAAAGACTCCACAAGGAGCAGCACCTGCCTATCTGTTGGGCAGAGGACATTCCCGAGCTAAATTGCTTTCCAATATGATCAAACAAAAGTGGAAAGAGAAAGCAGGAAAATGGGAAGTGCCTCTACCCAAAGTTCGAGCCCAGGGAGAAACAGAAGTGTTAAAAGTTACTCGACAGGAAAGAGGAAGAAGGAGGCATGGAAGAGGATGGTTACAAACGTCTGCTTTGTTGGAGATGGCTTTACTAGAAAACCACCCAAATATGAAAGATTCATTACGTTTCATGAAGGCCCACGTAACACAGCCTGCACTGAAAGCCACCTTTGCCGGCCATTACTCGGTGTAAAGAAGAATCCCTCATCCCCGCTACACACGACTTTGGGTGTTATCACCAAAGGTGCTGTCATTGAGGTGAACGTGAGCGAGTTGGGCCTTATGACACAACGAGGCAAGGTTATTTTGGGGAAATATGCCCAAGTTACCAACATTCCTGAAAATGATGGCTGCGTAAATGCTGTCTTACTGGTTTGAGAGCAGTTGCATACAAGGAACTCCTTATAATTTTTGAAGATGATTCGCCAGTCTGGAAAACCATCATGACTGATGTTTCTGAATATAGCCAGCCTTACATGTCTGCAGCCATCAAAAGATTATTTATTAAATTGTACAAAAACATTAAAGTGGCCTGGTTTTACAAAAATAAATAAATAAATAAATAATGTGCTTTGTGTGGATAACTTAGTGCCGCCATCAGCTTTTGTAGCAGTAACCTGATTTTTGCCAGTTCTTTTTACATATCCTTTTACATGAACAACCTTATTCTGCTTGAATAAATGGGAAGTTCCACCTGTTAGAGCTTTTACTGCAGTCGTCTTCTGCTCCATCATCTTGTCTAAATTCAAGCCAACTTCGGATATTTCAATTCCCCTGGGTGCAAAATCTTTCCCATGGGCAATATGGTAATAATGAGAGTTATTCGATACAGCCTTAGAAGGAATACAACCAACATTCAAGCTTATTCCACCAAGTGTTTCATTGCTCTCAACGCAGACTGTCTGAAAGTCTAACTGGGCAGCTTTAATAGCAGCAACATAGCCTCCGGGACCAGAACCCGTGGCTGTTGCATCAGCATCAATCCACTGCTCTGCAGCAGCGGCACCAGAAACTCCCTGGAGGCCATGAGATATTTGACTGCAATGGCCTCTCTTGGCCAAGGAGCAGTACACAAGACCAGGTCTGCATTTGGCCTCAGTACTTTTCTTTCTACACCCCTTCATTTCCATTTTAAATGGAGATTAATCAGGAAAACTAAAAATCTACCTTTTTCTTCTATACAAATAAGAACGCTAAAAAAAAAAATTAAAATAATTTGTCTTAAACTCTTCTTAATGTCTTCCTTCCTTCAACACACGATGGTTCTCTTTTTAACCCTGTTCACACAGACTTAATTTCAATTCCAACAAGCTTTCCTATAGGTGTTTCACGTTTCAATAATGGTATTTTCCTTTTTCAGGCTCTCCTACCCTCAAAATTAAATTCTCAATTCTGTCTTCATTTTTAAAGTAAAATGTCATAGCACAAAGCATTTCCAAATAAAATGTAAGGGGATTTGACACAGGCAGAGACAAAGACCGCCCAAACCCCAGCTGATGGGGTGCATTTGCAATCTCGCTCTCTATATCTTGACCACGACTGTCCGGCCTCTTTGAAGTATTGGTTCCGGGATAGACACCCGCTATGCATCAGATCGAGAAGGCAGCTCGGCAGCTACATGGAAGCCAGTGGCTTTATTTCCCTCCTGACGGACGGTTCAACAGGACTGACCACCGCTTTAACTGCGGACAGCAGACTATAGTCAAACGAGCCCTGTGACCATGACCCTTAAAAGTCGGCCTCGTCAAACCCACAGCACCCACGATGCTCACGTTCCCCTTGGCGGAACACGCTCGCAAAAAGATGGAAAACACAGCGATCTGCGTTCTCCCAGTCACTCCATCGACGACAATCAGTAAGAGCAACCACAAGTAGGTCGCCTGAACCCCACCCCCTCCCTGCCTCTCGTTTCCTGGTCCCCTGAGGGCCTGCGAGCAAATGCCCAGGTCCTCGATAAGCCTGTACAGGGAGGCAGTAGCTCTATAAATCCTATTAAAGTAATAGCATTCATCGCTAAAATTAAACAGCCCCCGGCAAGGCTCTTGTGTAAATAAAACCATTGTCCCTTTGTATATTAAAATTGTATTTATCAAACACAAAGGAAGACTGAACACAAATGGCATGAAAAAGGCAACTCATATAGGACAAAACGATGGTGTGTAATAAAAAGATTTATTGTGTGACTAAAATAAAAATTAAATTCCTGTTAAAATATTTATGTGGATGTGGCTGAAACATTCTGCTGAGAGATAAATCGCAGGCCTTTGGCTTCTCCCAGGCATAATTCCTCTATTCTTCGGCTACAAATTCAGGGCTTACGAGATGCTAATGGCACTGCAGTTTCCAGCAGTCTCTGCAGACTACTTTCGCTCAGCAGGTGGCGAGAATTTGCATCCATATTTCAAATATACTTCTATCTCATTACTGGCTTCTTATTTCTTTGTGATTTATATCTCTATAAAATTGCAGCTAGTGCAGTTGGGAATGGGATTTCAAAAAGGCAAATTCCGCCTGGGACGGCCATTTATCACTTCCTTCCTCCTTTCATTGCTTCTTCATCTCCGGGGAGATGGAGTGAATGACAGGCAGCACCTCCAGTGGGGGCGGGGGTGTACTTTTCTTAAAATAATGCCATTTGAAAGCATTCAGAACGATACATCTTACTGTCAATGACACTTGCTAGTAAGTGGTAATATTTGCGTCACTACCTCCGTTGAACTGAACTGTGATCTTTAAATAATGTATGTATAGTAGAAAGCCACTCGTTTGGTAACTATTAATTTGTAAGCGTCTTAATCACTTAAAATTCAGAAAGTGCTTTTTGTAATAAGTCTGAATATAACGAATCTATTTGGTATTCATGCAGATGTCACGAGCAATTTCAGAGTTGTTCCACCATCATTCTGTGCCCCTCAGTAGGTATTAGGGCGGTAGCAGTTGTGTCACTGTAGATAAGACTCTTTCACAGTTTCTGTGTCAAATTCACCTCTTGCTGGTGTTTAAAATTTAGCTAAAGTAAAATTACATGCTTGTGAAACCTGACAGGTTTGCGGATTTGGAGGCATTTTCTGGGGGCGAGAAAGAACAAGTTATAGCGAAATCAAAGTCAGTGGGGAGGTATGTAGGCAAGATAGCTGACTATTACTAAGATTAAACGTAGATATGTGAATCTTAATTTGTATGGTAGATTAAAGAATATAAACCCATGTCTTTCCTTTCAGGTCTTCTCTTTTTAGTATTCCATGCCAGAAGAGAAATTAAAACGTTTAGTAAAATTTTACAGGCCATATGCCAGCATACTATTTAAAAATATGTACCATGTTTTTAAAATTCATTGGTGTTTTTAATAAATTTCTAAGCTAAATTAAAAACATTTTGCCATTTGAATCAACTATAATTGCTAAATTTAATGAAGAGGTGTTTTGTACTGAGATATTTAGAATGTTTTTATTGATTATCACAAAAAATCAACAGGTCTAAAAAATAAAGAGAATGTTGATACAATTACCACATGTACAGAAGAGGTGTGGTCCAGCAGCTCAGCAGTCACAGAAGACGGAGCTGCTGCTCTCTGTCGTCATGTCTCAGGACACCAGCTTCCCTGCACGCCCCTGCGGGCAGCGTTTCCTCCTCCACACCCAGCAGCAGTGGAGGGTGTCCTTTTGGAGATCACATGGAAGAAGAAAGCTTCCTTCTCCAAGTCCACAGGACATGTCCCCTGTGGACCAGCAGGTGGCATGGTGGTCAAGGTGCTTGATCTCAAATGGCCGACTGCACGATTGAGTCCGAACCTACAGCATGAAAACATGCCAGGTGCACGTGCATGCATACCCAAATTCCTGAGAGGAGAGTGGAGGAGAAGGGATTGCATCATGACCACCCCCCTGGGGGGTGACTTCTCACTTTCCCTCTCCTGTCCATTTCTCTGGTGGGAGCACATACTCCATGGCAAAAATCCTCCCTCTAAGCTTCCTTGTCCAACATGGCCCATGTGCCTTTTTAACTGAATGTCAGAAAAGCAGGGTATACAGAGTACCTTAAGCTAATCCGGGCCAAACCTGAGGCTAGAGACGAATGTCAAATCTATGGAATCAGAGTGGCTGAGAGGTCCACGAGCGCCCTGCTGGGGCTCTGTTAGGATGAGAGTGCGGAATGGATGCCGGTGAGGACACCGACGGGGCGGCTCTGGCACCGTGCATGATCAGTACACAGTCTCACTCACTTCTCAGTGCGGACATCGAAGAGTCCAAGTGTCTAAGGTATAAAGAAGTTGAAAAATGTTTTGGAACCCTGTCTGTCAGAAAAAATAGAGGAAGACTTGAACCACACATCATGTAGAATCCAGATAAGCAGGACGTACCCAGATTCTGATTAACCCTCTTGTTTGTGAATGTTCATGACCTGCTGACACCACTTTCCATCAGAAACTTGCTAATTAAAATTAGAAATAATGTAGAAGACATGGAGATCATGTTCTTATCCACTTAGAACTAATTATCCCATTTCATGTGAGGAGCCAGAATCAGATGTGTTGTTTTGTTTTTCCTCTCTTTGTTTTCTAAATACTATAGGCTTACCCATAGACCTACAAAGTGAGCTTTAAAGCTGCTTTCTGTCTCCCTCAGATACCTTGGAGGGTCCCTGACAGGAGGATTAGCTTGTTGAGGCAGGATTTTTTTTTAAGAGATTTTTGCTGTGGGGTGCGTGCACTCATTAGGAGAGGTGGAGAGAGACAAAGACAGAAAGCAAGAACTCACTCCCCAGAGGGGATGGCCAGGCTGCAATCCCTTCTCCTCCATTCTCCTCTTGGGATTTTGGGCACGCACACACACATGCTGGGTGTGAGTTTTAAACCGCTGGGCCTGGGGCTCAGACCCCAGTCAACTACATGGGCGTCCAGTGACATAGCCGTTACACCGTCTGCAGTCCTGCAGCAGGAAGCCTTATCTTCTCTCCTTCTCTCCTTTATACACTCTTGGTTCTAAGAATAGTGCCTGGGCAAAGCAGGCATTTGATAAGCACACATCGAATGACTAGATGAATGAGAAAATGAATGGGGATAATTCAAAGCCATGGCCTGTGATGAGTCTGAGCAAGGCGGTGGTAATTGATACCAGAGAAAGGTCAGTGGGCCTTAGATTTTCAGTAGCCTGCAGGGTCTCTTCTGCCCAGCAGAGCAATACTTCTGTCAGAGGGTCTCAGGTACAGCCAGGAAGCACAGACCAGCGTGTGCTCTGCAGCCTTGGGCCGTCCCTCTCAGCCCTCTGACCCTTCACCACAGCCCGTGACAGCACAGTCCAATACCCACCAGGAAGAGCCACAGTGAGAAGCTGGCCTTCCTGGGTACATTCAGGGGAGCCACACGCTAAGGGACAGGGCTGCTAAGCATATGTAATATGGTCCTTAAAGCAATCTTACTTAAAAGACACCTAAGAACCAGTATTTGAACAGAACATCATGAGTTAAATTTGATTGCATGAGCCAGCGTTACACCAAAGGCTCGAGGCTTTATCTTCTTTAAGAGACAGTCTTATGACTAAAGAAAACCTAGTTTCAAGGTGGTTTATGCTTCAGCAAGTCTGAAGACTCATTGATTTTTCTAGGGATATGCTGTTGAGATAGATGGGCTCTGGACATCTCATAAAGGCTCACAACCTCGATAAGTTTGAATCGCATCACCCTTCCTCACACAGACTCTCATTTTTCATGCTGTATCCCAGAAGTTAAAGATCGTCAGAAGCAGACATATATGTTTATATAAACTCAGTATAAAAATTAAAATATCCTATTTCCCAGAAGTCCTCTGTAGGATTTTTTGTTTGTTTGTTTTAATTTGCTAGAGGACTCAAGTGCTCACCAGAGACAGAGAGAAGGAAAGTAAGAAAGCACCCCGTGGGGGATGGCCACACTGCAATCCTTTCTCCTCCGTTTCTCCTGTGATTTTAGGCATGCCTGCACCCCTGTCCCCCTGCCCACTGTATTTCCCCAGCTCCTGGATCTAGGACTTGAACCACCTGCTCAGCCATGTGAGATCCAGCCTCCTTAGCCACCACATCACTGGCTGACCGCCCTGTTCTTTAAATAAATAAATAAGTTTTATTTATTACATGAGCAAGAGAAACAGAGAAAGAGAGGAGAGGAGAGAGACAGAGAGAGAGAGAGAGAGAAAGAGGGAGAGGGACGGCCTCCCTGACGGGGTACTGATGCCATGATAAGATCACAGACAAGCACGTGCCCTGTGCGTGGGCAGGTCTCCAGACCCACGCGGGGACTCTCCCCACGTGCCCCTGCCTCACAGGCGTGGTTCACTGTGGCGCCATTGTCTGGCCCCACTGTGTGCTTCAGTTGATTGTAATCCATTTTTTTAAACAAACAAACAAAAACAACCACTATCTTTAGTACACTAATCACTTTTCCTTATAGTTTGAAACCTAAGAACATAGCTCTACAACAGCATAGTTTATGTTTTGCCTATGGTGAGCTAAATATATACATCGCTGTGCATGCGTGTATACATATACACACATATTACTATATATATTATAATTACGTATTCAGACACATACATGCAACTCATTCACGTAGAATACAGGACCGAAGCTCATTCATTCTTACCATTTGTGTGTGCATTTGGCTATCTGACTTTACCACAATTGATCCATCCATTTTCCTAGTAAAAGCTGTTTAGATTTACTTAGATTTACCAGCTGGGGTTCTTTCAAATCATATTGCTAAGAATGTGTGTGTATCTATATATTTTTTGATGCCAATATATGCAAGATTTTCTAAGGAATATAATCAATATTGGAATGGCTGGATCATAAATGTGCTTCTCTCCAACTTTGGTAGATGTTGCACATCAGTTTCCCCAGAAAGCACATTCTGGGACAGGAATTCCCAAGCAGGAAGCGGCCGAGGGCGTGTCCACAGGAGCGGCACTCCTGGGAGGTGAGAAGGAAGCAAGAAGGAGCCCAAGAGGCCACAGCTGCACGCGGCACGCCTTGAGGTGGCGAGGCCTCAGAGTTACTGCGAGCCAAAAAAAGAAAAAAATAAAAGGGAGGACCAGCAGGTGGTGTGGTGGTTATGGTGCTGGACTCCTATATGTCCAACTGTGGTTCCAGTCCCGGGCTTGGCAGCTTGTTTTTTCACTTTCCCTTTCTCTCTCTGTTCAAATTAAAAAGTAATAATAAATGAGATGAAATAAATACTTCTTTAAGGAAAAAAAAATCTCATTTAGAAAAAAATCTCAAGAGAGGAAAAAGCCTGAGGCCTTGGTTACACCCACGCCATGTCCTAGTTACTTACTTATAGACATATTGTTAACAGACAATATAGACATATTGCTACCTGGCGTAGCAAATGGCCACGCATCAGTGTGACTCCTACCCTTTATTCGCTACAACATCCCTGAAAATCATGACTAAGGAATACTGCATCACTTGCTTGCCTCATTTTTTTAGAGGTTTTTGCTATAGGGTGCGTGTGCTCGCCAGAAAGACAGAGAGAGACAGAGAGACAGAAAGCAAGAAATCACCCCCCAGGGGGGATGGCCACGCCGCAATCCCTTCTCCTCCATTCTCCTCTTGGGATCTTGGGCACGCACACACACACACACCCAGCGTGAGTTTAAGCCACTGGGTCCGGGACTCAAACCACAGTCGACTACATGGGAGTCCAGTGACATAGCCATTATGCTAACTGCTGGTTCCGCTTGCCTTATTTTAGATAGAACGATACCTTGTCGCCTCCCCCCTTGCCCTTCCCTGTTATATAAAGCAGTCTCCCAGCAGCCGTCTCAGAGCTCTCCAGGCAGCGCTCACCAGGACTGCTGTGTCCTGGGCATTGTCCTCAACCCTTGGCCTGCACAAACTCTCTCACTCACTTGCAGTGCCTCGGCCTCCCTGTCAGGCTGACATGTCTTACCCCAGCATCGATGAGGTCTGCTTGTATCAGATTTAGCTCCAATTTCCCCCGTATATCTGTCATCCTAAGAAAATGATCTGGGACTTATATATCTTGGCGGCTAAGAGGGAAAGCCCTGACATTTGGGAAGAGAGAAGTGATCTTCAAAGGTTAAAGAAAATACAGCTCTTGAACTGTGAATGCAATGAACGATACTCCCCTCCACATATTATTTAATACTTTGGTGCCTTCTACATTTTGGTTTCATACCCTATCCTAAACATTAACTTTGAGGTCAAAAGTAAGCTTTACCCCTTTAACTTTAAAAATAAAAACTGAAAAAGTATTTAAAGAAAAGAAAAGAAATTCTCCCCTTGCAAGGACGAAGAGAACTATGCAATGGAGCCATCGTTGGCTGCCAACTCAGACGGCTCTGATCTTCAGAAATTTTCACGTCTAATATTTTAAATGAATGCATCAAAGTGCCTCTTCCCCAGTAATCTGGTACTTAAGAGCTTCCTGTGCCTCTGAGTACCATCCTTTATCTGTGAGGCATGTAGGAAACTGATACTCGCTTCCTCATGTTCTTTCCCAATGACGACAGGGCAAGTGGGTGCAGGGTGTAGGGTCACAGAGCCAGGCCTGGCCCGAGTCTAGTACTCCCAATCAGGAGGCTCTGGCTTGCCGTTACCACTGAGTGGACAGAGTTTGCCCAGGTGAGACCCGCTAGCCTGGGGAGGGCTGACGGAGCCTGCAGCACTGCCGGCCCGGGGAGGGCAGCTCGCTGCTGAGCTGCACCCGGGCCACAGTTCCTCCCTCAGCTCTAAGGACACGGCCCGGTGAAACAGAAGACACCACATTCCCAATGCAGTAAAAGTGACCAACACAAATATATTTTCAGGCTCATTCTGCTCAATTTCTAGAACCAAGAAGTGGACTGAACATCATGGCCATAATGTAGTTTGTGGCTCATGAAAATGCCCACAGTCCACATTCACATAACCTGCACGCTTTACAGAGCCCTCTAGAAACTGACCCACCCCAGAACACCAGAAAGGGGGTGTTTCTCTATCAGTTGCAAAGTAATGGATTGTGTTGTAAGCAATTCTATCAACATGGAAAGATATAAACAAAGTAATGAAATCTCGCTCATCTGTGATTATATCCTTCCGAAGTCATGACTTTAATTGAGGTGCTGAATACTATTTCAGACATTTCGCTGAAAATCGTTATTCTGATGTGCCCAGGCGTGTGTAGGTTATGTGAGAACAAGACTAGACTAGACTTACTTTCAACAACTTCCTGCAGGTGTTCTTGGTTTTCTGAAGGATCTCGAGCCGTCCTGGACTGTGAGTAAAAATCTTTGACGTCACGCCAGCCCTGTAGCCTGGTGGTGACATGAGGGAGCTGGATTTCATCTGGCCCACCATGGTTCAGATTCTGGCCTGGTAGCTTGAAAAACGTGCTGGGCATGTGTGTGCATGTGTATCAAATCCTGATGGGACAGAGACCTATAGGCAAAGGGATTATGACATACTCATGCCCTCCTAGGGGCGCTTTCTCCCTCTCTCTCTCTCTCTTTCTCTGTCTCTCTCTCTTGTGAGTTCATGCATCCTCCGGCAACTAAAAACAAAACAAAACAAAACAAAAAACAACAAAAAAAAAAACTTTTAAGTCATCCTCAGCTCCACTCTCTCCCAAACTGGTCCATCAGCAAATCTTACAGATTCCAGTTGGACACCTGTCCTAAAGTCTTCCTCAGCCACTTCCCCAGTGTAGCGACCATTGCATCTTACCTTGATCATTCATTCATTCATTCATTCATTCATTTGGTCTGTGGTTCATGTGTGTGTTTGTTTGTTTGTCATACTGTTCAGTAATGGCAGAGAATAAATCAGTTCGGGTCAATTTCACATTCTGTATATGCAGTCCCATGATGATTCATACAACATATTTCTTTTTTTTTTTTTTAAGGTTTTTGCCATAGGGCTTGTACTCATCAGAGAGAGCCAGAGAGAAGGAAAGTGAGAAGTCACCCCAACGAGGGAGAATGGTCACATTGTGATGCCTTTTTCTCCCTTCTCCTCTCAGGACTTTGGGCACACATGCATACACCCAGCTAGATTTTCAAACTGACAGGTCAGGGACTCGAACTTCAAGTCCAGCACCTTAACCACCATGCCACCTGCTGGCCCCTTTATTTATTTTTTTTCAGCAGAGAATTTCACATTTCTCTGTCTTTCAAACGTCTCCTTCTCTTGTCCTTCACGTTCACCCTCCACCACTTGCCCTCTCCCCTTACAGTCTCTAGCATCCACCCTTATCTTGGCTATTATTTCTTTAAATATTTATTTTATCTATTCCATGAGGGACAGAGAGAGCGAGGCACTCTCCACAGGGTTACACACTAAAATCCACTCCAGTCTCAGCTGGCCTGGGTCACTGGAATACCCAGCATGCTCAGGGAGACCCTGGACACTCACCCAGGACCTTTCCCGTGTGGTCGTCACATGCCCGGCACTCCACTGCCGGCCCGTCTTACCTGGAATGCTGCAGTCACCCCTCAAAGGTTGCCCTTTTCTATTCTCATCAGTTCTCAAAATAGCTACCCCACAGAGCTGTTCTTGTCTAAAGCAGAGCGTGCCATGCCATCCGCTCAAAACTCCCAATATCTTCACATTGCACCCAGAGTCAAAGCTAGTCCTAACCAAGAGCCAGGAAGCCCCCTTGACGTGGCTCTGTGCCTTCATCTCCCGTGGCCTCCCTCACTCGTCCCATTCTAGTCTCGGGAGCCACTTATCTTTCAATCAGCTGAGCAGAATCCCACTTGAGAATCTTCACCTTGCTGGTCTCTCCTCCAAAATACCCTCTGACAATTTTCTACCCGGTTAACACCCTCCTGGGTCAGTCCTCAAGTCGCCATCACGCAGAGGCCTCCTCCGGCCACCGTATCTAAAATCTCGCTGCCCACCACTGTGTCCAGCCCAGCCACACTCCCTGCTGCTTCTCCTTAGCAGGCTTCACTACCAAGTGTACTAGGATGTTGCTTTAGTTTATTTGGTTTATTGTGCTTCCTCCAGGACAAGGTAAGCTATGGAAAGGATTCTTATTCCCCTATTGTAGCTCTAGTATCTGGGGACTATATTCAATTTCTGAATGAATGAATAATCAAAATAAGTAACTAAACGAGACTTTTATTCCACTGAACAATGATGTCCTGTCTACCTTTCCATGATACTACACATGTAATTTTTTTATGGCTACTTATATTCTGTTATGCGAACCTGTAATTTTTATTTAACCATTTCCCTTTGATGACTGTTTACTTCCAGTTTTTGTTACTAGGAACAATAGTAAGTGTGTTTCGACACCTATCTCTGTCACCTACCGTTGTATGTCCTTTTACGTGCATTTATCAGAGAAAGAGCTGAAGTTCAAATACACCACAGGAGTGGCTTGCAGTTTGGGTACAGAGGGTTGGCAGGTTTGTACCCTGCTTTCAGAAACCAGGCCTACCCAATCACTGTGTGTTTAATGGTACCTAATCTCACCCTCTTGCTAAATTCACTTTAACAACTGTTAGGGGCCCAGTCCGGTGACAGAGTTGGTAGCAAAGCTGAACAGCAGCACTGGAAACCACGTGGCCCACTAAGGTCTCGATCCCCGGGCCAGCTTGGAAACACTCCAGGTACATGTGCAGGTGTCTAAGAGCTTGCTGAGCTGGGGAACTATGGCAGGACGAAGCCCTGCTAAAGGTGCTTCTCTCTCTCTTTCTCTCTCTCTCTCTTTCTCTTTCTCTTTCTCTTTCTCTTTCTCTTTCTCTTTCTCTTTCTCTTTCTCTTTCTCTCTCTTTCTCTGCACATGCATTTTCTACATGAATAAAATAAACAAGGTTTAAAAAACTGAGTTGGGGCCAGACAGTGGCACAGCAATGAAGCACCGTGTGCTGTGAGGCTGACCCTCGTGGGAAGGTCCCAGATCCACATCCAGAGGCTCCCTGAGGATGCTGGGCATGCACGGGCCCTGATCTGTGGCCGGCTGAAATTGAGGGTGGATCGTGGCATGGAGACCTGCTGGGTGCTGTCTCTCTGCCTCTGTCTGTCTTACTCATAGAAGAAGTAAGTAAATTAACTGGGAAAAAACTCTTAAAAACAAGGATCACTGCAGCCTTTATCCATGACTGGTAAAGCGACTGCAAGACCAGCAGGAAACGAAGGGAGAAGCGACTGACAGGGAGACATCAATGGCAAGCGAGGTAAGGGGGACTAACAGGAACTGTTATGACTGGGAACCACGACAGGTGGGCAGGACGCCACACCAGTACCAAGTACGGTGGATGTGGGAGGGATACACAGGGTAAGGGGCTATGAGGCATTGAAGCAAGCACACGAGGAAACCGTTGTTATTCTAAGACAGGGCAGGTAGCTGGATGTTAAACCTCAGGGTTAAGCCCTGAGGCTCTGTGCGCCTAGCTAGGGTATTCTTGTGAAAGCCTGGCCGTTCCAGGTTAACCAGGAAAGTCTGATGATTGTGCCGTTTGCGTCTACGAAGCTACGTAATGCTTCATAAAACGGCATAGCATGTTTGCGTGCCGAGTTTTCACTCGTTCACCTTGAGGATGTCAGAGGTGAAGAATGGGCGTCAGCCTTGCTAACTGAGAAGCTCCGGCTGTGGTAGGCTGTGGCTGCTGTCCAGCATCATGCCCCCCTGCTCTGGAACTAGACACCGCCTCCTCTGCTGTTTGCCTCGGTGGTCACTCACGTTGCAGCGGGCGTTGCCGTCCCCTCCTGGCCCCAGTTCCCCAGTGTTGGCTATAGACCTCCTTTTGTCAAGGTAAATATGTGAGAAGGTGACAGCCTGCCCGTTCTGAATCAAAGCTTTAAGAAACATCGCGTGTTGGCATTTCTGTGATCAGCACAGGAAAAACAGGCCCAAGAAAGTTCTGAATTTGACTGAAGCTTGGAACCAAACCAAGGTTAAGAGCTTCAATATAGACTGATAAGCAAGAAGAATAAATTCTGGATGTGTAAGCCACAAGTTTGGGGATGGTAGTTAGACAACATTATCGCTGAACTAGCTGACTGGTACACTATCGGAAGGAATTCTCTGGCTTTCATCCCTCATACGTGTATATAACGTTAGAGCCAAGCGCTATCTAACTGGTCGACTTCAAGTCTTAGGTCTACTACAGTTTTGTCTGTGTGACTGAACAAGCCATTTTATCTATCTGAGATCCGGACTTTTCAATGATAAGCTTGGAGTTGTAAAGTTGTAGGGTGGAAGCAGTTAAAGGAGATAATGTATGAAGAGCACTTGGTGCATATGAAATCTTTAATAAATATTATTATATAAATTACTGCTATTGCCTTCATACTCAGACTTCCACTATCCACAGAAAGCTCCCCTCAGTCACAGCCCTGGCACTAGTGTTGGCCTTTCTGAGAAGCACCCTTCTTCATACCAGTGCCCTCGCCCTGGCCTGCCCCATAGCAAAGTCCTGCTAGAATCTGGGCTTTGGAGCAACATCCCAGGGATCTCCTATCGGGCTCTTGCCGCTGTCAACAATTAGAAAAGTTAGGAATCGAGAAAAGGAATTGCCAGACGTCAGCTTTTAGATCTAGATGCTGTGCATTCTCACATGAACCACCCACCGGTGTTCAGATTCTATGTTCCAGCTACACGGAGACCCTAGCATGCAGAGATTCTCTTTGGGGCATCTCTTGACCTTTCATGCACTCAATGATCAGTTTCACTCAGCTCATATATATAAGTGGATGAAGCTTTATCCAAGACAAAGGATCTTCTTCAGGTGAAAATAACTCCTGTGAAAGTTTCTTTACCCTGAACTGTGGACTTTTAAATGAGGATGAGGCCATACACGTTACTGAATGCCACCCCATGTGGCCCAGCCTTGGGAGGCCAGACTGCTGGTGGGGCTGTAAGTCTCCCCAGCTCTGGGTCAGAGTCCATTTTTACTACCACAGTGCCTTCCAAGTGGGAGGTTATTTGTGGAACTCTTTTTATTCTCTTTCTGGAGGTCAATTCCCCTAAGAGGAAGAAGGGCGCCCACTGGGGGATGTTTAGAGGACACCGACCCCAGGGTCATGCACCTATCCTGAGTCTTTAGGGAACATCTGGAGAGAAGGCTCTCCTTTTTGACTCCTCCAACTGGAAATAAAGAAAATACTAGAGAAAAATAATTCACATAAATGCTTTAAGGAACCCGAAACACGTGGCTACAAAGAACGCTTAGAAAACGATCATGAGGATCCATGCCTTTGGCTTTCAGCTGCAGTGTTTTGCATTTTTTAAACTTGGCACCTTTTTCGGGCTTTTTGCATTATTAGCCTCTTAGGAAGCATTTTTCTACATTAAAAGCTTTCCCCTAATCAGCTCCCTTCCCTTGCAATGCTAATACTGAAGATATATTGCATATATACAGAGGTACACCTGTACTTTATACTTCTCCCCCTCCCCCAGAACACATGTTGGCCCCTCAGGGAGATGCAGCCCTGCAGCAGATGCCAACGCTGAACAAAGCACGCTGTGTTGTGCACACATTAAGCCCGGCTAGACGTCGGAGCGAGCCGGTGTGCACACGATCCTGGAGTCCCTTCAAAGCACCGTCTGAATCCTTGCTGCCTTCTCATTTCTAGAGAAACAGTCTACAGCCTGCCTGTAACGCACTAGTCACTTTTTGGGGACTCCAACTATGAAGACTGAAACCTCCTCATGTAAAATGACGTCAGCGATCTTCAAATGACAGCTGGTGGTATATATCAGTTTATCGTCAATAATGTCCCAGAATGACGGCAGGTAGGGAAACACTGGGTGACTTCATTCGTCACCTCTGTCCATCTCATGACGCTGTCTCACCTCCCACAGGCCCGGGGTATTCGCGCGTCTGCGAGGTAGCCAGCACCTCGCCATGGTCCTCGCAGGGCACCACGTCCTTGGGAGGCACTGGCTGACTCATCGCCGGGACAGAACGCAGGGTGCAGTCACCCCGGACAAGCGTCTTGTTCTCCCGGGGAAGCAGAGAAGGAGGGCCCGTGTCAGCTCTTGGCTACTGAGCGCTCCTCCGGGATTCTGAACCTCAAGCCGGTAACACCAGGACAGAAGAAGCGGGGCGTCTCTGCACCACAGCAGACCCCTGCAGCCCGGAGCCGGCCGCCGAGGGAGCCGTGGCCCTGCCTTCTGGGCTTCTCCTGACGTGTCCATCACACTCCAAGGACTACCACCACCCTTTAATTCGGAAAATGCACTGCTGCTTTCCAGTACCTTTATTTATGTATTGATTTTTTTTATAAATTGTCAAGAATTGGTTTCAACTTCTCAAAACTAAAAACATTCTAAAATTACGAGAAATTTGGTAAAAGAAGGACCAGCAGATGGCATAATGGTTGTGTCACTGGGCTCCCATAGAGTCGACCACGGTTCAAGTCCTGGACGGGTGGCTTAAAACTCATGCCAGGTGCGTGTGCGTGTGTACCAAGAACCCAGAGAGGAGAATGGAGAAGGGGTTGTGTGTAGCCATCCCCCCCGGGAGGTGATTTCTCCCTCTCTGTCTTTCTGTCTCTCTGGCAAGTGTACGTGCCCTATAGCAAAAACTTCTCATAACAAAAAAGTAACAAAGAAATAAAAAGAAATTTGGTAAAAGATGAGTGACTCAGTTACTTTGTAAGTCTTAGAAGAAGATTCAAAAGCCACACTGTTCAACAAGGTCTCCATTAACCACATGTGGGTATTCGAATTTAAATTTTGTCAATTAAAAACAATAAAAACGAGAACCGAATTCTTTAGCCATACTGGCTTCATTTCAGACTATCAGTAGCCACATGTAACTAAACAGCACTGATATGGAACATTACAGAAAGTTCTACTGGGTAGTGCCTTCTAAAATGCCCAGAGACGGGCCAGCCCCATGGCCGAGTGGCTAAGGGAGCCAGACCCCACACGGCCCCGGAGTGGTTCCAGCCCTGGCCCCAGCATCCTGGGAAACATGCTGAATATGCCCTAAATCCCCACAGAACGGAGGTGCAGGGAGGGCCCCACTGGGGGTGCTTTCTCCCTCTCCCTGTTTCTCTGATTCTCTCTGGTGAGTACATGTGTCCTCTGACAAATAAATAAATAAATAAATAAATAGATAAATAAATAAATAAAAAGTGTCCAGAGTACCTGGTGGAAAATGAGAAGTAATGTCAAGAAATCTTGAGAGAAAAATAAAAATGGACTTGTGAGATGAGAAATACCATCTACAAGGCTTACTACGATGAAATCTCTGGTAGAAACGGGTGTGAGCCTAGCTCGGTGCCTGGGACATGGCTGAATGAAGGGTACCGTCTCAGAGACCCCTGAGCTGTCGTCATAGCCCCATGCTGTTGCCGCTCAGCTGTCCCGTTACTTACCTTCCAGGTGTCAGCGCTTACGTTTCTATGGCAGCGACAGTAACAAGAGCCCATCCGCCCACCCCCGAGATGATGGTCTGGACTAGGGGAAGAGAGTCAGTGAGTTAGTCCTCGTAGTTCCCGGAAGGTGAGGTTCTGAGCCGCGCCCTGGAGGGCTCAGTCCACTAGAGGACGCGTCCCAGCAGCCTGAGTAGTAGGACTGACCCCGGGAGGAGGGCCGGGCAGCCGCGCAGAGGGCCCTCCGGCCTGAGCAGCACAGTCATGAAGGCTGGCTCCCCTGCAGCCACCTCAGCTAGAGGCCGAGTGGAGCACGGACGGCCAAGGGCCCACCCTGCCAGGAGGGCACGTCCAGCCGCCCGGCCAGTACGGCCTGCCTTGTGCACGCAGGGCTGCTGCCGGCGAAGCGCAGGAGCACAGGGCGGGTTTCTCACTGGGAAGATGTTCCCGGCCTTCCCGCAAGGCTGCCAAGCAGAGCAGAGCCCCCGCAGGGCCGCTGGCGGGCCAGTGGTGGAGAAGCAGCACTTGCTGTGGCTGGAGCTAGCAGATACGGTGCAGGCGCCGAGACCAGGGGGCTCCCCGCGTGCAGACTCCGCTTGGGCAGGCACAGCGGGGCATGTTGTGGATCACACTCCGGAAAGGAATGCTGCTTACTCCACCCCATTGGTAAGGCATGCATAGGGGCAGCCTTGCATTTGGGGTGCCTGGTTCTTCTTTTCTATTTAAGTTTATTTATCCATTTCTTCTGAGTGAAAGAGAAAGAGAGAGGGACTCAGTCCATCAAGTCTTAGAGTGTGGCCCGCCCGCAGCCTTAGCGGGCCTGGATCGAGGCTGCAGCTACCTGACATGTGCAGGAAGCCATGGGATGTGAACCCAGAGCCCAGAACCCAGGAGCTTCCCGTGAGTCCGGTGACGTCACCACTGCCCCGCCATCTGGCGCTCGCCATTGGGAAAGAACCAGGCCGGCGTTGGGGACTCTCCTTGGAGCATCTTGAAATGCACTCGCGAAAAGCAGCTGTTTGGTTAAATGGTTATCTTAAAATATTTACAGTGGCTATCCCTGGGCGACGGCTAGAACTAGTATTTTCAACAGTTCATCCCTCTAAGTTTCCCGAACGTCCCATGTAATTATGCGCTAGCCTCACAATGTATAATGACCTCTAATTGAAACACTATCTGCACATTTTGCAGTTTTGGAGTTAAGACATCAGTTAAGCAAAACTTCACTTGTCTGACACAATTAAAGTTTAATTTTTGAATAATGATCCATTTACTGTCCAGGTCATATAATATTAATTACATCCCATCCTCGCCCTTGTTTATTCAGCCAATCATTCTTACATTCTTTCATTCGACTGTTTATTTTTGAAGACTATTCCATGACAGAGATCAGCAAACTGTACAGCCCAGGGCCTAACCCAGCACGCCACCTTGCTAGCCAATAATAGTTGCAAATTTTCAAGTGATTGGGGGAAAAAAGAAGAAGATTTCATGATAGGTAAAAAATTATACAAAATTCAAATTGTCTCCTGGATCATAGTTTCCTGATTCCTAACAGGAAGAGAACTGGACGCAACATTTTATATTACTTACTCCTTTTTTTTTATTTTTTTAATTTTTTATTTATTTTTTATTTATTATTTTTTTATTTTTTTGCCAGAGTGTGCCTGCATTTGCCAAAAAGAGACGTAGAGGAGAGAGAGAAAATGCCCCTCAATGGGTGTGTCCCGTGCAACTGCGTCTCCCTCTCTCCATCCTTTCAGGATTTGGAGCATCACGCACCTTCTCCTAGCATGTTTTCCAAGCTTCTGGGGGCTGGTCTCAAACTGGTCAGTCGTTTGGTTTCTGGCTCCTTTGACCTTACAACCAGCCTTTGTTTCTGTTGTCTTCCTTTCTCCCTTCCTTTGTTCCTCTCATTTTAAATTTTGCTATAGTGCGCGCATGCTCACAGGAGAGACAGAGAGAGAAGGAAAGTGAGAATGCACCTCTCAGGGGAGATGGCCATGCTGCAATCCCTTCTCCTCCATTTTTTTTCTCAGGATTTTGGACACACACACACACGTACCTGTCATGTTTTTCAAGCTGCCAGTTTCAGGTATCAAGCTGCCCAGTCAGTCTTGGGGGATTCAGCCACCTTACCCACCATGCCACCCGCTGTGCCCCTTGGTTTCCTTTCTTGAGTCCTGTTTTAGAGGACAAGGAAGGCCACACACGGGTGCTCTAGGGTTTGCTGCAATGCCTGGAACGGTGATGGCCACCCCAAGGGCTGTAAAATACTGCATCCCTCGCTCTGAACCCCACCTCTGAAATCACAGCCTCATGAGCTAACTGGGACTCCCCAAGTTTACAGTCCCCGATACAACCGAGAGCATAGCTAGGGCTACATTTATACACCCCAAACATGGTGCCAGGCCTTTGAGAACTCACTGGGATTGTATTCTACCGTAACTGTGTTTGGATTCATTTCAGAACTTCCATCTTCCAGAAATAGGCCAGGGCAGTGATCTCTCCAGTAGATCCCCAAATCTCTGACATTTACAATGACTGAAAATTCCCTGACGCCTCCAGTTGCCTAATATTTTGAGTCGTTGGAAAAGTCATGATATATTTTTGCATAGAAAACAGAAAAAACACATCGTGACATTTCCAACAACACAGTATTAAGAAGGGGTTTTGATGTTTTAGTGACTCAAATCAAGGCCTTTAGCACAAAAGTGTATAACAGTTTTTATAGTTCTTTTTTTCTGATTATATTATCTCTAATAATATTTTCAGGTGAGGACAAAATGAAATCTTGGATGACACAATGAATTGGTAAAGAAAACTCAATAAGGTGGTGGTAGAGACAAGCTAACCCAATTCAGCTGATCAGATATTGTGAAATGCTTTCAGATGGAAATATTTAACCGTATAGGTCTGGAAGAAAAAGCTGTCCTAGTTGTCCTTAACTAAAAACGAAAAAGTCATAGCGGCTGTGGAAAGTGAGCAGGTGTGTCAGTTTTCGAAGTCCCTTGCATGAGACGAGAGGGAGGGTATGATGTGACCGTCACCACAGCCAGCTTCAATAGCGTGTGACAGCGCAGCCAGACGGCCCGAGCGTGGCAATGGAGCTGGGTCCCCGACTAGGCTCTATGGCATGCCGCCACCCTTCCGAAACGCTCCTTGTGAAGTACTTGCTGGACCCGTTCACAGCAAATCCCTCTTCCCATGAAACTAGCGAGCTCAGACTGTGCTAGAAGAAGCTTAGTATCAAGAACGAAGGAATATTTTTTTTTTTGAGAGGCTTTTTCCATAGAGTGCATGCACTCGCCAGGCAGACAGAGAGAGACAGAGAGACAGAAAGTGAGAAATCACCCCCCCGGGGAGATGGCCACGCCGCAATCCCTTCTCCTCTATTCTCCTATCGGGATCTTGGGCACGCACGCACACGCGCCCGGTGTGAGTTTAAGCCACCGGGTCCGGGATGCTAACCGTGGTTGACTACATGGGAGTCCAGAGACATAGCCATTACGCTAACTGCTGGTCCCAAGAATGCAGGAACTTATAAATCCCTGTACGAGGTCATTCTCTATGTGCTCCCTCTACCTGGGACCCCCATCTATACTCTGATCGGACCCTGGAGCCACAGAGGTGGAAGAAGGGTAAGAAATAAATACACAGAAGACACTGACCATATGGTTTTGTGTCTCTCATTCAGCATTGTACTATGAATACTTCTACACACAGTCACATTGTCTTTGAAAACATAGGTTTTTTGTTTTTATTTTGTGGAGAGGTTTTTGCTATAGGGAGCGTGCACTCCATCACCCCCAGGGAGTGATGGCCACGCCGCAATCCCTTCTCCTCCACTTTCCTCTCAGGATCTTGGGCACGCACGCATATGTGCCCAGTGTGAGTTTAAGCTACCGGGTCTGGGACTCAAACTGCGGTCAGTCGAGCAACATAGCATTACACAAATTGCTGGTCCTGAAAACACAGGGTTTTTTTTTAATATGTATATTATTTTATATTTTATTTTTAATTTAATTTTATATTTTATTTCACTTTTGGCCAGAGTAGGTGAAGTAATTGAGAGAGAGAGAGAGAGAGGAAGGAGGAGAAAGCATCCCCAATGGCGCATAGTCACATCGAATCCCTTCTTATTCATCCTTTGAAATATTGGCCATGCGTATGCGCCAACCTGGAGAGTTTTGCATTTTTTTTTCTTTTTCTTTTTTTTGAGAGATTTTTGCAATAGGGCACGTGTGTTTGCCAAGAGAAAAGGAGAGTCAGAGAGACAGAGAGTGAGACCTTACTCTTTTGGGGGATGACCATGCTGCTATCTCATCTCCTCGTCTTCTCTCGGGATTTTGAGCACGCATGCACACGCACCCAACATGTTTTAGGCCATTGGGTCCAGGACTCAAAACAGAGTCAACTACATGGGAGTCCAGCGACGTAACCATTATGGCATCTGCTGGTCCCCAGGGATAAGATTTTAAGTGTCATGAACACAGACCAGGCAGCAGAGAAACACTCATTTACATAGAAAGTGCGAGAAGAATTCGGAGGAGCTGTCCATTCCAAGGTCCGCTCTGCCGTGGCTTGTTAACAGTCTATTGTACCACCCCACACTTTTCTGCATCTTCCCTTAACCTCGAATCTCTGCTTTTCAGTAATGTTCAAGACAGTTAAATAAATTCAAAATATTTTGTTTAAAAATCCAGGTCACAGAAATTATATTTAAATCTGTTTCATTTCCTGTGAAGCTGCCCTTCCTTTTTAAGTGAGTATCACAAGGCCGAGGATTGTCAGTCAGTACAGAGAGGACACTCCAAGGTCTCACTGCCCATCACCCAACATCTCATTTTATGTGTATGTGTGCATGAGCGAAATTTAGAGTATGACATAAAATAAAAAGTTAGTGATTTGTTCCATAGGACACTTATTCTAATTAATGACACAACCTACTAATCCAGTCTAAACAACAGGGAAATCATACATGCATATAAAAAAATAACTGTTTCTTTTCTTTTCATGCACTTAAAGAGGAATGATGATTTATAGTAGTATAATTGATTCCAGAAAAAAAATTCAAGTTGACATGCTTTGTTTTGTTTTATTTTGTTTCGCCATAGGAAGCATGTGATTGCCAGAGACAGAGAGGGAAAGTGAGGAACTACTCCAGGAGGATGGCCACAACACATTCCTTTCTCCTCCATTGTTCTCTCTGGATTTGGGGGACGCACAGCGTAATTTTTAATCCATTGTGGGCCGTGTTGGAGTCCAGCTCCTTACCTCCCACACCACCTGCTGGTGGCCAACGTGGCCTCTATGATGATAACTAAAGCCACGTTTTCCTGGAGTTAGCAGGGATTGTAGAGAAGGACAGGAACAAAAATGGCAGGGTTGTACTTATCCTGGATACCAGTACCATAGTTTGCCAAATAGGATCACCAAGTGCCTAGCAATGTAGCTGACATTTGCCTGAAGAAAAGGAGATCTAAGCCATTTCAGTATATTTACATATCAATCCTATTTGGGGGCTAATTTATATTTTGGATCAATTACCAATGACATTGTAAAAGCAAAAAGAATTATCGGATTTTTTTAAAAGCCTCTTGGTTGGCCCCTGACAGAGCAGTTAAGCGTTGTGCATTGGGAGCTAGATCCCACATGAACAACTTGGTTCGAATCCCAGCATCGGCAGCTGGAGAAACGAGTGCATGTGAGCACTTGTGAGTGTGTGCCCCGAAGCCTGGCGTGCTGCTGGAAATGAGGAAAGGGACTGACTGGTGTGGCCACTCCCCAACAGGAATGCTCCCTTTCCTTCTGACAAGCTTACAAGGCCACTCCCCATCAGGAATGCTCCCTTTCCTTCTGACAAGCTTACTACCCTCTGGCCAAAAACAAACAAACACCTACATTTCTTTGAGAATTATGATTATTCAGTCAAATGCATAACTGACATTTTGTAGTTAATGTAATAGTTTCTATTTTTTCAATTTATGGTAGAAAATACAAGAGTTCAGGGTCAATAGTGCCTTTCTTTTACTTAATATCAATGACTGCTTGATTGTGAGTTGCCCCATAAGAGGAAGCCGTGGTGTGCAAAGGAGCCACGGAAAGCCAGTGACTTCCTGCACTGGCCACCTCTCACCCTGGGGTGGGGGCCGACTCCAGGGAAACATGGGAACTGTGGCGACAGCACTGAGCAGCTGGCTGCGACCTTAGCAGTTACCTGGTGCAATTGTGGTAACAAATGAGAAAAAACAGTGACCCTAATATGTAAAGGGACTCATCCTGGCCATGCATCTAATCAGCATCAGGGACTGAAACTGAGCTTGGGTCTTCTCATAGCACACCCAGTTTACTTCCCACTGCACCTGCTGACCATCTTCCAGAGACCAGTAAGTCCAAATTCATCTGCACACTCTATGAGGTGTTATTTGTTATCTGTAAGATCAATTCCCATAGAATAAGAGAGTCATCCTCATGGCAAGTGAAAAGAGAATGGAGCTAAAGTACAATCTCAACAAATAAAGAAGTACATGCAACAATAATAGAAGTATCCTTACACATGATTAATTTTTTTTTACTTTGTAATTCTCCATATTTTATGTAATTTATAATCAGAAAATATTAATTACACATATGGACAATGTCTAAATATTATTGTATGTTAAAATAAAGGAGTATGCTATTATATAGCATGAGAGGACCAAAGAGGGTGTACTCTTGCATAAGATACCTACTTTACACCCTCTCTAGAACTAGGTACCGAGACATCGCACCACGGGGACCAGAGCTCTCCCCCTCTGCACTCACCTCCAAGTGTGTGACCAAAAACGAGAACAAGACAACTCTAATGAAGCCCAGGGCTCCATTGTAGGGTAAGCTCACAGGGGGGAAAGGGCAAAGTGAGTGGGGACCCCAGGGCACCCCTGCTTCAGTTCGGCTCACCCCCCACTATACCTCCTACTCTCCTGTCTGCAGGTCCTAGACCACCCCCTCTAAACAGGAAGAGCGCGTGTGAACGCACAAACCCTATAGCAAAAATCTCTCTTAAAAAAAAAAAATGAGGGGAACCAGCAGTTAGCGTAATGGCTATGTCGCTGGATTCCCATGTAGTCAACCGTGGTTCGCGTCCCAAACCTCGTGGCTTAAACTCACGCCAGGCGCATGTGCGTGCGTGCCCAAGATCCCAGGAGGAGAATGGAGGAGAAGGGATTGCGGCATGGCCATCCCCCCTGGGGGCTGATTTCTCACTTTCTGTCTCTATGTCTCCCTCTGTCTGTCTGGCGAGCGCAAGCGCTCTATAGCAAAAAAACCTCTCCAAAAAAAAAAGAATAAAAAAAAAAATGAGCGTATCTAAACATAGCAGGCTGAGTTAGGGCAGGAACATGGTTTGTTTTACATCACAGACAAAAGAAAAGGCAGGGAAAACAAAATGCTGTCAGACTTTAAGAAACAGAGATCTGGGACCAGCAGATGGCATAATGGTTACGTCACTGGACACTCATATGGACGACTGTAGCTCAAGTCCTGGACCCGGAGGCTTGAAACTAATGCTGGGCATGTGCATGCGTGCCCAAAATCCTGAGAGAAGAATGGAGAAAAAGGGATTATGGCATAGCTATCCCTCCTGGAGGGTGATTTCTTCCTTTCTGTCTCTCTGTCTCCCTGGCAAGTGTATGTACCCTATAGCAAAAAATCTTTTTTTTTTTTTTTTTTAAAAAAAAAAGAGTGAAGAAAAGAAAAAGAAAGAGGAAATAAAACTCTAGGGCCAGCAGATAGCATGGTGATTAAGGCTCTGGACTCCCACATGCTGACCACAGTTTGAGTCCCAGACCTGGTGGGTGGAGTAATCGCATCAGGCATGTGTACATGTGTGTCCAAAATCCCAGGAGGAGAACAGACGAGAAGGAATTGCAGCATGGCCACCCTCCCTGGGGGGGTGACTTCTCACTTTCCCTCTCACTGTCTCTGTCTCTCACTGTCTATCTGGAGAGCACATGTGCCCTATAGCAAAAAACTCAAAAAAAAAAAAAAAAAAAAGAGAAAGAGAGAGAGAGAAAGCAAGCTGGAGGTGGGGGGGGGGGGGGGTACCAGTAGGTGGCATAGTGAGTAAGGCACTGAGACTCCCATATGGCTGACCGCAGTTCAAGTCTCAGACTGGTGGCTTGAGACTCACACCAAGTGTGTGTGTATGTGTGTGTGGGGAGGAGTGTCCAAAATCTCCGGAAGAGAGTGGAGGAGAAGAGAATGCACCATGGGGGATTTCTCACTTTCTCTCTGTGTGTCTCTTTGTCTCTCTCTGGCAAGTACATGTGCCTTATGGCAAAAACCTAAAACAAATGAACAAAAATAAAACGGAGCTGGTCAGCGATCCTTACATGTACCCACATTCCTGTAAGCAGCTTATGTCAGCGTTACCCCACAACGTGTTTGTTCAACACAAGTTCACTAGGCTGTTTTCAAGAGAAGGGGCAGGTGGAGAATCACCCGAGGAAATAAGCCGCACCCTCCCTGAGGTTTAAGGACTCACCACTCACCTCGTATGCTAATAGTCTTGAGGCCCGCTCTGGTAGCAGAATTGCCCGGGTTGTTCAGGCTGGCCTGAGACTGCCTTGCTAGATCTCCGTGCTCTTTACAATCAGGTACGGAACAGTCCTGAGGTCTCATAAAACACAAGGCGACATCTCACGGCTCTTTCAAAGCCCAACTTGTCCACTCACAAGGGCTCTTACCTGACTGCTTACAGATGTTTTTATGGTACACTTACAAAAACAATGGTCTATTTTCTATGTGTAAATAATTGGACCTACGTCTAAAAATACCTTCTTACAATCTGTGAGTACGTAGTGAAATAGGTAATGAGAAGACGATTTCTATGAATTATTACTGCAAGCCTTCACATGTTTTTGTCCATCGATTTTTATGTTCTGGATGATTAATTTTAATTTGCTTTGCCCCAAGGCTTTCTTACGGAAGATCAGTAATATTATAATTAAGAACATCAGTTGAAGTGAGGCTAGAGCCATGCCACTTTCTTTATCTTGGTCTCGCCTCTACTGCTTAAAATGGGATTAGTTCAACGACTTCATTTTCATACCTAGGGCGTCAAATCAGCATACTGACTTCAGAAATCCATACAAATAACTTGAAATGGAACTTGAATATGTATACCCTCTCCATCACTCTTCCTTCTAAAAACTCATCCAGCATTTAAACCACTTCCAATGGAATCTCTCCACTGGCCTCAAGTGCACACATTTCTCAGCCTCTTTGTGTCTCAGGGTTTTTCATTTTTGAACTACAAAATAGGAAGAAGAACAGCACCCGCCATCAGATTTACGTACAAGTTAAATAAGGGACAGCGTGGAATACGCTTAGGACAGCGGCAGACACCTCCCACGTTCCCAGCGCGTGTTAAGTATGAGCCTGACACGGGGCATAATTTCTCCCCTTTCTTTGTTCCTGTTCTTGGCAAACTGTCTTCTCTCAGCTATACAGCATGAAAACTACACTGTCATCTTCACTTTCTCTTTTACTTTTATCTTCTCAACCCCACATGCTACACATACGCTGTACACAGTCCGCCTTGATCATCCCCACCTGACGCGCACACATACTCACCACAAAACCCACATGCTGGGCCATCTACTTCAAAGTCGTTCTAGCTTTTTCTTTGAAGTCACTGTTAAATCCACCCTTTAACTCTGTTTTGTATCCTCCTATATTGGGGCTCATTCCCTAACGACTAGCATAAGAGCGGAGTATGTAGAAATGATTACCTCTTCCCTGTATCCTGTAAACAATATGCACCGAAAGTCTCCTTTGGTGCAGTTGGTTCTCAGCTTACACGCTGTCAGTAACTGTCCATCCTAAAACACAGGAATGCAGTGGAAAATCCGAAGCCCATTCCAGGCGTTCCACACGGGGGCCATAAATGCTATTCCTTACTCCCGAGTGACATCTGCGCTCCACCTTTGGTTTGTGCTGTGCCGCTGGAATGAATGAGAAGCAGATCCCTTCTCTGTCTTTTCAAGTGGGGTTCCCTGATTTTATAGACTTAGCTCAAATCATACATTTCTTTTTAAGCTGTCCCTGAGATCTTCCATTCCAATGTAAACCTTTTCCGTCTTGTGAATGTCTGGCGATTCCTAAGAGTGACTTATTTAGCATACGGGCGTGCTCCTTGGTCAGAAAGGTATCCTCCATTTTTGAATATATCAATGAATCCTCATATGTTTGGAGCAGAATATGCAGAGGAGACGTATCTATATCTAGCCTAAGTGTCTGCTTCAGTAAGAGATAGACATATAATATCCATTCCATGATGGAAGTGGTCCAATGTATCACCCAGTTGGCCATTTGATCTACCCCCAAAAATGATGCCACACTGGGGCCTCAGGGTTGGTGTCTGCAGCTGAAGAGTTTATGACCCAGTGACAGGTGTAGCCGCCCACTTCAGTGAGTGAAGGCAATGTTGCTGAGCTTATGGGTCATTGCCCTCCTCCCACCATGGCTGCTCGTTCCCCGTGGCTGGAGGCCTAGGCTGAACGGCACTCCCAGAAAAAGGCCTCCTGCCTCATGGATGCATAGGACTAGCCTCTGTGAGGTCGCCCGTCGCTGGGCATTCACGCAGGAGGCACATATTTCAATTCCTCACGTTCTTTGCCGTTATCTGACAGACCTAGCCATAGACTTCTTCTCCAGACATCTTTGTCACCAATTTTCTTACCACGTTCTTTCCCAGACCCTGACCATTTTTCTCTCCAAGGAAACCAACCTGGTCACTCGCTTAAATTAAATCCACTGGGAGGATTTCTTTTCACCACTGGACTCCAGGGATGGTCCAGAAATGGGCCATAGTTCTAGAGCTGTCCACTTGCAGGAGGCTCCCACCCCTCGTATATGACCACATGTAACGCAGACCTCGATTTTCTCTCTCACCCACCTGGGGGTAGGAATTCCTCAGGAGACCAAAGGTGCAGGCCAGAGCGGGGAGTCATGGCTGCTCATTCAATTCCTGGATATGCGCTAGTTCCTGGTACTCGACTCCCTGAATGAAGGGGAGGCTGGGTCCTCGAGAAGGAACCACAGTGAAGGCACGGGGCTCGGGATAGACAAGGGGTTCACGCTCAGCAGCCTCTAAGGGCTGAGTGGTCTATAAGTATTTCTTAGGGAAATAACTTTGCTTTCGTTTAATAATTCCATGACCTGTGTTAAAATAATTGCAGAAACTCATGGGCAATACTATTGGGTTGTCAGAAAAGTCATGATGTATTTTTCTGTGCCTTTCTGTTCGAAAGTGCGTCATGACTTTTCCAATGACCCAGTATATCAGATATCAAGCACTGTGCAGAACACCTCTATAATAACTTTTCATAAAAAATAATACCGCATCAAAAATTCTATGTTTACTCTTTATTTATTTACAAATGAAAACAGTTCTGTGAACTTGCTTATCATCTAACTTAGTACAATGTCAAAATAAACCCATTCAGGGCCTGGAGCCCAGAACTGGATAGGAGAACCAGATAAAGGCAACTCTGTGTGTGTGTGTGCACATAGGTGTGTGTGCCTGCGTGTGTGTACAAATGAGCACACACTACTTACGCACTTGCTTTTGCTTCTTCAGAATCAGGTATTAATAGAAGCCATGACTTAATCTCTGAAAGGTCTTGAAACAATGTGGAGAAAACATAAGATGTCTTGCATTTTCTCTAAGGCATTAGACTTCAAGGTCTTACAAGAATTTTTTATTATTTTTCTTTTTCTGAAAGAAACTTCTTATAAAGCAAAACTTCCAACTTAACAATATTAAAGAAAGTAAACAAACTTTAGCCCAAGGGTCTCCATGGATCAGTGATGGTCTCCCAAGCCATGCAATGGCAGGCAGGCAGGGCAGTGAGCATGGGCCCTCCAGTCACTTGCACTGCTGCCTGGGCTCTGCCTCCTCCTGCTGGGTCCTCGAGGAGCATAGACCCTGCTGTGTGGTTTTCACTGTCCGTTGCAATGTGGAGATGGGGTGCGTGGTAGATGCAGTACACTTGGGTCATCCCGAGACCAGCCCCCATCCTCCCATACCACCGCTCCCCATGGAGGGGTTGTCTTCCGTGAAGCCAGTCCCTGGGGCCAGGAAGGTTGAAACTGCTGCATTAGATAGTCAGAGAAAACGTTTACTGAGCTGAAAGGGTGATTTACGTTCTTTGACCAGGGTGCAATTATCTGCTGGGTCAGCTCAGGGATACCGGTCAGCGTTTCCTGGAGACCTGTGCCTACTTCCTCCCTGCTGGAAATGGTACAGGGGGCCTAGCTACCGCACCAGCACCGCCGTCTTGGTCACCAGACTAGAGCTCAGAAGGTGAGGACGAGTCGGAAGGTCGTAAGTGGGGGCGGAGGGGACCTCCTGCTTTCTCACTCTCTCACTGCTGCCGGGGGACATCTGCACTCAACATGCAGGCACAAACACCAACGTCGGTGTACCTGTGGTCCTGCCCACTAGCTCGCCAGGCAGCGTGAGCTTCTATGTCCAGCTTGAATCTCACGATGGACCGTTATCAGTCCCTTGCCTGCACCTTCAACTCCCTCGTTACACTCCAACCATGGTGAATTCTGGACACGGCCATAACCCAGGTCGCTCCTTGCCTGCTCCTCACCTGCTCCGTGCAGCTAAGTGAGGCTGACGACAAGCATGCCCACAGATGCGCCTGCTTCATTTAACAGAGCAGCTGTGAACCTCGGCAGGGTGTGGATGCTGCCGGCTAACTAGACTGTTTGCCCAAGTCCCCTCCCTCTCCCATTCTCCTGCTTAATACACTGCCCTCTCACCTCAAACCCTCAGGACATCGCCTCCCAACTCAGTTCCAGCCCACCACCTTGCTTCCTGTTTGTAAAAAGAAAAGAGGAAGCAATCAGAAAAGCACGCTTGCCCACGCCACCTCCACATCTACCCGCCCGCCAGACTGCAGCGTGTCCTCCCAGGGTGCACCTGTGGAGAAGCTCCTGTCCCTCTGGATCTCTCACGTGTCCTCCCAGGGTGCACCTGTGGAGAAGCTCCTGTCCCTCTGGATCTCTCACGTGTCCTCCCAGGGTGCACCTGTGGAGAAGCTCCTGTCCCTCTGGATCTCTCACGTGTCCTCCCAGGGTGCACCTGTGGAGAAGCTCCTGTCCCTCTGGATCTCTCACGTGTCCTCCCAGGGTGCACCTGTGAAGTTCCTGTCCCTCTGGATCTCACAGACACACCTTCAGTACTTCTGCTCTCTCTCTCACCATCACAGGTTCATGATCTACTAGACTGTAAGCACTAGCGTAAAAACATGCTGCTACTTCCTCTTAACAAGCTTCTCTCAAGCAACTGCACAGTTTCTTAGTGACACTTGCACAAAGGCTCTTTGAAGAAGTCTCTGGACCTGCTCTTCAGTTACTATTCTCACACCCACTCGTAAGTCCACGTTATTGCAGCGGCCACTCACCCCTGACCAGGACTCTTCGTGTCAAGGTCCCCATGGCCTCCACCTGGACCAGCAGGCCTCGACACTGTCACTCACATTCTTCACTGGCTTCCAAAATGCCAGACTGGATTCTTCTGGATTCTTCTTTTTCTCTCACTGATTTTCCATTCTCTTTTTCTTTTCTTTTTTTTTTTTCTTTTTGAAAGTTTATTTATTTATTTCTTCCATGAGCAATAGAGAGAAAAGGAGACAGAGAAAAAGAAACAGAGAAAGTGTTGTAGAGTGCCACTGAATGAACGACCACACAGCCAGAGTAAGTTTAAAGGAGTCTTTATTAGCTGGCCAGCGACTACAGCCTGAGGCTCGGAGGGGAGGGGGCGCCAAGAGTCAGAACTGTAGCCCTGACTGAAGTCTGAGCAGTCTTTTTATAAGGAGCCAGTTACCAGGGGTTTCCATGCAAGCAGTTACAGAAGCTGAATCAGCAGGTTAATTATTTCTGAGGGGAGTGGGGTTTCCATGCAAGCAGTTACATTGCTAAACAAAAGGGCTTCGGGCCAGTTAACAAAGACAGTGGCAGGCACAGGATGTCGTCCCGGATATGGTTTTCTGTACGGCTAGCACGAGCTATTTTCTCATGGGAAGAGCAAGCAGGTTTACAGAAGCAGACAGCCATGTTAGGGTAAGGGAACAAGATGGACGAACGGTTGTTCATGTGCAAGATCTGATATGCGGCCTTCCACAAAAGCACCTCCGAGAGGGTCTCGCTGCAGTCCACTCCTGGCCCCAGCCAACCCCAGACCGTGGCATGGGTGTGCCTGGCATGTTGAAAGGCCTTGGAATGTGAACCCAGAACCTTCCGGAGCGGGTCAGCTTTGCAGGGCTTCGTTCTTACCACTATGCCACTGTCTGGCCTCTCTCACTCTTTCCCTTATTTTTCTCTCTTACCCTCAGTCTCCTAACTTTGAAATGCTGGAGGGTTTCTTGGTGGCACTGACTTTACATCCTTGGGGTGGTTCATGATGCCTCAATTTATCTTAGTTGGTGAGTCAGAAAAGTCCTGGCTCTGCTTTTTAAATATGTGCACAGTCTGGCGGCCTCCTAGCCCTCCACCCGGCACTGTCCGTGCATGAGTCCTGGCGATACCGTACCTGACTGTCGGCAGACTCCTAACTTGTCCTGCTTAGGCCTTTGTCCCCGTCTATTCTCAACACAGCAGCCCCGGCGATGCTGCTGGAGCGGCAGTCAGGCCATGCATTCTCTGTGATTAAAGCCCTCCACTGACTCACGATGTCACCTGGAATGAAGCGAAGTCCATACGGTGGCCCAAAGTCTATCTCTGACCTTAACTCTCTGCATCCTCCCCCACTGCTTACCCTTCCTTCTCCTCCTCCTCCTCCTCCTCGGCTGGCTGTTCTCACTACCGGGAACACTCTTCCCCGTGACGTCCGCACTGGCTGCCCCTCCACTGGGCCATCTCCCCATGGCTGTGTCGCTCTCTTCCTCCCCACCTTCCAGTCTGGGCTCAAATTCACCTTTCTCAGTGGGGTCTTCCCTGACTAATTAAAATTGCAACTAAATTCGTCACCCTTCTTTGTTTTTTTAAAGAAGTATTCATTTAATTTTATTTATTATTATTATTTTTAAATTTGACTGGAGAGAGAGACAGAGAGGGAAAGTGAGAAAGTAAGCTGCCAGGTCCAGGCCAGATGGGAGTTCAGTGCCTTAATCACCACACCACCTGCCGGCCCCTCCTGTCCCCATGTCCTTCCCCACTCTAGATCTCCCTAACCCCGGCTTCTGTTTTCTTAGCATTAACCAGCACTTTTGTCTCTGTCTCTGCTGTTGACTATCCTCCCTCAGTAGAGTTTAAGGTCTCCGAGGACGGGGAGCTTTCCTGCTTGGTCGTTGTTGCTTCCCTGACATCAGAAACAAGACCCGCTGTGCACTGAGCCCTCCCCCGTGCTGGCCTATGGGCCGGCGACCACAGTCGGCAGCGGCTCTCCCGGCGTCACCCTCCGCCCTGCAGATCACTCCCGGCCTTGGACTCTCTGCTCCTGCAAATGCTTCCTCCACGAACTCCGATCGGTCTTACCCTTTAACTGCCTGCCTGCTCCTCCAGGCTGAGAGCCCCGGCCAGCAAGGTCTGTAGCCCCTTCCTTGGGGCAGTCCTAGCACCCAGGTGCACTCGGTTAACATCTGTCAAATCCAATTTTTTTAGGAAGAGATTTAAATTTCTTTCAGAAACTTTTTCTTTTTTTGGAGAGGTTTTTGCTATAGGGCACGTGCATTTGCCAGAAAGAGAGAGAGAGATAGAGAGACAGAAAATGAGAAATCACCCCCCAGAGGATGACCATCTGGCAATCCCTTCTCCTCAGTTCTCCTCTCGGGATCTTGGGCACGCACGCACACACACGCCTGGCGTGAGTTTAAGCCACTAGGTCTTGAACTCGAACTGCAGTCTACTACATGGGAGTCCAGCGACATAGCCATTACACCAACTGCTGGTCTCTTCTTTCAGAAACTTTATAGGTACATGATAGAAACTTGGTAAGATTCAGAAGAGGGGAGAAAAGGATAAAAAAGCTCAAATCCTCCTCATCAAAAAGGTCAACATTTTAGGACAGCGGATGATGTGGTGGTGGGAGCACTGGATTCTCCTGTGGCCAACTGTGCAGTTCAAGTCCTGGGCCTGGGGGATTGAGGGTCATCCAGGTGCCTGTGCATGTGTGCCCAAAATCATAAGAGGAGAACGGAGGAGAGGGGGTGACAAGGCCATCCGCTCTGGGGGTGATGTCTCACTTACCCTCTGGCTGTCTTTCTCTGGTGAACACACACATACAAAGCAGGGGGGGGGAAAAAAAGAAAAGAAAAGAAAAAAGTCAACATTTTAGTACTTATTCTTCCGATTGTTTTTGTCTATGCACATTTTTGGATGTGTGTTTAAGAGACTTTTATTTAGTTAAGTTTATACCCCTACACATTTTGGTACCCTGCTCTGTAGCTTGGGTTTATTGAGCACGAATACGAAAGTTGAACATCATTTTAGAAGGCCGTGTCATAGTCACGAAGTGAGTGGGGCAGGACACGTGCCGTTCTGCCGTAGCTGACTGTTGGGATTATTTTGTTCTCAGAAGGCCCTGCTCAGGGCACTCCACAGGACAGGTGGCCTTCCCTACGGTGACGCACCACACTAGCGAGTTGCCGACTCCCAGGCCAGTGAGCAGCGTGAGGATGGACCGAGTCTGAGGCCAGTGAGCCAAGGGGGAAGGTGCCTGCTTCTCCTAAGCAGCTGGAAGTTTTAGTTTAAGGCTATCAAGGCTCTCTAAGAAAATCCCACATTTCTTTCTCTAAGTTGCCATCTGCCACTCATAAAGACCTCAGATACTTGCCAGGCACAGGCTGCTTTTGAAGTTAAGAAAACCCGCTTCCCAGGGCCTCCCCTCCACCAGGTCAGCCGGTGCCAGGAGGAGGAAGTGACTGAGACCTTTGCTTTTCACACAGGGCCAGATTCCTGAGAGAGTCAGACTCCTGGGATGGCTGTTAACTGGAGTTCCTGCAGAAATAGTGCTGACAGGCCTCGGTGCCTGGGGCTGGAGCTCCCCAGCCTGGGCGAGGAGGAGGGAGCTCCAGGGCGTCTCTTTTCTCTGTTATCCTAGGTCCTAGGCTACTAATTCCACAGCAGAAAGTCCAAATTCAGTGCAAACATGGTATTGTATTGTGGGACTTTTACTAATTTAATTTTCCTACAGAAATATGTAAAACCTGGATATGCAGCTTTACATCACACTGCCCAAAACAATTGTTCAAATTAGCTAATACAGTAAAAAAAAAAGAAAAAATTAGCAAGTCAAAAACTTCTAGATTGGCATTTCTACTAAATTGTCAGACGACTTCCACGAGTGCATCAGGAGGAGAGTCGGTCTGACTTGCTGGAAACAAGACACGCATGACCTTTTATCTTCACCTCAGGGCAACCATGGCGCACTGGTGTTCTAAGGTATGCCGACAGTTACAAGAAAATTACCCGCTCTTTCAGGCTTTGGGCACAATTTCCAGAACAGCTACAAAATCGAACATGTGGGACCGTTACGGTTTTTCTCTACTTCAAGGGTTTATTTTTATTTTCGTTTTTACATATAATAGTAATAGCTACCACTCACTTAGAACATTCCACAATACGCCCTTTAAAACATGAGGTTATTTTATTTTCCTAACAATGCTGAGAGATAAATATCATATTATCCATTTTACAGATCAGAAAATTAAAACTCAGCATTTAACTTGCCCAAAATCATATTGATTAAAATGCTGGAATTATTATTTAAACATACAACCCATGTCATTAACCAAAACGGTCTTTGCCTTGTTTCCATCTCGGCGTCTCTGTCTCTTATCCCATCTCTGTGTGCTTTTCCTGGACACGTATCTCTCTACAATCTCTCTGTTTCCTTCTGCCATGTCTCTTTCTTGTTCGTTATGCTGACCATACCATAGAACAAAGATATGATCGTAGTTTTTGTGAATGAGTGTCATATTCTGTTTAAATATCTGGCTCTATGTCCTGGTGTTTACAGCAGAGAGATCCCAGGAGCCAGCAGATGGCATGGTGGTTAAGGTGCTAGGCTCCCACATAGTCAACCACAGTTCAAGTCTGGGACCTGGTAGCTTGAAACTCACACCAGGTACAGTTGCATACGTGCCCAAATTCCAAGAGGAGAATGGAAGAGAAGGGACTGCAGCATAGCTGCCTCCCTTGGGGGGTAATTTCTTACTTTCCCTCTCACTATCTTTCTCTCTCTGGTGAGCACATGCCCCCTAGGGCAAACAAAAACAAAAAACAGAAAAACTGTGAAAGCAACCAGATCCCACATGGCTAACTGTGCAGTCTAAATCCTTGCCCTGGCTACTTGAAAAACACTGGGACCAGCAGTTAGCGTAATGGCTATGTCGCTGGACTGCCACATAGTCTACAGTGGCTTAAGTCCTGGACCCAGTGGCTTCATCTCACGCTAGGCACGTGTGCGTGCGTGCCCAAGATCCCGAAAGGAGAATGGAGAAGGGGTTGTGGCGTGGCCATCTCCCTGGGGTGTGATTTCTCGCTTTCTATCTGTCTCTCTGTCTGTCTGGCGAACGCACTCGCCCTATAGCAAAAACCTCTCCAAAAAAAAAACAAAAACAAACATGCTGACGTGTGTGCTGCCCAAGAACCCCACAGGGCGGAGAAATGGTGGCAGGACTGTGGTGTGACCACACCCCCAGAGGGTGTCTTCTCCTTCTCTGTCTCTCTCCAGCGAACGTGTGTGCCCTCTGGCAAATAAAAAATAAATAAAAACACGTGGGACTCAATCACTTCAGAATATCCGAAATTCTTAAAACAGGGCCAGCAGCTGTGGCACTGAGGTATCCTGATGTCCTGAGCGCCCTGCAAGGCTGGGAGCCACGTGGTCACCCAGGGTTCTGACTCCCAAGTCGACCTACGAGCCTGTCCAAGCCACGTGCGGGTGCGGAGGATCCCGAGGAGCTGGGGGACTCCGGAAAGGGGACTGCGGTATGACACGAGTGCTTTTCTCTCCCTGTTCCTTTCTTGCATGTACACACACACGCTCTAATAAAAAAATCATAAAACAAACTTTTTATTGATTCAACTGAATGTTCAATTTTGTTCCTCTCTTTAAATTTATCCACTCTAAAAATCCACTCTAAAAATCTCTGACATTTGATTGGTGTTCTTAAAGCATTCACATCTAAAGGGTTTGTTGACTGAGTTGGTTAATGTCTACCTATTTGTAACAGTTTCTATTTCTTGTGGCGTGTCTTCTCCAGTTTTCTCCCCACTGCAACTCAATCTATCTTCAGTCTTCCCCGGTTTGTACTGAGTATTTTATATGATTCTATCTTCCTCAGGATAATAGTTCTCTTTAAAAAAATTGTCAGTAATTGTCCTAAGGTTTATCATACACATTTTTAAACTAAGTTCATCTTCAAATAACATTATATTGCTTCACATGTAAAACATGTACTTTATACTAGAATATTCCCAATCTTTCCCCTCGTTTCTTGTAACATTTTCATTACTCATTTAATCATGTTACCCGTTGGGATATCATTACTTCAAATGCGAAGTTATCCTTTACATCAGTCATGAATGAAAAAAATTAAATGGTTTGTTTTCTCTGTACTTGTTCTATAATTGATGCCTTTCTTTCACGTGTTCCGTACGTGAAGCTTTTCCCTTCTTTACACAGATCCACGTTTTCGACTTGTACCATTCCCCGTCTGCCTCAGACCTTCTTTTAACATTCCTGCAGGGGTTCCTTGCAGCAGTCAGGTCCTTCGGTTTTATTTGGCTCAGGAAATATTTCTCCTTTTGTTTCAGAGGATGAACTCACCAGACAGAGAACTGTGGCTTGGCCTGCAGTTCCCACTGTAGTTTCCCCTCCACACTTTAAATATCTCACTCAGCTTTCTTCTCGATTCCATAGTTTTTGATGAGAATTCTGGTGTCATTCTTATCCTTGTAATGACATGTTTGTTCCTCTAGCTTCTTTCAAAATTTTGTTTTTCTTCCCTTTTGACTTTGACCACTCTTCCTCAGTGCATTTTGCAGCTTTCTTCCGCCAGCATCCACCGGTGTTCCAGGGCAGTGCCAAAGTGGCTGTCAGGTGTGGGGAGAGGAAGCGTTCTGAAATTTAGGATTAAATTCCAGCTTTCTGGTGGGTCCGTGGCTTGGGCTGTGTCCTTCCAACAAGTGTTCTTGGGTGGTGTGGCTTCCTGCCACCACTCTAAGGTAGGACAACCAGCCCATGGGACTGGAGGGAAAACAATGTCCTTACAGTAAGGTAGGATAACTCTCCTATGGAGAAAACATTCTGGGATAGTTTCTTAAGGATCACTCTTCTCCTTCCCCTGCCAGAGCCATGATGGGATCTCTCTCACCTTCTCCACGAGATCCTGGAGGGCTTCTCTGGGCCACACCCCATTAATGTGGTCTCAGCAAACCTCGTGGCAATCAGGCTCTGTTGCAAGCTAGTCCAGCTCGATCCTCGAGTCATCACAACTATCACTTCAATGTTTCTATCAGTATCTGCTCCAATTATGCAGATCTCAACTGAGACTCCAGATTCATCTGCTTCTTTGAATTTTCATGTGGTGGTATGACCTGCAACCTCAGTTCTCTAAGAAGTCCAGTAAAGTTGTCAATTTAAAATTTGTCCAGATTTTTCTTGCAGAAAAAATAGGCACTGTGACGTACAGGCTCCTTAAATGCTAGAATTAAAACCAGAACTCTCACACACTTAATGTAAATAAATAAATAAATACACACACACACACACACACACATATTTAAATATATATACTTAATTTAAATAAATATATATACACAAATTGTGTGTGTAAATATATATATTATATATATATAATATATATATATATATATATATATATATATATATATAAAATATATATTCATGTCTATTCCATTTAGCTATCATTTCAAGTGTTACTACCTCTCAGAAATCTGTCATAAATCTTGCCTCCAGGAGGGCAGTATCTAAATGACCTGAAATTCAGAAAACCGTTACCCTTGGAATCTTCACAGCTTCTACGAGGAAGAGCCATGTAAACCACCGATTACGTTAAATCACTCCTCTTCTCATGGCTTTTCGCTCATAGAGGCATTTAGATACATTTCCCTGGAAACCATAATAATACTCTCTCAAGTTACCCTCAGAGTGATATATTAAAACCATGACTTCCCACCAGCAATCCCCTTTAAACTTATTTTTGTCTCTTCCTTGCTGGTGAAAAGCAGCTGGTTGTTGTATAAAAACTGGGACAATTACCAGTTTCCTGGTTTCCAGTGTACAGAATTCCTGGTCAGGGTGTAAGTTAGCAGGGAAGCTCCAGTTTAGACTGAGTTCTGGTCAGCAGTGAAGAATTAACTGGGAAGTAAGAGTTATGGAAATTTCATAAGGAAGTTGTACTCTGACCACATTTTCATGCCAGAATGGGAAAGGCACTGCAGAGTAGACTGCCAGGGTTCAGCCTCGGCAGGGGTGGGTTGACTCGTCGGAGGCAGTGCAGGTGAACAAAATTAGGCTGAAACCTCAATACTCTTTAGCATGTTTTCAGCCGGCTACAGTCAGAGCAAAACTCCGGACTGCAGCACTAGCGGCTATCAAAGACACGTATTTATTGAGGGATGTCTTACAGGGGTAGGAGGGGTGAGGGGGAAATTAAAGATTTACTCTATGAAACAGGGAATTCAAGGCACAGGAACAATAATCATAAAACATGATGTCTGTCTTGTATGATTAGGTATAATCAATTACAGTTCTCAGGATGAAGGACTCTATTTGTCTGGTGCATTTTCTTCTTAAATCTTGATTACTGGCCAGGGCCTTTTCAGGTGAGAGGGTCTTGTAGCTCAGGAGACAACACAGGGTGTTTTATTAGCAGTTTTTCATAGTTACCAGCACACAGGGGAGAAACTGTTTGTAATTAGGTACTATCCATTGCTTGCCCAAACCAGATAAGAACTTTCAGCTAAGATAGTTACTCTTCCCCCTGGAGCCTTCAGGTTTGTTTATCCTGTCACTGATAGCCAGATCTGTCCTTCCTCTATTAACCCACGGGTCCCTGTATTTATTTGCTGAATTCTTTGTCTGTCAATCAGTGACTTCTTGTGCTAATTTGGCCCAATATAAGTTAACTTTGGCCTGTAGCTTTAACAAGGGGTATTTACGTAAAACTAGCCTTAAACTAACTTAGTCTACATATGTTACTAACACTAATTTGTCTTATACTAACTCAACTTAACATATGTTAATTTCAGCTTAAAACAGGCAGATGGGAGAGTCTGTCTCAGGCTTCCTGACCCTCCCGTGGTTCACTAATTGGCTTATTGTAAAGTTGCAGTTAGGTTGGGGGTGTCCTGGGCCAGTTTCAGCCTAAAAGGTTATTTTTAAGCTTATGCTAAATGTATCTTGAAGGGCCTTCCAAAGGTCAGGAAGATTTCTGCCTAGATGTGACTTAAGCACACCCTCTATTGTGACCGTGCTGGGGTGAAGCATTGTAATTAACAGTAGGTGGTCAGAGCAAAGGGGAGCAGTCGGGGGACTTTTTGAAAAATCTTATCATATACTCAGGATGTATAAGAGAGCTATGTAATTCTTTTATAGTTGTATATCAGGGAGTCAGAGGGGGGTCGCTTTCCAGCAAGGCTACCACAGTCTCTGGAGCACACAACAAGCAGCCTTGCCACACATGTTGAGTGGACCCAAGCTTTGTTCCTAGGTCGGGGGGCATGCAGCAGCGGCCTTGCCAACATGCTGAACCGACCGGAAGCGGTGCTCAAAGGTCAAGAGCTCAAAACAGATCCTGGGGCCCTACTGGGTAGGACTCCTCCAGTAGATGTTTATTTGGAACTAGAGAAAAGTACATTTGTGAAGGTCTGGAAAAGAAGTGGACTAGATTCCATGGCACCATATTCAGAATTCAGGTCTTTGGCTTAACAGCATTGAGACTCTCTAAAAAGGAGTGTGACCAATGTAGAAAGTGGCCACCGAGATTGTGAAAGGACCTGACTTCATGGTTTGTGAGAGAGAGCTGAGAAAAAAAGATGGTCTAGCCTGCAGGAAAGAAGAAGAGCAATAACCTTGGGCACTAAGAAAGCTATTTCAAGTATTAAAGACTGAAGGACTGAGACTTAAGAGAGAGCATCAACATGGCGTATGGCCCCAGGTTGTAGCAATAGCAGTGAAAATTAGAAGTTACAGGGGTATGGTGAGTGGTGAAGAAAACACCTAATATTCAGAACAGTGTGAACATGAAATAGGTTATCTCTGAATTTAATGACTCTCTTAGTGAATGTCTTAGCATAAGACATTAAGTGGTATTAAAGCCGTAGTAATTAATGGCATGTCTTATTTGTTTGGGAGCCATTTTGTTTTATTTTATTTTTCAATTTGCTATAGGGCAAGTGTTTCTGTCAGAAAGAAACAGACAGAAAACAGGTAAGTGAAAAATCACTCCCCAGGGAGATGGCCATACTTAATCCCTTCTCCATTCTCCTCTCGAGATTTGGGGCCCACATGATGTGCCCAGTACTTTCAGTACTTTTCTTTTTTTTTTTTTTAAGAGGTTTTTGCTATAAGGTGTGTGCACTCGCCAGAAAGACAGAGACAGAGAGACAGAAAGCGAGACATCACCCCCAGGGGGGATGGCCATGCTGCAATCCCTTCTCCTTCCTTCTCCTCTCAGGATCTTGGGCACGCATGCACACGCACCTGGAGTGAGTTTAAGCCACCAGGTCTGGGACTCGAACCACGGTCAACAATGGGAATCCAGCGACATAGCCATTATGCCAACTGCTGGTTCCCCCAGTACTTTTTCCAAGCCACTGGGTCCAGGACTTGAACTGCGCAGTTGGCCATGAGAGAATCTACCCAGCTTAACCACCACACCACTAAGCTAGCCTCATAGTCATTTTTTTAAGTCCTTCCTGAACAAAAGGAAAGCACTTATAAGTAAATACAATTTTGTCTTTGTCCTTCATAGCTAATACATTGCCTAAAGCAAGCAGGTGCTAAAATAATATTTGTCAAATCAATTCAATAATAAATAACTGCTTAGAGAAGGGGATCAACATTGCAGAAGGGATTCAAGCTTTGAAAGGATGCTTGGATTGACAAACTTCCAAGCCTCTCTAAACTAAAAGAGCCCATGATTGTATTTGTTTATGTGAATATTCTTCAAGTCATAAAGTAATTGTGGACACTGCATTCTGAACAACAGGTTTAGAGCTAACTGAGCTCATATATATATATGGGTGAGGTCACTGAGTGTGTTGTTAGTGTTACATTTGATAAGTAGCAGAGGCACAATTTGGAACTGTGATTCAAAAGACATTAAATTTCCTCTTTTTCATTTGAAATTATTCCAGTTCCATCAGTCCTTCACTGAGAATTCTAGTTTTAAATCTTTTCCATAGTAACCTTAAAAATTAGTCAACTATGGAAAGAAGGAAAACTAGTATTTTTGATAATTTCAGGTAAGTCACACTGATTATCAATGTTTATGACTGTAATTCCCATCACATGGCTGCATACCTCCCATAGACATGGCATCCTGAGAAATTAACTCTGAGTAACTAAAATGATTTCTAAAACTTACCGCAAAGGTATATTGCCTGAGGCCTTTTGCATGCATTATCTGAGTTAAAACTCACACAATTATATAAGAAATGTAGTTATCTCAGTTTTGCCACTCAAGGCAAGAAATAGAGCCTAAATTATACAAAATTGTCCAATTAAATGTCAGCACAGGGATTTTAATTCATGCCCTTAGATACCATATTCTCTCTCTTTTCTTTTTTTTCCCTTTTTTTTTTTTTTGAGAGGTTTTTGCTATAGGGCACGTGTGCTCTCCAGAAAGGAAGAGAGAGACAGAGAGACAGAAAGCGAGACATCACCCTCCCAGGGGAGATGGCCACGCCGCAATCCCTTCTCCTCCACTCTCCTCTTGGGATCTTGGGCACGCACGCACACGCGCCTGTCATGAGTTTAAGCCACCAGGTCTGGGACTCGAACCCCGTTCGGCCACATGGGAGTCCAACGACATCAGCCATTATGCTAACTGCTGGTCCCAAATGCCATATTCTCTTAAGCTGCTGTGACAATATCTGTTATACCTCCCTTCAAGTAAGTCACTTTTTAGCTGGGACACAGTCTCTACATCTCAGTGTGGGACTGGTATAATCGCTACACACACATAAGGGGATTTCAACCAGTTTGTGGAAAGAAATGGAATTAAAGTATGAGTTCATTTTGGTGCAAAAACATTTTTAAATCCATGTATAGTTTTTTCATAATCCACATTGTCCATGAACTTTTTGAGGATTCATCATGACTCGGGATTTGGGCATCCCGCCTTCTCCAGGGCGCCATCCCCGCCCGGTTCCAGGGTGCCATCCCCGCCCGGTTCCAGGGCGCCATCCCGCCTTCTCCAGGGCGCCATCCCGCCTTCTCCAGGGCGCCATCCCCGCCCGGTTCCAGGGCGCCATCCCGCCTTCTCCAGGGCGCCATCCCCGTACCACGGTGCCATCCCCACTTGTTCCATGGCGGTATTGCTGTCTTTTCCATGATTGGCTATTTCAACTTGGACTCATCTTCCCCCAGCTTTCCAAAACACGAGCAGACCCGAAACACTTTGCACAGAGTAACTGGAAAATCCCGTCTCCCCGGTCCGTTTAGGTACTGTGTATCATCCCATCTGCAACCCTGGGTCTTGGAACCAACTAATGGAGACAGTGTCAAGCCATATTCCCACACCCGACGTGGAAGATGCCAACTGGAGGAACACAGTGAGACAGGAGCTGCCCACTCCCTCCTGGGAAGCACGGCTTTCGGCCTTTTCCTTTGCCCCTGAACTCCTGAAAGCCTCCTAAAATTAAAATCCAAGAAAGAGTATATCATCAGAACTTCTACTTTAATAAAAACAGTATTAGCAGCAGCTGGCCTGTCTTAAAGAGCGTCTCCTCTCCCAATATATATTTTTTGGTAATGGTTTTCCAGAGGTCATTGAAGAAAGCCTGTTTTCTTATAAAAACGGCAGTTAGACAGCAGAATATAGCAGCCATTATTTCTGGCTCCTGAGCTTGTAAGTTATTTTTGCTTTCTTCTTCATACTCCTCTGTATGTTCTAAGTCTGTCGGTGTGTCCATGCTGATCTCGTCATTAGACTGAGTAGAAAGGTTATTAAAGTAACATGAGAAAGCACCCGCTTTAACCATGCATCGAGCTGTGCCAGGCTGTCACAGACGTTTTGAGGTTAGAAAGCGCACGGTAAGGTTCACACTGAGCTCATGGCATGGATTAGGCATGGCGGAAAATCTGAAGATAAAAAGATGAAGACACAGTCTAGCGACCTTCATCTAATTTCCCCCTACTGTTTCTCCTACTTCTATGACATTCACTAACTTGCCAAACTTCTAAACTACAGTTATGGCTGACATTTCTCTGAGCCCTGCCAGGAATCTAGTCAGGAAACATGTCATATTTATTCTCCCTCCATAATGTCTCGGATACCTCCTCTCACTTTATTTCTCTAGTGCTTTGTTAGTTATTGCTATAAATGTCCAATAGTATAATATTGTAACTAAAAACAACTCAGAGAATTTTATTTATTTATTAAAGAATTATGCATTTAATTTTGTTTATTCATTCATTTTTTTTTTTTTATTTGACCAGAAAGAGACAGAGAGAGAGGAAGAGAGAGAGAGAAAGTGAGAAAGCAAGCCACCAACCAGGTCCAGGACTCGAACCGTGGTCAGCCAAGTGGGAGTGTCCAGTGCCTTAGCCACCACACCATCTGCTGGTCCCCACTAAGAGAATTTTATATAACTTTCCGGAGTAAATAGAACTCACCAAAACTCAGCTCCTGACTCCAACTGTTAAGTGGTACAACCAGACCTTGAAGCACTCTTCGTGACTGGACTCAAGCTCTTCCCGCCACATCGTAATAGCTAGTGAAGAGAACACTTGTGATCATATTCAGCCTTTTCTGCAATGTACTAGGATGGCATGTTCAAACGTATCCTGTGTGCCATTTTCTGCTTTTATACCTTTCCCAAACTCGCTATCTAATCAGAATGTCCTTAGGGCTGCCCCATTATCTTCAGGTGGAGAGAGACTTAAGCAGAGGAGTTCAAATCAAATACCACCTTATCTAGGGAGCTCTCCGTGATTCTCCAAGCAAAAGCAAAACGTGACTTGCTAGCTTTGTTTTTTTATTTGAAATTGTATTTATCATCATTATTAGTACTATTTCAATCTACTACAGGGCACACACACTCACGAGAGAAAAAGAGACAGAGAGAGAAAGTGAGACAGCAAGCCACCAGGTCCAGGACTGTGGTTGACCATGTGGACGTGAGCACCTGAACCACCAGGCCACCTGCTGGCCACACTTGGTAATATGCATACCAACTTCTCTTACAACACATCTCACTCCTTAAAATAACCTAGTCTGAAAATATTCATATTTTCAATTTCAGAGTAACTATACAGAAAAAAACATGTAGAATATAATGGCGTGAACTCACGTCATCCTTGGCAAAACCCTGCAGTGGCCTCTGCCCGCACACCTCAGGGCCAAGCGAGGCCCGAGAGTGCTGGGACCGTGGTGCGCAGGCGCCTCTGACCCGCTGCAGTCAGAGAGGGTGCCGGGGACAGAAATGGCTCTCGACATTTTAAGTACTTAGATTGTAGGGTATCTTTTCTCTCGCTCCCTCCCTCTCTCTGTCTCTCCACACACACACACACACACACACACACACACCCCGAGGGCCTCAGACAGCTGAGGTAGGTATGTACATGTAGCATCTATGCATGTATGTACAGACCGACATCGTGGCAGTAACAGATGCGGTGTGACACAGGATGCAGGAACACGTGACCTGGTGATGTGGGAAGCAGTGACAGCACTCAGACTGCGTTCCCGGGAGACTGTGTATGTAACGCAGCACAGAGCTACATTCAGGGACTGTGCAGAATTTCCCCAAGCGTCTGGCAGCTGTCGGTCTAAGCCTCTCTAAGGAGCCAGGAAGAACAAGAAGCTTCTGTTTCTAAGTTTCCACATTGTGATTTTTTTCTGATACATATATGTTGTTTTTAAATAATTATTTATTTATTATAATTTTTAACTTGCTATATGGCACGTGCGCTCACTAGAGAGAGAGAGAGAGAGAAAGTGAGAAAGTAAGTGCTAGGGCTGGGCCTTGAACTACTGTAGACCATCCAGCACCTTAACTACCACGCCACCTGCTGGCCCCCAGAGATATATATTTTTGTTTGTTTGAGTTTTTTGTTTTATTCCAAGTTTATTTTACTCATGGTAGAGAGTGTGTGTGTGCATGAGAGTGAGAGAGAGAGGGAGAAGCACCTTGACAGGGTCTTGCCACACTGCAATCCCCTCCCAGCCCCCAGCTCCTCTGAATCTTGGGCACCCCCATGTACACGCGGTGTGGTCCAGGTGGACAAAGTAGGGACCCGAACGTGGCCATGTGGCTCCAGCACTGCAGGTCAGCACGCACCACCTGCAGCACCAGGGCTGGCCCATACACTGAGGAGAACATGAACGCTGTCCTAAGGATGTGGATATCTCCATACTGAAGAGGCTGGTGCAGCCCAAGACAGTCTCCTGATCTGAAATGTATACAAGCAACAATTTAATGTGGTAATGAGAAAATAGCAGAATTAAATTAAAAAAAAGTCAAAGGAAAGGGTGCCCGGTGGCGGGAAGTGGTTGGCACCCCAGGGCCTTCCTGAGCACGCGGGGCTCTGGCCTGCACTGGTTGACCACGGTGGATGCAGGTGTCCAGAAACTGAGGAGTGTGCCTCTCTCCCTGTCTGCCCCTCCTGGAAGGGATAGGTAAATAAGTGTTTTACAAAAATAATGCATTTAAAAAAAATAAAAACCTTTTTAATGTAGGAAATTGCTTATTAGATATTCTTTTCGGTTAAATCCAAATTCCAGATTTGCCTAAAGAAGATAGAGGTATGACTCTGGGGTCACGATACCCAATTTGATAGATTTTGATTAATAAACGTGACTTACAGGCAGACTCAGAATATCCTGTTTCTGAGATGCAGCCTATCAGATGAACAAAGGCCTTCAAAGATTTGAATTCACTGGTGGGGATTTTACACAAACTCCCCTCAGCACTGCTTTAATCTTATTTTTTTATTTTTGTCTAATGAAATAAAAGTCTTTGCTGTGCTCAAAGGCACAGATCAAATCCCAAGGATTAAGATTTTAAATGAGCAAGCATTAAAAACAGGCAACAGAAGTTGAGACAGTAAAGTTACCACTGAAAGAGACCGAAGATAAGCGTATTAATTCTTTTTAAGGTTGTTGCCACAGGGCATGTGCACTCACCAGAGAGAGACAGAGAGTCTCCTGGGGGGATGGCCATGCTGCAATCCCTTCTCCTCTCATTCTCCTCCTGGGCATGCACGCAAACACACACACACACACACACACACACACACACACACACACACGGTGTTGACTTTCAAGCCTCCAGGTCCAGGACTTAAACCACAGTTGACCATATCAGAGTCCGGTGCCTAAACCACCATGCCACCTGCTGCCCCACATACTAATATTCTATAGCAAAATATTAATACTTGATTTCCCCCAACATACTAACAATTCTAAAGTAGTAAGATGCACAGATTAGAATAAAGTGCTCCCCGAGACCTCGCGCCACTCGCTCAGATGGTGGTGAGGACGCACCCTGCACCACTCGCTCAGATGGTGGTGAGGATGCACTGTGGCGACCACTCCCTCAGATGGTGGTGAGGATGCACGGTGGCGACCACTCCCTCAGATGGTGGTGAGGATGCACCGTGGCGACCACTCCCATGGTTTACCTTCACACGTTACCACAAGTGTGGTTTGGGAATACAGAGAAACTGCTATACGCTGGTACATGGGGGATTGGTACTGTTAGCTAATTCCATGGCTAATGTAGAAATGCCTGACTCAGTTATTTCCCAGCCTAACCGAAAGGCTGTGATGTGGCTGCTGCTGGTGATGGGAGTGATTCCGAGCCTGGTTATCCTCGGACGCCCTTGGGTGGAGAGACACTAACTTTACTTTGCGTGATCTGTAAATGCAGCTTGGACATATGTGCTGTTTTGTTTTTTCTTTTTGTTTTGTTTTTCATTTTCACTAATGCATTTTCTAAAACATCTTTGTCAACCAAATTTCTTATATTAGTTTATTTTCTCATTATTTTCCTCTTTATTGTAACTAGTAGAACTCAGTAATTTAGGAACTGGCAGATGGCTAAATGGTTATGTCACTGGACTCCCACATGACCTAACCATTGAGAGATTGTGGTTCGAGTCCTGGATCTGACAGCTTGGAACTCACACCGGGTGCATGTGCCATCCCCAAAATCCTGGGCAGAAGCGGAGGAGACGGGATTGCAGCATGACCATCCCCTCAGGGGGGATTTCTTGCTTTCTGTTTATCTGTCTTTCTCTGTCTCTCTGTGAGAGCACACATCCTACAGCAAAAAGCTTTCCAAAAAAAAAAAGAAAGAAAGAAAGAAAGAAAGAAAGAAAGAAAGAAAGAAAGAAAGAAAGAAAAAAAGAAAGAAAGAAAGAGACAGAGAGAGAAGGAAGGAAAGAAAGAAGTATTGAATATTCTAGATGTCTGACTTTCAATGAGTTGACGGTCTCCTACACAACCTCGTGGAATGGATAAACAGACAATACAATCAGCTGTTACGAAGACATTAGGAACTTCCAGAGAGAGTTTTATTTCAGATGATTTAAAGCTGACCTTGAATCCAGTCCTTCTGCTGTTATTAGTCATGAATTTAGATTAAGTACAAAGTGGACCCTGAAAGTCGTATTCCATTTTTAGTAGGTTTTAAAAAATGAGGATGGAATATGGAATAAAGATCAAATATTTGCTATCTTCTATCTTGAAAAATGATGTGCACAAAAGTCAAGAAAAATTCAGTAAAGGGAGGGGTTTATGTCTCTAGCATTACAATCCTAAAATATATAAGACAATAAAGATCTAAAATGTCATTTTATGTCACCAACGCTGCTAAATTTGCGGCAGGATAGATGAGAAGGCAGCCAGTGGATACTCTGTACAGTTTCCGGACACAGAAAACACAGACCAAAGTGTGCGAGAGGAAGAGGGCAAGAGGTGAAGCATCTGAAGGGGACTCACCTCTTTCTGTCTCCATATTCACTTGCGTTCTGGGACAGCCCCTGGGTTTTCTTCGGGGAATCCACACCTCTCTTTTCTCTGATCCTTGTGGAGCTGGCTGTCCCCCAGGCCTCCAGCTATGAAGACTTGCCAAGGCTGTGACAGCTGAGGCCTCACACTTGGCTTGAAGCGTGGCTGATGCCGGGAAGGGTGACCCCTTGTAACGTGAGCTGCGGTTTCTGGGGAATTTCCAGGGACTGCTCTTCCACGGACTTTCATGGAGCTGGCTTTCAGCAATATCGGAGCCTTCGAATAATTCGTGGAAGATACGTACACTGAGAATATGGTTCGTGGGTTTTACAATATTTTGCACCACAATAAACTCATACTTTAATTTTATTGTTTCACCAGCTTTTGGAAACCCTAATACATCATGTGTGCATCTGCCCCTCTGTCCTAGCTGGTCTTTTTCTGCCCTGTTTCTGTGAAATAAATCATCAAGGTGGGACTCCTAGACTGGGAAAAGGATCTTATTTCTTGATGTTCTGAGAACAGGTTTAGCACAGTCTATGAGACTTAGTGCTAAATATTCACTACCTTCATTCTGGGTGACTGGTCCATGGAAGGCACAGGGAACACGAGGTCGGGGAGCAGAGCCCAGCACGCTTGAAAGAAACTGAGGACATCGTTAGACGGCTCCCCTTTTGTCAGGAGCAATAAAATGAATAGTGTATGACCTTCTAGTTAGCATCATATAATACTTATGTTCAATATTGCATAAGGAAAAATAAAGAAAATATGTCTTTGGAGATGAAGAAACACAACTGCCTTATGTTTGACCACACCTGTCTAGTCAGAAGTACAAATGCAAAAAGAAAATCCTATCCAGTAGGATTGCTGAATAAAGTTTCAGTGCACAAAAAACAATGGTTTCCTATAAGTCAGCAGTTCAAATGTGTAGCTTTCTTTCTTTTTTTTTTTTTTTTTTTTTTAGAGGTCTTTGCTATAGGGTGCGTGTGCTTGCCAGACAGACAGAGAGAGACAGAGAGACAGAAAGTGAGAAATCACCCCCCAGTGGGGATGGCTATGCCGCAATCCCTTCTCCTCCATTCTCCTCTTGGGATCTTGGGCACACATGCACAAGCGCCCGGCATGAGTTTTAAGTCACCGGTTCTGGGATGTGAACTGCGTTCCACTACATGGGAGTCCAGTGATAGCATTATGCTAACTGCTGGTCCCTCAAATGTGTAACTTTAAAACGCCATTCGTGGTAGCAATCAAAACTTAAAACATCTAGTACTTAGCAAGAATTATGTAAGACATTTGAAAATAGATAGATCTATATGGCATATATCTTTATATCTGATATAGATATAATTCAAAGGCATAAAAGAATACAAAGTAACTCGACAGATACGCTTTGATGTGTTGTCCATATTAGACTAAAAACATGAAGATATATTGATTCTTTAAAAATTAGTCTATAAATTCAAAGCATTTAAAATCAAAACATTTGCACAATTCCTTACGGAAATGATGAGGGGGTTCTAAACTCTTACAGAAACGTGGTTATCTATTACTATCCAGATACTCCAAAAGAGGGTCGATGCGGGCAGCTCGCCTTCTCGGCTCTCAGAAGTTACTGCGTAGCCGTATGTGATGTCTGTGTGCTCATGGGCCAGAGACAGGCAGACAGAATATGAAACAGAAGGAGTACGATGAGGGACAGTGCTGGGACAAGCCACTATCCATATACCCAAAAAAAGGCCAGGCTTCCAGCTTCACACTGTGCACACAAACAAGTTCCAAGTCAAGTAAGAACCTAGATTCAAAAACAGAATGGAGTGGTGGTTACCGGAGGAGGGAAAGGGCAGGGATAGGGAGGATAGAGAGAACTTAAGTAGCAGATACAAATTACAGGTGAGTGAGAGGAACAGCCAATAGAGCACTCTAGCACAGTGGAGTAACTACAATTGGGGACAATGTAATGTACATTTCAAGTAACTGGAAGAGAAGATCCTGAGTGTTCACAATACGGCATAATGATACAAGTTTGAAACTGAATATATTTATTGCCCTGATGTGATCTTTACCCATTGTATTTATGCATTAAAAAAAAAATACAGTCAGGGACCAGGAGATGGCTTATACATTGTTGGACTCCCATATGGCTGACCACATTTCAAGTCCCAGACTTGGTGGCTTGAAAATTACATTGGGCACATGTGCATGTGTGCCCAAGATCCCAGGAGGAGAATGGAAGAGAAGGGAATGTGGCATGACCATCCCCCTCTGAGGGGTGATTCCTCACTTTCCCTCTCACTGTTTCTGTCTCTCCAGCAAGTGCACACACCCTATGGTAAAAATCTCTTAAATATATATATATATATACATATATATATATATATATATATATATATATATACATATATATATATATATATATACACACACACATATATATGTAACTATTATATGTCAATTAAAAATATAGTAAAATTTTCTTAAATCTTGAAATGAGACAGAGTAGCCTCAGGAAGGATTCAGATTTCCTCACTGTTTTTTAATACTTACTGGACATTAGAACTCATGGAAGCTTTTAAGAAGTCTTATATTATTAGCCATTATTTGTTTTCCTTTTCTACCCTTAGTAATAGACATAATAGCTGGACACATGGCTACTCCGATTAAAGATGATGTTTCACAAGCTCCCTGCAAAAAATAATTAATAAATATATACCACCTGCAGGGACTCAGCCCTTTAAGACAGGGAAGCATGAGAGCATCTGTTTCTTCTTGTTGTTGTTTTTGCTTTATTCTTTTTTAAAATATATTTTTAAATTTTTATTTCAAGTTCTCTTATACATTCAATCACATTATTTAGTGAATATTCCAACATAGTACATTTTTCCCCAGTCCATTGATAATACTATAATGTTATCTTCAACAGATAATACCCCATTTCTTTGTCCCATTAAAGCTATATCTCTCTATTTTTCTCCTTAATGTCCTTCCTCAGACTCTACTCCTTCACCCACCCTCTTCCCACCCTATATCTGGTATTCACAACCATTTACTGTGTTTCTATATCCTTTGTTCATTCAGTTTCGGTCATAGAGTGCAGACACTCAGTATATATTAAGTAGGGACATACGGTATCTCACCTTCATAATCTGGTTTGCTTTACTCAGCAGTAAATCTTCCATATTCATCCATTTTCTGTCATAAGCCAGGGGCTTATTGTTTTTTTTAATGGCTGAGTAGTATTCCATAGAGTATATGTGCCACAGTTTTTCAATCCATTCATCTGTTCATGGGCATTTAGGTTGGTTACATGTCTTAACAATTATGAATAATGATGCAATAAATATCGATGTGAAAGCACTTTTCTGATTAAGGAATCTTATGTCCTTGGGGTAGATACCAAGGAGTGGGATTGCTGGATCATATGGTAGTTCTATTTGTAGATTTTTGAGGAATCTCCAAATTGTTCTCCACAGTGGCTGGGCCAATTTACATTCCCACCAACAGTGTAAGAGAGTTCCCCTTTGACCACACCCCTGCCAGCACTTACCGATTTTTTTTTTTAATCTTAGTGATTTGGAATGGGGTTAGGTGATATCTCATTGTTGTTTTGATCTGCATTTCCCTTACAATGAGGGATGTTGAGTACTTTTTCATATGCTTTTTGGCTATTCGTATGTCTTCCTGACAGGGCGTTTTTTTCAACTCATTCTCCCATCTTTTAAAAGGGTTGATCATCTTTTCTCGGGGTAGTTTGAGTTCCTTGTGTATTCTAGTTATCAGTCCCTTATCTGACACATAGTTTGCAAAAATATTTTCCCATTCTGAGGGCTGTCCATTCACACTAATTACTGTGTCTTTTGCCATGCAGAAACTTCTTAGTCTGGTGTAATCCCATTTGTCTATTTTGGGGATTATTGAATGTACTTTGCTGATCTTATTTAAGAAGTCTTTGCCTTCCCCAATGTCTCCCAGAGTTTCCCCAGTGTTTTCCAGGAGCAGTTTTATAGTTTGAGGTCTTAGATTTAGATCTTTGATCCACCTTGAGCTTATTTTTGTCAGAGGTGAGAGGTAGGGGTTCAGATTCATCTTTCTGCAGGTGGAAATCCAGTTTGTCCAGCACTATTTGCTGAAGAGGTTTTCCTTTTTCCACTGGATTGACTGGTACCCCTTGTCAAATATCAGTTGACTGTATGTTTGGAAATGTATTTCTGGAGACTCTATTCTGTTCCATTTTTTCACATGTCTGTTTCTGTGCCAGTACCATGCTATTGTGATTACCACAGCTTTGTAGTATATTTTTGGGTCAGGCAGTGAGATGCCACCCACTCCACTCTTCCTGTGCAACATTGCTTTGGAAATATGAGGTCTTTTATGATTCCAGACAAATTTTATGATTGTCTTTTCTGTATCTGTGAAGAATTTGTCTGGTACTTTGATTTGGATGGCATTAGATATATAGATTAATTTGGGTATTTGGGTGGAATTGCCTTTTTTTTTTCATATTAATTTTTCCAATCCAGGACCCTGGGATGTCCTACCACTTTTTGTGTTATTTAAAATTTTTCTTTTTTTTTTTTTTTTTTTTTAGCTTCTCGTAGTTTTCCTTGGGGAGGTCTTTAACTTCTTTGGTTAGATTTATTCCTAAGTGTATTATACTTTTTGTGGTTTTCATAAATGGATTTACTTTTTTCTGTTCTATCTCTGCCTGCTGTTCATATATAGAAATGCTATAGATTTCTGTATATTGATTTTGTATCCTGCGACTTTACTGTATTTATGTATTACTTCCAGGAATTTTTTAATGGATGCCATTGGGTCTTCTATGTATACAATCATGTCATCTGCAAATAGGGAGTTTCACCTCTTCTTTTCCTATTTGAATGTCTTTTATTTTATTCTCTTTTCTGATTGTATTGGCAAGGATTTCCAGTACTATATTGAAAAGGAATGGAGAAAGTGGGCATCCTTTTCACAAGTTTTCAGTGGAAAAACTTTCAGCTTTTCTCCACTCAGGATGATGTTCACTATGGGTTTTATTGTGTTGAGAAATGACCCTTCTATGCCTATACTGCTGAGAGTCTTGATCATGAAGGGATGTTGTATCTTATCAAATGCTTTTTCTACATCAATTAATATGATCATATGGGTTTTATCTTTCTTTCTGTTAATATGGTGTATTACATTTATGATTTTGCATATGCTGAACCAACCTTGCATTCCTGGAATAAAGCCTACCTGATCATAATGTATAATCTTTTTATAAGTGGTTGGATACGATTTGCTAGTATCTTCTTGAGAATCTTTGTGTCTATATTCATCAGAGATATAGTTTTCCTTCCTCGTCCTGTCCTTATCTGTTTTAAGGATAAGGGTGATGGAAGCTTCATAACTTTAAATCTTTAGAAATAATTTGAGCAGTATAGGCATTAATTCTTTTTAAAAAGTTTTTTTAAAATTTTAATCTTTGTCTTTGCCCAATTTTCCCATCTCAATTCTGGAAAGCAAATACCATTTCCAGTCAGAATAAGACAGAAAACTCTGATGCCATGGAAAACCTCATAGCCCCAATCACCCACCCAGATTTCTACCAGAGAGAGAAAGGAATTTCTATTTTGTTTAAACAAAACAAAAGCCCCTAAATTTGAAATGCAACTTATTTCAAATTTAGGGGGAAAATGAGACCTAGAGTAGTAAATACTCTTTCAAAAGACACAAATAATACATTTATAAGGGAAAAAGTCTTAATAAATCTGATTACTTTAGAATTAAAGCCATCTAAAAATCATAAAACCATTAAAACTCAAGCAGGAGATAAAATTGATAGTGCTTATAATCATAAGCAAATAGTCTCTGGAATATACTAAAATTTTTTTCAAAATCTAAATAAAATTCAAACAATAGACAGATTGTTAAAAAGGTATAAAAAAGAAACTTGCAGTTGCCAAAGTGTGAAAGACTGTTTTCAACTACCTGAGTAATCACCAGGAAAGCTCATCTTTAAAAAAACACGGTGATACCACTTTACACCTGTGACAACGGCAACCACTTTATACCTGTGACGACGGCAACAATATCTTTTGACCAAAGTGTCAGGAAGCAAAAGCCCACATGCTTCTGATGAGAGTATAATTTTTAAATTAATTTGGAAATATTCAGTAAATTAAGAATGTAATTTGTGATTCAGCAAGTCCACCTCTATCCCAAAGAAACACCCACACATTTTCAGGTAGAGACACGTACAATAATTATAAGGCTATTTCTAATTGTGAAAAAGATAAAGAAATGACCAGATACAGTTAGACATTAATTTATGGAATAAAATCGTGTGAATGAACATACATCCAGTCAGGTGTTTAACGACAAGGCCACTCTCTGAGAAATGTGTCGTTGGGTGGCTTCATCTCTGCATGAGCGTGTGATAGCGTGTGCTCAGAGTTAGCTGGTGGTACCTACTGTACACCCAGGCTATGTGCTATACCCTCTGTGCTCCTCTTGGGACCACTATCATGTGTGGCCCATCGTTGGCAGAAACATTACACCAGAGGTAACAGTGAATCAAAAATAGAAAGTAAAGGGTCAGCCCCTGTGGCCTACTGGCTGAGGAATCCTGATCCTTCATGGCCAGCTGCTGTTCAAATGCCCACCACAGTCACTTGAAAACCATACCCAGCTAGTGCCAATCCTAGACACTTTTCACCCAAAAATTCTAGAACTTTTCTGAAACCAAGGAAAGGAGGCAGAGAATATTGGGGTTTTATTTTTAAAAGAGATTTTTGTTATAGGGAGTGTTCTCACCGGAGAGACAGAGACAGAAAGTGAGAAATCATCTCTGGGGGGATGGCCACACTGCAATCCCTTCTCTTCCATTCTCTTGGGAGTTAGGGCACGCACGCACATGTGCCCGACATGAGTTTTGAGCAGCCAAGTCCAGGACTTGTACCACTGTCGACTACGTGGGAGTCCAGTGATGTAACCATTACACCATCTGCTCGTCCCAAGGAGGAAGTGAATATTGGGAAGTAGCAAGGCACACACACACACAAAATGTACAAAGGGTGATATTAAGTAACTTCCAGGTTTTGTAAATGGCAAGCATCGTTAAGTTAGGACACGCAGCCACAACACACCCTCTGAGCAGCGAGCGAGTGAGGAGCAAGAGATTGCCACTTGATCGTAGGAGATGACTTCAAACCTAGTTCCTATATTTTTTGGAAGAATATAGGTACAGATCAGAGTGAAGATGAAAGCCACCATCTCTCAAGCCACCCTGTCTTCTCTTCACTTCTCACTGTCGAGGCTCACTGCCGACTTCCCGGCAGCTGTAACTGACACCAGTAACATGCTTACGGGCCCAGGTGCGGTGGTGCAGCTACGTGGGCTCCGCTTCGCCATCATGGGCCAAATGACAAGCCCGGGCTCAGATCCTGGTTAGCCTGAGCACGCCAGCCATGCCCAGAGGCACCCCATGAGCCTGACTGGCCGGGAGGCTGGGAGGTTGTGGTGTGGTGTGACTCTATTAGGGGTACTCCTCTTTCTCTCTCTTTCCATAAAATAAACAAATTTTTAAAAAACTAGCATTCCCTGGTTGCCATCAGTTTCCGACAATCTGGAATAACGTGTCAGAGCTGCACAGTCATGGCCTGAACAGAACAGGAGCTTGTGCTTTACTTTATTCTGTTTTCTTACTGAAATACAAAAGTATAATTTAGATCCTCATCATGGTTTGGGGTCTGTAGACTCGGACAAAGAAAGGAGTTGGTGTGCAGAATATTCAGATACGTACTAACATTACGTAACATCTACAGCTGTGGGAGAGGGGACAGGACTGGACGGAGGGAGGAACTGAAAGCCATGCAGGGCCACCAGCCCTCAGCCAGCTCTACCACATTGGGGTCCGTGGGCCTCTGTGCTGATCTGGTGGGTACACAATGGTTGGCCTCTATTCCGGACAGCTGTCCCTGCGCTGTCTTTAATGTCCAAAGGAGAGGACATGCTTTAGGTAAGGGGGCTCTCTGAAGCTGAGACAGACCCTGAAGGAGCTGATGGCTGGGGACTCTCTGCTAACCTTTCTCTCAGCAGCTGTGGAAATACATCCTTTATGGAAGGGGGACGCAGGGAGCATGTCTCAGGCTCCACAATCCTTGCCAAACTCTACAGTGAAACGTCGGGGAGCTCTTGGATAAGCCACTCAACAAGCTGTGCCTCCAGGGGTCAGCAGGTGGTGTGGTGGTGAGGTACTGTAACCTACATGGCCAACTGCAGTCCCAGTCCTGGGCCTGGTGGCTGGAAAAGCACACTGGCACATGTGCATGCATGCTCAAAATTCTGAGAGGAAACTGGAGGAGAAGTAATGGTGGGGTGGCCCTCCCCACTGGAGGTGATTTCTCACTTTCCCTGTCTCTGTCTCTCTCCAGTGAATGCATGTGCCCTATAGCAAAAAAAGGTAAAATCATAACAGTAATAAGCTGTGCCTCCATTGCTTCATTTACCAAGTAAGGTAACTAGATTGGATAATTTCCTTTTAAAAAATAAAGTAAAATATATTTTTTAATTGCCAGAGGGCACATCCTCTTACTGAAGGGAGAGAGAGGAAAAGAGAGAAAGCACCTTCCAATGGGACACGGTCTTGTCATAATCCCTTCTCCATTTCTCCTTCCCGTCAGGACTTGGGGTGCACATGCACACCCACACTATGTTTTCCAAGGCACCGAGGTTGGGATTTGAACTTCAGTCAGCTATGGGAGATCTGGCTCCCTTAATGATGAGGCTCTTGGGACAGCTCAGACTGGATGATTTCTTAGGTCCACAAAAACTTAAACGTTATTTATTTTCTTTTGGAAATAAGAAAATTCTCTCTCTCTCTCCTCTCCCTCTCCACCCCCACAATTTAATCCCTACATTTGCCAAAGAGCATCTACAACAAAAGTTACTTTTCTAGAGGATTCACCATTCTGCACCTTTATCATACAGCTAATAAATAACTGGGGGGAACCAGCAGTTAGTGTAATGGCTGTATCGTTGGACTCCCACGTAATCGACCGTGGTTCGCGTCCCGGACCCGGTGGCTTAAAACTCATGCCAGGTGCGTGTGCATGCATGCCCAAGATCCCGAGAGGAGAATGGAGGAGAAGGGACTGCGGCGTGGCCATCCCCCCTGGGGGGTGATTTCTCGCTTTCTGTCTCTATGTCTCTCTCTGTCTGTCTGGCGAGCGCACGCGCCCTATAGCAAGAACCTCTCCAAAATAAAAAATAAAAAATAAAAAAATAACTGGGGACCGAGGTCCTGCTAACGGCAGCAGCTGCCACTCGCCGAGCCTCTCCTGCATGCCTGGCATCGCGCTACTTCCTCTGATGATGTCATTTTAGTTCAACCTCATGGCCCTGCTACACGGCATCGTCAACCTCCTTTCACAGATGACCAAATTTAGCTAAGGCCACACATTTAATGTGTTAAAGAGACACATGCCAAACATCACCCAGCCGATTCTGGAATCTGCACTGCTCGCTGCCATGCTGCCCCACAAGTGTGTTCCTTTTTTAACAGCAGACTGTTTTTATATATGTGCCCAGATTATTTGTAAAGAGCCCCAGGAAATTACAAACTCGAAAGATAACCAAAATCTATATTTTAAAACCATCATGGGACGGCTGATGGCATGACGGTTGAGGAAGCTGGAACCCACATGGCTGATTGCATAGTTCGAGTCCCAGACTCAGTGACTTGAAAAACACACCAGATGCATGTGCGTGCATGTCCAAAATCCTGGGAGAAGAATGAAGAAGATGGGATTGTGGCGTGGCCATCTCCCTGCAGGTGATTTCTCTCAATCTCTCTCTCTTTCTCTCATCTCTCTCTTTGGTGAGTACATGTGCCCTATAGAAAGCAAACTAGCTAACTAACTAATTAAATAAAACCATCATGATTTTCCTACTGCAGCTGTTCATGAACCTCCCTTTTCAGCTTGTTCTTCCTGGCACGCATGAGGTCACCAGTCGTGCTGAGCAGGCGACTGCGGTACTTCCTCCTTTCTTCTTGTCTTTTTAATTTATATTTAATCATTGTTCATCTTTATAATATGCAACATGTTTTTTCCCAGCATGCACGAAATGCATGTCAATCAAGCTAAAGATATTTCCATATACATAATCATCAACAGATAACTTTCCATTCTTATGTCTGTTAAATGTGTCCCCCCCCACCCTCCAGAACTCCCCTCCCAACCACCTACCCCTTCCTATACTTTCTCTAGTATCTACCATTTCCCTCATGCTATTATACCCTCCAATCTTCCAGTTTCTGCCGTAGAGTGCAGACATTTAGTATATACTGACGTGGGACATATAATGCCTGTCTTTCACAGTCTGACTTCCTTTGCTTAGCATTAAATCTTCTACGTTTATCTACTTTGTGTCAAATGTCAGAGTTTCATTGTTTTTTTTTTTATAGCTGAGTAGTATTCCATAGTGTACATGTGCCACATTTTTTCAATCCAATCATCTGTTCTTGGGCATTTGGGTTGACCCCATGTCTTAGTAATGGTGAATAATGTTGCAATAAACATGTATGTACAAGCGTCTTTTAACTGAGTATTTTTCTGTCTTTTGGGTAAACACCCAGGAGTGAAATTGCTGGGTCATACAGTAGTTCTACTTGTAGATTTTTGAGGAGCCTTCATATTGTTCTCCACATTGGCTGTACTAATTTACATTCCCACAAATAGTCTGGGGGATTCCCTTTTCACCACGGCTTTGCCAGTACTTGTCTTTTTATTTTATTTTATCATAGCTGTTCTTACTGGGATTAGGTGGTATCTCATTGTGGTTGTGATTTGCATTTCTCTTATTATAAGAGATGTTGAGCAATTTTTTCATATTTTTTTTAGTTGTTCCTATGACTTCCTTGGAGAGACATCTGTTAGCTTATTTGCCCATCTTTTTTTAAAAGAATTATTTTATTTAACTTTATTTATTCATTTATTTGTTTTAATTTGACCAAAGAGGGACAGAGTGAGAGAAAGAGAGAATGAGAAAGCAAGCCATCAGGTCCAGTACTTGAACCATGGTCAGCCACATGGGAATCCAGTGCCCTTAACCACCATACCGCCTGTCAGCCCCTCATTTGCCTATTTTAAAATAGGATTGATCCTTTTTTTTTTCCCTTGGTAAGCTGCTTTAATTCCCTCTATGTTCTGAATAACAGTCGCTTACCCTAAAGCATAGTTTACAAATATTTCCTCCCATTTTGAGGGTTGCTTATTCACTCTAATTATTATTTCCTTTGTTCTGCAGAAGCTTTTTAGCCTGATGTAGTCCCACTTGTCTATTTTGGAGATTATTACCTGTGCTAAAGGGGTCTTATTTAAGAAATCTTTGCCTACTCCAATGTCTTCAGGAGTCTCTCCTGGTTTTCCACCAGCAGTTTTATAGTTTGAGGCTTTATGTTTAGATCTTTAATCCATTTTGAGTTGATTTTTGTTAATGGTGAAAGATGGGGTCCAGTTACAATTTTCTGCAGGTGAATATACACTTCTTTCAGCACCATTTGCTGAAAAGACTTTCTTTCCCCACTGGATTGTTTTGTGCCCTTTGTCAAAAATCTGTTGGCTGCAGATTTTGGGTTTATTTCTGGGCTTTCTATTCTGTTCCATTGGTCTACCTACCTGTTTTTGTGTCAGTATCATGCTGTTTTGATTAGAACCACTAAGTAACATTTTTTTTTTCTTTTTTTGAAGAGGTTTTTGCTATAGGGTGCGTGCGCTCGCCAGACAGACAGAGAGAGACAGAGAGACAGAAAGCAAGAAATCACCCCCCAGGGGGTATGGCCACGCCGCAATCCCTTCTCCTCCATTCTCCTCTCGGGATCTTGGGCACGCATGCGCCCGGCGTGAGTTTTAAGCCACCAGGTCCAGGACGCGAACCGCGGTCGACTACGTGGGAGTCCAGCGACATAGCCATTACGCTAACTGCTGGTTCCCTATGTAACATATTTTGAAGTCAGGGTGTGCTTCCTCTTTTCATCTTACTCCTGGCAAGCACTGTCAATATGAATTTATAGAGAGAGCGTCAGTTAAAAATTCATCTATATGCTGACCACCAATTCTGTAGACTGCATGTTAAAGTTCTCCTCTGGCAAACCAAACCTTTAAAGGATCTCTCAACACCTCAGATATGATTACTGGTGGAAGAGACGGTCGCCTTCTCGTGGCTCGCATCGGAAGCCTCTGCCATCATACCTGCTTCTTGCTTTATGACGGTAGATATTCTTGGAATTGTGTCTACGTTAAAATGATTTTTGGTCTGGCTCTTGAACTGCTGGCCAAGGCAGCTGGATCTCACATGGCTAACCATGCACTCTGAGTCTTGCACCAGTAGCTTGAGAAACATGCTAGGCACATGGGCATGTGTGCCCAAAATCCCTAAAAGGAGATGAAGGAGAAAGTATTGCAGCATGACCATGTCCCATGGGGGGAGGAAGGGTTTCTCTCCCTCTCTGTTTCTCTGGTGAGCACATGAACTGACTAACAACATCGACAGCAAATCATGGGTACACGCATGCCCTCCATGTTCAGGGAGGGCTCTTGGAGCAAAACTCTCCCCTGTGGGTCATCTTTGCAGAGCATTCGATCATCACTGTGCTACTGCCCAGCCCCATTCATCACCTAAATTGATCCTTACAGTCAAGTTGGTTGAGACAATGGACAGAATTTATCCCTTTATATAGATGAGCTAATGGGGATTGGAGAGGACCACCCTTCACCTAAGAAGAAGAAATCAGGTAAAAAAAAATCACTAAGAACAATCTGCAACCTTAATGTTCGTTACTTAAAAAGAAAAATAGGTAAAAGCAGAAAAAAACTCACAGGTCAGGATTAGAATAACTGTTCTGTTACTACATAGTACTTTTTTTTTGGGGGGGGGAGGTTTTTGCTATAGGGCATGTGCGCTCGCCAGACAGAGAGAGACAGAAAGACAGAAAGCAAGAAATCACCCCCCAGGGGTGATGGTCACACCGCAATCCCTTCTCCTCCATTTTCCTCTGGGGATCTTGGGCACGCACGCACACGTGCCCGGGGTGAGTTTTAAGCCACCAGGTCCGGGACACGAACCGTGGTCGACTACGTGGGAGTCCAGCAACATAGCCATTACGCTAACTGCTGGTTCCCACTACATAGTACTTTTTGTGCTCTCAAGCAAGTAATTAAATCTTATTGAGCCCCAATATTAAAATGGAAAAATATTGCTTACTTAATAGGAACATCGCAAAGTTGAAATAAAATATGGGAATGGACTGAGTATATAAAATGTACTTAATAGATATGTTTTGAATGAAAGGGCAAATGCATACATAAATAACGTATAATTTATTAGCTCAATTGAATCACTCAGAGCTAAAAATTTATTTCATAAAGACAGCAATGTGAAAATAGAAACCGAAGCTTGGTTGCAAACGTCTGTGGACCAGAGCTATCCACATATTTACCTCTCCACGATGGCCCAGCGGCTTTCACAGAACTCCAAGTCCTTAGACTTTCATGACCTGTCCTTTGCATCCTCCGACTCATACCCTACATGAAGACACTTCAAACGGCCCAAGTGCCCAGTAGATACTATGCTGTCTCAGGTGTCGCTGCTTAACATACTCCCCCATGCCTCTTCCTCAATGCCTCCTTTTTAAAGATTAAACTTACACACAGGGTACCTCTTCTAGAAAGCCCTCTCAGACGTGCCTCTATAAGCCAGATTTTGCCTCCTCTTCCCTGTACATATACAGCTCCTGTCTTTATTATTATACTTGCAAACAACAGATAGATGATAAAAAGATAATAAGTAATTTATTTCTATATTACTATACTAAAATCATGTTTTTTCCTGCCTATTTCCAGTTTAAGGGTGTCAGTTCTCTGTGGCAAGAAACCATATTTTATTCAGCCTTGAATTCTAAAGATTTAAAGAAATAACTGGTGCTTTAGAAAATATATTGAAAGAAAAAAACAAAATATCTCTCTCTCCCTCTCTTTTTAAGTTTGCCAGAAGGTGTATGTGATCGCCCAAGACAGAGAAAGGGAGAGAGAAAGTGAGAAAACACCCTGTTCATTCTTCTCTGTCTCTTCTCCTTTTGAAATTTTGGGCATGCTTTCACATATTCCTTAGGCCTCCAGATCCAGGACTTAGACTGCAGAGTCGGCCATATGAGATCCAGCTGCCTTATCCACCACGCTGCCAGCTGGCCCAACCAAAACATTTCTATTTAATTAAGCAAAACAATAGGTCAGGAAATGGGCTCAGTAGATATATAGAAACACAGTGTGCAGACATACGTGCCTTAACCTCACGGAGTCTATAATCTAATGGAGACCATAAGTGATAGGTATTTTATACTGAGCACGATGGTTATTCTGAAGCAGGAATAATAGGTGACAAATCATTGAAGTTAACTGAGCCTGTGCTCATGACTCTCCAACTTTATAGCTCATAAGACTCATGAGAGATGTTTATTCAAAATGTACAAAATCTCTAAAAAAATTCCTGAGAAAATTCCTGGAAGCCACCCCTTTCTGTTTTGGTTTGGCTTTGCCATAGGGCCAGTGCACTTGTTGGAGAGAGACAGTGAGAAGGAACGTGAGAAATGCCCCCCTCGAGGGAAGGGCCAGTTTGCAATCCCTTCTCCTGGGATTTTGGGCACGCGTGCATAAGTTCTCAGTGTGACGGTCAAGCCTCCAGGTCTGGAACTCCAGCCACAGCTGACCATGTAGCAGTCCAGCACCTTAATCACCATGCCACCTGCTGGCCCCTGAGGAAGGTAACTTTGAGACTTAAATAGTGACTATGATTTAGTCAAATTAGTGAGGATGAGCAATCAACTAAGAGTTTTGGGCAGACCGAGACTATATAAAGACATAAACAAGGGAAAGGGAGAGAGAGAGAAATAATGCTGGCATTGCAAGCTTGAATGATAAACAAGGTCCTAGAGGAGAAAGAGGCGGCCACGCGGAGGGCTGAGGCCCACTAGAGTAAAGGGCGTTAGCCTAAGGGCCTGCAGGGACCAGTCAGGAAACCGGCCTGGCCAGGGAGCACTGGCATGGCTACATTCTAACATGATGACAACGGTTATATTTGGATTGTTTTAAACTCACACGTAGCGCCCAGGATGGGTTCAAAGGATAACAATCAAACACTGCACACATCACAAAGCCGGCCATCCAGCGTTTGGAGGCCCATCTGGAAGGTGTGGTGTGAGGCGTAGCGGGAAGGCCAGGAAGAGAAGCCTACGGAAAGGAACCATTTGTTTTTGTTTGTTTGATTTGTTTTGTTTTGTGGGATTCGTCAACGTTTTTCAGACTAAGTGTACCTGAGAGAGGGACACATAGGATGAGAAATGATTTTCCGCTGAACCTGGCCCGGTAAGTGCTTTTTCTTTTCTTTTTTTTTTTTTTTTTTTTTTTTTTTGAGAGGTTTTGTTATAGGGAGCATGTGTGCTGGCCAGTGTGCACTCGCCAGAAAGAGAGACAGAAAGCGAGAAATCACCCCTGCTCCGGGGGATGGCCACGCTGCAGTCCCTTCTCCTCCTTTCTCCTGGGCACGCATGCACACGTGCCCGGCGTGAGTTTAAGCCACTGGGTCCGGGACTCGAACCGCGGTTGACTACATGTGAGTCCAGCGACATAGCCATTATGCCAACTGCTGGTCCAGGTACTTTTTTTGTTTGTTTCTTGGTCCTGGCGCTTTTATTGAGGTGAATTAGAGCACTTACAGCAGGTTCTGCTGGGAGAGTAAGTACTGTCTCTGAAACTGCAGCCCCAAGTCCGGAAACCGCGCTCAGCTGGAGGCTGGCTTTCAGCCTGGGACTGGTTCTCAGGTGGGCGGGGGTCTGCCAGGATAACACCCTCTAACCTTGCAGGGCCTTCTGATTCCAGCGTCTCCTCTCCTGAGGCGGACCCCAGGGGAAGCACCTGGGGCTGCTGCCCTCTGCTCAGCTCCCTGGTTGCCCTCGGGGAGGAGGGCAGCCCGCGCGCGCTCACCCTCACCAGCGAGCTCTTGGGCAGAGGCTTCCCTAGGGCAGCCGGAGGCACAGCCGGGCCACGCTGGCCTGGGCCATCTGTGTGTCAGAGCAGTCAGTGGCACAGTCTGTGCTTCTTATGAATCTTGTCAGTGATGTCTGACCACAGCTGGTCCTGCCTGGAGAAGATTTTTGTGTTGTGGTTTTGGTTGTTACTATTTTTTAAGATGACAGTGTCCCACCCCTCAAAGACTCCAAGATGGCCGAGGCAAGTGATATGTACAAGTTCTCATTTGATAACTATGGAGACGGTCCAGGAATCTGTTTTTGAAAGTTTGCAGATGACTCTAATATCCAGGAAGGGTTTATAACCACCGAGTTCTAGAAAGTTTGCTCAGGGATCTCTTGGTTGTAAGTACAGAAATACTTCCATGACACGAAAATGACACGAACTTGGATTCTCAAAACGCTAATGCAGCTCCCCCCAGACCTTCCTGGACTGCCAGCAGGCAATAGCGTGTCCTGCAAGCCTCTGGCCAGCAAGGGACACTGAGGGAGGGTCACCTCTGACCCCCACCCCACTTCCAGACCCCCAGGCCCCAGACTCCACCTTCTAGACCTTCCTGGACTGCCAGCAGGCAATAGCGTGTCCTGCAAGCCTCTGGCCAGCAAGGGACACTGAGGGAGGGTCACCTCTGACCCCCACCCCACTTCCAGACCCCCAGGCCCCAGACTCCACCTTCTAGACCTTCCTGGACTGCCAGCAGGCAATAGCGTGTCCTGCAAGCCTCTGGCCAGCAAGGGACACTGAGGGAGGGTCACCTCTGACCCCCACCCCACTTCCAGACCCCCAGGCCCCAGACTCCACCTTCTAGACCTTCCTGGACTGCCAGCAGGCAATAGCGTGTCCTGCAAGCCTCTGGCCAGCAAGGGACACTGAGGGAGGGTCACCTCTGACCCCCACCCCACTTCCAGACCCCCAGGCCCCAGACTCCACCTTCTAGGTAGGTAGCCAGGATCTACTTAAGGCGGGTTTTTTTTTTCTCTTTTCTTTTCCCTTGACACCCCTGCATTCTCTTTTTAACACCTAGCCCTCCTTCTCCCCCCAGACCTTCCTGGACTGCCAGCAGGCAATAGCGTGTCCTGCAAGCCTCTGGCGAAATCGCGCGCCGCGCGATTTCTTTATTTTTCAGTATTGTCTTTCCTTTCGTTGCATATTGTCCTCTCCTCCTTATTTTTTACCGTGCCAGACAGCCTAGACAGGCCTAGAATCATATATCTGAAATTTCCTAGGAAGGTAAGTGTCTTTGGGATCCTCCCTAGTACTGATCCCCTTTGAAAAAGGAGATTCTGCTTGTTAGACATTTCTGTAGAGTTCTCTGACTGAAAACACATTGGTAAAAACAACAGAAGAGAGACTTCAACAAACAGCTATTCCCATCAAAAAGGAAAGACTCTTCCTTCTCGTGCGACAAAAGTTCTCCCAAGAAGTCTTTAAAAGGGAAGGAATCCTCCAATGGCTAAAGGTAGAAAAAGAGCCTCAGGTCTGAATAAACAAGAAAATATGTCTCCAACAAAGGAAAATGCCCCTCCATGTCTCGTAAATATGGAGGACGTTACCAAAATGACAGACACAGAATTCCGAACATTCATGGTGACCAAATTCTGTGAATTGGAAAAAAAAAGAGACAACGAACTACAGGAAATTAGGAAGTCCTTCCAGGATATGAAAGAAGAAATGGATACTCTGAGAAAGAATCAGGTGGAACTATTAGAGATAAAGTCTATAATACAAGAAATCAAAAACTCTCTGGAAAGTATTAAGAGCCGATTAGACCATGCTGAAGATCGAATCTCTGATGTAGAAGATAAAACCTCTGATCTAGAAAAAAACTACAAAAAGATCGAGAAAATAACTAAAAAACATGAGGATAATATACGAGAAATACTAGACTCTATTAGACGCCCAAACATCAGAATAATCGGCATCCCAGAAGGTGAAGAAACTAATAGCGGAATGGAAAATCTATTCCATGACATCTTGGAAGAAAATTTCCCAAGCCTAGAGAGGCACCGAACCATCCAGACCCAAGAAATACAAAGGACCCCAAATAGAATCAACCCCAGAAGATCTTCCCCAAGGCACATCTTAGCCAGGCTGTCTAACGTCACAGAAAAAGACATGATACTAAAACTGGCAAGAGAGAAACGAGAAATAACTTACAAAGGCCATCCCATAAGACTAACACCAGACCTCTCATCAGAAACAATGCAAGCAAGAAAAGAATGGGAAGACATACTGAAAGTGTTAAGAGAGAAACAATTTCAGCCAAGACTATTATACCCTGCAAGATTATCCTTCATTTGGGAAAAAAAGATTAAAATCTTCTCAGACAAACAAAACCTGAAAGAATTTGCCAACACCAGACCAGCTCTTCAAGAAATCCTGAAGAAAGTATTGTTTCAGGAAAACTAAAGACGCAACAGCCAGAAACAAAGAAATAACAGGCAACTAAGACAATGGCTAACTTAAATGTCGGTACAGACCCTATAACATCGATAATAACATTGAATGTTAATGGGTTAAATTCTCCAATCAAGAGACACAGACTGGCTGAATGGATAAAAAAACAGAAACCCTCTATCTGTTGCCTACAAGAAACCCACCTCATGGAAAAAGACATACATAGACTGAAAGTGAAAGGTTGGAAAAAGGTTTTCCATGCAGTTGGGAACCAAAAAAGAGCTGGAGTTGCGATACTAATCTCTGACAAAATAGGCTTTAAAACAAAAAGTGTCCGAACAGACAAAGAAGGGCACTATATCATAGTAAAAGGCTCTATAGATCGAGAAGATATAACGCTAATTAATATCTATGCTCCTAACACAGGAGCACCCAAATATGTGAAGGAAAGATTGTTAGATCTGAAAGGGGAGATAGACTGCAACACACTAATTGTTGGAGATCTCAACACCGCATTATCCCCTCTGGACAGATCATCTAAGCAAAAAATAGGTAGAGAGATCAAGGACCTAAATGATACCATAAATCAATTGGACTTAACAGACATCTATAGAACTTTCCACCCAAAAACCACAAGATATAGTTTTTTCTCACCCCGACATGGAACTTTCTCGAAGATTGACCACATCATAGGACACAAAGCAAGCCTCTGCAGATTCAGAGGCATAGAAACTATTTCCAGCATCTTCTCTGACCATGATGGAATTAAACTTGAGTTTAATTTCAAGAGAATTCCTCAAAAATACCTAAAAACATGGAAACTAAATAACCTACTCCTGAATGACTCCACTATTACCGAAGAAATAAAGTCCGAAATCAAAAGATTCATGGAAGACAATGACAATGAAGATACAAGTTTCCATAATCTTTGGGACACTGCCAAAGCAGTCATAAGAGGGAAGTTCATAGCAATTAGTGCACATAAGAGGAAGACAGAGAAAAGGCTAATGGATCACCTAACATCAAGCCTTAGAGAATTGGAAAAGCAACAGCAAAAAAATCCAAAAAATTACAGAAGAAAGGAAATAATAAAGATCCGAGCAGAAATAAATGAAATAGAAAATAAACGTACTATACAGAAAGTAAGTGAAAGCAAAAGCTGGTTCTTTGAAAGGATAAACAAAATTGGTACCCCACTAGCGAGACTTATTAAGAAGAAGAGAGAAAGGAACCAGGTGAATCAAATCTGCAATGAGGCTGGTAACATAACAACAGACATGGTAGAAATTCAAAACATCATTAGAGGATACTTTGAACATCTATACGCTAAGAAACAAGATAATCTGGATGAGATGGACAAATTCCTGGACAAATATAATCTACCAAGAATGAGCCAGGAAGAAATAGAAAGTCTGAATAGGCCCATAACAAGCCAGGAGATTGAATCAGTAATAAGTAACCTCCCAACAAAGAAAAGCCCTGGCCCCGATGGATTCACCTCTGAATTCTACAAAACTTTCAAAGAAGAGTTAACTCCCATTCTGCTCAAATTATTTCTAAAGATCCAAAAGGGTGAATCTCTCCCTAATTCATTCTATGAAGCCTCTGTCACCCTCATCCTCAAAACAGATAAAGACAGGACAAGGAAGGAAAACTATAGACCAATATCTCTGATGAACATAGACTCAAAGATTCTCAACAAGATACTAGCAAATCGTATTCAACAACTTATACAGAAGATCATACACCATGATCAGGTAGGCTTTATTCCAGGAATGCAAGGTTGGTTCAACATACGCAAAACCATAAATGTAATACACCATATTAATAGGAAGAAAGACAAAAACCATATGGTCATATCGATTGACGCAGAAAAAGCATTTGATAAGATACAACATCCCTTCATGATCAAGACTCTTAGCAAAATCGGCATAGAAGGGCCATTTCTCAATACAATAAAAGCCATCTATGAAAAACCCATAGCGAACATCATCCTGAACGGAGAAAAGCTGAAAGCTTTCCCACTAAACACAGGAACAAGACAAGGATGCCCACTTTCTCCTCTCCTTTTCAATATAGTACTGGAAGTCCTCGCCAACGCAATCAGAAAAGAGGAAAAAATAAAGGGCATTCGAATAGGAAAAGAAGAGGTGAAACTCTCTCTATTTGCAGATGACATGATTGTATACATAGAAGACCCAATGGTCTCCATGGAAAAACTACTGGAAGTAATACATGAATTCAGTAAAGTTGCAGGATATAAAATCAATATACAGAAATCGATAGCATTTCTATATACGAATAACAGGCAGACTGAGATAGAACTGAAAAAACTTATTCCGTTTACCATAGCCACTAAAAGTATAAGATATTTAGGAATAAATCTAACCAAAGAAGTTAAAGACCTCCACAAGGAAAACTACGAGAAGGTAAAAAAAGAAATTGAAAATGACACAAAAAAATGGAAGGACATCCCATGTTCATGGATTGGAAGAGTTAATATAATCAAAATGGCAATTTTACCCAAATTAATCTACCTATTTAATGCAATGCCAATCAAAGTACCAGACACATTCTTCACAGATCTAGAAAAGACAATCTTAAAATTTGTCTGGAATCATAAAAGACCCCGTATTGCCAAAGCACTTCTACACAAGAAGAATGGAGTGGGTGGCATCTCAATCCCCGATCCAAAAATATATTACAAAGCTGTGGTAATAAAGACAGCATGGTATTGGCACAGAAACAGACATGTGGACCAATGGAACAGAATAGAGTCCCCAGAAATAAGTGCCCAAACATACAGTCAACTGATCTTTGACAAGGGGTACCAGTCAATCCAGTGGGAAAATGAAAGCCTCTTCAGCAAGTGGTGCTGGAGAAACTGGACTTCCACTTTCAGAAAGATGAATCTGAACCCCTACCTCTCTCCTTTGACAAGAATCAAGTCAAGGTGGATCAAGGATCTAAATCTAAGACCTCAAACTATAAAGCTGCTCCTGGAGAATGCTGGGGAAACTCTGGGAGACATTGGTGTAGGGAAAGACTTCCTAAAGAAGACCCTCAAAGCAGAGTCCATCGTCCACAAAATAGACAAGTGGGATTACATCAGACTAAGAAGTTTCTGCATGGCCAAAGACACAGTAGTTAGTGTGAATCGACAGCCCTCAGAATGGGAAAATATTTTTGTAAATGTTGCATCAGATAAGGGACTGATAACCAGAATACACAAGGAACTAAAAAAGGTGTTTGGAAAAAAGATGAGCAACCCTATTAAAAGATGGGAGAAGGAGATGAAGAAAACACTCTCTAAAGATGACATACGAATGGCCAAAAGGCATATGAAAAAATGTTCAACCTCCCTCATCGTAAGGGAAATGCAGATAAAAACAACAATGAGGTACCACCTAACCCCAGTCAGATTGTCTAATATTAAAAAAACAAAAAATGATAAGTGTTGGCGGGGGTGTGGTGAAAGGGGAACTCTTTTACACTGCTGGTGGGAATGTAGATTGGTCCAACCACTGTGGAGAATAATTTGGAGATTCCTCAAAAATCTACAGATAGATCTGCCATATGATCCAGAGATCCCACTCCTCGGTATCTACCCAAAAGACAGAAGAATCCTTCATTGGAAAAGTGCTTGCACATCGATGTTTATTGCGGCACTATTCACAATTGCTAAGTCATGGAACCAACCCAGATGCCCCCGTATGGAGGAATGGATTGAAAAACTGTGGCACATATACTCTATGGAATACTACTCAGCCATAAAAACCAACAGAGCCCTGGCTTTTGACAGAAAGTGGAAGAATATGGAAGATGTACTGCTGAGTGAGGCAAGCCAGGCTATGAAGGAGAGACATTGTATGTCCCCACTTAACATATACCGTTTGTCTGCATTCTATGTCTGAAACTGATTGACCAACAGTTGAACAAACACAAGAGATGGGTGTGAATGTCAGATGAGGTGTATGTGGAGGAGTGGGGCCCAACGAAAGACATTTGGAGAAGGGATACAGAGGTAGAGCATTGACGGGATGGGGAGGTGTGGTGTTATCTGTTGAAGATATTTCGATCAACGGGTCTGGGGAGAAATGTTCACATATCGAAATGGTCTCATTGTAAGCCAAACAATATGATTGAAAGTATATACAAAAATAAATAAAGTAATTAATAAAAAAAAAAAAACACGCTAATGCAGGTGATGTTAATAAATAAAGCAGATTTGGGTGACCCTGGGAGAGGGAAGGTGGTTCTCCAGAACACTGAGGAATTTGAGATGAGCAGTGGCTAAGGTGCTGGACTCCCGTGTGGTCGAGTGCAGTTCAAGTCCCAAACCTGGTGACTTGAAACTCATGCCAGGTGTGTGTGTGTGTGTGTGTGTGTGTGCACGTGCGTGCCCAGAATCCCAAGAGGAGAGTGGAGGAGAAGGGACTGCGTCATAACCATACCCCTGGGATGATTTCTCACTTTCTGTCTCTCCAGTGAGCACACACATCCTACCACAAAAATCTCTCAATATACAGAAGTAAGAAAACTGAGGCGTTCAGGTCCTGGCAGAGGGGTCAGCATGTGGTCCATTTAGCTGCAGTGAATGTCGGTTGTAGAACTGCTTGCCCAGTGCTGACAGATCATCTCATTTTTTAAGAGCAGTTAAAATTGCAGATATTTTTGTTTCAAAATCCTAATATTTAAACATTGACAATCAACATCTAAAAGTTGCGTGAAATTTATATTACCATGTACTATTGAACAAAGTCCCAATTCTAGAGAGTCTGGTTCTCCCAGGCTCAGGAGTCTAGTCCTGGTCTTATTGGCTATGACCCATGGATAACGTCTCATGACAAACAGATGACACCCAACCCCTTGTGGGAACAGGATAGGCAAACTGTCTTCAAACCAATGGTGAGGGCCATTACCCAAGAGTATCCATTGTAGAGTCAGAGAAAAAAATCTGGTAGAGAGACTAGTGTAGTGTATTTCTCAGACCAGAAAACTGGAGTTCAGTGACAGAAGGTTACATTAGCGTTCTCCACCAGGAGAACAGCCTTCTCTGTGACATGGTAAGTCTTCCGTCACCACTGCATTCAAGCAATGACTGAAGATTACCCAGGGGGACACTCGCACGACTAAGTATACAGTGACCACCAATAATGCTCCTGTCTCTAACACCCTGTCAGTTCTGTGTCCGCTCTGCCCGGCCTACCTCTGAATGCTCCTGGCCCATCTCACTCAGCTGAAGGTCCCTGAGAAGAAGCCACACATTACTTTTGCAGCCGGAAGAGACTTCTAGTAGAGGAAATCATGGGAAGAGTAGCCTGCAGGAGTGCATTCTGATGTATGCAAAGGGAACTCGTTTTCAACATAATGGACTTCACATTGTACCATGTGTTAACTTTTCATTAATGCTTCTTTTTAAAAAAATCTCTGTATGTCTTCTATGAGAGAAAGAGACAGAATGGGGGAAAGGGAGAGTCAACCTCCTACAGGATCTTCATGCCACTATCACTCCCAGACTTAGCCAGGGTCATGGGCATGCGTGTGTGCACCCAGAATTCAGGGAGACCCCAGGATGTAAACCCAAGACATTCCCACGTGGCCTCAGCATCTAAGAGTGTCACTGCATGCCACTGTGGCTGGCCTTTACCACTTCCTTCTAAATTTTGGCAATGTCCCTCACCAAAGGAGATGACAGTTCTTCCTCTTGACAAGAGAATCTGGGTCTCCATGTCAGGAATCACCACAGACCAGCCTGTCAGATTACAAGTTAGGAGGAAGAAGCGCTTCCCTACAAATTCGAGATGACCAACGCTCTTAGTAAAAGCTTTCCAGACTCCATGAGGTTTATGCCAGCTGAAAGCATTCCACAGAGAGAATACATCTGGCCAAATATGTTTGGGGCACTGAGGATAAAATTATAATTAAACTTACAATAGCACTAATGACTGGATGCCTCCTGCATTCTCTCCTTTAATCCTTACTCCCACTTTGGAAGTTAGCATTATTATCCCTATTTTATGCACGAGTAAAATGAAGCTTACAGGGACCTCAAGGAAAGCTGGTGCAGAGGGAGAGACTTGGATGTGTGTCCTGACTCTTCAGTTACTAACTGCATGATGTAAGAAGCTGTAGCTTTTCTAAAGAGAAGGAATTCTGTGGGCCTGGAATCACGTAAGGTTATCTTGTAACATAAAAGCCTCCTGATAGATATCAGATGCAATTGTAATTACCAGTAACATAAAATGGAAACTCCAACGCCCAGGTGCGTTGTCTCAGCCTCGGCCTCCTCCCCTGTGGTGTCAGACCATCAGAACAGCTCTCTGCAGGAGATATGTCGCCACTTCCTGGGCTCCTCCCGAATCTCTTTGGACAGCTGTCCAGACTCCTGTATCTCTGGGACTGACTGGCTGCTTCTGTTTATCTCTACACTGTGGCTACAGTCTTGGCCCCTGACCTCGTCTCTGCTCTCCAGGCACCGCCTGGCTAAGTCTGGGCTCTGTCAGGCAGAGCGCTGTGACACAGAGCCACACCGTCTCAGTGGCATCAACTACAAGCTACTTTTGTGCTCACGAGTCTGTGGTTGGCTGAGTGGTTCTGCTGTTCCAGGTCAAACTCACCTAGACTGCTCATGACTCTGCGGCTGACCGGCATGTCGGCGGGGGCCTGGCTGGTCTTGGATGGCTTTAAGGGGTCCTTTGTTTCTATCTATTCCAGATGGGCTCTGATCACCGGCAGCTAGCCTGAGCTTGATCTTGTGCAGAGCCTGAGGTCCAAGGGGTAACGAGCTCAGCATTCCTCTTGAGATCTACACTTAGAAATAGCATGTTATTATTTCACCTACATTCTGTTGGCTGAATAAAGCATAAGGCCAAGCCAATATTTAGGGGTGGGCAAGCAGACTCTATGTTTTGATGAGAGGAGCTATTAAGTCACATCGCAAAACACATTGCCATCATGGTGACACTCAGGACAGCCACCACGCTGCTCCAGCCCTGCGTCAAGTTACAGAGTCAGTGGCCAAGCTTTATGACAACATGGAAACAGAAGACCTGTTATGGGTCAGTAGAAGGAATTAAAAATACTTTAATCTTTAATTTCAACAACACATACAATGGATTCTTTTTTTACACTTGTTTCAAGCTTATTGGCTCTTCCAAAAGAAATAGCAAAGTACTTTGTTAATCCCAGAGTAACTAGTGAGTACCAAAGTCACCGTGAGGGTCACCTTCAATTTTGGGTGGAAGAAAGGAAGCCATAATACTTGTGTTTTTATCCTACCAGTATCAAGGACGTTTCCCAGTGGGAAGGTCAGTGTTGTCATTAACCTGGGAGCTGCGTTTTCATTCAGCGATTGAGGTACCTCGTCTAGGAAGAACCAGGATAGTACTGGTCTGTGATATCCAGGAACGACCGATACAAACTTATTGGTTTAAGATTATTTTAAGTCAAGTACCAATCTTATACCACCACAGTTAATATAAACTAGCCCTGTTATATTTCAATCCAGAATTTGAAAGAAATTTAAGTTATGAAACTTTAATAGTCAGGCAGCTATTTGAGTCCTGGATTAAGGCTTCCATGTGAAAATTCTACAATTCTTCAATTTCCCAACCTAAAATGCATAAGACCTATCATTTTAGCTATAGATCAAAATCTGCCTTTAATTTACTCAGGGACATGAAAAATGACACAATCTTTTGAAGGTTTTTATTAATAGTACTGTAAAGTTAATTTTATTTAACAAGTATTAAAAACACACCTTAGTAAGTGCTTAAGGCTGAACACCATACATAGAAGATACAATATCTATCCTCAAGAAGTCAAAAGTCCTCTAAGTTTTATTTCCTCGTAGTCTCTCGTAGCTGTTTTATATAGACAGCCCCATGTTCATATTCTAGCCATCTTTCACCTGGACGGTTGCAGAGGTTCTGTGACTATCCTTTCTGCCTGCGGTCTGGTCGTGTCCATCCACCCTGTCCACTGCTACCCAGTTAGATGTAGAAGGCACAAATCTGGCCACGCAGCTCTGGGATGCAGAAAACCACACCGGCCTCCGTCTGCACCACTCCCTTCTCCATACGTCGGCCGAGTCTGCAGTGGCTCTCTCTGTCCTCATCCCCGTCTGCCTCGACTCTCTCCATCCTCTGTCTCCTAGTAATCATCTCCTTGGGCTGACTGGAGATTTTCTCTGGTTTCTTTTATTCTCAATAATTTTGATTACTTTTCCCTTTATGTATGCAACGTGACCTACATACATTTCTACAATAATATCTGTATCTGCCTGTGTTTATTATCATGCCCTTCTCAATTTTTAAAAACTGATTGTTTATTTCATTGTATGTATCATTATTATTGTTTTTTTTTTCAATTTGTTATAGGGCACATGCAGTCAACACAGAATGAGAGAAAAAGAGAGGAAGTGAGAAAGCAAGCCGCCAGGTTTGAGACTCGAACTGTGGTCGAGTCCAGCACCCTAACCACCATGCCATCTGCTGACCCTGCCCTACTCAATTTTAAATAGAATTGTATTTATTCTCAAGTTTTCAGCCTCTGGCACAGTGCCTGGTGTGGAATATGTACCTAGGAATGTTTCTTCAGTTAACAAATGGATAAGCAAATATTCACTGGGACGATGAGACATATATGGACATTAGTCTTAAATTTGTTGCCTGTACACTAAGTGAAAGTCAGCCGTATGACCAGTAAGATGGGAAAGGTTTTAGATGAAGGGGAATGCTGTTGGGTTACTGTCGTAAAGAATGGAAGCCGTAAGCTAGGTCTTGAAGCCTGTGTTGGGAGATCTAGGGCGGCATTTGAGCAGAGGAGAAAGAGCGAGAGGAAAGGTAGAGATGCTGGCATTCTCCCTGGGGCTTCCTGAGGGACACTGATGACATGTGAGAGGGTAAGTTAGAGTGACTTGCTGTGTACTGAGCTTTTGCAAATAGGAAACCGTACATGTATTTGCATGAGTAAGCCACCCCAATGCTCTATTTTAATTTCCTACCTTGTTCCTTTTTATATGCTGCATTTCTTTCTTACTCACTGTGCATAAAACTCAAGGCGGCCTCTGGACTACAGCCTTCGGAGTCTAATGAGAACGGAAGAAGCTGATAGCATTATTCCTTTCTCACTGAGATCCTTTACTTCTAGGGTATTAATGTGGGGGGAAGCCACTTGGTATTCCTCTTGGACAGTTAGTCACCAAATGAGATATCAAGCTGCCAATGACTGTACGCTCTCCTCAGATAGCCTGTGCGTCTCTGACCTTTCCAAGTTTGGTAGCATAATTGGCTGGCAGTGTTTTCTCTTTCCCCCAGGGTTAGTAAAACTCCCAAAGACAAGTCAGAGAAAGGGAAAGTTAAATATTTGCCAAAATAAAAAGAGAGAGAGAAAGAGCAGCCACTCACAAAAGATTAGGGATGGATCAGAACAGGGCCTGTTTATCACTACTACTGGAAAGGAGGCGCTGTCCCAGCTGACAGCTGCTCTGAGATTTTCTTCACTACGTAGTGAAGGTGCCTTAGAAGTATGTTATATGTATCCCTGTGTCTATGTGTTAATGAATGGTGTATTTCAGGAATGCACTAGTTCAATTGAGAGAATGGAGTATTTGGGGTAAAGTTTCAAGATAATCATTGTCAGCTTACTTGTCAACCATTTAAAAAAGTTTATAAAGCTTGTTGAATATAAAATACTCAACTCATTCATTGTATGGGTATTCTTTTTCTAATCTCTAGGAAAATAGATTTTTTAGTCACAATTGATTAGTACGTTGTGGGATAATGTTATGAAGGTAAATGTCATTCTCATTATACATACAAAGAGGAGAAACCATACAGTGTGTCTCAATCTTTAGGGGAAGAAAACAAAACAAAACTCTGCTAAAAACTACAAATAGCAAAGGCCAGCAGGTGGCGTAGCAGTTAAGGTGTTGGACTCCCACATGGTTGACAACAGTTCAAGTTCCCAACCCGGCAACTGGAAAATCACACAGGGCGTGTGTGTGTGTGTGTGTGTGTGTGTGCCCAAAATCCCAAGAGGAGAACAGAGGAGAAGACACTCTGCATGGCCATGCCCCCTGAGGGATGATTTTTCACTTTCCCTCTAACTTTCTCTCTGTCTTTGGCGCGTGCACACAGCCTGTGGCAAAAACCTAACAACAACGAAACTACAGGTAACTAAATCCATGGTATTATTTGGAACTTAACACATACACTGAGGGCCTGGGTTATATCATTTCCAGTTTCTTGAGATGGCACTTCATGAAGATAAGGGAAGGAGGCATGTGACCGGTCATGCAACTCACCAAGCAGATGTCAGGGTCTACCCGGTGTGAGCACAAGGAATGGCTCTCTAGGGTCTTCTTCCAGAAGAAAATACAACCATTTCCCCTAGATGGTAATGCCATGTACTTAATATTTAAGTAAAAATATTTAACATTTAGCTTTGTTTTAATGCAGTCTTAAATCACACAGAAATGCAGGTGCTTGCAATAACACAGAGCCTTCTCTTCAGGGATAGTACTATTGGAAAGTTAATGTTTCTGCCCAAATGAGACTTTTCTAAAGCATATATCTGAGTTTGAGGTTCATAGCATGCTGGGGCAGAAATAGGCATTTCTGCTTCTTCCTCTCTTAAAAGATCTGGTTCCGAGACAATGGTATCAGATCCCACCTGTACACGGCTCCAACAGTACTAATCGTGTTCCGTACCTCAGAGTCTCTGCAGACACGACTTTGACTCTCCCATCTCATGCCAGGATGAGTATCCCCTCCCCTTGGACCCCAGCACAGCTTTGCAGCTGACACCCAGAGAGAAGCGCAGACCCTGAGCTGTGTGGCTTCTCAGGTCACGGGACAGAACCCATTTTCACATTCCTCTCTTAGGACTTTTTCTCTTAGAAACCAGCTGCCATTCTGTGAAACAGCTCAAATTAACCCAGTTACAAAGAGATTACATTTAGGTGTTTGCTTTAACTAATATTTGAGCTTCATTTTAGTTCCAGCCAATAGCCACCACCTGCCAGGCAGGTGAGTGAAGACGCCTCCAGGTGGTTCGAATGTTTCCAGATCCTAACCATCGAGTCTCCCCAGCGTATTAGAGGAAAGACGGCCTGTCGACACTGTGCCATCCACACTCTGGACCCACAGAGTGTGAGAGCAAAACAAGCGCCTAAAGTCAGACATGTATTCTCAGATGTGTACAAACCAGCTGAACTTGCTGTTGAAAGTAGTTAGATTAATTAAGAAATTTTGTGAATCAATAAAATGTGGGGGAAAAGGAATGGAAAACAAGTGTGGACACCTGAGATAGTGTGGGAGGAGGGTGGGAGATGGCAGAGGGTGAGAAATAGGGGGAAAATATATATATATATGAAATTAGAAATGGAAAATTATTGATGATGACATGTATGATTAAGCCACTGTGCAGTATTTTCTGTATGGGAAATCACATTTTGTATGCTGTGACAATGCTCAGGGAATGAATGTAAATTAATTAAGAAGAAAAAATAAATGAAATGAATAAATAAAAAATAAATAAATTTAAAAATAAAAAAAGGCCTTGAGGACACAAGACGACTCTACATGGAGAAAGGAAGCTGAGAGAACACTTAAATGAATATGTAAAAGCCACACACAGATAATAGTGACAACATTGGAAATAGTTTCTGGAGCCTTAAGTTTCTCATTAACTTTCTCCTACTACTTAAAAAAAAAAAAAAAAAGAAGAAGAAGACTGGTTTTACTGTTATGTTTTGTTTTTGTTTTTTGATTTTTTTTTTCAAATTTGCTATAGGGTTCATGCACTGATGGGAGAGAGAGAGAGAAAGCAAGTATCCCCACCCCCCCCATCCCCGAAGGGATGGCCACATGCAATCCCTTCTCTTCCATTCTTCTCTTGGGATTTTGGGCACACATGCATATGTGCCAAGAGTGTTTTTCAAGCTGTCGGGTCCAGGACTCTAACCACACAGTTGGTCATGTGGGGTCCAACCGCCTTAAGCGCCCCATTGCCAGGCTGGCCCTGGCTTTACTCTGAATCTCAGCATTTTCATAAATATGTGCTGAATCAATACAATGAAGTAGTTACTGCACTAGGAACTGGAGACAAAGGAGGTGAGACAGACACAAGCGACCCATGTTCTGGCTACGATTACTGCGGATTTAGAGGAGAGCAACACCAAAATAAAGATGACTGCGGACTGAGCAAGCACAGTAAAGGAAAGAAGCGGCTCACACAGTAGAGAAGAGCTTCATTGTAGTGGGGACCCTTGGACAGAGGTCTTTGAGGAGGTGACATTTCAGCTGAGACCTTGACCTGTTCACTGCTACCCCTCATCTTACAGGAACCTTATGGAGGGCAGAGATAGGAGTGGAGCCTCCTCACTCCTGTTTAAATGCTCTAGGCTAGTCCAGACACTTCTAGAGAAGGCAATGCTAACACATAAAGATAACTTTGGGGGTTATTTTTTGTTTTGTTTTCTTGCCATAGTGTGTGTGCACTTACTGGAGAGACAGACAGAAAGTGAGAAATCACCATCCCCCCACAGGGTGGCCACACTGCAATTCCTTCTCCTCCATTCTCCTCTCAGGATCTTAGGCACATGCACCTGGCATGAATTTCACCAGGTCTGGGACTTGAACCATAGTCGGCCACATGAGAGTCCAGCACCTCAACCACTACACCACCTGCTGGCCCTACTATATCTTTGTTTTTCCATGCAAGAAAATACAGAAGCAGAGGTCTGTTTAACTTTTAGTTTCTGTTGAGACTTCAGAAATAATTTGCAAAGAATGCTGGCAATGGTAGCTAACATTTATTGAATCATAATTACTCTCCAGGCGTTTTGATAAGCAGCGTCTATTGCTCTATGTCAGTCCTTCAAAGAAATATTACAGATCTGAGTCATTGAAGGTAAAAGCACATCAAGTAGGAAGGGAGGTAAAGAGAGAGGGGGAGGGAACCTGAGGGAGCTCGTAGAACACCCGCAGAGACCCCTACAGTCCACCCCCTGCATACCCAATGAACTCACAGACTATCGTCCCATCAGAGTTCCTTCAGGATGGTTCTTGGTCATAATTTTTAGAGAAAAATGTGTAAATAGAGGGTCAGTGATATGAGCTGCACTCCTCACTGTGGCAACCACTTCTGCAGCCTGAGCTGGTACGTATCCTCTCCCTCCTCTGCCATCCACTCCAGATTCTCCTTGCCGTTGGTGAGCCCTTGTGCCGGTCTGGGTTGCTCGACTGAAGGAATGACCCAGACTTTCATCTGAGGGGTCACCATCCCTGGTTACCATGCATTTCCCAGAATGTGGTTGCAGTGGTAACCCAGTCCTGGTTAAAACTGAGCTGAAAGAATGAGGAATAAAAACAGTATCAGCTCAATATTTTCAAAATGTTATTTTCATTATACTAATAAACTCTAAGCAATGAAATGGAGGTGGGAGACATTCAGGAACAACCTTCTTGCTTCTGCAGCTTTCATTATGAAGCTTCTGTAACTTTACTCTGCATTAGTATGTGCGGGGGGAGATGATTTATGTTCTAGGAGCAGGAATACAACCACGAGGGTGAAGATACAGGGAGCAGATTTCAGACAGAGCTTTATAAGACTTGGAGTAAATTGGTGTGAGGAGATATGAATTTCTTGTATTCTTATAAAGAATATATGTATTTAAAGATGGAAGGAAACCCCACTGAAACACTTCAAGTCCATGATTCCGAGAATTTAAGAATATCTACTTCATTTAACTTTATGCACTAAGCTAGGAAAAGCTAGGTAGATGGAAGAAAATGAATGTGACTTATACCTCCAATCCAGAAAAATAAAAGAACTGATCAAAAGATGAAGTGAGGAAGAAGATTTAAGTTTGTTCAATTTCAGACTCAGAGGCCTGCCAATGACCAACACAGTAACTGTCATCTCAAGGTAAATAAACATAAGGGATTACATAAGATAAATAAATAAGCCATTGAAACAGTTGGGCCAGCTCCATGGCACGGCAACAAGTGCTGCTCAGAAGAAGTCCGATTCCATATGGAGACTGTGGTTCAAGTCCCCAGCCCAGTCCACCTGACACATGCTAGGCACGTGCACTAGCGTCCAAGGAGCTGACGGGTTGGAGGACTGGAGGAGGCAATAGCAGTGCGATCAGATCCTGTGGAGGGTGCTTCTCTCTCTCATGTGCACACTATCATAAAGAAAACAAATAAGGGACCAGCAGTTAGCGTAATGGTTATGTCACTGAACTCCCACATAGCTGACCATGGTTCAAGTCTCAAACCCGGTGGCTTAAACTCACACCAGGCACGTGTGCATGCGTGCCCAAGATCCCGAGAGGAGAATGGAGGAGAAGGGATTGCAGCGTGGCCATGCCCCCTGGGGAGTGATTTCTCGCTTTCTGTCTCTCTCTGTCTTTCTGGCGAGTGCACACGCCCTATAGTGAAAACCTCCCCCCCCAAAAAAAAAAAAGAAAACAGATAAAATAAATGGCAAACTTTTAAGGTTACCACAATGAATTTTACAAGAAACCAGGAATCAGATGCATCCCATAAGCAGTTCATCCGGGGTTTGATTGGCTTAATAATAATAATAATAATAATAATAATAATAATAATAAAAGACAGTTCCATTGGCTAGAGAAACACAAGGTTTTGGAAAACCAGAAGGATGCAGAGGTGTGTGGTGGAAGTACACCGGGAGCTAAGACTGAAGTCCGACTCCGTCCTGTGAACTGATATGAACATCGTCTCTCGGGACTTGGACATTATGACCTCAGGCTCCTCTGCAAACTGTAATAGCCTGTATTTCTAAGTGCAGCTTCAGATCAGTCTTGTTACATAATCCAGTTCCAAAAGTCTGCGTCTAAGCTGTCATGTCTTGAAAAGAACACACGTAATTATAAATAGTACTAAGTTTCTAGGCTACCTCATTCTGGAAAACTCTGCCCCACTTTTGGCATTGGAAAAGAAGTGCTGCTTCTAATATTTATAACTTATTTCATAAGAATCCTTAAAATTTAAAATTGTGACACTTCCGTCGTCATAATAAGCACTCATTTTTATTCATGCATATAAAATCATCCGTCCTAGTCTGGCTGTGAGGAAATCCCACGTTTTAAATTGTTGGAGAATCATAGTGATTTCCTCTGCTTGCAGGGCCCTCCTCAATTGTTTAAACTCTCCTTTCGTGAATACACAAAAGAGAAAAACAAGCAAACACATTTGTGCACTTCCTACTCCATAGCAGACTTGGCTAGACAATTTTCTCTTTGAAAACAAAGTTGTTTCTATGTAGTACAGCAAGGTGGGTAAATATTTCAATGCAGCAGGATAAGTCAATGACCATGCAGATTCACAGCGAAAAATCACAGTACTTCCTCATGTGTTAACTTTCAGGATATTATTCCTGGGACCGTGCACACATTCTCTCCTTTGCCTATTCTCTCTTTTATTTTTATTTGTCTCTTCCATGAGTGAGGCAGACTGAGAGATAGAGACAGAGAGATTCCCAACAGGGTCCTGACTCCCAGCTCCTAAGCCTAAGATGGCAGGTGTGAGCTTGATGTACTCAGGGAGTTCTCTGGACATAAACCCGAATCTTTCCGTCTGGCTCGGTCTCTCGGAGCATCACGTGATGCTGGTGCACCACTGCCCGGAAGCCCCTGTACCTATTGTCCTCAACTGACTAACTGCTGCTCATCAAGGGGGTATCTCAGTTTAGACATCACTCCTTGCAGAAAGCTCTGAAAGCCACCTTTACTTAGCCCAACGTTTCCCAGCTGTGTGTATACATCCATCTCACGAGGTGTGTGGAGGGTATTACTCGCATCGGGTGGGTAGAGGCCAGAAGCTGCTGAACATCTTACAGTGCACAGCACAGCCCTCCCATCGAGAGCTGATCTGTCCCAACGGCAGCAGAGCTGCTGCCAAGAAACCCCATTAGCCCATCATAGTGCTTACTGTTCTGTATTGTCTTTGCAGGTCTCATGTTCCTGGGCAGCAAGGCATGCTTGTTTCCACTGCATTTTCCCCTTCTTCTTCTTCTTCCTTTTCTTCTTCTTCTTCTTCTTCTTCTTTTTTTTTTTTTTATTTTTTAATTTTTTTTATAGGGCACATACACTCACCAGAGAGATAAAAACCAAGAAATCAACCCCTAAGGTGGAGATGGCCACACTGCAATCCTTTCTCCTCCATTCTCCTCTTGGGATTTTGGGCACGTAAACACTCGTGCCTGATGTGAGTTTAAAGGCCCAGGTCTGGGACTCGAACCATGGTAGACTATATGGGAGTCCAGTGATGTAACCATTATGTCATCTGCTGGTCCCGCCACTGCTTTTTTCCTGAGTACGTTGTCTTCATTAAGAAGATGGTAAAAATGAAATGACTGGCTGGCTTGAAAAAATAAATTCAAGTACGGATTATAAACAAATGAGGAAGCAGAAACAAGACTACGGCATGTTCGCTGTTAACGTCTTTAGGTTGTTTAGCTTACAAAGCACTTCAAGGCCATCATCGTGCACAGTCTGACCACAGGTGAGCAAGTAGAGCATAAATTAACCCCATTTTTACAAAAATGGTACCAATTCTCAGAGGAGTTAAGAGGGTTGCCAAATGTGAATAAGACGTGTTCCAGCACTGGGTTTTTACAAAGCCTTTACTGATTTGTAACAGCATTGTAGGAACTTAGAAATAACAAGTTAGCAGTGGAGTGATGTTACACTCTCTTTCATCCCTCCAAAGAGGGGAAGTTTTACCTTTGGGCAATCAGAACCCAATAAACCACTCAACTTCAACTCACAAAAGCAAGCAAGTGCCATTAAGGAAAAGATAGTTACTGACTCTTAGAAGGATTAGGCCAATAATACGGTACAATTATGGGTAATGTGTCACTTAGCAATCCCCTTTCAGGTAGCACAAAGGCACTGGAGACTTATCTTGGGCAATGACTAAAATAAACTACCCTGTTAATGGAAGGTAAATTTCAAAAGCAGGTTTCCTAAATTTGAAGCCCAGTTTTGCAATTTATTAACTTTGTTTCCTTGGACACAGAACATCTCTGTATCTTCATTTACTCAAAGGGAAAGTGGGGATTATCATCATAACCTCTCCATAGGATTACTGAGAGGGCCAAATGTGTTTGTACTGGGGAATATTTGGAGCAGTCCCAGACACGGAGCCACTGCCCAATCTTATTTTTGCTACTTCATTTTATAATTTCTTATTTACATTTAATTATTGTACATCTTTGTGGGGTACAATATGAATTGTGAAAGCATCCATACCATGCATGATAATCAAACCAAGGATATTACCACATTCATCATTTTTGACAAAGAACACCACATCATGATCTGTACCCTAATTTTATAAGCTTGGCAATGTCGCTTTTTATTATTTATTACTGTTTTTTTTAATCTGCTATAGGGCACATGCACTCACCGGAGACAGAGAAAGAGAGAGGGAAAACAAGAACGCAAGCCCCAGGTCTGGGACTGACGCTGGTCAGCTGCGCGGGAGCCCAGCACCTCAACCACCACGCCACCACTGGCCCGGCGATGTCCGTTTTGTTTTGTTTTGTTTTGTTTCACTTGGTTGTGGGTGCCCTTCCACAACCCGTTTTTCCCGTCTACCTGTGTTCCTGCATGTACTAATCGCCTCTTTCCGGACCCCTCCTGTGCCGTCCCTCCTCACCTCTGCGCAGTTCTCTGGTATCCGTGAGTGCTCTCCTTACTCCTGTGGCTTCAGCTCTTTCCTTTCTGCACAGAAGGCAGACACTCGGGACACTCGGCGAGGACCTGCAGTGCTTGTCCTGCCGAGCCTGGCTTCTCTCACTGGGCATTGCGTCGGGAATCAGCCTCTTGGTGTTGAGCGCAGGCCCTCACTGCTCTCCATGGCTGAATTGTGCATACGTGCAACGTTCATGTGTGATCTCCTGGGTACCCGCTTTTCTTTCTCCTTCCCCCGCTTCTTTTCTCTTCTTCTCTTCTTCATTATCATCATTTTTGTACTTTCCATGTAAAGAATTTTTTCCTGGACATAAGCCACATTAATATGTTTCTCTCACATACCTCACATGTCTCGTTAGAAACCTGTATATCTTCTTTGACTAAGTAGTAAACATTTGCATTTGTTGGCCCTCCAGCATCCTACTCACCTCAGCTCCTTTGGTAGTAGACACCTTACTGTGGGGACGCTTCACCTATCCGGTACAGCTGTGACAGAGCTGGGGGACACCTCACACATCTGGGACAGCTGTGACAGAGCAGGGGACACCTCACCCATCCAGTACAGCTGGGACAGAGCAGGGGACACCTCACCCACCCAGTACAGCTGTGACAGAGCAGGGGACACCTCACCCATCCAGTACAGCTGGGACAGAGCAGGGGACACCTCACCCACCTGGGACAGCTGTGACAGAGCAGGGGACACCTCACCCATCCAGTACAGCTGGGACAGAGCAGGGGACACCTCACACATCTGGGACAGCTGTGACAGAGCAGGGGACACCTCACCCATCCAGTACAGCTGGGACAGAGCAGGGGACACCTCACCCACCCAGTACAGCTGTGACAGAGCAGGGGACACCTCACCCACCCAGTACAGCTGTGACAGAGCTGGGGGACACCTCACACATCTGGGACAGCTGGGACAGAGCAGGGGACACCTCACCCATCCAGTACAGCTGTGACAGAGCAGGGGACACCTCACCCATCCAGTACAGCTGGGACAGAGCAGGGGACACCTCACCCACCCAGTACAGCTGTGACAGAGCAGGGGACACCTCACCCATCCAGTACAGCTGGGACAGAGCAGGGGACACCTCACCCACCTGGGACAGCTGGGACAGAGCAGGGGACACCTCACCCACCCAGTACAGCTGTGACAGAGCAGGGGACACCTCACCCATCCAGTACAGCTGGGACAGAGCAGGGGACACCTCACCCACCTGGGACAGCTGGGACAGAGCAGGGGACACCTCACCCACCCAGTACAGCTGTGACAGAGCAGGGGACACCTCACCCACCCAGTACAGGTGACAGAGCTGGGGGACACCTCACACATCTGACAGCACAGAGGGGGACACCTCACCCACCAGTACAGTACAGAGCTGTGACAGAGCAGGGGACACCTCACCCATACCTGTGAGTACAGCTGGGACAGAGCAGGGGACACCTCGCCCATCCAGTACAGCTGTGACAGAGCAGGGGACACCTCGCCCATCCAGTACAGCTGTGACCGAGCAGGGGACACCTCGCCCATCCAGTACAGCTGGGACAGAGCAGGGGACACCTCAACCACCTGGGACAGCTGGGACAGAGCAGGGGACACCTCACCCATCCAGTACAGCTGTGACAGAGCAGGGGACGCCTCACCCACCTGGGACAGCTGTGACCGAGCAGGGGACACCTCACCCACCTGGGACAGCTGGGACAGAGCAGGGGACACCTCACCCATCCAGTACAGCTGGGACAGAGCAGGGGACACCTCACCCATCCAGTACAGCTGTGACAGAGCAGGGGACACCTCGCCCATCCAGTACAGCTGGGACAGAGCAGGGGACACCTCACCCATCCAGTACAGCTGTGACAGAGCAGGGGACACCTCGCCCATCCAGTACAGCTGGGACAGAGCAGGGGACACCTCACCCATCCAGTACAGCTGTGACAGAGCAGGGGACACCTCGCCCATCCAGTACAGCTGGGACAGAGCAGGGGACACCTCACCCATCCAGTACAGCTGTGACAGAGCAGGGGACACCTCGCCCATCCAGTACAGCTGGGACAGAGCAGGGGACACCTCACCCATCCAGTACAGCTGTGACAGAGCAGGGGACACCTCACCCATCCAGTACAGCTGGGACAGAGCAGGGGACACCTCACCCATCCAGTACAGCTGTGACAGAGCAGGGGACACCTCGCCCATCCAGTACAGCTGGGACAGAGCAGGGGACACCTCACCCATCCAGTACAGCTGTGACAGAGCAGGGGACACCTCACCCATCCAGTACAGCTGGGACAGAGCAGGGGACACCTCAACCAGCTGGGACAGCTGGGACAGAGCTGGGGGACACCTCACCCATCCAGTACAGCTGTGACAGAGCAGGGGACACCTCGCCCATCCAGTACAGCTGGGACAGAGCAGGGGACACCTCACCCACCTGGGACAGCTGGGACAGAGCAGGGGACACCTCACCCATCCAGTACAGCTGTGACAGAGCAGGGGACACCTCGCCCATCCAGTACAGCTGGGACAGAGCAGGGGACACCTCAACCAGCTGGGACAGCTGGGACAGAGCTGGGGGATGCCTCACCCATCTGGGACAGCTGTGAAGGAGTTGTGTATCCGGGCACCTTTTTAACTGGGGTGAGTGCCAGATCTAACACCGGCTCATAGACCTTCTCTCCAGGGACTCTGGAACTTAGAAAGAAAGACATAAAGAGAAAAACTAAGACAGTGACAACTACATGAGGAGACTCTCAAGTAAAAAATCCCTTCTGCTTAAACTTTGGGTCACCCTGATACCTGGATTTGGGGGTTGCTAGGGCTTAGTTACAAAGCAGTCCAAGTGGTTTAGCAACCATCTCACAGATCTGGGATGTCAAAGCCCAAGGTCAAAGTGTCAGCAGACCTGGTTCCTTATGAGGGAACGACCGTGTCCACACCTCTCTCCTACTGACGGCAGTCGCTGGCAACTCTTGGCATTCCTTGGCTTATAGACTCTGCACCCCGACCTCTGTGTGGATGCACCCCTCCTGTGTCCCTCTCCATGGGGCGTTCCTATATTAGGATACCAGTCACATTGGGTTAGGAGCCCTCCCTACCCCAGCACAATCTCCTTTTCATTTAACTAGTTTGCAATATATTCCCACATAAAATCACATTCTGAGGTACTTGAAGTTATGACTTGAACGTACAAATTTTCAGGGAACACAGTTCAACCCATGACACTGGTCTTTTCCAAATGCGGGACTGGGGCCATCACTCTTTATTTGTGAACTGCTCAACATTCTTTCAATACATTTCTTTCTTGCTTAGGTTCCCCAGAGTCAATTTCTGTAGCTTGCTATCAGAAACTCCTAACTGCTGCAGATCACTTCAGTCCCAGTAAAATTGTTGTATTTTATTATTTAAAATAAAATTGATAATTTTTATGTTACTTAGATTTAGCTCCAATGAACGAAAGGGAAAAAAGACAACATAATTGAACTTAAAATTATTGAGGTAAGCCTGAAGAAATAATATCAGTAGTTGTAACAAAAAGAAAATAAATAATCCATACAAAACACATTGAACACAATTGTCAATATTTTAGATTGAAAAAAAAAACCTGAAAGTCATATTCATATGTAAGAAAAAAAATCACATTGAGGATTGATAATCTCACGATTGCTGAACATTCAAATTAGTGCAACTGTTTTGGATTCTTTCATGATCTTCAAAGTGTGTGCATTTTTAACCTCTTAAATACATTTGTTAAGAATCTATCCTATAATAACCCTCATGCCCATGGACAAAGTTTATAAAGAATGTTCTTAATGGACCAGCCTTGTGGTGCCCCTGGTAGCAAACGAGCTGCAGATGGAAGTCAGAGGGCGGAGTCAGGGCGGAGTCAGACGCTCAGGGTTCAGGGGAGCCCTGGGTGGAGAAAGGCAGTCCCAGCAGGGCAGACTCCGGACCCTAGAGGGTGCTTCTCTCTTACGCTCTCTATCTCTGGTCTCTCACATGATTTCTATCATAGATAAAAATATATACACTTTTTTTTTAAAAAAAAGAATGTTCTCTGCACCTTTGCCAATAAAATAGATCAGAAAAAAATACCTATTATGTATTAAAGATTTAAAAATTAGATAAAATTTATATGTACCATTATGAAAAAATTTTTTTCAAAATAAAAAGTTGAAGAGTGCTATGTACAGTGAATTTCTATGATTTCAACATGTCAGAACTATAGGTATACATACAGCACATGTTTATGCCTATCAATGTATCTACAGAGATATCTGAATAATAGGCCTTGTTAATAGTGCTTCCCAGAGAAGTGGGGTTGGTTACAGAAATGCTCTGCAATCTTTTCGTAATTCAGTTTACATATTTCCATAAGTTTCTAACAAAGTACATGTGTTACTTTGGCATAAAAAAATCAGTGATGGGGACCAGCAGTTAGCATAATGGCTATGTTGTTGGACTCCCATGTAGTCGACCATAGTTCGAGTCCCAGGCCCGGCAGCTTAAACTCACGTCGGGTGCATGTACATACGTGCCCAGGATCCCGAGAGGAGAATGGAGGAGAAGGGATTGTGGCATGGCTATCCCCCCGGGGGGATGATTTCTCGCTTTCTGTCTCTCTGTCTCTCTCTGTCTTTCTGGCCAGTGCACATGCCCTATAGCAAAAAGAAAAAAAAAAAAAAAAAAAAACTCTCCAAAAAAAGAAAAAAACAAATCAGTGATGCCCATATTTGAATACAAAGAGTTCTTTTCAAATAAATTCTCATTGATCACCTCCTTAGTCCTGACCTATGGAATGTTAACAACAATATTATATGAATGTGTGCCAACATAAAACCACACATTCACTCATTAAGCTAAATTAAATGTGAAACAAAAAATAAGGTAAAATTTTGATTTAACTGAAGTGAAAAACTGGTACTGGGTCATCAACGCCAGGTTCAGCAGCAGCTGAGACGCCCTGAGCAGCACAGCCCAGATGGCCAGCCCTTCAAGGAAGGAATGCTGACGGGTGAGCCAGAGCAGGGAGCGGGCAGCTCCAGCTGTCACCTCCTGCAAGGGCACGTCAGCTGCAGCTTCGTGTCCCGAGGTCACGCCTTTCCAGGAGCGGCCGCATCTGGACTGAGCAAGGTGAGGGTAGGAGGAGGGCCCACCACGTAGGCTTGAGGTGGGCCGGCTCGGTCTCTGCTTTCCACAGAGAGCCCCTGGGCGGGCTGAAGCATGTCGGTCTGCACATGGCCTCCCCTCCTTCTCTGCCCAGTCCTGCTCTCACTGCTTCTTTTGCAAGTATTGACCTTAGATAAGGATTTTATACTCCAAGCTCTGTGCTTCCGGAGGGTTTAATCTCCAACACAGCAGAAAAATAGTTTATGCCTCTGTAACACTAGTCTTAGGAATGTTCATTTACTTGATGACACGAAGCGGTATTAGTAACGTCAGGCCTAGATCTGTCCATCTTCAACTAGAACCATTCAATAAAACTGAAGTTCAGGCCAGCCCCGTAGCCTGATGCCACACAGCCTACCGAGGTTCAAATCCCAGCCCAGGTGGCTTGAAAAACATCCAAGGCACGTGTGTGTGTGTGTGGACACTCCAAATCTGGAAAGGATGGAGAAATGGAAGAAAAGAGATGATGCTGTGGCCACACCCACTGGGAAGTGCCGTCTCTCTATTTCTCTCTTTCTGGCAAGCCTATGCACCCCTGACAAAAAGGAAAAAAAAGTGGGGGGATAATAAAGAAAACTTGTGTGCTTATGAAAATTCTTGGGAGAGAAGAGGGGAAGATAGGTAGAACTTGATTAATCCATACCAAATTGATGTTAGATAAAACAAGTGAGTTCTAGACTACCAAAACACAGAATGATTATAGTTCATAATGATGTCATGTATATTTCAGAATAGCTAGATAACAGAATTTCAAATGTTCACGACAAAATAATGATAAGTGTTTGAGAGGACTAAAGTGTTAATTGCCCTGATTTGATCATTACATATTGTATTCACCTACTGAAAAAGAACAGTGTACCCCATAAATATGCACAAGGATTTAAAAAATTGAAAGTGGAGTTGGTGGGTGTGGTGTGCACTGCTAAGACTCTAGTCTCTGTGGGCTAGGACCACGTGAGAGGCCTGTGTTCAGTTTCTGATACATCCTAAGGCCCGGTAATGGCAGGCATCTATAATCTCAGCAACTCAGATAGGCTGAGACAGAAAGACCGGGACACAGTGAGACTCTGTCCTCAAAATTAAATTTTAATTTAGGGACCAGCAGATGGCATAATGTCACTGGAATTCCAATGTAGTTGACTGCAGTTTGAGGCCCAGACCAGATGGCTTAAAACTCATGCTGAGTGCTTGTACATCCGTGCCCAGGACCCCGAAAAGAGAATGGAGGAGAAGGGATTGTGACGTGGCCATCCCCAACAGGGGTAGTTTCTAACTTTCTGTCTCTCTGGCAAGCACACGTGCCCTATGGCAAAAATCTCTCAAAAATAAATTTAACTTAAGTAAAAAATAACACATTTTCCCATTGTTCAATAAGCTCCAGCCACTCATCTTCCCGTTATGCAGAACAGAAAAATCTTTAATGAAATGTTGTCCTAAGGAAGACTCAGGGCAAATGAAAACCCTGCAAAGCATAAACAATTGCTGAGTGAAAATATCGTACTAGATAGGCAGTTGTTTCCACGAGGCATCGTACCAGCTACCAATTATTTCATAAAACATTGCATGTAACATGGGCGATAATTTAGACACGCCTCACAAGATAATTATTCAAGGCTGTTCAATGGATGCTTACTCCAAACTTGCAATTATTCCTTTAACAACGATGATACGTTCAGAAGGGCTGTGCAAAACCGAGCACGAGCAGACACACTGAGGGAAACTATGTACACCATCTAAGATGCAAAGGCTTTTACGACAGTAAACACAAGAGAAAAGCATTCCCTTTTGCTGAACAAGTCCTTTTCCCTGTACTTACTTGTCCAGTTCCTCTGCTCGTGCAGTGCCTGTGTGTCACCTGCTCGATGTCCTGCTCGTGGGACAAAGAGAAATGTCTCCCGTCTGCATGGAAGAGCTCCCTCTCAGTTGGGAGGTAAGTTATGAACATGAAGAACACATGATGCTTGGGTGTGTGAGTGCAAGGGAGAAAAGTGGTGTTCTCTCCCCCTAGCCACACACCCGACCCTTCTTGCCTTCTGTCCAGCCAACCCTAGACCACTTGCTTCGTCCCAGCTCTCCCAGTTCGTCTGCAGTGTTCCCTGCTCGTGGCCCTGCTTATACTTGTGCTGTCTAGTATGGTCGTCACCAACGATGTGGCTCTGAACACTCCAAGTGTCGTGGGTCGGAAGTGAAAAGTGCCACGAGTGTGAAGTCATCAGGAGACGTCGAGGCGGCACACAAACGATGTAAAATAGACCACTGAGACAGTTACTGTTGATGATATTACTTGATGGCATGGTGTGCTGCAAATACTGAGCTCTGTAAAGTACATTACCAATTTTAATTTCACCTATTTCTTTTTTCTTCTTTTTTACTGCCAGAGGGCACCTAAGCTCACTGAAGTAATAGAAGAGAAAGAGAGAGAGAGAGAGGACTGAGAGAGAGAGGAGAGAGGGGAGTGCAGCAAGCACCCTCGCTGGAGCATGGGTGGTAGTCCCTTCTCCCCTTGGTGGGACATGGATGCAGCCCCTTCTCTTTTTCTTCATTCTGTTGAGATTTGCGGTATGTTTGCACATACACCCTGCGTGATTTTGAAGCCACTAGGGTTGAGACTCAAACCACAGACGGCCATGTGGGATCTGGCTCCCTCAACCACTGGGCCATAGGACCAGTACTCAGTTCTTTTACCTTCTTATGATTTCCAGAACAATTTAAAGTACATGTGTGGTTTATATTGTATTTCTTTTTTTTAAATTGTATCAATTAAACATAACTTTCTTATTTTTCTATTTTTACACTTATTATTTATACACACACACATGCACATGCATACACACACACACACACACATATATATATAGAGAGAGAGAGAGAGAGAAGAGAGAGAGAGAGAGAGAGAGAGAGAGAGCGAGAGAAGCTATAGGGCAAGTGCACTTGCCAGAGAGAGAGGGAAAATGAGAAAAAAATGAGAAAACACCTCCCTGGGGGCTGACCCCACCACAATCCTTTCTCTTCCGGTCTCCTCTTGGGATCTGGGGCACATACACACATGTGCCCAGAGTGTTTCTCAGGTTGCTGATCCAGGACTCAAACTGCACAGCAGGCCATGTGGGATCCAGCTGCCTTAACCACCATGCCACCTGGCTGGCCCACATTATATTTCTATTGGACAGTTTTGGTCTAGAATATTCTGACCCCCATGGGACCAGCAGTTAGCGTAATGGCTATGTCGCTGGACTCCCATGTAGTCGACTGCGGTTTGAGTCCGGGACCCGGTGGCTTAAACTCACACCAGGCGCATGAGCGTGTGTGCCCAAGATCCCTAGTAGAGAATGGAGGAGAAGGGATTGCAGCGTGGCCATCCCCCCTGGGGGGTGATTTCTCACTTTCTGTCTCTCTCTCTCTGTCTGGTGAGCGCACACACTCTATAGCAAAAACCTCTCAAAAAAAAAAAAAAAAAAGAAAGAAAGAAAGAAAGAAAGAAAGAAAAAGATTTAGAATATTCTGACCCCTTCATGCTTGTAGCTCTGAACTCTAGTATCAGTTCATTACTCTCTCTTCAAAAAAGGTTTCATAACCACCACTGCGGTCAGACACATCACCCTCACCCACCCAGTCACTATGTTATCACCACTCAGTCTGTGTGTGATAAAGACACAAGAAATAAACTCTTAGCAATATTTTAGTTGTACAGAAGCTCTCCAGAGCATTTGCATCTTCTATGACTGAAACTTTAGACCCATGGAACTGCAACTCCCCATTTTCCTTTTCCCCCGGTTCTTGGCGAACACCATTTAATTTTCCCTTTCTAGGAGTCTGACTACTTTCGATACTTCATCTAAATGGAATCATGCTGCACCTGTCCTTCTCTGACTGGCTTACTGAATTAACATAATACCGTTAAGGTTCATCATGTTGCTGCAAATGACAAGATGTCCATGTTTTTTAAGGGTGGATAATATTCCACTGTACGTGAATGTGTGCATTTTCTTTATCCGTTCTTCCATCAATAAATATTCAGGTTGTTTCCACCCCTCGACTATTGAAATAATGATGTACTGAGCAGCTCTGGTGGGAAACAGTGTGGAGGTGCTTCCGAAAATTTAAAGTAGAACTATCATCTGATCCAGCAATCCCTCTTACAGGTATGCATTCAAAACAATTGAAATGAGGATCTTGAAAAGTTACTTGCATGTTTGTGTTCATTTAATTTTCTCCTTAGTATTCACTATTGTCTTAAATTATGTCATTAGTTTATTTATTTTTTATCATCCCTACCAGACTATAAGCCGCTCGAGAGCAGAGACTTTACATACCTTCTTTACCATTCAATCTACAGCTACTGGATCAAGCTCACCCTTAGTCGGTGTTAAGGAAATTGTTGACCAAGTGAATGAAGATGCAGCACAAGTAATGAAGTATCCACACCTGCCTGGGAAGACAGTAGGGGGCACTTGAGATTGAGAGTATTTGGCTAGGTTGAGGAGTCGGAGGAGATTCCAGGTATCCTTCCATCCATCCATCCAAACGTCTTTCTAGCCATCATTCCAGCATTTATCCATTTATTCAGAAGACATTTTTTTTGACACTTCTTTTTCAGGCCCTGTGCTAGTTGCCAAGGGATACAGTAGTCAACAAAATTAACTGAACCCCTGCCATTATGTAGTTTATAATCTATATGGAGACGTCAGTTAGCATAACAATCATTTAATTACATAAACGATTATTTAATTACAATTTTATTGAGTGCTAGGAAGGTGACATGTCTAAGGGAGATGACAAGGGTGCTCACGGGTTAATGACAGCTATGCCTAGATTTCAAAGATGAGAGAAAGCCAAATTGAGCAAAGCCCTGGAGAGAAGTAGGAGAGAAGGAAAGTCAGAGACACGGCAGTAATTCAGGTCTGCTGGGCACAAAGCCTGCATGCGAGACAGAGCAGCCAGCAGGAATGAGAGAACCTTGCCGAGAGTGAGTTTGTACACGAGATAAACACAAGCTGGTGGAGTAGACGTGATCCAGCCTTGCCCTGAAGCTCTGCATCAATGCCGGAGACACTAAGCCAATCATGGAGGTCCGGAATGTCAGAGTGAAATCAACAAGGACTAGCCTTCTGTAAACTTTTAATCACTTCTTTAAATCTGATCAAATAATATCAGAGATTTATCTTTAGATGGCTTGAAGGTTTGAGAAATGCCACTAGGAGAAAGTTAAAATTATCCCCGAGTCTATTTTCTAAACATAAGTATCATTAAGATTTTTGTTCCTCTACCTTGAGTGTTTATTCAAAATATATTATTCTACAAAAAGGGCTGTGAATATCAATTCCTGTGTTTTTATAGTATCTACAAAAGAATAGCAGATCTAAAAACTCTGTAAGACACATAACTAACTCTTATTCTTCCAAGAATATAAGTAAGAAAGTTGAGAAGCTGTTCTTAAGTATTAATCTTTCTTCTAAAATTTAGAAAGTAAAATCAGTAGTTTTCAACACCCTCCCACACAGGAAATCTTTGATTTAAAACCAAGGAAAGATGCTGTCCTTCCTTCCAAATGCTGGGCCAGACACTACTATGAATAATTAAACATAAGCTACCAATGCCCTAGTAAAATACATGAACCAAATATATTTATGGGATGCAGTACCTAAGTTCATTATCATGTGCTTATTCCCTCACCTAATCAAGACTGGTTTATAATTTGAAATAAATGTCACAATCTTTAGAGCAAAGGGAAATTAATGAGCATGAATAGTCTATAGATCTAACTTAAAGAGAAAAAAAAAAACAAACTTAAGCCAGATCAATCAAACTATCCTCAGTCAAACCATACTACTCTCAAATTTAATCACTTTGGGAATCAAAGCAATAAAGCTATTGATAATTTTCTTTTTTAAAGTTTATGTGTTTCTTCTATGAAAGAGACAGAGAAACAGAGAGAAGACAGGAAGGGTCAGCTGGGTCCCCAGGCCGTGACCCTCTCCCAGTCCCAGCCAACCTCTATCTCAGGGACGTGTGTGTGCCCCATGTGCTCAGGGACACCCTGGAATACAAACCAGGGTGGGTCTGATTCCTCAGGTGGGTCCAGTTGTGTTGCTGTTACACCATGCCATTGCGGGCCCCTCTTGATAATTGTTTATATTGTATTATGAGTGTGCAAGACACAATTTGTGGCCCGGAAACTTTTTCTGTTCTAATTGACTACATCATAAATGTCTCAGCTGGGTAGTGAAAGTAGGTTCCAGGCCCCCACCATTCACCCATCTATGTCATTACACGCTTTGCCATGTAACTTGGCACTGGTCCCCGTCCTGTCAGATGTTCTGCCCCATCCCTTGACTCTGGTTCAGCCGTGTCAACAGCAAACATGAAACAGCAGAGGCCTGGGAAAGTATTTGCACATTTTAGTTTGTTCTGTTGCTTCTCCGTGACTGCCACGAATACATGGCCCAGCTAGCTTGCTGGAGTAGAGCTGAATAGCTCCAGAAATTCCAGCCAAGGCCATCCTAGATCAGCCAACAGCCAGACGCCCAGGTGGGTGCGCGAGCCCAGGCCAGACTCAAAAGCAAAGCCAAACTAATCCCAGCCTAACTTGCCAACCAGCATACTTGGGAACAAAACAAATGACTGAGCTGTTTTATGCCACAGAAGTTTGAGTGATTAGCTACACAGCATTACTGAGGCAATAGATTGATATAACGGCACCATAAAGGGTCAGGTATCTTCACTAGCTACATTTCGTTCACTTCTCAGAAAGTAGAATGTATTGACCAAGGCAATAAGCACATACATAAATATTATTTTTTCTTTTTTTCCTACATAAACTGTCTATAAAGAAGCACTTTAGTCATGAATCATAATTTATCTATGGTAAAAATTTTACTGGTCATAGTATTTTGACCAGTCCCATGCTTCTGTGATCAGTACATAGAAATATAGAAAGAGTTTTTACTCTGGTTAGACTGATAGTTATTTTTAACAGTCATTGTTGGGGCTGGCAGGTGGCGTGGTGGTTAAGGGTGCTGGACTCCCACATGACCAACCACATGGTCTCTCTCGCTCTGTCTCTCTCTGGTCAAATTAAGAATATAAATAAATAAATACATAAATAAACAAAGTTAAATAAAATGATTCTTTTAACAAAAACAGTCATTACTCTCTGAGTTGACTTTCTTTAACTCAAATCCAACACATCTGGTCATCAACTTGAAGTCAGACATGTTCAAACACATGCAATGTAGAGAGATTTCTAACAATTTAAATGTGGACATGCTAAAGCGTGACACCGCTCTCGCACCGTGACAATCGATGGCAACAGTAAACAGCCAGAGTAGCATCTGCACTCTGAAGGCTCCAAGGGGTAAAATTCATATTTTGTGCTTGGAATTATTAGTCACCTATACCTGTCAGTGCAGCGTGAGAAAGATGTAACTTAGCACAACAATTACTTAAAATTCAATTACACTTAATAGCACAAAAAGCATAATGAAGTAAATGTAATTAAATTGAATTAAGTTTCCAGGATTGCCTGGGAAAAGGAAAGAGTATTAATTTATATTTGGCTAAAATAAGTCAAAATGCAGGTTGTAATGTAGCCTCTCATAAGTAAAATAATTTAGACTAATAAAGTAATAAATGAAAATTATGAAATTATATTGATATCTGATTAATCCACAAGAAGGTAAGAATATAAAGAGAAAAAAAATTCTCAAAGTGAGTGAGAAAAATAGAAAACAAATATTAAACCTTAACATAAAAACGCATGTACATCAATGACTGCATTATATAGGCATATCAAAGATTGACAGTCTGGAAAAGAAAAATAAAGAAAGCTCTGTAAAGTCCTACCTCTATATAAAGACACAGAAAAGTAAGAATAGAGGAATAGAAGAGGAGATATACCAAGTATCTCTAGCTAATAGTAGCACAACTAGAAACCAAGCGGGCTGTAAGGTAAGAACCGTTTCCAGACATAGGCAATGGAAGTAGAAGGTGGAAAAGTGTTCCCAATAGTAAAAGGATGACTCCATAATGAAGGTGTCATTACAAAGTGTATGGAGGGGCAGCCTGGCCTAGGGATTACAGTGCTGCATTCACATGTGGCTGACCTCTGTTCAAGTCCTGGACCCGGGGGCCTGAAACTAGCACCGGGACCTGTGGGTGCATGCCCAGGACCCCAGGAGGAGGAGGAGGAGGAGGAGAGACTACTGTGCAGCCATCTTTCTTGGGAGGTGATTTTTCACTTTCTTCCTCACTGCCTCTGTCTCTCTCTCTCTCTCTGGCAAATTCATGTGCCCTAATGTAAAGACCATTAAAAAAAAAAGTGTAGAGAGGGCCAGTCAGTGGTGTAGTCGTCAAGGCAGCTGGCTCTCACATGGTCGACTGTGAGGTTGGAGTTCCCAGCAGGGCCTTGAGAAACATGCTGGGCACATGAGTGAATTCCCAAAACTCCCCGAGGGAGAGATGATCCCCCATGGGAAGTGCTTCCTCTTTCTCTCTCTCTTCTACTTTCTCTCTCTTGATCAAGCACACATACTCTCTGGCAAACTGAAAAAAAAAGTGTATGTAATTAATAAAATTACAGATTCAAAAGACATTAAGTAAAAACAGAGAGAAATAAAAGGGAAAATTAAATGAATTTGCTATCATAGCAGGGGACTTTAATATACCTATGTTAATAACTGCTAGAAAAAGTACACAAAAAGTAAGCAAGAATATTACATCTTTAAAGCATAGTTAACAAATAGGATCTAATTAAAATTTATAGCTACCACAACAACCAATGACAAAATACATTCAAGTACACCAAAGCGTTTACCAAAATGGAAGTTCTTAAAATGAAACTCAACAAGTTTCAAAAAACATAGTCAGAACAGCCCTTCTTCAAGAGACAGTCTGCTCCATGGCTCCTGAGATCTAGCCATTTTGGAAGAAAGGAAGATGTCCCACTGCTAACTGGGCCTCCAGCATACAAAACCCACGTGAACAGCCCTTCTTCAAGAGACAGTCTGCTCCATGGCTCCTGAGATCTAGCCATTTTGGAAGAAAGGAAGATGTCCCACTGCTAACTGGGCCTCCAGCATACAAAACCCGCGAGAACAGCCCTTCTTCAAGAGACAGTCTGCTCCATGGCTCCTGAGATCTAGCTATTTTGGGAGAAAGGAAGATGTCCCACTGCTAACTGGGCCTCCAGCATACAAAACCCGTGTGGTAGGAAAACCCTTTTCAAGTCTCCTGTCTCTGAATCAATCTTTGTCTCTCTCTACCTCTCTCTCTCTCTCTCTCGTCTTTTTTTTAATTTTTGCTTTTTAGAATTTTTTAAGGTGAGGCGTTTTACAGGGCCCTTTGGCCCCTCCCTCCTAGGCCTTTATTTTGTTAAAAATCCCCTCTCCTCCTCCCAGAACAGCCCTTCTTCAAGAGACAGTCTGCTCCATGGCTCCTGAGATCTAATTTTTTATTTTTAGTGAAATTTTTTGAATATTAATTTTTCTTTTTTAGATTTATTCAAAAGTTTTTCTCTTCCTTTTCTCTGTTTCTCATCTGTTTTTTTTTCCTGTTGTTGGTATTGTTTCCCTCTCTCTGCTTCCTTTTCTGCACACTTCCCGACCCTCATATTGAACTTCAAAGTTTGGGAAGAACCCGACCATCCACCAGATGACTAGAAATCGCTGCAGGACCACAAGAAGTATGGAGAAGCAGGAAAATGCCTCTCCTCCAAGGGAAACGGATAGCTCCTCTTCATCCACACACAGTTCAAGGGAATTCATGGAAATGTCTGATAAAGAATTTAGAACATTCATAATGGCAAAGCTAACAGCGATGGAAGAGAAGAGAGACAAGGAACTGCTGAAGAGGAAGGAGAAAGGAGTTGAAGAGTTCCAGGAGGTGAGGAAATTCATGCAAGATCTAAAAGAGGAGTTTCACACTTTACAAAAGAATCAGATGGAACTGTTAGAGATGAAGGCTATAATACAAGAAGTTAAAATCTCCCTTGAAAGTATTAAAAGCAGACTAGATCATACAGAAAATCGAATCTCTAATGTAGAAGAGAAAGTGGCTAGCCTAGAAAAATCCACCATAAAGACTGAGAAAATGACCCAAAAATTTGAGAATAATATGCGAGAAGTACTAGATACAATTAAACGTCCAAACATCCGGATAATAGGCATCCCAGAGGGTGAAGAGACCCATAAGGGCATTGATAATCTATTCCATGAAATCCTGCAAGAAAACTTTCCAAACCTGGAGAGGCACTCAAAGATTCAGTCCCAAGAAATACAGAGGACCCTAAATAGAATCAACCCAAGAAGATCTTCTCCAAGACACATCATAGCCAGATTGACCAAAACCACAGACAAAGACAAGATACTAAGACTGGCAAGAGAAAAAAGGCAAGTTACCTACAAAGGGTATCCCATCAGACTAACGGCAGACCTCTCATTGGAAACAATGCGAGCGAGGAGAGAATGGGAAACTATATTCAAAATATTAAGGGAAAAGCAATTTCAACCGAGAATTCTGTACCCAGTGAGGTTATCGTTCATTTGGGAAGAAAAGACATGAACTTTCCCAGATAAACAAAACCTGAAAGAATTTACCAGCACTAGACCAGATCTCCAAGAAGTTCTTAAGGGAGTGCTATGTCAGTAAAATTAAATGCAGACACACAGAAATAAGAGTTCAAAAACTAAGAAAATGGGCAATTTAATTGTAGGGACAATGTTTGTAGATGAATATTATATCCCAGAATTCAATTTGGAAGATCGAACCTTAACAGAAGAAAGATTAAGTACATGAGACAACCGATGAAACAACATTCTGTGACTTGAGTAAATTATTGCTGCCTTTCTCCTAAGCTTTGTTTTCCGGTTTTAAAGGATTTTTGTCCTGTCTTGAGCTGTTGATAGGTGCAGGTACCTACTATTTGAACAGAATACTAACCTGTTTCTAGGCTTTAAGTTTCAAGGAAATATCATTACCAGTTCAAAACTACTCTTCTTGAAATTACCTGCTGAAAGTAGTTAGATTACTTATGATATTGTGTGGCCAACAAAATGTTGGGGGAAAAGGAATGGAAGACAACTGTATATAGCAGAGATAGTGTAATAAGAGAGTGGGAAAGGGCAGAGGGTCCTTTCATGGGGTAAAAAACATATATATACATATACATATGTATGAAAGTAGAAATGGAATATTATTGATGATAACATGCTTGATTAAGCCACTATACAGTTTATTCTAGATGGGAAACCACATTTAGTACGTTGTGATGATGCTCAGGGAATGAATGTTAAGTAATTTAAAAAAAAGTTGCAGGAGAAAAGAAAACGGTAAAACTGTTCGTATCTATTTTAAAAAAAAATGCATATTTGATGACTGCAGTAAGCTATATAGCTCCAGCTGGGTTCTACTTTATAATATGTTCATTCTACTCACTGGGGTTTATGCCTAAAGTCAGACTTGGGTTCATGTATAGGTATATATCAGCTGTGCTAGCTATTGGATATATTTAGACTAATTAAGTTCATTAGCAAATCAACTAAATGGGGGAGGGAAGGCATAGAAAGCAACCATGGATACCAGAGACAATGTGGGAGGAGGGTGAGACATGGCAGAGGGTGAGGGATAAGGAATCAAGGATGGCAAAACAAAAAACAAAGTATACAAGACATAAGAATTGGAAAATTATTTGCTGAAAACATGTATGTTGATGTGCTTGAGCCAATACACAGTGTATTTTGGATGGAAAATTCATTTGTATGCTGTAATGATGTATAGTGAATTAATGTAAAAAACAAATTTAAAGAAAAAAAATAAAATAAAAAAAAACATAGTCATTTAAAGCATGTTCTGATCACATTGGGATTTAAGCTAGAAATCTATAATATAAAGTAGCTAGAAAATTCACAATTATTGGAAATTGTGCAAATATTTTAAAAGTAATACATGAAACAAAAAAGGAATAATAAGGGACCAGCAGTTAGCGTAATGGCTATGTCGCTGGACTCCCACGTAGTCGACCGCGGTTCGAGTCCCGGACCCGGCGGCTTAAACTCACGCCGGGCGCGTGTGCGTGCGTGCCCAAGATCCCGAGAGGAGAATGGAGGAGAAGGGATTGCGGCGTGGCCATCCTCCCTGGGGGGTGATTTCCTGCTTTCTATCTCTCTGTCTCTCTCTGTCTGTCTGGCGAGCGCACGCGCCCTATAGCAAAAACCTCTCCAAAAAAAAAAAAAAAGAAAAAAAAAAAAGAAAAACAAAAAGGAATAATAAGAAAAATTTTAGAATACATGTTATTTAATGAAAATAAGTTTATCAATAAAGCAAATTCTGAAGCAGTGCATAGAGGAAAATGTATAGCTTTACATCTTATCCCTGTATGCACAAATACGTATCATTTCATCTGAAGGTACTTGAGAAATTCTTGAATCGTTCAAATGATTAAATTGTCTGGGAATGAGCTGAGGCTCAATTCTGGACTGTGTTCAAGTCCAGTGTTGAGTTGTATTATCAGTACAATAACATAAATTATAACCTTCATGGCGTTTGTGAGATTTCCAAATAAAACTAGAAATCAACTTGGATAACTTGTTTTGTTGGTTTATTATGTATTTATTTCATGAGAAACAAGAGAAAGAGAGAGAAATACAAGCACCCTCAACAAAGTCTCACACCCTGATCCTGCCCTGAGCCTTCCCAGCCAGTCCGGATGACAAGTACATGTACACGTGCCCAGGGTGTGAGGTCGACCAGAGAACTGAGCCCCAGTGTCACATGTGGTTTCCAGCACAGCAGAGCAGTGTGCTACTGCTGCTCCACGGTGGCTAGTCTAAACTTATTTTTGATAAGATTTCAATATTATACAGCCAATATATACTTTCAGAGAAACACTTTGCCATTATTGTAAGCAGAAGTAATGCAACAACGGAATTATTTTTAAAACAATATGTGAGCTTAATGTTTTCCCCAGAGAGAAATTGTAGAACAATCTTTTCTAAGGAAAAATTATGATAAAATATAATTTAATATATCGTATACATATTTTAAAACATATCTCTATATAGATACACAAATATAGTTCTTTTAAGTAAAGCCAATATATAAAAAGACTAATTTATAGAACAAGGTAGTGGTTAACACTGCTGATGAGAAGGTAGACTGCTGCAGCCATTATGGAAAGCAGTGTGGAGGGTCCTTGAAATATTACAAATAGAAGGGACGTAAGACCCAGCAATCTCTGTGCTTAGTAAACAGGCAAAGGAAGTGATGCTGGCTTCTCACAGAGACATCTACACTGTCATGTTCGTTATGGCACGATTCACAACAGCCCCGACACGGAACAACCTACGTGTCCAGCCCGCTGACGGTTGAGTGGATAAAGAAGTTGTGGTACAAGTTATATATTCCTTATCTGAAATGATTGGGACCAGAAATATTTCAGATTACAGATTTTCTTGAATTATAGAATATTTGCATGTATATAATGAAATATGTTAGGGATGGGACCTAAGTCTAAACACGAAATGCATTTATTTCTCATGTACCTGATGCACATAGCCTGAAGGTAATTCTATACAATACTTTTGTTTTTGCAGAGCTTTAACTATGACCTGCCACATGAGAATGACTGTGGAATTTTCTACTCATGGTGCTCTGTTAAGTCCTCAAAAAGGTTCAAGTTTTAGATTATTTTGCCTCTCAAATGTTCAGATTAGTGATGCTCAACCTAGTTTTCAGCCTTTGTCGATGGAAATAACCAACTCTGCAAAATAATTAATCAATGCGGTTTATTTTTAAGCATGAATTTGAGTGACCTAGGCCAGAGTGAAGGTAAGACAGGCCTCTCTTGGTGTGGTTAGGTACAGGGGTTCCTTTTATTTGATTTTTAGAGAGAATTTAGTGAAGAGCTTTCCTTTGGCCTGGCCCAAAAAGGTGGGACATGGGGAAGCGGGGCTTGTAGCTTTGAGGATGGAATTAGTAGAGTGTACTTTAACAGAGATGAGGGGATTTGCATATAGTCACAAGCCGCTGTCCGAGAATAGGTTGTTGGAAGAGTCCCGTTATCAATGAGTCAAAATGGTCTGTTACTGATTCTGGGTGTGACTCACCCATTACAGGGATACTATGCCAGGGACAGGACATAGGACCCCAGGCCCTCTGGAAGGGATTTTAGAAATAGGAAAAAGTAGGGACCAGCAGTTAGCGTAATGGCTATGTCGCTGACTCCCACGTAGTCGAACACGGTTCGCGTCCCGGACCTGGCGGCTTAAAACTCATGCTGGGCACGTGTGCGTGCGTGCCCAAGATCCCGGGAGGAGAATGGAGGAGAAGGGATTGCGGCGTGGCCATCCCCCCTGGGGGGTGATGTCTCGCTTTCTATCTCTCTGTCTGTCTCTGTCTGGCGAGCACATGCACCCTATAGCAAAAACCTCTTAAAAAAAAAAAAGAAATAGGAAAAAGTAGTCAGATCTGTAGTTACAATCGCCAGTTGTAACTACGTGGACGAACCTGGAAGGCACTAGAATGTTACTGATGCAGAGACGCAGGAGTGACCAGGTCCAGCATTGTTTCCTCACACCCGTGAAGAACTAGACGCGAACACAGGGGGGGAGAGTGAAGTGGGGGGTTTATTGACATAGAGGGAAGGAAGAACAGAGCTCCCAGCAGTGAGCAGGTCGGGCAAATGGGCGGCCAGAGGGGAGCGCGGGTGGGTGATTTTACCTGGGTCAGAGGGACTTCGTCCAGGCTTGTTGGCAGGTGGGCCCAGGCCTGTGTTTCCCTCCTGGTGGGATCACGTGCTGAAGGGCTGTTTCTGCTCTCCTATATGTTGGAGTGGTTAGGAAGTCAGGAGATTCTTTGTTTAGAATCTATGGGCCATAAAAACCATTATCTTATAGTCTTCCCAGGGAGTGATTTCTCGCTTTCCCTCTCTCTGTCTCTCTCCTCTCCAGAGAGCATTTGTGCCCTATGGCAAAAACCTAGAAAGAAAAAAAAAACACTAATGATACTTTATTACTATTATTAGTTTTCTAACACAAGGAAATCATTTAAACAATATCTTTAAGAAAAAGGGGAAAATTCTGAGCCATAAAGTTCCCATAAGTTAAAACTATTTGTCAGAGCTGGTTAGATCACTACGGATCATTCCTTAGAATGTATGTGCACTTCACTGTACGAATTAGGAAACTAAAGCCTTTATTGGAGCCAGTCAATTCTCATACAGTCTGGTGCAGAAAATGAGGGAAATGCCTGAGTTCACTGTCATTTATTAACTGGAGTCTCAAAACTGTACTTTGTCTCTCTGCATCCTGCTTTATTCTCAGTTATGAAAGTAGTTCCACGGTAGCCCTCACTGACCTTGATTCTAATTAGCTGCATAAAGATAATACCTCGCACCAGATTCTTCTTCTGTTTGTTCGCTTGTTTTTATGAGGCTTCTCGTTTGTAAAACAATCTGCCTTTACTCTCATTTGGAGTGACATTTCTTCAGGCTTCTCATAAGTAGCCTCTCTTCAGCACCAGCTCTCACTTGCATTTTTACAGTGGTTCCACGTGAGGTTCCTGCATTACCCCCTCCGTCTCTAACCTCTAGGATGTTTCCCTAGACATTACTAAGAATGAAGGGCAGCCAGTGACATGGTGGCTAAGGTGGCTGGATCCCACATGGCTGATTGTATGGTTCAAATCCTGGGCCCAGTGGCTTGAAAAACACCCCAGGTGTGTGTGCATACATGCTAAAAATCCCAAGGGGAGAATAAAGGAAAAGGGACTGTAGTGTAGCATCCCTCCTAGGAGCTTTTCCTGTTTCCTTCTCTCTCTTTCTCACTTTTTCTCTCTGGCTCTCTCTGGTGAGAACACATACTCTTTACCAAAGTTTTAAAAAAGAATAAATAATGATGAAACAATTTTAATTCCTGCTTGTGCTATACTATATTCATCTGATATTTTTTAAACATAAGCAACTTGCACCATAATATATAAGTATGTATAGAACATTTTTCAATATATCAAGGGAGATCACATGCAATTATTTTTTCACAACTCTTCTTATCTATGTAGGTAGCTGGGTGCAGTCACACACCTCAGATTCTAGCTACTGGGGAGGCTAACGCAGGAAGCTCCAAGACAGACAGCCTGGACCACCTACTGGTGGCAAAATCCCATTCTAAAAGAAAAAGAAAAGCGTAGGTGTATTTATTACTTTGTTTGAAAGTATAGCATCTAGAGGTCGGAAAGTTAAATACTTGTTGAACACTAAGTTGGAGAGCAAAGTCTGAGATCCAGGTCTGAGATTCAAAATTCCAGGCTCTTTCTGCTACTTCAAATCTTCAAAAACCTGATAGTCTTGGTCCTTTTTCTTGGAGAATCGGAACTCACATAAGCTGAATAATTTAATAAGTAAACTTCTGGTCTGGAGAAATGGCCCTCCTGTTTCTGATTAGGAAGAGGACAGGCAGCAATATCTGGGGGTCATCATTAGACAATCTCTTGTCTTCGACACAGACAGAGCAATAGGCAGGTGCGATGGGAATTTATTGAAGTCAGATTGGGAAGGGACACACAGGCCTCTCAAATGGGTTGACAGTGACTGGAGAGCAGGTTCCAAGGCAAGTCATTCATGGCAGCGGACATTTGTAGAAAGACTTGAAGTAGCCTTCCACATCTGGGGACTGCCCTTAAGAAAGATGTTATCCCAACATGTCTGCAATCTCCTAATTGCCGCCTCAGTAGGTTCATAACAGGTCTGAAAAGAAAAATGACTTTGTTTTATTTGAGGGGGTTTATTTTTGTTTTGGCTGTAATATATGTGCACTCACTGGAGAGAGAGAGAGTTTGTTGAGAGATATGGAGGGAGCAAACCACTACCCTTCACTGAGAGGGGAGTGAATTCAAGCTGTCCTTCACTTTCAGAAGGGAGGTAAACAGCTTAGAAATAAACCAGACCACCTCCAAAATTTTGGGAGCTCCAAGGCCAGAGAACTTACTGAATCCACCCCAAGGAGAAGCTTGGAGCTGGAGGGAGCACAAGGGGCCCACTGTGTTTGTACCAGACAGCAGGTTCAAAGAACTCCTTGGAAAATCTCTGGTTCCTCACTGGTTCCTTCATAGTCACTATTATTGTCAATGGAATTAACCAACTCTGTAGAAATAATAATTTTGGTTTATTTCTTTCTGTTTTTTTTTTTTTTTTTAAGAGGTTTTTGCTATAGGGCGCGTGCACTCGCCAGAAAGACAGAGAGACAGAAAGCGAAAAATCATCCTCCAGGGGGGGATGGCCATGCCGCAATCCCTTCTCCATTCTCCTCTCGGGATCTTGGGCACACACGCACACACGCCCAGCGTGAGCTTAAGCCACTGAGCCTACGACTCGAACCGCGGTTGACTACATGTGAGTCCAGCGACATAGCCATTACACTAACTGCTAGTCCCAATTGTGGTTTATTTCTAAGCATAAATATGAGTAACCAACCCAGAGAAAGACAAGCATGTTTCTTGGGGGTGTTGAGATATAGGGGGTTTTTTTGTTTTTTGTTTTGTTTTTGTTTTTGTTTTTTAATATGGTTTTGAGGACAGGAGAGTTGTCAGTCAGCATAAGGAGTCTTTTACATTGGTTGGCCCCAAAAGGTGGGATATCTGGAAGTGGAGGCCTATAGGTTATAAGTGAATTTGAAATTCTTAGATTAGTATTGATTAAAGAAAGTCATAGGACTCTATTCTTAAAGGAAATCCACAAAAGAATAAGAAGGCTTACTACACATCATAAAAATGCTATGCCTGGGACAGGATGTAGTATCTTTGTATCAATGGTCTCTTAATATCTGTAGGTGTGACTCTCACAGGTCCTCTGAGAAATAACTTTGAAATAGGAAAAAGTCAGAATGTTGTCCTCTAGAAGGTAAGTAAGAAAGCACCCAGGAGGATGGGCAAACGGCAACCCCTTCTCCATGCTCCTTTCAGGGTTTTAGACAAATGCATCTGACATATTTCTCAAGCTGCTGGTTTGGGTCTTGAGCCAAGAAGTCGACCATGTGGGATTCAGCTGACAACCACCATGCCACTGACTGACCCTGGACTTTGCTCTTTAGTATAGGAAATGATTCTTAGAATCTGAACGGGTTATGCTTCTGGAGTAATCTAGATGAGTGTGATTCTGGGGAAGGGTCTGCTGGGGGAGGCACGGTACAGACTGAACTGGAAGACTCACACATTGCACATCTGCCTGACATCTGACATTTAGTGACTGTCTCACACAGGACCAATTCAGAAAGAGTAAAGAGGCCACATTTCTCTTCTATCATCCTGAGACCTTATTCTACTCCATTCAGAAATCTAAACTCTGGGGACCAGCAGTTAGCATAACGGCTCTATCACTGAACTCCCACGTAGTCGACCACGGTTTGCGTCCCGGACCCAGTGGCTTAAACTCACGCCGGACACGTGTGTGTGCATATCCAAGATCCCGAGAGGAGAATGAAGGAGAAGGGATTGCAGCATGGCCATTCCCCCTGGGGGGTGATTTCTCACTTTCTATCTCTCTGTTTTTCTAGCAAGCACACATGCCCTGTAGCAAAAACCTCTCGAAAAAAAAAGAAAGAAAGAAATCTAAACTCTGTGTGATCCAGTGCTCAAACACAACTGGAGAGTTAAAACCTGCCCTCAAATGGTGCACTCTCGTTAATTGACATCTGCCAGCGTTAGGGCCGGATGGGTTTTAGTTTCTCATTGGAACAGTCTGAGAGAGAAACTGAAAGTGCATTTTGTCTATTCATTTAAGTCATGCTTCATATTCTGGACCTTACTTTTTCCTCAAACTTTAAGATCAAAGTGGCATTGTTATACATCCTCAATGTATAATGCATATAAGCAAATCAAAAAGAAAATTTTATCTAAATTTTTAAGAAATGTGTAGTTAAATCTTAAGAAATACTTCTTGTTTTTTAATTAGTGATTGGGCTCCCCCAGCTGGAAATTACAGGTATTGCAAGCAATTCTTGGCTGTCATTTAAATCAATGTTTGTAAATAAAGTATTTTATTTTTCTTTTTAATCTTCATGAACGAAAGAATCTCATTAGAAAATTCCAAGGTTATATGTTTTTCCATACTTTATATTTTCTTTGATTTACTGTGTCATTGATCCATTTATCCTTTTGTAGGTGTTTTCTGAGCACTGCTGTTGCTTAGGCCGTATGCTGAACTCGGTAAGAGCACATAAGGGAAAATTTGCAAGTTGGAACATGTCATTATGAATGAGACTCTGCAAAATCAAAGTGTCCAAAGAAGAGACTCTGGGGGCCGCACCATGAAAACAACAGTTGAACTAATTAAAAATGTAATTACACACTAATGGCCACATTTACTCTAAGCACAAATATTTAGACTGAACAAGAAAAAGAAAAGAAATTATAACATCACATGTCAGAAGGTCTCTCATGAAGAAAAAGGTGTAGACTTGTTTTTTACTGTTGTTATATTGCCAGCTTCATTGCAAATTTGATTTACCTGGTTCCTTTCTCTCTTCTTTTTTTTTTTTTCTTTTTTTGGAGAGGTTTTCCCTATAGGGCGCGTGCGCTCGCCAGACAGACAGAGAGAGACATAGAGACAGAAAGCAAGAAATCACCCCCCAGGGGGGATGGTCACGCCGCAATCCCTTCTCTTCCATTCTCCTCTCGGGATCTTGGGCACGCACGCACACGCGCCCGGCGTGAGTTTTAAGCGACCGGGTCCAGGATGCGAACCGCGGTCAACTACGTGGGAGTCCAGCGACATAGCCATTACACTAACTGCTGGTTCCCATCCTTTCTTTCTTCTTAATAAGTCTTGCTAGTGGTGTATCAATTTTATCTTTTCAAAGAACCAGCTTTTTCTTTCATTTATTTTCTGTATGGTTTGCTTATTTTCAATTTCATTTATTTCTGCTCAGATCTTTATTATTTCTTTTCTCCTGTAGTTTTTTGGATGTTTTTTGCTGTTGCTTTTCCAATTCTCTGAGGCATGATCTTAGGTTGTCCATTTGCCTTCTTTCCATCTTCCTCTTATGTGCACAAATTGCTATGAACTTCCCTCTTATGACTGCTTTAGTAGTGTCCCAAAGATTATGGAAACTCGTGTCCTCATTGTCATTGGCTTCCATGAACCTTTTGATTTCAGTCTTTATTTCTTCAGTAGTTGTGGAGTCATTCAGGAGTAGGTTATTTAGTATCCGTGCATTTGTGTATTTCTGAGAATTTCTCTTGAAATTAAAATCAAGTTTAATTCCATGATGGTCGGAGAAGATGCTGGATATAGTTTCTATGCCTTTGAATCTGTAGAGGCTTGCTTTGTGCCATATAACATGGTCAATCTTCAAGAAGGTCCATGTGGGGGTGAGGAAATAGTGTATCTCATGGTTTTTGGGTGGAAAGTTCTACAGATGTCTGTTAAGTCCATGTGATTTATCATTTATTTTTTTTTTTTATCATTTATTTTTAATGCATTTTTTTAATTTCAAGAAAAACAGTTTTAGGGTTTTTTTCTGAATTTTTTAACTTAATTAATTTACATTCATTCCCTAAGCATCGTCACAGCATACAAAACGTGATTTCCCATCCAAAATATAGTGCATAGTGGCTTAATCATGTATGTTATCATCAATAATTTTCCATTTCTAGTTTATATATATATATATATATATATATATATATATATATATATATATTATATATTACCTGTATGATCCTTTATCTCTTTACTTATTGTGCTGCAGTCTATCTCTCCTTTTAGATTTAACAGTCTTTGCTTCACGTATTTGGGTGTTCCTGTGTTAGGTGCATAGATATTTATAAACGTTATATCTTCTTGATCTATTGACCCTTTTACTACAATATAGTGCCCTTCTTTGTCTCTTTGAACAGTTTTTGTTTTAAAGCCTATTTTGTCAGAAATTAGTATCATGACTCCAGCTCTTTTTTGGTTCCCATTTGCATGGAAAACCTTTTCCCAGCCCTTCACTTTCAGTCTATGCATGTCTTTATCCATGAGATGCATTTCTTGTAGGCGATAGATAGAGGGTTTCTGGTTTTTTATCCATTTAGCCAATCTGTGTCTCTTGATTGGAGAATTTAATCCATTAACGTTCAATGTTATTATTGATATTTCCGAACATCCCTACCGTTAAGTTGGCCATTGTCTTCGTTGTCTTTTATTTCCTTATTTTTGGCTGTTCATTCTCTAGTTTTCCTGGAACAATACTCTCTTCAGAGTTTCTTGAAGAGCTGGTCTAGTGTTGGCAAATTCTTTCTGGTTTTGTTTGTCTGAAAAGATTTTAATCTTTTTTTCCCATATGAAGGATAATCTTGCTGGATATAATAGTCTTGGTTGAAATTGTTTCTTTCTTAATACTTTCAATATGTCTTCCATCCTTTCCTTGTTTGCATTTTTTCTGTAGAAAGGTCCAGTGTTAGCCTCATGGGATGACCTTTGTAGGTCACTTGTCATTTCTCTCTTGCCAATTTTAGTATCTTGTCTTTTTCTGTGGTCTTTGCCAGTCTGGCTAAGATGTGCCTTGGGGAAGATCTTCTTGGGTTAATTCTATTTGGGATCCTTTGTATTTCTTGGGTCTGCATGTGTGAGTGTTTCTCTGGACTTGGGAACTTTTCTTCCAGAATTTCATGGAATAGATTTTTCCATGCCCTTATTAGTTTATTCACTTTCTGGGATACCAATTATTCAGATGTTTGGATGTTTAATTGAATCCAGTAGTTCTCATATATTATCTTCATGCTTTTTTTTCTCTATCTTTTTGGTGTTTTTTTCCCCCCCTAGGTCAGAGATTTTATCTTCTATGTCGGAGATTCGTTTCTCAGCATAGTCTAATCAACTTTTAATACTCTGGAGAGAGTTTTTGATTTCCTGTATTACCAACTTCATCGCTAATAGTTCCATTTGATTCTTTCTTATAATGTCCATGTCCATTTCTTCTTTCATATCATGGAAGGATTTCCTAATTTCCTGTAGTTTGTTGTCTCTCTTCTGTCCCAATTCATAGAGTTTTGTCACCATGAATGTTCTAAATTCTTTCTCTGACATTTTGGTAACTTCTTCTTTTTTTTTTTTTTTTTTTTTTTTTCCCAAGAGATGGAGAGGAGTTATTGTGTTCTTTTGGTGGAGACATATTTCCTGGTTTAGTCAGACCAGAGGATCTTCTTCTACTTCTAGCCATTGGGAGATGTATTCAGTTTCGGATACCTTTTACGAGACTGTTTCTTTAACTGGGAACAAGTGTGCCTTGCTTTTGCTGTGGACTGATGTGTGCCAAAGTCTCTCTTCTGCTGTGTTTAGCTATATGGTCTCCACAGGAAGAGTCTTCTATTCAGGTGTCTGAAGAGCAGTTTCTCCTTTCTCATAGGTGGGAGGATCCCAGTGAGCCTCACAATACTATGGTATTTGAAAACTGTGATTCTAGACCTGTCTAGTCCCCCTGGGTGGATGGAGGATGAGGAGGGGATGACAATATAAGACAGAAGAAAAAAGAGTATGAAAGAGAATAAAGAAAAAGTCATGCACCGTGCACATGATATGAAAGTCCTTCCATGATATGAAAGAAGAAATGAGCACTGGGCTCTGATGGAGAGCTGGGAGCTGTCCTGTGGGGTAAGGAGAAGTAGGCAATTAACAAAAGAAAGAAGAAGAGAAAAAAAAAGTTGCCTACCTTTCCGACAGAGGGAGGCAACTAGGGGTGGGGCCGGAGCTGAGGCTCGGGCCAGTGACTGGTCCTGCCTCAGTGTCCCTTACACACCAGGAGACTGAAGATGGAATTGGGGTCTGATCTCATTTTTTGTTTTGTTTTGTTTTTTTGAGAGAGACTTTTGCTGTAGGGTGTGTTCATTCTCCAGAGAGACAGAAAGCAAGAAATCACCCTCCACTGGGAACGGCCACACTGCAATCCCTTCTCCTCCCTTCTCCTCTTGGGATTTTGGGCACATGTGCATATGTGCATTCTCCTCTTGGGATTTTGGGCTCACATGCACACATGCCCAGCATGAGTTTTAAGTTGCCAGGTCTGAGACTTGAACCGTGGTCAACTACTTGAGAGTCCATAACATAACCATTATGGCATCTGCAGGTCCCATGTGTGGTTCATATTTTAACAAGTTCCCTTACCGAGAAGAACTCAGCAGAAGTATGATAACATTAGTAGGGAAATCTGTAAAGATTCTATATGACTTGTTGAGTATTAAGAGTTGTAGTTTTCCAGGGACCAGCAGTTAGCGTAATGGCTATGTCACTGGACTCCCACATAGTCAACCGCAGTTCACGTCCCGGACCCGGTGGCTTAAAACTCACGCCGGGCATGTGTGCGTGCGTGCCCAAGATCCCAAGAGGAGAATGGAGGAGGGATTGCGGCGTGGCCATCCCTGGTGATTTCTCGCTTTCTGTCTCTCTGTCTCTCTCTGTCTGTCTGGCGAGTGCACGCACCCTATAGTGAAAAACCTCTCCAAAAAAAAAAAAAGAGTTGTACATTTCCATAACTGTGGTTCGTTGTCATGATTCCACAGCTGTGTGCTGCTCACTGCCATTTCAGTCACCAATGGTTGCATAATGATGGTGGTCACATAAAAAGCAAGTACACGGTCCCACACAGCCCAGATGTATAGAAGATGGTACTAGGTTTGTGTAAGTACACTGTGATGTTCACACAACCATGAAGCTGACTCACAACTCATTTCTCGGGACACACCCCCATCATACAGGGATGCCTGACATATTGATAACTATATATTGATACATGATTTATAATTCAGACATGGACATTGTCACCACACAGAATATCATTAGTTATTAGCTACAACTTTGTTCAGCTGTTTCCCGGAAGAATTTGAAGACATTTATGGTCATAATTTAAATTACACCACTTGGGGCCAGCAGGTGGCATGCTGGTTGAGGCAATGGACTCCCACATGGTCGACTATGGTTCAAATCTCAGACCTGGTGGCTTGCTTTCTCACTTTCCCTCTGTCTCTTTCTATGTCTCTCTCTGGGCAAATTCAAAAATAATAATAATAAGTGAAATTAAATAAAATAATTCTTAAAGAATAAACTGTAAAAATAAATAAATAAGTTATACCACTTATTTTTTTGTATGAATCATCCAAAATGCCTAATCCTGTTTAGAATCTATTGGGTTATCAGAAAAGTTATGACTCATTTTTGCATAGAAAAATATGTCGTAACTTTTCTGATGATCTGATATGATTACAACCTATCTGCTTTCTTTTTATGTTATCCAAAACAGAGGAGACTATTTTATGCTGTTTTTTTGTTTTGTTTTGTTTGGCTGTCTTAAAATATATAGTGGATCTTTAGAAAGAAAAAACAAAACTGTGTTCTTGACCACTCAATCCTGGTTGTTCCAGATTATCAAAGTGAGTGTTTCTTGGTTAGAGTGCATTTTTTGGTTGTTATTAGGTTTTTGCCACAAGGGACATGTATTTGCCAGAGAGAAAAGCAGAGAGAGACAGAGAGAGGGAAGGTGAGAATTCATTTCCCAGGGGGATGGCCACACTGCAATCCCTCCATTCTCTTCCTGGGATTTCGGGCATGCGCACACATGTGGCCGGCTTGATTTTCAAGTCCAGGACTGGCACTGTGGTAGGCCATGTGGGAATTCAGTGCCTTCACCACCACACTACTTGCTGGCTTCTAGAGTGTTTTTTAATAATTATGTGCTAATTACAAAATTATTTCAAATCATTGTTGGGTATATTCACAAATCTGCACTGGAGCCATATCTTCACTTTCTTGGCAAGACGGCTGCCTTGTATGCGGGGAGTGCACCTGTCCGTCAGAAGCCATCCTAATCCCAAAGCGATTCCCAAGGGGAGAAAAGTCCCAGCATCCCTCTCAGCACCCCAGCCCAGAGAGGTCAGAAAAAGGCAAACTTGTAGGGTTACCTCTGAGCCCTGTGTCACTTTGGACCATGAGCACAGTTTAAAGAACTTTTCAGAACTGCCCAGAAAATGAGCCATTTTAAACTGATAATTAGAAGATTATCTGCATACTAGTCTTTTGTTTAATTAATTTTAAGCCCTAGAGAGCTTTTGAATGGTTGAGTAGACCTATTACCGAGTTTTTAATGCCTCGGTTATTAGACTATTCCTTAAATTAAAAGGACAATGGAGGGCTCCACTGACCAGAACTGTATTAGTTCCCCAAATTGCTTCAAAACCTCAAAGGTTACTAGTTCAGGTTAGCTTTTCCTCAAGTAAAAGATGGCTATTCTCAGAAAATGTGGATACTGTCCACCTGACATCCTCAAAAGCTGTTTGCTCCTGTCCTAAACTACAAGGCTTCAAGATATCTATGACGCCAGTACCAGCAGTGTTAAAGCTTCACTCAAGTCCGTTTGAGTTCTCATACGGGGGAGACTCAAATTAAACCTAGTGCTTTAAAAACAATGGGTTTTTAATACTGACATCACAGGACCTTTTCATTCCCCGTCTAGATCAGTACAGTGTGCAATGTGAAGGAGGCTTCCCTCTCCTTAGGACATAGTTCCTGCACTCTACCTTACCAGCTAGTTCCGATATTTGTACAAAGTTACAGATTCCATTCAGCAGGCAAAGCAGGAATTAGAATGAATTCCATTTTTAAAAAATAAATATGCGGAGGCCAGCAGATGTGGTAATTAAGGCACTGGATTCCCACAAGACTGACCATGATTCAAGTCCAGGACATGGTGGCTTGAAAATAAGCCACGTGCATGTGTGTGCATGCTCAAAATCCCAAGAGGAGAATGGAGAAGAAGAGACTGCAGTGTAGTCATCACCTTGGGAGTTATATCTCACTTTCCCTCTTTCTATCCCTCTAGCAAGCACATATGCCCTATTACAAAAACCTAAAAAACATAAGTAAGTACCATGGTCATATCTTTGTTCTGAAAAAAATTGCCATGGTCAGCCCATTCACTTAAGTCATTTGTTCCTCCACTCCTCAAGTTATGAAAGAAGCACCTGGAACTTCAAATAAAAATCAACTAGGGACCAGCAGTTAGCGTAATGGCTATGTCGCTGGACTCCCATGTAGTCGACCGCGGTTCAAGTCCCGGACCCGGTTGCTTAAACTCACGCTGGGCGCGTGTGCGTGCGTGCCCAAGATCCCAAGAGGAGAATGGAGGAGAAGGGATTGCGGCGTGGCCATCTCCCCCGGGGGGATGATTTCTCGCTTTCTATCTCTCTGTCTCTCTCTGTCTGTCTGGCGAGCACACGCGCCCTATAGCAAAAACCTCTCCAAAAAAAATAAAATAAAATAAAACTAAAAATAAAAATCAAGGAAAAATCTTCCAGTGGTGGTTCAGACTAGTTCCTTAGTATTTGGCTTAGATCATTGGATTACAGTTTTAAATAAAGAAGGTTATGCTGGGGTTGGACAGTGTCACAATGGTAAAATGCTCTGCTCTACAGGACTAACCTTTATGAGAAGGTTCTGGAATCTTGTCTGGAGACCTCCCAGGGTAAGCTGAGCAAATATATTCCTATAACCCAGGGCTGACTAAAGTTTATGGTGAATTTGAGATCCATAACCCTGCTCAGGGCTCTGCCTCTCTCCCTCTACCTCATGGCAGGAATAGATTAATAAACTTCTTTTTAAAATAGAGGAAGAAGAAGGTTATGTTTAATGGATGCTTCTCACACTGGCTGGGCAATCTCTGTAGCTAACTTTCTTCTGTCATTTCAGATCAGTTTTAAAGACCCAGCAGAATGTCATGCCTTCATTTCCAAAGACTTACTGAATGAGAGTGGTGGGCCGTACAAACGATGCTCTGTCTTTGCCTGCCATCACAGTTAAAACAAATTTTCTCATAAAGAATGATCTCTGAATTTTGCAGCATGTAGAATTCCAGATATAGGAAAAAATAAAGAAAATCCAAATGTGCACGCCCCATCTCCAACACAGCTCCTATTGTAAAATGTTTTTGAATGCCCAACATAAAAATAAACTAACCCTGGGACCAGCAGTTAGCGTAATGGCTACGTCGCTGGACTCCCACGTAGTCGACCGCGGTTCGCGTCCCAGACCCGGTGGCTTAAACTCATGCTGGCCAACGTGTGCGTGCGTGCCCAAGATCCCGAGAGGAGAATGGTGGAGAAGGGATTGCAGCGTGACCATCCCCCCTGGGGGGTGATTTCTCACTTTCTGTCTCTCTTTCTCTCTCTGCCTATCTGGCGAGCACACACGCCCTAAAGCAAAAATCTCTCCACAAAAAAAATTAATTAATTTAAAAAATAAATAAACTAACCCTCAGATAGAAGGAGATAGAATTTGAATGAAATGACAGCAAGCTCACAGAGTAGACGGAGCCGCCCTGTGACTGCTCCGACTCCACGAGCTCCTCACTTATTCCTTTCTCTTCCTTAAACTCAGCCGTGCTTCCTTACAAGCGTAAGAGCGAGCTTCGGGTTAGCCAGACTCAGTTAAAAAGAAAATGGCTTGAGCAGGAAAGGTGCTCGGAGGGTTCTGGCTCATCTGTGAAGAACCTCGCTCCTCCCACCCAAACCAAAGGTCAAAGGTTGGCTTCAAACCTGGGAGGCGTGGCATGATCGGCACTGGGTGTATATATTTAGGCACTTTCCATGTGTTACTTCCTTTAATCTTAATGACAATCTTATGAAGGAAGATCAACTATTAACTCCAATTTATTAAAGAAGAAACTCAGGCACATACCGTTTCAGTAGTTTGTTTTCGGTCTCACTGTAAACATCAAACAAAAAGCAGAAAATTAAAGTCCAGGCAGTCTTACTCCAGAGTCCTCATTTTTAACCTCTGACAATAACCTACTTACAATTAATACCGCTACTAGCCGTCACTGGTGTTACTTAGCAGGCACGTGTTAGAGCTCTTCTCACTGCATCACTTCCTCATGAAATAAGGGTCATTTTCCAGGTTCAGAGAGGCTAGCCCAACAGCCCAGAGGTGGCAGAACATGAGGCTAAGCCCCTGACCTTAGACCACTGCCCTGACCCGTTCATGTGGGAACAAGGGGGGCCACATGCTGAAGTGAACCTAGAGCTGCAAGAAAATCCAGGAATGCTGGGTAAAGTTCCATTGGCTAAGAGCCAATCAACCAAGAGAATATGGACAGACTCCATGTAAACTGGTCAGACGAAGGGAAAGCTGGAACAGAGACTTAAACTGAGATATTTTATGGTTGAAACAAATTCAGTGCCGCTCAGTCACAAGCAAGAACCATTTCCAGCTATGCCCCATGCTACGGACCAAGAGGACCTGAGCACCAGAGGCCCATGCATGCCCTTTCTTCTAGAACACGTTATCTAGGACTTCAGAACACCCTACCCAACAGCCTTGAGCCCTGGACCAGCCATAGCCACACAATCAAAGTCTGTGACAGGGACAGTGGTTTAAAAGGTAAAAATGGAGCTTGGGTGACCAGCTGGTGACATGGTAGTTAAGGCACTGGACTCCCAAATGGTTGACCACAGCTCAAGTCCTGGACACGGTTCCTTGAAAATCATGCCAGGCATGTGTGTATGCATGCTCCAGATCCCAAGAGGAGAATAGAGGAGAAAGGATTGCAGCATGGCCATCCCCCCTGGGTTAACCCCTGGGGAGTGATTTCTCATTTTCTCTCTCACTGTCTCTTTCTGTCTCTCTCTCTGGTGAGCATATGCACCCTATAGGAAAAAGAAAAAAGAAAAAAAAGGTGGAATTTGGATGTGCAAACTAGAATATCTGCCTTTGTGTGGGAAGGAGCTGGAAATAGAAAGAGAAGGATGTCAGGTTTTTGGTTTTGGGGGCCAATGGATGGCTCCTCCGGTTCCATCAGGTTTCAACATAGGATTCTGATAAGTCCAAGAACATTTGAATCTGGCCTTCTAAGATACAATGAAATTCAGTTTGTCAAGGGGGAGTATGTAACATACTTACTAAGCCTTAATCAGCATGCCCGTGACTTCTACAGCCTACATCTGTAGCCCTGCCTCTGCCCTGCTCCTCTTCCTCCCGTAGAGGTGGAGGACAACCCTGGGTCAGGTTATTCCTTACCCAGTTTTCTCCCACCAGGGCAAATATGCTGCCGGGAGCACCCGCTAGGTGGTCAGCTCACGGTGGTGAAGAGGTTCGCCGTGGCGCTCCTCTGAGGATGCTTGGGGGGCACTCCTGTCACATCTATGACTTTGCACATTCCCACTGCTCAGTCCCTGCTGGGATGGCCTTTTACGTGACACTGCAGCTCTGGTTTCTTTGGGAAGAGCCGCTTCATCACTTTGTTTCAGTGTCCATTCGCTTGACATGTAAGAGTGCGGTGTGCTTGTCTCCACGATGTCGGACGACCAGAGGAGGTGGTCAGCTCAGCACGCAACCAAGTTAGTCCACGGTGTTTGTTTAGTTATTTTATTGTTTATTCTTTCAACTCTTAATTTTATTAAATAGGGAAACTGGCCATTCCTGCCTGCATCCTGCATCTACCCACACTATCCAACACAAATCATGTGTCAATTAAAAAAAAAAAAAAAAAAAGGAAAACAAACAGGAATGACCCGAAGCTGTCAGTCAGCCGGTGTCGGTTCGGGGACTCATCTCACCAGGCCTCTCAGGCTGTTCCCTGACAAGGCCTCTGCAAGGGGTGGAAGGGATGCTGCACAGCCCAGGCCGGGAGGCTGAAGCTGGCGAACGTGCAGATGTGCATAACCCTAACCCTAGCCCTTAAGAAGGGGCCACTGGAGGAGAGGGCTAGGCTAGACTCACCAAACACTTGAGTCTGCTCCCCGCCCCTTGTGACACGCACAGCATCTGAAATGCCCCAGATCACATGCCTAGAAATCTCTAGAACTTCTCCACTGTAAAACAAGACAAGGTTAATAAAGGTGCTTTTACAATAAGCAGCCGAGCTGTTTGGTGTCCAGAGAACACCTCCCTCAGCCCACTTCCTGCCGGGTGGGAAAGGGCTGGATGTCACCTTGCAGGAGACGTACAAACAGCTCTGAGAAGAGTCAGGGTCGGCCGCTCAGATACCGACAACCACACTGCGGCATACCAACAAACTGAGCATCTCGCTGAGACCCACGTGAGAGTCTACCTGATGAGCTGGCCAGGGGGGCTGCCAGCAGCACTGCAGACGGAAGGGAGATCGTTAGAGACGTAACCCCAGCAGCCAGAGCAGAACGTGCCCACTGACCTTAGAAAAGCGGAGCTCAGGGACAGCAGGTGGCCTAGTGATTAAAGTGTTGGACTCCCACATGGCCAACTGTGGTTCGAGTCCCGGACCTGGGAGCTTGAAACTCACACTGGGTGCATGTGAGCCTGACCAAACTCATGAGAGGAGAGTGGAGGAGAAGGGACTGCAGCATGGCCATGGCCCCAGGATAGGGGGTGGTGGTGATTTCTCACTTTCTCTCTCTCTGTCTCTCTGTGAGTGCATGCTCCCTAGAGCAAAATAAATCCCTCTTAAAAAAAAAAAAGAAAGAAAGAAAAGTGAAGCTCCTCCATCTGAAGGCAGAACCTCCTGCTTTGACCACAGAGGGCAAGTTATTTTCCAATCTAGCCTACAAATCAGTTGGATCATAATACACATTTGGAAGAGCAGAAGCAAGGAGCAAATTTTACGGAGCGTTTTCCTCTCCCAGGGCTGCTTTGTTAGAGCACAGTGGAGCACAGCTTGCGGTAGGCAAGGCCCAGCCCGAGCTAAACGCTTTCATTAGGCACATGCTGACTTAGCCCAGATTGCTCCCTTCGGGTCCTGGAGCCTGTGTGGAATTGAATCATCTTCCATCATAATTACTGGAAGCATCGGAAGCAGCTGTTGCCTCCTCCCCGTTGCTCGCACCGGACAGCAAAGAGCCCGAGGGCCCATCCTCTGAGGATGAAACGCTTCATTTCCGCGTGCATGTCGTGCGGTGCATCGCCTGAGCAGGAGCGCTACCTGCCGGCTTCCTGCCGAACATGGTGGGATGGCCCCATCCACAACTGAGCACAGCAAAGGCAGGGTGCCCAGCACACCCAACGCAGCAGATTCATGAACACGGAAGACGGCTGCTAACATGAGCCTGGGTTGTAGCCCCACTGTGTTCTCTGCACCCAGCTGCGCTCCCCAGAGTTAAGAGTTAAATCGTTCTTCACCTAGGGAGACAGAAGGTAACAGGTCTTTTCCTGTGCACGAAGTCTAAAAATAAGGAGGAAGGGAAACACGTGGTGTCCTGGTCCAGGAACTCTAGACAGAGGGAAGAGAAATGCAGGCCCTCGGATCACCTGCTCCGTGTCAGCTGCGCTAGATACTGAGAACCCGATAGAAGACAGCACTATGGGCTTTACATGCGAGGACTGAAGATGAAGCGGTTTTTTAAGAGTGTTCCAGGAAGAAGAGGGATGCCATTTAGTAGAGAGGGTGAGGAGGAAAAACGGAATAGCTAGACAGACACTGCAGCATCCCATCTGGAGACAGAAATGGACTTTGAGTGGGTAAGGACAGAGACTGACAAGGGAGGAAAAGGAAGGTAGGAGAACTGAGGCTTTGTAAGGTGTGCTCCTTAAACCCAGATGAGGAAAGACTCGAGAGGACCCTGCTCCTTGAAGACCTGTCCCTGTACGATGACTGTAGAATACCCAACAGCAGCTACTGTGAGTGACTCTGAAGTTCTGGAGGCCAGAAAACAACTTGAGAATCTAATACATCACCTTTAATTTACAATGCACATGCAGACACGTGTACCTGTAAGCCAAATTGTTCACACATTCTCCAATGTATATCCATGTTCCAAGATCTCCAAGGCAGGGACAAAGATGTCCCCTGAGCTGCTCTCAGAGAGTTGAGAAGAGCCCAAATATCAAAAGCATGACGACATATGAGGGGAGCCAGAAGCTCAAGGGTTTTAATATTTGCTGCTCTGGTTGTATAGAATAGGTGACTCGGAACATATTGGCCAGCACTCTTCAGAAATAAAGGAGATACCGAAGCATGACCTGCTTACCAAATAGGAGAGAGAAGCTTTGGAACAACCGAAGGACGGGCAGTCTTCGGGGTCATCAGTGCAGGAAGCCATGAAGGAAGCCCTGTAACCTTCCCCTGTAACGTGAGTCACCAGGGAGGCAACGGATATGTCAGTTTCTATTTACAAACACAGGGAAGGGTGGGGCTGTGGGGCAGGTTAATTTGGAAAGTATTATTATTAATTATTATACTCTCCATGTTATTCAGACAGAATGTAGGAAGACCTGAAGAAACTGGAGTGCCAGGGCTTGGAGGCTGAGTCAAGTCGACACGCCCCAGTATCCAGTCCCGTGCATGATTCCCCACTATGAAGGGTTGACCAGTAGTCCACAACCAGAACCATCATCACAACAGAGTCTCATCCTTTTGGAGGTCAGAAGGAGCTGTAGTGATGAGGAGTTAACTCGGCCAGTGCTATATGATGGGATTTCAGAAAGTTCATAAAAAGTTGAAGTATGAGGGGGTTTCAGTATAAAACAATTTTAATGCATGCATAGTTTTTTATAATATGCAATTTTATGAACTTTCTAAAGACCTCTCACATAGCTAGAAAATGACAGAGTTATGGAAATCCTGGTCTCCACATCCCCAGAGCCTGTTTCATAATCACCAAATTCTATGGGCAAAGAAGATCCCAGGCAGGTGACAAATTACATTGAAAAGATGGGACACGAAGAGCACATATGCTTTTTCTCCTTGCTCCCTCCTGGACAAGCATGCCCGCGGCCCCTTCCGCGCCTTGCTCTCCTCTACACTACCACCGAGACGCCTCCTGCAGTACAGATCACACCAGAAGCTCCCTTCCCAGGACCATTTTGTTTGTCCCTACTGAATGTTCTTGCTTTCTCTTTACAAGGAATGTTTATCATTAATGCAGAAATTCAATTACTGTTTGGATTTATTTATTCATTAGCTTGATGTATGGCACACACCATTCAGTGCTACTCCCGTAATGAAATCACCACACCTGCCAGAAGGAGACAGCGTACATGGTCAGGCTAGACGTAAACTAAGCTGCCTCGAGCCCAACAGTCGCGCACTATTGCCTCCGGCATGCTGTGCTAATCGTGTGACCTGCTCTTTATGCATATACAGTGATCAATGGTGACAACAAATATTGCGGCTGCACAAGCCCAGGCTGGAACAGAAAATGCTGCCTCTGAGACTGCATGTCCCAGTAGGCAAATGACCTAGAAACAGCTTCGTCCAGTGCTTGACAAGGAGGACTGGCAGGAGAAGGTGAGCCTCTGCCCAGTGGGGCTTTTTCTTTCCTCTAGGACTAGTGTGCTTAACAGAGACAGAGAGAGAAAGCGAGACATCACCTCCCGGGAGATATGCCATGACAATCCCTTCTCCATTTCTCCTCTTGGAATTTTGGGCGGACACACACGCGTGCACACACCCAGTGTGTTTTTTAAGCTGCAGGGTCCGGATCTTGAACCGTGGAGTCAGCCCTGTAGAATCCAGGTTCCTTAACCACCAGGCCACCAGCTGGCCCCTAGTAAGGCTCTTAGGAAGTAGATTGTTTTATTTCCAAGTAACTGGTTGAACAATCATAGTATCACAGGTTAAATTTGAAATAAAATAAATAATTCTGAATTTGTCCAAGGTGCTTCTGTGTTTATTCAGGTCTTTTCATGTTCAGCTGCTTCTCAGTTTTTATACGGTGCGTTCCTGCATGACAGGCCCTGATCCTGACAGTCATGAGGATGCTGAGTCACCGACAGGAGAGAACGGGGGAGTGTCAGACAGTTGGGAGGAGGCAGGGGGGACCCAGTCACTTCCACAGAGACAGTCTGAAGGGGGGAGCATACATTCTCAAGTCAGAGTTACCTAGATTCAAATAGTCTGACACACTCTTGCTCTGAGACTTTGCATGAATCACTCAATTTTTCTCTCCTGTAAGTTCCCTGGACAGAGGGTGTGAAGATCAGAGGTGCTCACACAGGTCACACAGGACGACCTTAATTGCTCACCTTAGGGATGACGTCATGCAGAAGGGTCGGGAACCATCATGGAAAGGAGACATAAATTTGAAGTCTACAGGATAAACCAGAAATGTCAGCCAAACCCATAAGTCAATTAGCACAGAAGTAAAAATCCAAAATAATCCACAGAAAGGAAGAGGGGGCAGATTATGTTTGAGCACTTGCAGGATGGCTTGTTTAAGAGGAGCCTGGTTTATTCTGCAGCCCCTGGTGTTCCCGCTCTCCCAGAGGTGTCTGGAACACCACCCTTGGTGGCAGCAGTGCAATCTCTCCTTTCCTTGAGAGTGGAAGCTCTTGATAATGCTGTCGCTAGGGAGAGTAAGAGAAAGACCCGACAGCCTAGTGGTAAGGGAGCTGGATCGTACGTGGCCAACAGTGTGCTTCAAATCCCAGTCCATGTGGCTTGAACAAATCCTCCAGAAGCCTGTGCATGCATGCCCCAAATCTTGACAAGATGAAGAAATGGAGGAGAAGGGACTGTGGCATGACCACACCCCACTAAGGGATGCTTTCTCCTTTTCCCTTTCTTTGTCACTCCGGTGAGCACATGCGCCTTATGGAAAACTAAAAAAAAAAAAAAAAAAAAACAGACAAACAAAAGAAAGACTGTTGTCAAAATTTTCCAGCTACACTTCTTCATTTCTTTTTTTTTTTTTTTTTTTTTTTTTTTTGGAGAAGTTTTTGCTATAGGGTGCATGCGCTCACCAGACAGAGAGACAGAAAGTGAGAAATCACCCCCCAGGGGGGATGGCCAAGCCACAATCCCTTCTCCTCCGTTCTCCTCTTGGGATCTTGGGCACACATGCACACGCACCCAGCGTTAGTTTAAGCCACCGGGTCCGGGACGCAAACCGCGGTCGACTACGTGGGAGTCCAGCGACATAGCCATTATGCTAACTGCTGATCCCGCCATCCAGCTACATTTCTTAAGTGTTATCCATGATTTTAAATGATGCCTGTTCTCCTTGGATTAAATATCTTCCCAAATGGGGCTGGCAGGTGGCATGGTGGGTAAGATAGATGCTGCTCCCACATAACCATCTACAGTTCAAAACCTGGATTTGGTGGCTTGCTTTCTCACTTTTCCTTTCTTTCTCTGTCTCTGGTCAAATTAAAAATAGATAATAACAAATGAAATTAAGTAAATAAATAAATCTTTTTTAAAAACCTTCCCAAAATCCGTCCTGTGTCAAAATTGTGTTCTTTGTGTTCTTATAACACAACTCTTAGTCATCTCTAAATCAAAAGCCTTTATTTTTCTTCTCATATATAGTACAAGTGGATCATAGTCTATCTCCTATTACTAAGAAATCTTTTTTTAATCCTGCTATATCATCTTTAATTAAGCATGAAGGCCTCTCCAATGTAACATCTAGAGACCATTTCACCCACTGCTCTCTTCGGCTACCCAGTCTCTTGTCTCTGTCTTCAGCAATGGTGAGGTGGATACCTTTTCCTCGGGAAAGAGAAATCCATGGCTTGTTGCCTTTCTAATAACAAAAGTGTTGGAGAGTTGATTGGCAAAGCTGTTGCCATTGGCATCTTTCACGTGAACCACATCGAACGAGCCAGGATGTCTCTCTCTGTTTGTGATCACACCAATTCGTCCCAAGGTAGCACCTCCAGTCACAGTACCCAGGTACCCACTGTCAAACTGGACAAAATCAGTAATCTTGCCAGTCCCTGAATCAGCCTGAATGGTGCCGTTCACCTTGAGGAGAGGATCCGGGTAGCAGATGGTGTGAGCATCGTGGGTCAGCAGGTGAAGGGTTCCTTTTGTGCCCACAAAGATCTTTCTCACTTTGCACAACTCGTACTTGGCCTCTGCAGGTATAATACGATGGACAGCAAAACGACCCTAGTGTCACAGATCAGACAGAGATTCTCTCCGGTCTTGTCAATGCTGATGACACCCATAAAACCAGCGGAGTGGGTTATGTCAGTACGGACTCTGCCTCGATCTTAATGAGTCACGGCGAGCAGATCTTTACTTCATCTCCTGGTGAGGCTGACTTCAGTCTGCTCCTTAGGAAAACGATGAGAGGAAGACACTCCCTCAGCTGGTGGGGACCAGCGGGTGGGCGAGGTGCAAACACACGGGGCTGTTTATTCAGCATCCAATGCTTTGAAGCTGCTGCCTGCCTCAGAGGCTTCTCAGAGCCACGAGCCACAGCAGCGCTAGGAGCAGCACGAGCCAGGGATCATTTGTACCTCTGTCCAGCCGCAAAACTACACATTTTTTGAGGAAAGAGACAGAATTTTTACTTCTCTATAGTGATCAGAACCCACATGCAGCAACAGCCAGAATGTGATCAGTTATGTTCTAGTTTCTTTTTCAAGTTAAATATCTAAAACCATCTTGAGAAACAGGAAGTCCCCAGACTTAACTATCAGAATGAGAATGTGACCAACTTAGTCTTTACTATAAATCAAGCTGTAAGAATTAAAACTGGGCTTGCAAGGAGACAGTCTTCCAGTGTGTTTACAATGGAACTTTATACCCATTACCTAGAAATACCCGAGCACTCTGGCAGTTCCGGCTAAAATGATGCTATTGCTCTTGTTTGGCAGGCTCTCTTGCTAGCATCACTAGTGAGAAACAACTCAATCTTTCCAAATAACTCCAATCTGCTGTAAGGCTTCACACAGCATCCCGGATCAAAGTCAATCACCTTGATATTAAACATCAATCACACCTGAATTAATGAAACTAGTAATAGCTCAATATTTCATATATATTCAAAACTTGACATGAATTACCCATTTCCTCTTCAAAATTACCTTCTGAAAGAGAACTACTGATACCCCCATGTCATAGATGAAGATATTTAAACACAAAGAGGTTATGCCATTGTTCCCAAGGGTAAAAATGGGCTCCTTGTTATAGAAAGAAAGACTATTGGAACCCAGTGACTCTCAACTGGCTGTTAAAGGACTTTTTCTCAATCAACAACCCTCTTAAGTAGGTCCTCATAGACTTCCTGACACCTACAATTAGATGAAGAAAATTAGAACTAATAGAATTGAACCTAAAAATATAGCTTAGTTTACCCAAGCACTGGAACTCTGGCTTGAAAAGTGATGAATGTGGCAGAGTTAAGGAGAGGGGGTGAAAATCAAATCAGTTCCATGGGGGGAAACATTTTCACCCTGAAAAACACTTAATCCCAACTTGCTTTTTTGTCCCCTTCAAATTTCCATAGTCAACTTGAAAAAAAGAAAAAAACAGTAGAGATGATGATCTGGGAAATCCCAATCCCTAAACATGAAGTAATTGAAATTCTGCACCTAACTTACATGCCCATGCCTGACTTAACCGGTCCACAGTATAAACATCTAAGGCAAATAGTTCTCACTCCTTTTGGGGAAGAGTCCACGTCAGGTTGTCAATTCGTACCTCACTCTCCACTTTCATGACCTTGCAGACCCTGACCCCAGACCTCCTGATACTGTCTTCCAGCCTGAGACGATCCCTGAGTTGGTTATCATCTGCTTTCTTCGATCTCTTTTCAGCTGTCAATGAAATTAAACCCTGAACAGTGAGTAAAATTGGTGCAGATGCCTAATGTCAAAGTCAGCCCCGGAGGTAATCAATGCGTTGAGTGATGTCAAAGTCTTTAGTTGAATATTCAAAGGGCAGATCTCAAAACTTCTGTGGAGTCCATAGGAGGATTGAAAGGCTAAACCAGAGCAAATGAGGCAACAGAAAATGGGAGCTGAAGGATGAGATTCTGGCAATATAAAAAGTTTGGCAGATGGTGTTTAATTAATAACAATCATAACAGTAACACATACCATTTATTAAGTACCTAGTAAGTGCCAGGCACTGTTAGGCATTTTCCATAGTTAGATGATTTAATCTTTTCATTAACTCTGTAGGAAAAGAATTATTATCCTAATTTTGAAACAAGGAAAATGAAGCTTAGAGAGATGAAGAAATTGGTTCAAGGTCACACAGTTATTAAATGGGAAAGACAGGAATGGAGCCCATTTCTGTCGTACTCTGAAGCTCATTATTCTTAACACCATACAAAAGCCTTTCTTTATTTTTCTTACCACTAAGTGCAATATGTCTCCTTTTAAAAACATATCAGTACATTTTTTAGACAATGTACTTGCCATTTTAAAGTTCAAAACCCTTCAGGTTGGCTGCTCTCTTGGTTCGACTCTCCCCAGAGCAGCCTCGTCCCATTAGCAACTGCTTTTTGTTTTCAGTTCTTTACCCAGAAGCTAAACCCAAGTCTATATCCACATTAGTCACTTCCATTTGCTCACTGCAATGGATCAATCCCGCTTCCCACTTCTCGGCTCCTGTCAGTACCTTTCCCGTGTGTTATTTCTGGACCAGTTGTTCACCACGGCAGTAAGGAAGACTCAGCATCGTCCAGCTACCTGCCAGAGGGTCGAATGCCGGTGAATGGCCACTGACCTAAGGACTGCTGAGGAGTGGCTGAATATCTTTCTGCTTAGTTCATCAGAGCTTGGTACAAACCCAGGATCCAACTCATCTCTAGCTCAGGCAAAAGTCTTAATAATAGTAATAATTTAATTAATATAGAAATTTACCAAATGCTTCTGAGTGCTTCTATGTGCCACCAGGGTCCCGAGAATTTAGATGTGCATCATTTAAAGTTCACAACTAGGGACCAGCAGGTGAGGTGGTGTGGTGGTTAAGGTGCTGGACTCCCACATGACTGACCTTGATTCAAATCCCAGACCTAGCGGCTCTCTCTCTCTCTCTCTCTCTCTCTCTCTCTCTCCTCTCACTCTTTCTGGTGAGAACACATGCCCTACAGCAAACTTTAAAAAAATAATAATAATAATAAAATAAATAAATGGATTTTAAAATAAATAAACAATACAGCGGAAAAGATTGGTGTTCTTTTTTTTTTTTTTTGGAGAAGTTTTTTTTCACTATAGGGCGGGTGCGCTCACCAGACAGACAGAGAGAGACAGAGAGACAGAAAGCGAGAAATCACCCCCCAGGGGGGATGGTCACGCCGCAATCCCTTCTCCTCCATTCTCCTCTCGGGATCTTGGGCACGCACACACACGTGCCCGGTGTGAGTTTTAAGCCACCGGGTCCGGGACGCGAACTGCGGTCGACTACGTGGGAATCCAGCGACATAGCCATTACGCTAACTGCTGGCTCCCAAGATTGGTGTTCTTATTAGCCCTATTGCATCAGTACCACAAGTCCACAGAACTGGAAAATGGCAGAGCAGGGATCGGGACCCTGATAACCTGGTTTCAAAGTTCCTGACTATTGGGACCAGCAGTTGGTGTAATGGCTATGTCACTGAACTCCTATGTAGTCAAGCGCAGTTTGAGTCCCAGACCCGGTGGCTTAAACACACACCGGGCACGTGTGCGTGAGTGCCCAAGATTCCGAGAGGAGAATGGAGGAGAAGGGACTGCAGCTTGGCCATCCCCCCTGGGGGGTGATTTCTCGCTTTCTGTCTCTCTCTCTCTCTGTCTTTGTGGTGAGTGTACGCGCCCTGTAGCAAAAACCTCTTCCCCCACCCAAAAGAAAGCTCCTGACTGTTACCTGCACCACGTTCTGTTGTGGCAGAAGTTGGGGTTTTCCTTGGTACTACTTACTGTACTGCAAAGAAGGATCAAGACCAAAGCACTGAGAAAGGCAACAAGCCTTTCCTACCAGGTAGATAAGAAAGCAGTAAAGACGATCTGTGTTGAGTTCCCCCTCAGTGTCATTATATGCCTTATGACATAATCTCACAGTAACTCTGAGACAGGTCTCGGTATTAACTCCAAGGGAAGGAGGAGTGAGCTTGGATTTTGAGGTAAGTATGTTGCCCAGAACACAGATGATAAAAGACAGAGACTGTACCAGAGATCTGCTACCACAGTGGAGCTGCATGACGAACTGCTCTAAACTTAACAGCTCCAAACAACACGATTATTCAGTTCATGCTCTTCAGACTGACGCTTTGGCCCAGCTTAGGCAATTCCTGTTCTCCCTGCGATTCCTGATGCCCCTGAGGTGAGCTGTGGGTCAGAGAGGCAGTTTTGCTGATTTTGATTGAGTTCTTTCATTTCTGGTGCTCAACCAGAAATGCTTAGCTCTTCTTTTTACGCGGCAGAGACAGGATCCCTGGAAAGTACAAAGACGTGCAAGAGGGCTGTGTGTGTCACGGGCACACCAGGCCTTCCAACACTTCCTGTTAGTCAAAGCAAATCACACCGGCAGCTGAGATTTCACGACCGAAAACTAATAGAGAGGACTGAAGAGTCATACTGTGAAGAGTCCGGACCAACTACGGCATGAATGACTGTGCAATTTCTGTAATTATCTACTACTACTGGACGGAATTCAAACCCAGTTCTGACTAACCCCAGAGTCCTAATTGTTATGCAAAAGTATCTCCAATAGAAAATTCAAGTTTGCATACCCTTAATTTGTACATTCGGGGAATACATTTATTTTTAAAAACTTTTTGAAGAATTATTTTATTTAACTTTATTTATTTATTTATTTACTTTAATTTGACCAGAGAGGAACAGAGAGAGAGAGAGAGAGAGAGAGAGAGAGAGAGTGAGAAATCAAGCCGCCAGGTCCGGGACTTGAACCACAGTTGGCCATGTGGGAGTCCAGCGCCCTCAACCACCATGCCACCTGCTGACCCTTCAGGAAATACATTTATATACGTTTTCTGCCAGTCCTTTCTTAGAATTCCCATCTCTTGCTGATGTTTATTATCCATTTGTTCCTGCATTTTAACTATTTTTTTTTTTCATTAGAACCCTTAGTCTATTAATCATAGCTGTCTTAAATTCCTGGTCTGATCATTCTAACATTCCTGCCATAAATGAGTCTGTTTCTGATGTTTGTTCTGTCTAGTCAAACCGTATGTTTTACCTTTCTGTATACCTTGTAATGTTTTGTTGAAAATGCAACATGACAGATTACATCAAAAGGAGTCCAGTAAGTAGGCGTTCAGAGATGCAGCGGTTGGTGTGCAGGGATCCTGCAGTCCTGGGGTTACGTCTCATCTCTGGCGAGCCTGTGCCCTTGGCTGGGTATGTCGTAAGTGCTTTGCAATCTCACTGACATCCACAGATGGGACACAGTGGCTATAGGGACGGGAGGAGACTTTGGTTCTGTCAGATCAATTAGGTTTTGATAAAATCCCAGTAAGTTGGGTTTTTGGTAAATACCTTCTCTTGAGGACAGGTCTTGTTAAGAATAATGGAATGCTATTTTTTCTCTTCCTTTGACAGAAACCTGAGGGGATTCTTCTGTGATACTCATGGTGAGATTTTGGTAGAGTTCCTGGAAGTAAAACTCCCAAAAATCTGGGCTAACTTGCCCCCTAAAAGTCTTAGCTTTTCCCACTTGTCTACCTGAGCCTCTGTCAATTCATCAATTACAGTTTACGTTTTCCTACCCTGATAAATATTTCTCCAGGAAGGTTCTGCTCTAGTAAGTGGTGATTGTTTTCACTTACCTGTCTGGTCTCTGCAATTTTAGAAACAATGGTGTACCCTTTGATCTCTGACAGATCTAAGAAAAACTGTCGATTTTTCAATCTGTTTATTTTCTTTCCCATTAAGCATGTGTGCTCATTGGAGACACAAATATGAGAGAGAGAGTGAGAAGTCACTCCCGGGGAGGATGGTGACCCCACAGTCACTTCTCCACTCTCCTCTCGGGATTTGGGGCACGCATGCATGGGTGCCCAGCTTGAGTTCCAAGCTTCCAGGTACAGACTCAAACCGCAGTCGGCCATGTGGGAATGTAGTGTCTCACCCACTACACCACCAACTAGCCCCCAATTTGTTCACAGTTTTTCTTGTTAGTGACAATGGAGTGATAATTCCTAAGTTCTTTGCATGCCAGACCAGAAATCAGTTGTCCCAGACTGAGAACCAGAAGTTTTCTTTCCATCAGTTGTTTACCAAGTTCCTGCTGATACAGCACCCGGTGAGATGGATTTTTCTTTCCGTTGATTTGGACAGTCCCCAAAAAAATGGAGTATGAGAGGTAGGAAGATGCTGGCAGCTTTTTTTTTCTTTTGGAGAGGTTTTTCACTACAGGGCGCGTGCACTCTGCAGACAGAGAGAGACAGAGAGATAGAAAGCGAGAAATCAGCCCCCAGGGGGGATGGCCACACCGCAATCCCTTCTCCTCCATTCTCCTCTTGGGATCTTGGGCACGCACGCACATGCGCCCAGCGTGAGTTTAAGTCGCTGGATCCAGGCCTTGCCAGTCGACAACATGGGAGTTCAGCGACGTAGCCATTACATTAACTGCTGGTCCCGGATGCTGGCAGCTTTAAAGAAGAAAGATCTCAATTCTGCAGGAATAATCCTGAAAATGCATTCCTGTGGATTGCTTGCTTGGAGGAAAAATCACATGACTCTGGAGAAGAAGCAAGTAATGAAACCTGAGGCCATTTTTACTAATGGGGACTAGACCCAGGTCGTTGTGGGAACTAGCATAACACAGTCAGTGGGGCCAAGGAAGCCATGAGAGCCTAAGCAGAAAAGCAGCAAAAATTTCCTGGGATTTCCAGTTTCCTGCCCTTCTTCCCTTTTAACTTAGATTTTATGTCCAGAAAGAGCCACACTGAGACCAGAGCCCAAAAACCTAGCATACTGCTATTTGGAGTATTGATTCAATCTACCAATGCTCCTATGAGTTTGGGAGCCTGAATTTGGACCATTCTTTGCTTAAGCACCACTCAGAACTGTTTCCTCGGCCTTGATTAAAACAAGAAGTAAAACAGCAGCATCATTGTGTTTGGTTCATTTCTATTTTACTTTTTTATTGTGATTATTATTCATGGTTCCACTGCAGTACTCTTCAAAAGAGAAGCCAGACGATGAGAAAACAATCTCAAATAATGAAAAAAGTAAGCAGTGAAGGAGATACAGTTAGCTAGGCAAAGAAAGCTTAATGTACACCTACGCCTGCTTTTTCTTGAAGTTTGTGCAAAGTCTCCTTTAGCAGACAAATACCTTCCTTCAAGGAAAAGAACATTTGTTTTAGGTAATGTCCACAGTCCTGGAGGAAAAGGAAAAGTAAATTCTGAAGTGAAGGATATCCTGGGGAAATAGTTTGGCAAATGATGTGACATTTTCCCGTTCTTATTTAATATCACAAAGGAATAAATAGAGGTGACACAGAACCAAGTAAAAGAAAAGATTCTTAGCATAATAGGACGTGAAATCACATAGCTCCTCGGAGACCGGCTAGTCAACTTCCTTCCTTTCCTGATGAGTTCTGAGACCTGGAGAGGTCAATTTCATTGCTCAAAGCAACCTGGATGGTTATTACCAGAACTGAAGCTAGAACTCAGACTTCGGAATTCTTGTTTGGTGTCTTTCCTAATCAGTTTTATTAGACTCAGAATATTTTCTACAGAAGTCTGCCTTTCTCTGGTGGTGAACTTAGATCCATTTTGCCGAGCTAAGTAAGTCTAAAGACTATGTCCCCCTGTCTGGCACAAAGATGAAACATGAAGATTTGGTACATGGATGTCAAACAAGAAAGTTCATGGTGGGACTCAGGGTATGGCAGCTGTCCAGAAAAAGTATTTTCTTCTTATTTTCACTAACCTACAATGAGATAAAGCATTCCCTTCAACTACACATGTATGCATCAAGCCATTATAGCAGTAATATTTCCAGCAAGTTTGCCACTATGGAGATCAAATGTTTTATATCTGCTACAATTTTTATATTTTGAAACATCATTTATGCTCATAAGGATTTTGAAATTACAATTCTTAGCAGACATGCTTCTAAATGATAATATTTAATGTCTTGATTAACAAAAGGTACACACGGGGACCAGTGGATAGCATAATGATTATGTCACTGGACTCCCATGTAGTCAGCTGCAGTTCGAGTCCGGGACCTGGTGAATTGAAACTCAAACCAGGGTGTGTGAGTGCCCAAAATCTCGAGAGGAGAATGGAAGAGAAGAGATTGCAGCATGGACGCCCCACCCCCCCGAGGTGATTTCTGGCTTTCTGTCTTTCTGTCTTTCTCCAGTGAGCACACCCACCCTACAGCAAAATTTATCTCTAAAAAAATAAATAAAAAATAAACACATTGCTATTTCTTTTTTTTTTTCATATTTCACCATTGACTCTCTTGGAAAATAATTACAATTTATTTTTTGACAGATCTCAAATAGGCAATTATATGGAGCTGTACAATACCACCCCCAAAGGCCTTCGCATCACAAGATACCTGAGAACCCTTCTGGGTCTAATTTTGGAAGAGTCCCAGAAGTCCCAGGGCAGGGTAGAACACTGTAAAACATATCCAAAATTGGGAAAGAGACCAAGATGTGATTACCCTGAGACAGGATCTATGTGAGGAATTAAGTAGTCTGCTTGAATTAGCCAGATTCATATACAAGACTTGAATATTAAGATGGGAAGTAGGGGTTACAGGTTCAAACTGAGACCACACTTGTCAGCTCCCCCGTGCAGCCCTCTCTGTCGCCCCTCTGGCTCTCCTCCTGCGCTGGGAAACTGCGTCAGTGAAGTTTCTGAATCCCTGGGAAGCAGTTAGCTCTGCCATGGTATACCACCATGCAAAACCTGGACCCAAGGGGAGAAAAGGATTTCCCTTTTAAAAAGAAGACGTTGGCAGCCGTGGGACCAGAAGCCTTGCACAACTCAGAGATGAGCAATTCAATGAGTGTAGGAGGGTGTGGCCCGTGGACCAGGATTACGCTGCACACCAATGAACAGCTCTGCAGAAAGTCGCGGCAGCATCCAATTCCCAGCAGAGATCAGGTGCCTCACTTTGCAGAGCGCACTTTGAGGAGCTCAGATGCTCCAGGCAGTCTGGGTGGGAGCTGATTCCGCCTCTAGCAAGATGTGTCATGATAAGCAAGTTACCTCAGCTTTTACTACCTTCATCTCCCCATCTATCCCGTGTGAATGGCAATTGTACCTACTCCGTAGGGTTTTGTGAGGACGAAATGAGGTGATTTGAGGAAAGTGTATATAATAGTGCCTGGCTCTTTGTAAGCAGTTGATAAACATTTGGTATCAGTGGCAGTAATTGCTCTGTAATTAGTGGCAATGATTATGCTATGAACATGAGTGTGGCATACAACGATGCTTTCCTACTCGCTGTGGAATAAACTCTTTCTAAAGGCATAAATGGCTGAAGGTATTAAAGTGCTGGTGGAATTCAATTTGAGGGCACTAGTAGAAAAGTAAAGCAGGAGACCCAGTAGTTAGTATGTGCTATGGTTAGGCTACGGTGTGTTCCCCGAAGGTGCACGTTGTCAGAAGCTGGTCTCCAGCATAAAGGTGTTGAGAAGTGGCAAGGAGGCGGGGCTCAGTGGGTGCTGTTCGCAGCAGGTGGGCACCATTGTCCTGAGTAGATGGATGCCACGTCCCAGGAGGAAGTGCGTTCTTACTGCAGGGACGATCGTTCTCACAAGAGCAGGTTGTAATAACAGTGAGCGAGCTGCCTGCAGGTCACTCTCGGCTTTGCGTGTGCCTGCTTTCCTTCCTTCCCTGTCAGCCATGTCATGATGAAGCAGCAGCGGTCAGCCAGATGTCAGCCCCCTGCTCAAGGACTTTCTAGCCACCAAGCACATGAGCCAGATGCATCCCTACTCCTTATGACTCACCCCGCTTCAGGTGTTCTGCTTAGCAACACAAGAATGGACCAAGACAATCTTTCTTGGTGATTCCGTTATTTCTGAAGTTCTTTACAATGAAGAAGAATAGCACTTATAATTTGTCAATTAAGAAGAATATTTTTTAGTCAGTAAATAAATAAATGAAGGCAATTATGTGTACAATAAAAAGAATATTTAGCAAGATCCTGAATTGTCTTCCATTTTAAAGATTAAGTTTTAGTATTTAAGCTGTCTATTTTATCATGATCACTCACGCCTCCAAGAAGCACTCACATCTGACCTGTTGTAAGAACTTAATAAATGTTCTTTGGTAAATGAGGAACACGTTTAGGAGAAAACCCAGTTATGAAAATAAGTTTTATGGAATTCACAAACACCTGTGAACTCGATGTACCTTTTCATCTTTAATGGCTGAGGATGGCTGGGCATTATAGACATTCTAATAACTATGTTTAAAAAGGCATACAGGGACCAGCAGTTAGCGTAATGACTATGTCGCTGGACTCCCACATAGTTGACCGCGGTTCGCGTCCCAGACCCGGTGGCTTAAATTCACACTGGGCGCGTGTGCGTGCTGCCCAAGATCCCGAGAGGAGAATGGAGGAGAAGGGATTGCGGCGTGGCCATCCCCACGGGGGGTGATTTCTCCCTTTCTGTCTCTCTGTCTCTCTCTGTCTGTCTGGTGAGTGCATGCGCCCTATAGCAAAAATCTCTCAAAAAAAAAAAAAACAATAAAAAGGCATACATTTTTCTGGTGTCATTTATTAATGTGCTAATGGCTTTTTCATTGCAGCAGATGTTATTGGTGACATGTTCCACACAGGCACATAACTTTGGTCACAGTATGTTATGAGTCGGTTTCCCTACAAATATAGCCTGTTTACTGTATGCAGCGGGAACACACGTTCACACTCCTTCTTCCCCAGTCCCCACAGTCACTTTCATGTCTTGCCCACACAGGAGTGGCAGTAGCAAGTCTAAACCATTT